>JACYFF010031956.1:11535226-11553609 GCA_017589665.1 Selenicereus undatus | reverse complement strand
ATAATAATAATAATAATAATAATAATAATAATAATAATAATAATAAGTGCCTTACACTAAGACACTCTTAAATGTCTTATCTTAACTCAAATTAATATGTTTTATAATTTAAAGTAGCGAATTTTTAATAATTACAACTTATTATGAGTTATAAAGCTTTAGTATTCGTCGATTACGCTAATAAATAAAAATTGATACGCTAACTGGGTCAACCCCATCCACGAAGGCATATCATATGTGTGATTTTGTAAATGTGAAAGATTATGTATAAAATGATGATTTTACACAATTTACAAGTTTTGATATCCTTCCACTATTCAATCATACCATTTTTTTTCAATTTAATATGTGATAGTATATATTTTAAGTGTAAACAAGACACTTAAAAAGTGTCTTGTAGTAAAATATTTATCATTTTGCTGATAATAATACCAACTCAACAACAAAAATAATAGAAAAACAGCGCTAACCCTAACTAGTACCAAATGATAAAGTCACTAATAGAAACTACAATAACCCTAAACAAAACCAATGGTAACTAATAAGATATATAGGGGTATAAATGTAATTTTATTTGTATGTATTCTACGATATATACAATGCCAAACTCCCATATTGGGATGAATCATTGTCTCACAATTCTCTCACACGGTATCAGAGCCAAAATAGCTCTATAATTTTTAGGCTCTCTCGATCCCCTTTCTTTCCGCTGCTAGGGTTTTGTTTTCAGGTTTTCTTGCCTCCCACGCAATCATCCAAACCTGTTTCTCTATCCTTCAACACACCGAAACCCTACTCCTCTCCCATGGCTCCGCCAAGCACCGATGGGTCCTTCCCTTCTACACCGGTGGCCTCCACGACACCGCCCCTTGCTGCGTCATCTCCCATCGATGCCTCCTCATTGACGCTCACCTCTGTCCCTCTTTGCGGTGCAACTCCTGTTCTATAGCCACCTCCCTTCTCTGCAGTTGTCTCTCTACCCTAGACATGGCCGTCCACCGGATCAGGTGTCCCGCTGTATTCCTGGCCTCCACCGCCATAGCCCACGCTGTCTGCATCGTTCGCTGAGTTCGGGAACTCGTCACTGCCGCCTGTCCTCATTGCCTTTTATTGCAGTGCCCCACCGTACTCTGCTGGGTTAGGGTCTTATTCGCTGCTTGACCCGACTTGACCAGTGGCTGCTGGGTTCGGCCTTGAGCCATTGGCAGGTCTACCACCACAATCTGGACCTTAACGTCACTACATATGTGACGACGGTGTTGGCTTCAGTTGACGATTTCTTGTCCTGGCGTACTCAATTTACAGGGTTTTTTTTTTTTTTTTTTTATCATGCATCAACTATATGGTATGCTTGATGGTTTTGTTACCCAATCGGCATCTCAAGTTCTTGGTCCTCATGGCACACCTCAACCGAATCCTACCTACGAGTATTGGCTTTGGGTTGATCAGCTGATTCGTGCCTGGCTATTTGCAACGATTTCCGAGGATACTCTTAGTGAGGTACGTGACCTGACGCACTCTCTTCAGGTTTGGCAACCTCTTGAATCCAAGTTTAACATGGCAGGTCTTGCTCGTGCTCTTGATTTGAAACGTATGCTGACTAATATCAGTATGGAGTCTGATCAGTCTATGGATTCTTACTTACGTTCCATCAAAACAATTGCTATTGCATTAGCAACGATTCAATTGCCTATATTGGATTTGGAGTTAATTCAACTTACTACTACTGCTGGTGTACCATAGGACTATGATTCCTTTGTCACCACTTTTTCTATGCTGCCTGGCTCCACTTCGTTTGATGATTTGAGGTATAAATTGTTGTTCTTTGAGCAACGTCTTAAGTACAAGAAGGACCATAGTCCCTCTGTTCATCGGGCGTTCGTTGCTACAACCGGCAACAATTCTGGACATGGGAGTGGTTCTGGTTCACAGACCTCTAGCAATAATAATGGGCATCGTAACAACTGCAACAATGGACGACCCAAGCGAAACAACAAGTCTTACAAAGGTGCCTTCTGTCAGAATACCAACACCTCCACGACATCTTCAAAGGGTGGTTCTACAGGTTTTGTCATGTTTAATGCAACAGATTCATTGTTTCCTACTGTTTGTTCTCCTACCCCTGCTACTAACCTTCTTTCTGCAGGAACTCATTCATTTGAGGGCATCTGAGGCTTTTCTCCTAACATTGTCTGTCAGATTTGTCGTGCTCCTAAGCATTATGCTGTCGACTGCCGTAGTCGCTATTCTTCTCAACCTCAGCCAATGCTCCCAGTATATGCTACATTCAATCCTGCTGCGGTTGATGAACAAGTCTGGTACCGTGATTCAGTCGCTACCTCTCACATGACACTTGATGACGGTAATGTAATTTCTAAAACCGTTTATTCTGACAATGCTTTGGTTAAAGTTGGTGATGGTACTCTTCTGCCCATTGTGCACATTGGTCACTCTCGCCATCCGTCTAAAACCCAACCCCTCCGAGTCACTAATGTCCTTCATGTTCCTAAATTGCAACACAATTTACACTCTGTTAGAAAATTGTGTCGGGATAATAATTGCAATGTTGTGTTTGACTCGTCTTCTGTTCGTGTCAAGAACAACACTAAGGGTGATGTTCTTCTACAGATTTCTAGTTCGGGTCCAGTCTACACTGTTCCTATTCCTGTGGTTCCTGCTAATGTAGCCTTGACAGAGTCTGCTGATCTTTGGCATCGTTGATTGGGTCACTGTGGCGCTAGTGTCTTAGATGTCTTAAAGAAAAATAGTTTTGTTTAGTTTAAATATGTTTTCTCCCACTTATGTACGACTTGCAATTTAGCTAAATCTCATAGACTTCCGTTTGTTTCTGCTGAACATCAAACAGTTGCTCCTTTACAATTGATCCATTTTGATGTTTGGCAATCTCCTGTTATTTCTTATAATGGGTTCAAATATTATGTGTTGTCTGTTGATGAATACTCGCGTTTTACCTGGCTCTATCCTATGAATCGCAAGTCTGAAGTCTATGAAATATTTACAAAATTCAGGTTTTGGTTGAAAACCTATTTGACTGCAAAATTAAATGTTTCAAAGTGATGGGGGACGCGAGTTTGACAACTCGTTTATGCTTGACTTGTTTCTTAAGGGTGGAATTTATTTTTGAAAATCCTGTCCTCATACCCAATAACAGAATGGAGTAGTAGAACGGAAACATCGACATATTCTTGAAATGATTCGTGCCTTTTTAATTGACGCTAATATGCTTGCCTATTTTTGGGCCGATGCAACACATGCAGTTGTTAACATCATCAATAGGCTTCCTACTCCTGTCTTACGTCAACAGACACCGTTTAAAGTTTTGTTTAAACGAGTATCTGATTACTCGTTTCTTAAACCCTTTGGATGCACCTGTTTTACAAATTTTATGGTCTTCTTTGCCAATAAACTTCAACCTTGCGCTGTGTCTTCTTAGGACATGCAGAAGGTTATCGATGTCTTGATGCAATTTCTGGACGTACTTATGTCAGTTGGCATGTTCGGTTTCATGAGTCCAGTTATCCCTTCCCTCACTTGGTTTGTCAATCTCAACAGTTGACCCGTCCCTATGTCTTTGATCCTCAGTCCATCTTAGCTCTCACACGTACTATGTCTTCTTGTGAGTCTCATGCTGCATGTGTGTCGTCATCTTCCTTATCTGCTTCTGTTCCTGCTATCCGTTTTGCACCGGCCCACTTGGTTTCGCCTACGGCCCACTTGGTTTCCTTTGTGTCGTAGCCCACTACCCCCTTCCCCCTTGCTAAGACCGGCCCGACGTCATTGTCACCTAGGCCTCGTTCTTCGTCCCCCTTTGGCCCACCAATCTTGTCCAACGCTGTCTCTAGCCCCGTTCCCTCTCAGCCCAGCCCGGAGTCTCGTCCTGCTCCTTCTCGACCCAGTAATGTTCATCCCATGCAAACTCATGCTAAGTCTGGTATTGTTAAACCCAAACACATCCTGTCTTTTTCTTCTGCACTCACTGAATCTGAACCCTCATCCTTTGCTATGGCCTCCAAACACTCCAAGTGGGTGGATGCTATGACTGAGGAGTACAAGGCGTTGATTGCTAATGGCACATGGGACCTAGTACCACCTAATGCTAATCAAAATATTGTTGGATGTAAATGGGTTTATAAAATCAAATATCGTTTTGATGGTACTATTGAGAGGTATAAGGCTAGATTGGTGGCCCAAGTCTTTCATCAACAAGTAGGTATCGACTACCATGAGACATTCAGTCCCGTTGTTAAGCCTGTTACTACACGCTTATTATTATCCTTAGCTATTTCTTTCAGCTGGCCTATCCAGCAGTTAGATGTCAAGAATGCATTTCTCCATGACAATCTAACTGATGAAGTTTATATGAAACAGCCTCCTAAGTTTGTTCACTCTGATTTTTCGAGGCATGTCCGTAAACTTAAAAAGGCTATATATGGGTTGAAACAAGCACCCCGAGTTTGGTCTCACCGTTTCAACAGTTTCTTACTGTCTCATGGTTTTGTGTGTAGTCATGCTGACCCCTCCATATTTATTTCTCGCATTGACTCTCACATTCTCATTCTTCTCCTCTATATTGATGATATTGTCCTGACAAGCAATTTTGAAGCTATGCTTCAACACTTCATTACTCTTCTTTCTCAGCAGTTTGCGATGAAGGATCTTGGTGACCTTCATTAATTTTTGGGTTTATAGGTGGTTTGCTCACCTACGGGTATTTTCTTAACTCAGCAGAAGTATGTCATTGATTTACTTCACAACTTTCAGCTTCATACATGTAAATCTGTTAGAACTCCTTTTGTTGCGTGAACCACCCTTTCTCTCTTAGATGGTGGAGTTACTTGTAGACCCCTCCCAGTACAGGAGTATGGTAGGAGGTTTACCATATTTGACTATGACTCGACTTGACATTGCGTATGCGGTTCATGTAGTTTATCAGTTTATGCATTCTCCCCGCATTACTCACATTCACGCTGTGAAGCGTATATTTCGCTATTTGCAGGGCACTTTGGAGCATGGCCTATGGTTTCGTCCATTACGCACTCCGTCATTGGTTGTTGCATACTCTGATGCTGATTGGGCAGGTTGCAGAGATTTCTGTCACTCTACCACTGGTTATGCTGTTTTTCTTGGCCCCAATCTTATTGCTTGATGCTCCAAAAAGCAACCCATCTTTTCTAAGTCTTCCACTGACGCTGAATATCGAGCTATTGGTTATACCGTTGCTGAGACTGTCTAGGTTCAGAAGCTTCTCTGTGACCTTGGTATTGTCGTCTCGACGCCAGTCCGTTTCTATTGTAACAACCTCAGTGCTACCTACATGTCTGCCAATCCTGTGCAACATGATCATAGTAAACACATTGTTGTGGATTATCACTTCGTTCGGGAATGGGTTACTGATAGAGATCTTGTCATCCGTTATATCCCTAATAAATTGCAAGTTGCTAATATCTTTACTAAAGGCTTAGCTTCTCGGCAATTTTTGTTACATAGAAACTGTAAAGCCTGTCGAGAGCTACAAATTTAACTACTACTTCGGTTATTAAATAATTTTTATAGTGTAGGGAAGTAGGGATCGATCCACGAGGAAAGATTGCTATAAATGGCTAGTTTGATCCTAAATAATTTTACTAATCAACTTGTTAAGTCTAATTTTAATAACTCTAAAAAAATCTAACGAATAAAAATTTAGCAAAATACCCAATGATGTTCCTAAATATTCTAGATCATATTCTGGAAATAAAATAGTAAAAATATTCCCTAAATAATTCAGAAAAAAAGAAACAGATTAATAATCCAATATTCAACTAAAAATTAAAAACAGAAACCATTAAACAAAAAAAAATCAATATTAAAAATCACAATCAGTATCCTAAATTGAAAATCCTAAACTTGACAAATTTATAACTCCAGAATAGTGTCTGATTTATTTTAGAAAAATTAAATCAGACAATTACTACAGAATAATCAACAAAAAAATAAATCTGAAATTAAAAAGAAAATAATCTGCATGAATAAAAATACGAAAATAATTAAGAAAATTACCCTAATTCTAGGAAAAAACTTTATGAACCTAAAAATACTTAAGAATCATAAATTAAAATTAAAAATCAAAATTTTCAGAATTAAATACCTAAAAACCTGCACATATCAATTTCACAAAATAATTCTCAAATATTATTAAATAAACTCCAAAAATCACGAAATTGAATATGAGCAGACTAGGACACTTTATAAACCCTAGGAATGAATTAAAATCGAAAAATAACAAAAATAACTATTTTTAGTCTAAGTTCGAACAAACCGGTAATTTAATACTAAAACTGAATATAAATCAATCTAAAATTATAACTACTCCAAAAATCAAAATCTAAGTTATCTAAAAATACCTATACTCTCCTAAAATACTATACTTGGGGGGGGGGGTGTTGATTGAAATTATATTGAACCTAATAAAATCAGAACGAAAATCAACAAACTAATCAAATTAATTTTAAGCAACAAATAATAATCAAAAGTTATCAAATTTATGAAAGATACTTAGTATAATCTCAATCCACCATGCAAATTAATATTTATCATTAACACACAAGTTAATTTTATTCATGAGTTAAACTGTAGAAGAGATCCACCAGCGGTTCTTCCCCGTTTTTCCTTAGATTTTAGTTTACTTAGATCCAGCCTTAATATAAACCCTACTAATTTGATAATCTTTACACCAGCGCAAAAATTTAACCAAATTAGAGCATTAAGAATTAAAAAAACATCATTTAACGCTTTGTAACCAATTTACCAGCAAATCGATTTAATAAAGATCTAAAGCGATTACCTAATTAAAAGTGATGGGTTTGAGCCATCCATGATTAATTAGGGTGATACCTAGGCCTACAAGATTATAACTTTTACGTATTATAATCTTATAAACTATCAATCGAAATTGTATTTAATCAACTAGCATGCATTCTAATCGATTTAAAACAAATTTCATAAACAATAAACACTAATCGCTAAAGAATCATGAATAGAAATCAACTAGGCATTAAAGCACAAAACTTGTTTCAAAATAATTAATTTAGCATGGCTTCAAGTAGATTATACTAAGCACAAAAAATTACTCACTCATGTAAAAATTAAAATTACAAAGTTCACCCAAATAATTCATGTTTAACAATAAACTAAACAAATAAAATAAATTAAAGTAAGAAAAAAATAAAAAAGAAAGAAAAGACTACTTGGTGAGGAAGAAGGAGTTGCCTTGAGGGTGTTGATGGAGGGAATGATGCAAGATGATGATGATGAGCGTGGGCTTTACGGTTAGGCCGTGGGTTTTTATTATTATATGGTGAGGGGATTAGGATGATAATATATGATGAGGTTGAAGAGGTGGGGTGGAGGAAGGTGAGGCGTGATGAAGGGGGATGAGGTGATGAATTTTTTGGCTTGTGATTAATGGTGATATTATATAATGAGTATGGTGAGGCTAGGGTTAGTTTCTTAGGGTTTTCTTCTCCTTTCTTGCTTAGGTTTCTTCTTCCTCAAGACTTGTAGCTTTTTACCAACTCTTGAAACCCTAACCCAATATAATAATTATGAAAATAATAATTTCCAGAATTATTATTTTTGGACCGTCTTGTAGCCAAGTGTGTAAAACCCGAGCTTCTACGTCCTCTCTTCTCCTCTTTATTAAATTAACACTAACCCTGAAAAATATATAAAACAAAACAAATTAAATGAAATAATATATATAATATACTCAAAATAATTATAAAAATAATGCATGAATTATGACTTAACAGAAACATTCTGTCCGTTCGCTCACCCAATCAGATTGAGGGGGCGTAATAGAGAATATATATGGTATAAATGTAATTTTATTTGTATGTATTCTACTATATATACAATACCAGTCTCCCATATTGGATTAAACCATTCTCTCACAGTAACAATAAAGAAAGCAATAACAAACTCTAAATAACACTATACTAAAAATTAAAAATTAGAAATAAAGGACAACAATAAAAAAACGACAAAAATGCAAATGATGTAGACCCTGTTTGGTAAACAGCTGTTATCTGTTTTTATTAGCTGTTAGTTGTTAGTTGTTTGAATTAACTGTTTGCATTAGCTGTTTAAATTAGTTGTTTATAAAAGAAGTGTTTGGTAAAATTAGCTATTTTTAAAAAAGATATTTAGTAAAATTTCATTTGTGTCCTTATCTCTAAATTACTTTTTAATTAAAAATAATTTTTTCATTTACTAGTTATCTTATTTTCTTTTCAAAAAGAACTAAGTCAATGTCATATGTACAAATTAGCTTTATTGATAAAATCTTAATTTGTTATTAATTGTATCTAATTTGTATTCTTATTAATCTTTTTTTTCTTTTCAATTTGTGTATATCTATTCACATGATAATATGTCTTAAAATATTATTTTGTTATTTGCTACATATTTTATTATTATGAATTGAAATTTATATATTTGGATGATTTAATCTTGAATAAATTAAATTTAAATAATACACAACATCAAATATAGCTACAAAAGGCTAATGGCATATGATGTAATTGTTTCAAACTCTAGGATAGTTATATCATTTTCACAAACAGCTATTCCCAAAAGGCTAATGAAAATAGGCCATGTTTGGCAAACAACTTTTTAAAGAGTTTTTTTGACCAAAAAGAGTTTTTTTGATCAAAATTAACTTTTTGATCAAGTAAAAAAGCTAATTTAGGTATTTGGTGAAAGAGCTTTTTAAAAGAACTTTTTAGATCCAAAAAGCTAATTTGAAAAAGCTAATTTTATGAGCTTTTTAGAAGAACTTTTTAAAGAATTAACTTTTTGTCTCACAACTTTGTCAGAAACAGCTAATTTTATCAAACAGTTTTTCAACAAACAGCTAATTAAAACAGCTAATATCAACAGCTTGTTCAAACAGCTAATAGCAGCTAATAACTGTTTGCCAAATAGAGCCATAACCTTTTGAAAAAGAGCTTTTTGGATTCAAACAGCTAGTCCAAACAACTCTTCAATCAAACAGTCAAAACAGCTAAAACTCTCCAAAAAGATCTTTTCCCTCCAAAACTCTTGCAACCAAATACCCCCATAATTAAAGTCCTTACCATGCCTCTCTGCTTCCTCACCCAAAAAAACAGAGGCCCCGACTTTTCAAGCTTCCATTGCTTTTCGGTTTAACCGTGGCCTGCCGGTGAACGAGCCTAGCTTGACCCCGATGCCGACGCCGATTTCGGCAGCAGGCGGTAACCACCCAAAACCCAACCGGTACCAAAGCCAACGAACGGGAGGGGGAAAATCACCGGCGAAACTGCGGGGGCAAGGATTGGGAGACGAAGCCGTCGGAAAGACTGGCCGACGAACACGGGGAAGCGCTGGGCACGTGTTGCCGAGCAAGGCGTCTCCAGCGAGCTGCCAACTGAATCTTAGTTGCCTGAACACGCAGTTCTTCGGGTTCTACCTCAGCAGCTACTAGCGGCCCTGTCGCCTTAATCTGGGGTCGACGACGATGGGCAAATCGGTGTCGACGAGCTGCTGACCTGAGCTGTTAGCGGTGCTAACGGCTACGTGTTGTAGAGCAGGGCCAGTGACCGTTTTGAGTTCTAACTTGCAGCCTGATGGAAGAGAGAGTGAGAGAAACAGAGAGAGGCAGTGATTATGATAGCCGACCTCTAGCTGTAAATGAATGCAGACAAGACCAATAATAATAATAAAACATATTTGGCAAACAATTTTTATTCAAATATTTGACAAAAATAGCGCCAGTTAATTCATTCAGTTTGATATTTGTTCCTCTCCAAACAAAATTTTAATTACATGTTAGTTAACTTAATTAATAAAGAGGTATTTGGTAAATAATTTATTAGAAATCAAAGTTAGCTATTTACATAATCAAAAACTTAATTTAAATATTTGATGGAATAACTTTTTAGAAGAGTTTTTTGAATCCAAAAAGCTAATTTGAAAAAGATAATTTGATGAGTTTTTTTAAAAATTAGCTTTTTATCTTACAACTTTATTAGAAACAGTTAACTTTACCAAACAAATTTTCTAAAAACAGCTGATTCAAACAGCTGACAGCTAATAGCTAATAACAAAAACAAGCAGCTAATAACTAAAACAAGCAACTAACAGTTAACGGTTAACAATTGTTTGTCAAACAGGATCAAAGTCTATGAGAGCTGTTGCCAAATGCCTGAGTTTTGAGCCCTACTTACATTAGTCTTCTTACCTTATTTGCATAGAAATAAAAAACTTTTAAGTTTGAGACTTTGTGCGACTACGACGTCGAAATATCTTTGTCAAGTAAGCTGTATATTTTTAAATAATAATTTACTTTAATAAGTTAGTCCAACAGTTAAATGTACTGAACATATTATCTCCATTTGCTCATTTAAATACAAGCTAACATATAAATTGAAACAACTGTTATCTACTTTAAGTGTTATCTACTATCTAAGCTACTAATTTTGAAGAGCATATGAAAAATGATGAGTACTGCAAAAATAAACAAAAATAAAAAAAAACTGACAATGCATATGGGAGGGAGAGAGCAATAGAATGTGACGTTGGACCAGCTAGAGAGATGAGTAGGACGCCATTGATACGAGGATGATCCCATTCCTACTATTTTCCTCAAATTCCTCTCCTTTTTCTCTCCTCCTCCCGCTCTTCCTTCGCTCCATCAAAGCTCTCTCTCTCTCTCTCTCTTTATCCGTGCTACAACGTCTCTACATTCTCTCCCTGTTTTTCCTTCTGCAATTTCGGACCCTTAATCTTTGATTCCAACAATGTGCATGATAATGGCGGAATACCCAATCTCCTTTCCATGTTGAAGACTCAATCAATCATTCGCTCTGTTTAGGACGAATTTGTTCTCTCGCTATCGAATTTCTTCCAATTTCGCTCCTTCTTGTTCCCTAAATCGGACATGTAGCCCCAACAAAATAGTTGATCAAGGAAAAGAGAATGTGAATGACAATGCTAAATTCAACAAGGCTTTGAACCAGAATCCCATGTAAAGGTAGGCCTCTGGATTGCTATATCGTGCACACAACATGTTTGTCTTATTGCCAAAATGTGACCATATGTTGATTTCATGAAGCATTGTGTTTGCTTGTTTTGTATTTGCATTGGAACATGCAAAAATGCTAATCCCGGTTGGCATGCCCATTGGGTCTATAGATAATGGAAAAATATAGATCCCCAACGTTAAAAATAATAGTTGTAAATGTTGTTTATCACTGTCTTGGCTATCTTTCCATTTATGGTTGTGTTGCCATTTTGTTGGACAATGGGTACCTCGAAATCATGCTCTGATGCTCTTCCAAAATTTTATGCTGATTCTTGGAAAAAATAAAATTTTGAAAAGTTCAAGCTGATGATCAAAAGCCCAGAAATCAGTTCTTATCCTTGTAGCATAAGAATGGTACCTCAAACAATGTTCTATTTGTGCATCCTCTTAGCATAAGAATGGTACCTCAAAAATGTTCTGTTTGTGCAGCGCAAAAAAATTGCATTGCATTTCTAGTAATGGGGCCTTAGGAATCGATACAATGATTGATTTATAAGGGTGAATGTTGGGTTTTGTCCCACATTCTTTTATCAAGCGCAGGTTTTGTTTAACCTAATTTTCAACTTTGTAAAGTCAGGGCTTGCAATCCAAGGCATGATCTTCTGGTTGAGATCTTCTTAGGTTGTTACTGGGAGCCTAAGGCATGATCCTACCGTTGACATCTTCTAGGTTATTTCTTGGGCTTTTCCATATATACTAGGTTGTTAAATCTAGTTTGGTGCGGGCGTCTGGGGTGCCAATGTGCCGTTTAGGCCCCTTGTGGCTTTTTGGAGTGGCTGAGTTACGCGTCTGTTGGCATGTTGGAGGCCTTTGTGGGCAGTCTATCCATTATTCTAGTTAAGGTTGAGAAGAGTTCTATTTTGAGTATTTGAGAACTTGTGTGATTTGTAATCTTTCTTTGGTTTGATCTCTTGTGTTGTTGAGATCGTATGTTGTACTCTCTCTTATATAGTGGATTCGTTGTGCTCATCGCCACCAGTAGTTTTTTCCTGTTTGCGTTTTCCGCGATAAATCTTGTCTCCTCCTATTATAGTGTTGTTCTTCCTTTGTTATTCTCAATTTCATTTGTCATCCTATTCGCTTCCACTAATTAGTTGCTCACATATTAACCTTAATAGTGATTTGAGGTTTTCTCTTCAAACCTTTTTCTCAAAGCTGTTTTGTGGGTCTTATGGTATCAACCTCTCTATGGGTAGGAATACCGGTAGAGGTAAGGTTGCCTACAGCTGGATCTCCCCAGACCCTGCGAAAGCGGGACCCACATTGGGAGTTTGTTGTTGTTGTTGTAGTGATTTGAGGTTTTTTTCCTTTGGCATAAACTTACTCACTCGTGCCCATTAAACTTGATTAGCTAAATGATTGACATATGCTCTGCTGTACAAGGTCCTTAACAAACTTCTTGGTCCTTGTCATTGAGATTCTACTTGAAAGAATTAACTTGGATCCGTCAAGCTGGAATGTGGATTGTTGTGTCACACATGTTTCATGTAGTTTAGACTTTGGACCTTTTGGCTTAGAGTATACTCTCGCTGGGGTATTAATTGTTCCTTTTAACTATGAGTTAAGCTGATGAAGAGGGCCTAACTTATAGTTTTATCATTTGAGAGTATGATGATATTTTCTCATGGCGAGCATTGTTCGCCTCAGCTCTAACATGCACCTGTTTGCTGTGCAGGCTTATTTTGTAGATGGTACTGCGGCATTTGAAGCTTTTCAGGGCTAACTTTATCGTTTGTTCTCATTGGAGAACTTATCAACTAGCTCAGTATGTCAGTTTTCAAGTCTCAGGTTATTGGTGGTCAAAGAGAAAAGTTTGTAAGGTATAACCACTTTCAGTTTTTTACCCTAGCTGTTTCTTAACAACTTTCTTTGTGAGCTAACTTCTACTTTTCACTGGCCTGTAAAGATTTAACACAATGTTTTGCTAATAGCTTATGTTAGTTTTGAAGATCTATTAGCCTATTATCATGGTTAGCTCTTTGACTCTTGTGGTGCAGTTGACGCTTGGTTTCTCTTGTTGCCGCACTTCGCTTACCAACTTTACTAAATTCTTAAATTTAGTTATTGTTGCAAGAGTGTCAATTGTTTTTTAACATTAATTATGTAAGCTGTAAGCCCAATTTGCAAATTACAGCATGCAATTCCTTGCTTGTGAGATATATATAACTTAATTTCATCCCCCGGGCTTTCGACTCATGTGGGAGTGAATCTTGGACAATGCCGAAAGCCTGATATTGTCTGACTCTAGGCTTCCCTAGCGTGTGAGTTCCATGCTCCTCCCCCAAGGCGCTTTTAAGGTGCATTTTCTCCTGCTATTTGCCATGAATTGTGACATTAGAGAAAAGTAAAGGTCCAAAAGGTTTGCCATCATTCATATATTTGCATAGTATGTTTGACCTTGACAAAAGATGGATCCTTTTGTGAGTGAAACAATAATAAAGTTATGCGGTTTCTCAGCCTAATTCTTTGTCTGTGGCTGGCATCCCCCTTGCTGGATTGGGGGCAATTTGTAGAAAGATGGTTAAATCAAATCACAATGTTGGAAGGTCAATTAAATGATACAGAGGACGAACTGTGCAATCCCTAGATGTAGGCTTGCCACTAGAAATTGTTGTGATATGGTAGTATGTTGAACGAATTTTTCATCATAGTTATCAATATTCTGAACTTCTCTTTTGATATTGTTTACCAAGTGAAAGCCAACAATGTGGGCTTTTTGAGCAGTTGCACTCTTATCAACTGAATTGCTTTAAGTGAACTGCATGGTTGACAAGGTTGAGGATTTGAGCATGAATTGGTTTAGCTTCGTACCCCTGAGAGCAGTATCCCAAAGAATTCCTGGAGAGCTACGTTATCCTGTGGGCTTTTTCTCCAATGAAAACCAAAGGATTAACTTTCTCTATAAAAATGCAACTGATTTTTTTTCAGGATCTGTTATTTTTACTTGCTACTTCTATGTCTAGAATACAAATTGGACACAGTTTTTTTGTTGCTTCCTATTTGTCATACGAAGTCAATGCATGTTTTCTTCTTTGCCGTTGCCTCAACTTGTGAGTTCAGATAGTTAAAAAGCATCTACCATACCTTGCAGTCTATCAGACATAGCAGAAGAGAAGTGTTTCACTTTCCTTTTTTTGGGGGGGGGGGGGAGGTGGCTTGGAATTTGACATCTATTATTTCTTATAGAAAAAGATGGATGAAGACCTTTGATCTAGATATGCAACCAACAGTAGTGAACAAGAATGACACTTGGCCCAAAACTGCACACGATGTGTTTAATGGGAAAGCGATGTCTCCTTTGATAGAGCTCAAGTTTTTTCTGTTTTGTTACTTATTTGTGTCTCTGATACAGTTGTCAAGATCTGAACATTGATCTGTAGTAGCTTCCCTTCTGGCAGGCTGAATAACATGGATTCATGCAATTCTTCCTCTGGCACCAGTAACCGATTTGCATTCAACATAGAAGGGCTGAAACGTACAGTTTATGGAGCCCCAAATACATCCAAGGCTTCTTATATGGGAATTATGGGACATGAAGGGTTTAAGACTTTTGGTAAATCAATTAGATCAGGAATGACACGAGCAGTGTTCCCAGAAGATCTAAAAGTGGCTAACAGAAAAGTATTTGATCCTCAGGATAAATCCCTTCTTTTCTGGAACAGACTATTTGTCATATCTTGCATCATGGCAGTGTCTATAGATCCATTGTTCTTTTATCTCCCTATCGTTGATGAATCAAATGAGTGCCTTGGTATGGATTATAAGCTAGCCGTTACAATCACAACTTTGCGGACAATGGTTGATGCTTTCTATCTTATCCACATGGTTTTCCAGTTCCGCACTGCATACATAGCACCATCTTCTCGGGTTTTTGGTCGAGGTGAACTTGTGATAGATACTATTCAGATTGCCAAACGATACCTGCGGCGCTGGTTCTTTATTGACTTAGTGGCCGTGCTTCCTCTACCACAGGTATGATGATATCATAGTAGATTGTACTTGCATTGCGGTTTTTCTTTCAGGCATTACATTTCTGGCCTTTCTTTGATCTCTGTGCTCTATGTGGATTTGCTAAACATGTTGTATGTTGTCTGAAAAGAAGGAAATTGATTTATATTGTCTCATCTGGCATTTATCAAATTCAACTAAAATTGTTGATACAATTTGTAGTCGAACATTTTTCTTTACTAATTTTGATTACGGAAAATGTTTTAAGGTGTTCTCTCTGTTTTTTTTTTTTTTTTAAAATTTCTACAGTCTATAGTATTTAGTCATCCTTAACATAGGACTTAGGAATGCAAATTGTCAAAAATTGTAGTAAGGTGCTGTTTGGCCTAGTTTATAGAAAACTGTTTTTGTTTTGTAAACGTAGTTTCTTTCAAAGTTGTTTTGAAGAAATTATGAAGTGTTTGACCTAATTTATATGAAAATAGTTTTGAACAATTTGAGTTGTTTGGCCTAACTTCTTTTAAAGTACTTCTCAGTTAATCTATCATTTAGATTATTTTTCCATTTTAGATTATAATTATTTATTTCTTATTTCTTTACTAAAGTAAGAGATTGCTTTTTTTCTTTTTTGGTTTTTGTTTATAGCTATCAACTTTTATGTATTTCTAAGAGATAGTACATAGATGAAATTTTATTCCTTGGTAAGCTTCAAACTAGAAAAAAAAAAAACCAAAAGTGAAGCATTAAACGATACAAAAATATTATAAAACATGGTACTTTATTTCTCTTTCTACTTGCCCCCCAAGTAAATCAATTATTACCTACTCATTAAAGATCTAACAATTTTATTGCAAAGAGAAAACATATCATTATCATCCAATGCTTCGCCATGCTCTATTGAGTAATCCTATCGATTGGTATGTTGTTCTCCCTCATCGTCTTCTACTAGGGGCATGTAATTAGGATCTTGATCACACCTATTGAACTCTTAATCTTCGATGGCATATTTCCTGATATAATTATGAAGGGTCGTAGTTGTCACCACAATTTTGCTTTGTGTAGAGAATTCATAACTTGGCATATCGAGTAATATTCTCCAGCTATTCTTCCACACCCCAAATGTTCTTTCAATCACATTTCTAAGTGATGCATCTGCAAAATTAAACACTTCATAGTTCATAGTACCTTGTAGGAGGTTGGCTTGAACGTCTAAAATTAGGAAGATGATATCGATGTTGCGGTCCTTTAAAAGGTGCGAGGTATCCTTTCATGTTTGGGTAACCAACATCTACAAGATAATACTTATCGAGTAAAAAATAATTAATTACTTGTTAAACGTAGTTTATAAAAAATACCTTGGGGAGGATGTGGAAGTATATTCAAATTCTTGTACTTTTCTAATGTCGCCGTAAGGATATGTGTGTCATGTGTAGATCCTTCCCAACTAGCTTGAACAAAGGCGAACAACATGTCAAAATTACATATTGCCATCACGTTTTGTGTAGCATAACCTTTTATAACAATATAAGGAATTTCATTCCCCTTTGGGGGGTATAACTGCACGAATGTGAGTATCATCCATGGGTCCAATTGTACCTTTGAAATGTGGCCAAAATCTGTAATCTTCTTTGATTTACTTGGAATCTCTTTAAATTGATGACTTAGTTTTAAAAAGTGCGCCTCCCAAAGCGTGAGGCGCAAGGCACGAGGCGAAGGCGCACGTATCATGGATGCGATGCTCACTTCTATGCAAAATTTTTTAAAAGTATTTCATACTTCACAAAGCATATTTTGCAGAAACAAGTTAGATAAATACATTAAAAATGTGATTAGACATCAATATGACTACTAATACCACAACTAACCTTAAGATATGTTATCTTATCATTGGAGTTCCCCAATGCACGTACTCATAGTACAAGTTTAGCTTACCTTGTAGCTCCCAAGGAAGGAAAATAAGAAAAAAGGTAAACGCAAGGCTAAGAAAAAGAAGAAAAGGGGGGAAGATATAGCATCGCGTCGTTGAGGCGCACCTCATCACCTCCGAGGCGTTGAGTCGGTAGCCTCATGCCGAGGCGCGCCTAGACGTGCCTCAGGCGGGCTTTTTTAAACTAAGATTGACGATCCGGTGGTTGTGTAATATCTCTAGAAAACGCAATCAAAGATTTCAAGGCTTCAGCAAATTTTCTACTTACTGTTTCTCCAAAATGCTGAAATCTAGATTGAACATTACGATTGGAGTGCCCATGTGCACAAGTCCAAAGAAACATGGCTAATGCCTCTTCTGCGCGCATTGTCCCTGCTAAGCGTAAACCATAACTATCCATTAGTAATTTTGCTAGTCGAATGAATACATGTGACTCCATTCTGAACATCCTATAACTCTCACCTGGGGTATTGAGCACCTCAATGACATATATGTCACCCTAAGCATCTCGAAGTTCTAACCTTTCGTTTCATGAGATACTTCACATAATATTGAGTACATAATGTTGCTCCCAATGTAACAAGTAAAAGTAGCCTTCTCTTGTTAAGTTCATGTTGAAGAAATATTTGTTCATAGTCATCGTCATCATCATCAGTCATTTCAATCTCTTCATTTTCATCTTCTGAGTCATCGTAATCCATCTTATCCTCTTCGGTAGTGGTGTTTTTAATTTGGTTGATATCAATTCCATCATCCTCAGAAAAATAACCAAAACATTGTAGACAAAATAAACAATAATTAATACAATAATAAAATTATATCATAGAAATAAAATATATGACAACCAAACAAGTTCCTTATAAAAGTAACAAAAAAATAGTGTTGTATTAAGTACGAAATAAAACACACAAAAAACAAAGAAAACACTAATATCGTTGTGAACTTGGTACTATGCATTATTCTATAAAAAGAAAAGAAAAACTAATGTCTAGAAGTACGTTTGCGCTGTTTTATGAGCTCGAGGTCCTCCTCAAGCCAAGCAACTCTCACGCCGTCGTCTTTCGATGCAATAAACATCTCCTTATATTGTCGCTTGATAAATAAGTGAGCATCTAGCATATATAGCTCACTACCAAGCTCAACAGAAGGAAGAGGAAAGCAAACTCATACATTCTGCAATGCTACAACCGGGAAGTTCATTTGACACAAAAATCGCAGTCAAATGAAGGATACAACTTTCTACAGCCTCCACAATGCGATCCAACGGACTTGGCTTACCTGCAATAGTACACTTTTGACTTAATCCTTTTTATTGGTTTTTCTTTCCCTTCCTTAGAACTAGATGTTTTTTTCGTCTTGTTACCCTCTTGCTCAACAGAATCATGTTACACACACACACACACA
>JACYFF010031956.1:11524799-11535126 GCA_017589665.1 Selenicereus undatus | reverse complement strand
CACAACAATTTCTAGTGGCAAGCCTACATCTAGGGATTGCACAGTTCTTCCTCTGTATCATTTAATTGACCTTCCAACATTGTGATTTGATTTAACCATCTTTCTACAAATTGCCCCCAATCCAGCAAGGGGGATGCCAGCCACAGACAAAGAATTAGGCTGAGAAACCGCATAACTTTATCATTGTTTCACTCACAAAAGGATCCATCTTTTGTCAAGGCCAAACATACTATGCAAATATATGAATGATGGTAAACCTTTTGGACCTTTACTTTTCTCTAATGTCACAATTCATGGCAAATAGCAGGAGAAAATGCACCTTAAAAGCGCCTTGGGGGAGGAGCATGGAACTCACACGCTAGGGAAGCCTAGAGACAGACAATATCAGGCTTTCGGCATTGTCCAAGATTCGTTCCCACATGAGTCGAAAGCCCGGGGGATGAAATTAAGTTATATATATCTCACAAGCAAGGAATTGCATGCTGTACTTTGCAAATTGGGCTTACAGCTTACATAATTAATGTTAAAAAACAATTGACACTCTTGCAACAATAACTAAATTTAAGAATTTAGTAAAGTTGGTAAGCGAAGTGCGGCAACAAAAGAAACCAAGCGTCAATTGCACCACAAGAGTCAAAGAGCTAACCATGATAATAGGCTAATAGATCTTCAAAACTAACATAAGCTATTAGCAAAACATTGTGCTAAATCTTTACAGGCCAGTGAAAAGTAGAAGTTAGCTCACAAAGAAAGTCGTTAAGAAACAGCTAGGGTAAAAAACTGAAAGTGGTTATACCTTACAAACTTTTCTCTTTGACCACCAATAACCTGAGACTTGAAAACTGACATACTGAGCTAGTTGATAAGTTCTCCAATGAGAACAAACGATAAAGTTAGCCCTGAAAAGCTTCAAATGCTGCAGTACCATCTACAAAATAAGCCTGCACAGCAAACAGGTGCATGTTAGAGCTGAGGCGAACAATGCTCGCCATGAGAAAATATCATCATACTCTCAAATGTTAAAACTATAAGTTAGGCCCTCTTCATCAGCTTAACTCATAGTTAAAAGGAACAATTAATACCCCAGCAAGAGTATACTCTAAGCCAAAAGGTCCAAAGTCTAAACTACATGAAACATGTGCGACACAACAATCCACATTCCAGCTTGACGGATCCAAGTTAATTCTTTCAAGTAGAATCTCAATGACAAGGACCAAGAAGTCTGTTAAGGACCTTGTAAAGCAGAGCATATGTCCATTCAGCTAATCACTTAATGGGCACGGGTGAGTAAGTTTATGCCAAAGGGAAAAAACCTCAAATCACTATTAAGGTTAATATGTGAGCAACTAATTAGTGGAAGTGAATAGGATGACAAATGAAATTGAGAATAACAAAGGAAGAACAACACTATAATAGGAGGAGACAATATTTATCGTGGAAAACGCAAACAGGAAACAACTACTGGTGGCGATGAGCACAACGAATCCACTATATAAGAGAGAGTACAACATACGATCTCAACAACACGAGATCAAACCAAAGAAAGATTACAAATCACACAAGTTCTCAAATACTCAAAATAGAACTCTTCTCAACCTTAACTAGAATAATGGATAGACTGCCCACAAAGGCCTCCAACATGCCAGCAGACGCGTAACTCAGCCACTCCAAAAAGCCACAAGGGGCCTAAACGGCACGTCGGCACCCCAGACGCCCGCACCAAACTAGATTTAACAACCTAGTATATATGGAAAAGCCCAAGAAATAACCTAGAAGATGTCAACGGTAGGATCATGCCTTAGGCTCCCAGTAACAACTTAAGAAGATCTCAACCAGAAGATCATGCCTTGGATTGCAAGCCCTAACTTTACAAAGTTGAAAATTAGGTTAAACAAAACCTGGGCTTGATAAAAGAATGTGGGACAAAACCCAACATTCACCCTTCTAAATCAATCATTGTATCGATTCCTAAGGCCCCATTACTAGAAATGCAATGCAATTTTTTTGCGCTGCACAAATAGAACATTTTTGAGGTACCTTCTTATGCTAAGAGGATGCACAAATAGAACATTGTTTTAGGTACCATTCTTATGCTAAAAGGATAAGAACTGATTTCTGGGCTTTTGATCATCATGAACTTTTCAAAATTTTATTTTTTCCAAGAATCAGCATAAAATTTTGGAAGAGCATCAGAGCATGATTTCGAGGTACCCATTGTCCAACAAAATGGCAACACAACCGTAAATGGAAAGATAGCCAAGACAGTGATAAACAACATTTACAACTATTATTTTTAACGTTGGGGATCTATATTTTTCCATTATCTATAGACCCAATGGGCATGCCAACCGGGATTAGCATTTTTGCATGTTCCAATGCAAATACAAAACAAACAAACACAATGCTTCATGAAATCAACATATAGTCACATTTTGGCAATAAGACAAACATGTTGTGTGCACGATATAGCAATCCAGAGGCCTACCTTTACATGGGATTCTGTTTCAAAGCCTTGTTGAATTTAGCATTGTCATTCACGTTCTCTTTTCCTTGATCAACTATTTTGTTGGGGCTACATGTCCGATTTAGGGAACAAGAAGGAGCGAAATTGGAAGAAATTCGATAGCGAGAGAACAAATTCGTCCAAAACAGAGCAAATGATTGATTGAATCTTCAACATGGAAATGAGATTGGGTATTCCGCCATTATCATGCACATTGTTGGAATCAAAGATTAAGGGTCCGAAATTGCAGAAGGAAAAACAGGGAGAGAATGTAGGGACGTTGTAGCACGGATAAAGAGAGAGAGAGAGCTTTGATGGAGCGAAGGAAGAGCGGAAGGAGGAGAGACAAAGGAGAGGAATTTGAGGAAAATAGTAGGAATGGGATCATCCTCGTATCAATGGCGTCCTGCTCATCTCTATGGCTGGTCCAACGCTCACATTCTATTGCTCTCTCCCTCCCATATGCATTGTCAGTTTTTTTTAATTTTTTTAATTTTTGCATTACTCATCATTTTTCATATGCTCTTCAAAATTAACAGCTTAGATAGCAGATTACTCTTAAAATAGATAACAATTGTTTCAATCTAGATGTTAGTTTGTATTTAAATGAGCGAATGGAGATAATATGTTCTGTACGTTTAACTATTAGACTAACTTGTTAAAGTAAATTATTATTTAAAAATATACGGCTTACTTGACAAATATATTTCAATGTCGTAACCGCACAAAGTCTCAAACTTAAAAGCTTTTTATTTCTATGCAAATAAGGTAAAAAGACTAATGTAAGTAGGGCTCAAAACTCATGCATTTGGCAACAGCTCTCATAGACTTTGATCCTGTTTGACAAAAAATGGTTAGCCGTTAACTGTTAGATGTTTGTTTTAGCTATTAGCTGTTTGTTACTTGTATTAGCTATTAGCTGTCAACTGTTAGAATCAGTTGTTTCTAGAAAATTTATTTGGTGAAGTTAACTGTTTTTAACAAAGTTGTGAGACAAAAAGCTAATTTTCTAAAAGACTCACCAAATTATCTTTTTCAAATTAACTTTTTGGACTTAAAAAGCTCTTCTAAAGAGTTATTCTATTAAATATTTAAATTAATTTTTTGATTATATAAACAGCTAACTTTGATCTCTAAAAAATTATTTACCAAATACTTCTTTATTAATTGAGTCAACTAACATCTAATTAAAATTTTATTTGAAGAGGAATTAATATCAAACCTAACTGGCGCTGTTTTTGTCAAATTTTTGAATAAAAGTTGTTTCCCAAATATGTTTTATTATTTTTTTTGGTCTTGTCTGCATTCATTTACATCTGGAGGTCGGCGATCATAATCACTGCCTCTCTCTGTTTCTCTCTCTCTTCCATCAGGCTGCAAGTTAGACCTCAAAACGGTCACTGGCCCTTATCTACACCACGTAGCCGTTAGCACCGCTAACAGCTCAGGTCAGCAGCTCGTCAACACCGATTTGCCCATAGGCAAAGTCATGTTGAGGCAAGGGAGGTCAATTGACCCTCAGCTTTTTGAAAAAAATAAAATTAAATATAAGATATTTTTGTGGATAAGAAAAATAAATGTATATTAATTAGTTCATAAGTACGCATCATAGGAATGCATAGTAGGATGGTGGTTGCCCCTTGCTTTGGGTGGAAGATCCTTCGTTCAACTCTTTGTTCTGCCCTTTTTAGTCTTTTTGCCCTTTAATTTTCCCAATCTCGCTCCCGTAGCTGCTGAGGTAGAACCTGAAGAACTGCGTGTTCAGGCAACTAAGATTCAGTTGGCAGCTCGCTGGATACGCCTTGCTCGGCAAAACGTGCTCAGCGCTTCCCCGTGTTCGTCGGCCAGTCTTTCCGACGGCGTCGTCCCCCAATCCTTGCCCCCGCAGTTTCGCCGGTGAGTTTTTCCCCCTCCCGTTCGTTGGCTTTGGTACCGGTTGGGTTTTGGGTGGGTAACGCCTGGTGCCAAAATCGGCGTCGGCATCGGCGTCAAGCTAGGCTCGTTCACCGGCGGGCCACGGTTAAACCGAAAGGCGATGGAAGCTTGAAAAGTCGGGGCCTCTGTTTTTTTGGCAAGGAAGCAGAGAGGCATGGTAAGGACTTTAATTATATCATTTGCATTTTGGTTGTTTTTTTATTGTTGTCCTTTATTTCTAATTTTTAATTTTTAGTATAGTGTTATTTAGAGTTTGTTATTGCTTTCTTGATTGTTACTGTGAGAGAATGGTTCAATCCAATATGGGAGCCTGGTATTGTATATATAGTAGAATACATACAAATAAAATTATATTTATATCATATATATTCTCCATTACGCCTCCTCAATCTGATTGGGGGAGCGAACGGATAGAATGTTTCTATGTAACAAAAATTGCCGAGAAGCTAAGCCTTTAGTAAAGATATTAGCAACTTGCAATTTAGTAGGGATATAACGGATGACAAGATCTCTATCAGCAACCCGTTTCCGAACGAAGTGATAATCCACAACAATATGTTTACTATGATCATGTTGCACAGGATTGGCAGACATGTAGGTAGCACTGAGGTTGTTACAATAGACACGACAATACCAAGGTCATAGAGAAGCTTCTGAACCCAGACAGTCTCAGCAACGGTATAATTAATAGCTCGATATTCAGCCTCAGTGGAAGGCTTAGAAAAGATGAGTTGCTTTTTGGAGCGTCAGGCAAGCAGATTGGGGCCAAGAAAAACAACATAACCAGTGGTAGAGCGACAGGAATCTCTGCAACCTACCCAATTAGCATCAGAGTATGCAACAACCAATAACAGAGTGCGCGATGGACAAAACCATAGGCCATGCTCCAAAGTGCCCTGCAAATAGCAAAATATACGCTTGACAGCGTGAAGGCAAGGAATGCGGGGAGAATGCATAAACTGAGAAACTACATGAACCGCATATGCAATGTCAAGTCGAGTCATAGTCAAATATGGTAAACCTCCTACCATACTCATGTACTGGGAGGGGTCTGCAAGTAACTCCACCATCTAAGAGAGAAAGGGTGGTTCACGCAACAGAAGGAGTTCTAACAGATTTACAAGTAGGAAGCTTAAATTTGTGGAGTAAATCAAGGACATACTTCTGCTGAGTTAAGAAAATACCCGTAGGCGAGCAAACCACCTGTAGACCCAAAAAGTAATGAACGTCACCAAGATCCTTCATCGCAAACTGCTGAGAAAGAAGAGTAATGAAGTGTTGAAGCATAGCTTCATAATTGCTTGTCAGGACAATGTCATCAATATAGAGCAGAAGAACGAGAATGTGAGAGTCCGTGCGAGAAATAAACATGGAGCGGTCAGCATGACTACACACAAAACCATGAGACAGTAAGAAACTGCTGAAACGGTGAGACCAAACTCGAGGTGCTTGTTTCAACCCATATATAGCCTTTTTAAGTTTACAGACATGCCTCGAAAATCAAAGTGAACAAACTTAGGAGGCTGTTTCATATAAACTTCATCAGTTAGATTGCCATGGAGAAATGCATTCTTGACATCTAACTGTCGGATAGGCCAGCTGAAAGAAATAGCTAAGGATAATAATAAGTGTGCAGTAACAGGTTTAACAACGGGACTGAATGTCTCATGGTAGTCGATGCCTACTTGTTGATGAAAGCCTTGGGCCACCAATCTAGCCTTATACCTCTCAATAGTACCATCAAAACGATATTCGATTTTATAAACCCATTTACATCCAACAATATTTTGATTAGCATTAGGTGGTACTAGGTCCCATGTGCCATTAGCAATCAACGCCTTGTACTCCTCAGTCATAGCATCCACCCAATTGGAGTGTTTGGAGGCCATAGCAAAGGATGAGGGTTCAGATTCAGTGAGTGCAGAAGAAAAAGTCAGGATGTGTTTGGGTTTAACAATACCAGATTTGGCACGAGTTTGCATGGTATGGACATTACTGGGTCGAGAAGGAGCAGGACGAGACTCGGGCTGAGAGGGAACGGGGTTGGACAGGACTGGTGAGCCGAGGGGGGACGAAGAACGAGGCCCATGAGACAATGACGTTGGGCCAGTCTTAGCAAGGGGGAAGGGGGTAGTGGGCTACGACACGGAGGAAACCAAGTGGGCAATAGGCGAAACCAGACCAGACGGTGCAAAACGGACAGCAAGAACAGGAGCAGATAAGGAAGATGACGACACACATGCAGCGTGAGACTCACAAGAAGACATAGTACGTGTGAGAGCTAAGATGGACTGAGGATAAAAGACATAGGGACGGGTCAACTGTGGACATTGACAAACCAAGTGAGGGAAGGGATAACTGGACTCATGAAACCGAACATGCCGACTAATATAAGTATATCCAGAAATCGCATCAAGACACCGATAACCTTTTGCATATCCTAAGAAGACACAGCGCAAGGTTGAAGTTTATTGGCAGAGAAGACCAAAAAATTTGTAAAACAGATGCATCCAAAGGGTTTAAGAAACGAGTAATCAGATACTCATTTAAACAAAACTTTAAACAGTGTCTGTTGACGTAAGACAGGAGTAGGAAGCCTATTGATGGTGTAAACAACTGTATGTGTTGCATCGGCCCAAAAATAGGCAGGCATATTAGCGTCAATTAAAAAGGCAAGAATCATTTCAAGAATATGTCGCTGTTTCCATTCTGTTATTGGGTATCAGGACAGGATTTTCGAAAATAAATTCCACCCTTAAGAAACAAGTAAAGCATAAACGAGTTGTCAAACTCGCGTCCCCCATCACTTTGAAACATTTAATTTTGCAGTCAAATAGGTTTTCAACCAAAACCTAAATTTTGTAAATATTTCATAGAGTTCAGACTTGTGCTTCATAGGATAGAGCCAGGTAAAACGCGAGTAGTCATCAACAAACAACACATAATATTTGAACCCATTATAAGAAATAACAGGAGATTGCCAAACATCAAAATGGATCAATATTAAAGGAGCAACTGTTCGATGTTCAGCAGAAACAAACGGAAGTCTATGAGATTTAACTAAATTACAAGTAGTACATAAGTGGGAGAAAACAGATTTAAACTGAACAAAACTATTTTTCTCTAAGACATCTAAGACACTAGCGCCACAGTGACCCAATCGACGATGCCAAAGATCAGCAGACTCTGTCAAGGCTACATTAGCAGGAACAGTAGCAGGAACCGCAGGAATAGGAACAGTGTAGACTGGACCTGAACTAGAAATCTGTAGAAGAACATCACCCTTAGTGTTGTTCTTGACACGAACAGAAGACGAGTCAAACACAACATTGCAATTATTATCTCGACACAATTTTCTAATAGAGAATAAATTGTGTTGCAGTTCAGGAACATGAAGGACATTAGTGACTCGGAGGGGTCGGGTTTTAGACGTATGGCGAGAGTGACCAACGTGCACAATGGGAAGAAGAGTACCATCACCAACTTTAACCAAAGCATTGCCAGAATAAACGGTTTTAGAAATTAAATTACCGTCATCAAGTGTCATGTGAGAGGTAGCGGCTGAATCACGGTACCAGACTTGTTCATCAACCGCAGCAGGATTGAATGTAGCATATACTGGGAGCATTGGCTGAGGTTGAGAAGAATAGCGACTGCGGCAGTCGACAGCATAATGCTCAGGAGCACGACAAATCTGACAGACAATGTTAGGAGAAAAGCCTCAGATGCCCTCAGATGAATGAGTTCCTACAGAAAGAAGGTTAGTAGCAGGGGTAGGAGAACAAACAGTAGGAAACAATGAATCTGTTGCATCAAACATGACAGAACTTGTAGAACCACCCTTTGAAGATGTTGTGGAGGTGTTGGTATTCTGACAGGAGGCACCTTTGTAAGACTTGTTGTTTCGCTTGCGTTGTCCATTGTTGCGGTTGTTACGATGCCCATTATTATTGCTAGAGGTCTGTGAACCAGAACCACTCCCATGTCCAGAATTGTTGCCGGTTGTAGCAACGAATGCCTGATGAACAGAGGGACTACGGTCCTTCTTGTACTTAAGCGTTGCTCAAAGAACAACAATTTATACCTCAAATCATCAAACGAAGTGGAGCCAGGCAGCATAGAAAAAGTGGTGACAAAGGAATCATAGTCCTCTGGTACACCAGCAGTACTAAGTTGAATTAACTCCAAGTCCAATATAGGCGATTGAATCGCTGCTAATGCATCAGTAATTGTTTTGATGGAACGTAAGTAAGAATCCATAGACTGATCAGACTCCATACTGATATTAGTCAGCATACGTTTCAAATCAAGAGCACGAGCAAGACCCGCCATGTTAAACTTGGATTCAAGACATTGCCAAACCTGAAGAGAGTGCGTCAGGTCACGTACCTCACTAAGAGTACCCTCGGAAATCGTTGCAAACAGCCAGGCACGAATCAGCTGATCAACCCAAAGCCAATACTCGTAGGTAGGATTCGGTTGAGGTGCGCCATGAGGACCAAGAACTTGAGATGCCGATTGGGTAATAAAACCATCAAGCATACCATATAGCTGATGCATGATAAAAAATAAAAATAAAAAAACCCTGTAAATTGAGTACGCCAGGACAAGAAATCGTCAACTGAAGCCAACATTGTCGTCACATATGTAGTGACGTTAACGGTCCAGATTGTGGTGGTAGACCTGCCAATGGCTCAAGGCCGAACCCAGCAGCCACTGGTCAAGTTGGGTCAAGCAGCGAGTAAGACCCTCACCCAGCAGAGTACGGTGGGCCACTGCAATAAAAGGCAATGAGGATAGGCAGCAGTGACGAGTTCCCGAACTCAGCGAACGATGCAGACAGCGTGGGCTATGGCGGTGGAGGCCAAGAATACAGCGGGACACCCGATCCGGTGGACGGCCATGTCTAGGGTAGAGAGACAACTGCAGAGAAGGGAGGTGGCTATAGAACAGGAGGTGCGCCGCAAAGAGGGACAAAGGTGAGCGTCAATGGGAAATGACGCAGCAAGGGGCGGTGTCGTGGAGGCCACCGGTGTAGAAGGGGAGGACCCATCGGTGCTTGGCGGAGCCATGGGAGAGGAGTAAGGTTTCGGTGTGTTGAAGGGGAGAGAAACGGGTTTGGATTATTGCGTGGGAGGCAAGAAAACCTGAAAACAAAACCCTAGCAGCGGAAAGAAAGGGGATCGAGAGAGCCTAAAAATTAGAGGGCTATTTTGGCTCTGATACCGTGAGAGAATTGTGAGACAATGACTCACCCCAATATTGGAGCCTAGCATTGTATATATAGTAGAATACATACAAATAAAATTACATTTATACCCCTATGTATCCTCTATTAGTTACCATTGGTTTTGTTTAGGGTTATTGTAGTTTCTATTAGTGACTTTATCATTTGGTACTAGTTAGGGTTAGCGTTTTTTTTCTATTATTTTTGTTGTTGAGTTGGTATTATTATTAGCAAAATGATAAATATCTTACTACAAGACACTTTTTAAGTGTCTTGTTTTCACTTAAAATATATATTATCACATATTAAATGGAAAAAAAATGGTATGATTGAATAGTGAAAGGATATCAAAACTTGTAAATTGTGTAAAATTATTATTTTATCCATAATCTTTCACATTTACAAAATCACACATATGATATGCCTTCGTGGATGTTGTTGACCCGGTTAGCGTGTCAGTTTTTATTTATTAGCCTAATCGACGAATACTAAAGTTTTATAACTCATAATAAGTTGTAATTATTAAAAATTCGCTACTTTAAATCATAAAACATATTAATTTGAGTTAAGATAAGACATTTAAGAGTGTCTTACCGTAAGACACTTATCATCACCCTTATTATTATTATTATTATTATTATTATTATTATTATTATTATTAT
>JACYFF010031956.1:11494558-11511072 GCA_017589665.1 Selenicereus undatus | reverse complement strand
TTAGCCCTGCAATTTAGCCATCTTCGCCACCCCAAAGAGAGTCAGCCCCATCGTAAGGCTTTCAGTCAAATCGCTAAGGGAAGTCTGGTTAAGCAGCTTTCGGGCTAGCTTTTGATCCATGTTCCTTTCTTTTCTATGCTATGGCTAAGAAATGGAGATGCTGGACGTTCATTCTGCTTTAGTTTGATTGTAGTGCGTTTAATACCACCACAACAAGAAAGGGACTACAGTCGGAGCTAGCGTGGTCCTAGACAAAGTCAAACTGAGCAAGCTTTCAAGTATACGAGGATGAGGATGACGCACCGATGAGACTAACCGCGTACAATAACCTTACTTAGAACATTAAAAGAGGATTTACAAGTGGTAAAGCAAATTTAGACTTCCGCTATCGAACGAATTGTGGCTTATCACCCATAGAAATCAAAAGGAAGGGGGAATTGAAGGAAATAAACGGACTCCTCTCTGGATCAGTTGCCAATTTTTCTATCAGAGACCCATCCAAACTAAGTAACTCTTCTTGTACGGTCCCACCAACACACAATCTTATTTTTCACTTTCTTTCCAACGCAAGACGGATTTTCCAATTCCGGACAGACTTACTTCACTAGCGCACATGACCACTCCGACCTATGGCTTTTCGATAATTTCGATTAGCCAAAAGCTGAGAGTGGTGCTCTAGCTCCTACTGAGCTCTCCTCATCAGCTAAAAAAAAGTATACTCAAAATCCTTTTTGGAAAAAAGTGTACACTTTGATCTTCTGATGCTTGGCCAAAAAAAAAAAGGAACGTACCTGTCGTACTCATCACCAACCAACTACCACGCTCAATCAATATACCAGAAAGATTTATTCTAATGCATTTTCAACAACACATTCATGAACTCAAAGAGAGCAGGGCGATAGCAACGCTGTGGGCTTGCATTAACAGGAGACTCAAACAACACGACGATTCAATATTACCGCGGGTTGTCAGATCCACGAAAATGAAGTCTTCATTCAACCCATAATCGACAGAAGCATGAACGTACTAACAGAAGAAGGACCCCTAGCATTTGTAGTCAAAAACGCTTTCACCGACGAGAATGCTAGAGACTTCGAGATGAGGAGGGAATCGACTAAGACAAAAGGGAGGGGCAAAGAGTTGCTAGGAAAGCAAAGCGAGAGGAAAGTTTTGGCTCGACCAAGCAGTCATTTCACTCAACTAAACCAGTCTTAGTATAATATATATATTTCTCATGTAAACTAGGAGAGGTTTTGCTCTTTACTTCGACAGAAAGGGGGGAATAGGATCGAAAGAATATACATGTACGTCAGAGCGTTATCAATAAGATAAGATAAATTTTTTATGTTAATGTAGTAAATGGCGCTCATTCTTTTTCTCATTCGCTAATACATGACCTACTTAAAAGAGAAATGATTTCTTCTTGAATTCTGATTTATTCAACTCCTTGATTAAGAGAGCACCAAGCCCACCAATAACTAAGACGTCTGCGGGTTCAGGTTAGAAATCAGTCCATTACTTTGTTGTCTCTGTCACACTTTGAATATCGAGTTTGAATAGCTAGTAATTCCATCTTTGAAACGACTTCATCACCTCGTTCTTTGTAGAAGTCGTACGTTTGGCGAACTTCTCATTGAAGAGATGGTTAGCGGTGATGTATAGTCCTTGTGCCTGCATCGAAAAGAAAGAACTCTTTTTAATGCTCAGATCGACTGAGGAAGTTCCATAACATCATTCCTTTCCACTAAATAAGACGAAAGTTGAATTAGATCTTGGAAATGATCGACTCAAATAGATGCTCATCATAAGTTGACCAACAACCTATGCTGATTCCCTTTCAAAACCTATTTTTCGGATGCATAGTGAATGGCTACTTTATTATGATTATGCTCTGTCGATGCTGGGTTGATTCCATGTAAAAGAAAAGAGACAACAGCTTTTCCTCTTATAAGAGTGGATTCTGATTCACTTTCTAACACTAACAGGGCATTCTATTTCGAAAGTCCCACAGCGTGAAGCAAACAAAACACCCTTTCACTAGCACTGGCTACTATTCACTCAGCAGACGCTCAAGCGATATGCGTCTGTTCAAAGGGCTGACCTCAAAAGGCACGAAAATCAAGATTCGTAGTCTTCGTTCGGAGATTCCACCTATACTCTTTTCACTCAGGAAAACAACTGATGCCTCTATTCTTTACTCTGTCTTGAATCTTTGAGGAAGGACAAGAACTCAGATAACAACGATCACAACTTGAAACGCGTCACTAGAACTACTTTACTTAACTTATTAGCTATATGACTGTAGTAAAGATATGCGAAAGAGGGAGAATGCGCTACATTGGATCTTGTTGTAGTTGATGAAAGAGCTGTAGTTTATGCTGTAGCATCGGCTATTGCACAGGTTACAAATGACTTAATCTATCTATGGCAACCAGCCTAGGTGGAGATGCGCACAAGGAAAGACACATGAGGTATCACCTCTATTTACCTGTGTTCCCTTGTCTCCTGCACCACATGCGCTATTACTATAAGTCATCATTGTGAATCATCAACCATAATCGAGAAGAGCCTTTCCAACAGTGCTATTTTCGTCAGAAATGTCCTCGTACTATGGATTTACCAATGCAATGTGAAGGGTGTAGCGGAACATAAATGGATCGATACTTTATCTTCCTTTCCTTATTGTGTGCCTTTTCAGGTCTTCATGGTCAAGCTGACTGACTGGCGTGCTAATGAGGCTTTGGAAGAGCAAAGACTTTCTTCCCACCCTTCGGTTCAATAAGAAGGATTGATCTTATCGTTCGTGCCATAGGTGTTGGTTTGGCTACTTTTCTTACAAGTAAGTAATCTCAAGGCAAGGAACGTAGGTGTAAGAGCGAAGCGAGAGGGTTGAGCTCGACTAAGAAGGAGAGGAAAGGGTTTATAACGCATGAAAGCTCATCTCCGGACTGATTACCAAGTCTTACATTCCCCAACGGACAATGATGTGACCCAATTAAAAAGTAGTAAAGAAAGAAGCAAGGGTTTGATTACGGGCGCATTAGCTATTGAGTTTGTTTTCTTGCTGGTGAGAGTCTTCTATTCAATCGCTCGAGTGATTGAATACCTACCTCTTCTTTCATTCCTACCTCTGATAAATCAATCTTTCTTATTGAACCTACAGTCACTTCCCCTGTCTCTATAAGGCCATAGGTGATATAATAGAGATTTATCTGATCGTTCCTTCCCCATCGAGTAAGAAAGAGGGCTTGGCTTGGTTCCCCGTCTCTCTTTGTTCTTAGGGCCATGGGATAGGATTGAAAACGCTCAACCATAGGAAGTAGGAAGAGAATTGCTTCAAAGGAAGGATAGTAAGAAGTAATCTACACATTATTTGCCTACTCGCTTATTCCTTTGCTCGGTAGTGACGTTGAAATTGATTGCATTGCACCATTTTTCTAGGATCAGTTAGTTATTCTGCCATCCTGAATGCAATATCTCGGGTTGAGTTTGAAGTTTGCTACCCCCACTTTATCCGTAATAAGGAAAGCAACACATTCAAGCATGCCAGGATTCCACTCCTATCTGACGTGGTATCCATTTACCAACCCTGTGATTCAATATGAAAAACACTCACTCTTAAGAGAAGATCCATCTGCTGTCAAGGCTACAATGGTTTAACCAAGACGTCTCGCCTCCAGAGTCAGATTTGGGAGGACAACTCCTTCAATGCTTTGACTTACATTCTGAGGCCTGCTATAGAATAAAAGATTGCTTTGTACTTCGATAGCATCAAAAAGTACCTCATAGCTTTGTTTGAGCCAAAAATGTGATATTTTTAAGGTACTTTTTCACCAATTTTATGCTCGTTTTAATAATATTTTTAGGATTTTTAATTGAGTTTATTTTATTTTGCAGATCTTGAATAAATGCAGAAAAAAGGCCTAAATGGCGGAAAAAGTGAGAAAAAATAGAAGAAATGTCGGAGGTTGAAGAGCCGGGCCAAATTCTAAGAAAACCGGTTCAGATGTGAGGAAAAGTAGAAAAAAGAAACCAGACCGGTCCAGTTGAACCGGACCGGCCCGGTTCAGCAAGTGAACTGGTTCCCACTTAAAACCCTTCCCCTTCGTTTCTCTATCCTCTTTCACTCTCGACATCTCCCCTGCTCCTTCGACCCCATTCCCCTGACCCCGAACCCAGAACCTTCCTCCTCCATGCCCATCTCCTCATCTCCTCTCTGTCTACCCGTTCTCTCTCCTCCAGCACAACACCACACGTACACCCCCATCCCTCTACCCACGGTTTTCCCCAAAACCGAAACCACCACGCCATGTCCCACCTTCGCTGGCCTCATCTAAGCCGTACAGCGCACAACCACCATCTCCACCATCCATGTCTTCGCTGCCTCCATCGCCACCGTCCAACGCAACACCAGATCGAAAGGTCAATTCTTTCTTTTAGTCTATTGACTCACCAGACTCTAACAAGCAAGCTCTTTCATACCTTACCGATAGAAAAAGACGTCAATTCCTTTCTTGGCCCGAAAGCAGGAAGCATTCCAACTCCAGACCTTTACGTCGTAGACTTTGAAGCAGCAAGAACACTTGCACCTCCCAGTTATCATATTCTACTGGAAATCTTGACATTAAGGTGAAATCCCTTCCCAAATCTTCACTTCAGTTAAAGTAATCACCAAGTCCCTTCGCCTCTTTGTCTTTCATGCCTGCTTAGCCCTCCGATGGTTGCTTAATGGGAGAAATGGAAATGGGTTGGGATTAGACTACTTTAAGGATAATATATCTTGTTAACGTAAACGTTAGCTCGAAGGCGAGGAACGACATGGATAAGGCATGATCGGAGAAAGGCCTATCTTTCAAGTTTAAAGTATGCGATACTAGGCGCCGTATAGATAGACTGAGAAGGAGCCTTCCTTCACTCCTTATCAGAAAACTTTGTATCTTGCTTAGAAAGAGTGATCTCATACCTCTTCCTATCGGTCTCAATCCTAAGATAGCAACTGCTGGCGAAGGCCCTTAAAGAATAACTCCCTACTCTCGACTGAAAGTCGAGTCATTCATCTCGAGCTACTAAGCCAAGGGTAGCAACTAACGCAATTGAAGATCTTCCAGACCCGGTACTGCTGAAGAACAATATTGAAGCTAAAAGAAAAGAAAATGCATTCCTGAATGAATTCAATCCGGCCTGAGAGTGAAATAGAGAAGTGAGATAGAGAAGGGAGTTGGAGTTCGTGAGCCAATAAATGTTTCAATCCTCTCGAATCATAGACATGAGGACCGGGAAAAGGCATTAGTTGGTCGGCCTTAAGAAAGAAATTTGACATTATCGATGCTTTCGCGCTAGTCATGAATCCGTCCTGGGATATATTGATTCTCTTTATGACGGGTCGGCAGGAATAAAGAATCAATCGTCTTTGGTTCCCACCAATCGATCTTCAGTAGAAGCAGGAGGTAGCGCGAAAGAATAATAACAATTGCAAGTCACCTTGACCCGACAACCAAAGAAGCACACCAGACTAGAAGGAAAGGCAATCCTTGAAGGCAAAGAGCTGGTGCCTGTTTTGCAATTGAATCGGCTGTTGGCCTATCTGCTCTGACTCTTCGAGGAGCCGGTTCCGCTGTTGATGGTCTTTTCCACGTAACCGCAGTTGGTCTTATATCCATTGTTGAAATAGCCGTAAGCGAGTTCAGGAAATGTTTCAAAATCCCTGAAATAACTAGAAAATAGGCCTTGGTTGGACTGACTTTGAACTCAACCTTATTTTGAACCACTAAGAGTTGTTCAGGAAAGGAGCTTCGGCTATGCCAAGATAGGATTGCTTTGATTCGGCAGGTTCCCTTTTTCCTTAAGAGGAAAGCAAAGCCTATTCTGATTTCATTTTGAACTCGGGATTATTTTTAGCATAAAGCTAACCTTTACATGCTGGGGTTCGGTATTCTTCTTCCTCATGGACAAAATAGGATGCTTAAGCCAATAAGGTTGCACCTCTCTCTACCCTCTTTACCGTGCATACGGATCCGGGGTAGTGCTAACTCATCCTTCTTTCTTGTTAGAACTCCTTTCTTTCTGTCTGCTTTGACTGTGGGTATACCATGCCCATTACGGGATACTATGTGTCAAAGAGCGGATGTTGTCCATCTTCGGAGGAAGGATTTGTTGCTAAGACCAAATAAGCATTCATTTCTTTTGCATTCGATTCCTATTCTTTGACTCTTTTAAGTACATTAACCTTACAGAAGCTCTTTGTCCACTTACTTGAAGTTGAAGCTCTATTCCCGTGTCGATCTAACGCAAGAAGTTCCTTAACAACCGTCGCAAACAGTGAAGCGTCGAACGACGGATATACCGAATCCGAGCTGAGATAGGTCTCGTCTAAGCCCTTAGCCGGATTCTTTTGCAAGAGCAAAGAGAACAGAGGATTGCCTACTCAGACTAGGAGCCCATCATTTACCGAACAAGATTGGACAGTTGCTCTATCAGCTCTCGAATCGGACTAAAAGGAAAGGCTATTCCCTAGGTGGCAGAGTAGCCTGACAAGTTTATAGTAGAGCTCACTTCCCCACTCGAAAAATAATTGTTGGATTAATAAAATCAATCCTAAAAGAAATATGAGGTTAAAGATTTCCATCCCCTTGAGAGCATGATAAAGAAGGAGCTAGAGATAAGAAGAGATTTGAATTAAACCAAGGCAAGCTCCCTTCGTTATTTTGCTTGTAAACTCGGGCCTCTCCCGATCGTTGAGCTGCTACGCTCCTCTCCCTAGCAAGAAAACCAGAAAGTTTTTTCCTTTCATCGAGCCAAGCCAGAGATCTGTACTCCGGTCGGATGGTAGCAATTTTGAAATTACCCAAAGAGGAGCAATTGAAGTAAGTAGTCGGATATTTCTTTTGTTAAGCGAACCAAGCAAGTTGAAGGGTTAGTCTCAACTCAGCAGGACAGAAAGCCCACTAGATCCTTTAGACTATTACTTAAATACACGGAACACTAACTGAATCTATGGGGTCGTAACTCTTTATAATGTGTAAAAATAGATCTCTTTCTCAATAGCTGATCCTGATTCTTATTAGTTGTCGCAAAAGAGAAGCGAAATCGTTCTTGACTTTACAAAAAGATGTTTTTTTATTCGGAACTACTAGTACTAGCGAGTTATTTTTGGATAAAGGAAAGTCCTATCTTTCGCATCGTTATAGGTCATTTTCATTTTTTCACAAAAGATAAACTATATCGTGTTGAGGAAGCTCATAGGGAAGACACATGAGGAGTCCCCACATCTTCCTTTTTCAATGGCATTGAGAGGTTATGACGGAGCAGGTTGTGCATTAGCAGATCAAGGGGCATTGCCTCTTGTAATCAACAAAAACAACCAAACATTACAAGTGTCACTCCAAAAGAAGGAAAAACATTGATAAACTGCCTGGATTTCAATAGCCTGCTAAACCTCCTCCTCAAATCTATCTATCAAAGGGCATAAATTTCCACACTTTGAAAAAAGTAATTATCTTAATCTCCTCAGTTTTGAAGTTAGCATGAAGAGTAGTCCAATTGTACTAGCAACATAACTGAGACTAGCAGGAGACAAAAGAGAAAATAAAGAGGAATTTCCTATTTATGCCAATCCGCTTATTAGTTCTTTTGAAGTAAGAGAAAAAAGCTATACGAAAGTACATCGAAGAAAGTTATTCACCCGGGAATAGAATTGGAAATAGTGATTGATCAATCAACCTATTTTTGAAGTATGCGAAACCAAGGAGAAATAAGTGAGAAGTGAGCGAGACACAGGCTAAGCGGGCTAGTCAACTGCATAAGAGTTAGCGTCTACGGTTAGCTCAAGACTTTGACAAGCGAAACTACCTCAGTAGGCTATCTTTAGATGATGACAGGACATTTAGGGTGGTCAAGACATATACAAAAGCGATTGAAGGGCTCATTTAGTCACGAATGACGAGATTGGACTGAAGCATCTAAAGGAGACTGTATACTCTATTTTATAGGTTCTCCCTTTCACTTGTATGGCTTAAAACATCCATTTGGAAAAAAAAATCCAGCTTTCTCTATTGTACTAATCTCCACTTTTCACTCTCAGCGAAAAGCCAGACTTCTTCAAGGTAGGGAATGGAAAGAGAATAAGCCTTTATTCTATCTTCTATTCATTAGAGGGAGTCCGTTAGCTTATTGATTTGAGAGAGGCGCTTCGAATTCGTTACTCCATGCGGTAGATCCACAAAGCTTACCTCCTTCTTTCGAAAATGATTTATGCAAAGATGTATGGTATCGAAGCAAGGGGATAGGGACTTGAAGATAGGCTATAAAGTCAGCCTTGTACTCTTACAGAGCTATTTTCCAACTAGATCGACTGGCTCAAGGCTTGAAGTTTTGAAAAGGAATCATTCACGAGGCTGGGCTAACACTCAATCCCATGAAACATCTCGCTTATTCTAAAAATGCTTTCCAAAATGAAAGAGAGGATCATAAGCTTACAAAGCAAGATCCATAATCTTTAGCTTAGAGCTTAACGCTTTAGCAAAGTGGGTAACACATGGTTCGAATGTTTTCGAAGCTAACTAGTTGCCTTAGGCCCCAACTGAGAGGGAGTGCACTTTCGTAGTCGACTCCAATTCCAAAAGAAATAGTGCTTTTCGTCAGAGGCTGAAAGGTAGCTATCTTCTATTTGGTGAGTGGAATCCGAATTGGAACTGTAAATGAGCTCTTTCTTCTTTGCTTCCAAATAAATAGAAAGGCATACACGTAAACATAAGATCAAGCTATTAGCCTTTCTTGCTTGGGATGAGCCTAATACCGTAACTTTTTAGCTCTTGTGAATTCTACCCAATTAGCTTATATGCCAAAGTAGTTTGAATAATTATCTAAAGAGGTAGGAGTTTGCACCTCTAATTGAATTTCCAACCATTGATCTAATTGCAGTTCTTGGATCTAGGAATGGTCCACCAATAAAATTGAAAAGTTGGCAGACATCAAAATTGAATGCCTCAACCAGCTATTCTTGAGCTAATTGCACTCCTAAGGAAAGCTCTTATAGAATCAGCAGCACACAGGGCTTAGACCTAAAGGATACCTTTGAAAACCTGCATAATCTATAGGTATCAATCTGAAGTATGCTAAGAGAAAGGAAGCATTCAAGACAAAGAAGAAATTAGTTGCCCTACTCTCAGGTGAACCCGCTAACATCGAGATTTTTCACTTCAATCCGAACGCCTTTGAGTTCTAACTAATCGACTTTATAAAAAAACTCAACTCGAGAACACTAAAAACTGACTTTATTAGGTTTCAGTCTTGGGATATAGCTGTAACATATACTAGGATTAGCTAATGATGTTTTACCTTCTTGGCACCAAGCCTTTTGGCTTTTTTTTAGCAACCAAGATTCAAGATGATCTGATAGCCCTCGCTTCTCGAATAACTGTGGGGTTGTCTTTGGTGAGCGGTGCCTCCTTGAGCAATTAGATCATGTTTTGGCGAGGGGGTAAACGAGTGCAAGTGACTGACCGACTGGACGTCATATGTGTAATACGATCTACAGACAGATCCCGACCAATACTGAAACTAACTTTTCTTGCCCGCGCAAGAGCGTCACACTAAGATCGAATGCTCCTTATCTAATGCCCCTGCTCCTATAGTAATAATAGGTTATAGAGACTTTGATTCTTTGCCTACCCTAAGCTCACTGAACTTTCTATCGAGTTCTTGATACTGAGGGGTTGAACTAGCTGACCACACTAACGGCATATAGACGATGACGATCTTGACAAGTGCATTTGAGATAGTTGGGCTTTCCAACCAGTCTGTGATACATTCTCAGATGATCAAGCAGATCACCATCCGAACACATACATATTACGTCCTAGTAAAGGATTTGGCCTAATCGGGCGTGATATAGGCCTTTCTCCCAACTTACTATTACCGACTGTTTCTACTCTACTACATTGAGCGGATCGTGAAAACATCTTGTAATGGAAAGTGTTTTTTTAGAAGGCAAAGTCCAACCTCGACCGACCTAGTTGACCAAGCATGTTACCTTATGTTACCTGAAGTATGTTACCGCGACAATTCATGTGTTTCCCTAACTTGCTCCAGAAAATGAATTGATTTACCAAAAAAAGTAGCAAACCCTCAAGTTCATCGAAAGGATTGATTCATGCACATCTACGTCTTTTCTTTTCCACGAGACTTGTGTTAAAACACACCATATCTACCGGATCATTTTTATTTACAATATAGACTAGAATTTGTGAATTGGGAAGCTTTCATTAGCATGTTTATAAGCTTTTATAGCACTTACTCTCTTATAATGTCTTATTAAAGTACTTTGTATTTGTATTTAGGTACACCCCTATGAATATGACACATAGAGATTGATTCAATAATGCCTTGAATTTAATTTAATTAATAATTAAAGCGGATTCGAGCTCGCCCGCTCTAACGGCTTTTTCCCGAAGGTGTATAAACCGAGAAGGGCTGCCTTTCTTCTTTGAATAGGGATCAAAGAGATGATTACCTTGTTCGTGGCAATCAATGTCGCTAAAATCCGAACGTATGGACTGCGGTGTAGAATAGGAGCGATAGGCCCTACTGGACGTGGAAATGACGGAATCGTCCACTCCATGATTTCGTAAGGTTGATCCATAGCAATCAGCGATGTCCTGATCATAGCGTAAGCTGAAAAGCGATAAGATTGAATAGGTATAGACTACTCATCCTTAGATAGCTCACTGTCAAAATCAGCCCTGATTATAGGACTTCGACCTTGGTATAGACAGATCAAGGGGCCAATTAATTCTCCAGATAAGCTGGGAGCTGAAGGGACTACGACATTCTCCTAATACACCCAATGCTTCTCTTCGAGAATCCCAAGGTCTTAGCAGAGGCAGTCAAGGCGTTATACCATAGATAACAGAAACCACTAGATGCCAGCTCATGGCTCGCCATAGATGCTATATAACCTAGCTAAACAGTATTAGCTATTGGGATCAGAGAGAATAGCGGCTATAGATCAGAGGAAAGCAAGCGAACTCATACTAATGGGGGAAAACTCTAAGTTAGACTTCAAAAAAGAACTAAGAGCGCAGTAAGAGAAGTTAAGCTACCAGCCTGACCCGGCTATCGTTTTCTCTACCCACGCCTAGAAATAAATAAAAAGAGAGCTACATCCCTATAGAGATCATACTATTCTGGTACACTAAAATCCGTCAAAAAGAGAGTATGCTAGAATGGTCTGATACTCTATGACGCTTCTATATACTAGAAAGGATACTAGAAAGGGACGCCCTTATCCCATTCCCACTACTAGTGCTGGAAGAAAGGAAATTACGGATTAGGCCTATCGAGGAAGAAAAACCTTTGGAAGAGGGGTTAAAGGATAAGCTTTCTCTTTCCTTCAAGGGCTACTTTGTTTATGGGAGCATACCTTGCTGCTCATCTGAAATCTCCGAAATCTATCTTGTAGATGCAGTATGATCAAATTGGATTAATGCGACTCTGTCATCATCTGTGCTTGAATGAAACTCATATTGAAATTGTAATTTAGCGGATACATTGCTAAAGCTTTTTCTTGACCATGCCTCATATGCGGAACTTTTAGACCAATTTCAAGAAGAAAGGCTATCGGAGGAGATGCTTCACTTTCATTCTATCGCTCGTTAGGAACCAGCCAGTACTGGCGTTAGGTAGAGTGGTGTCCGCCTGGAATTCATAAGATTCTATAGCTATAGTAGCGCCAATATCCTCTTGATTTCACTTTCTCTTCTATATATAGATTCTATGATGGCTACGTTGGTGTCATGAAAACGTGCTATTTTCAAATTGATTGATAGAAGCTCTGAAAAGAGCAATCAATAATGTCAATAATGGTCCATGATCCAATTGAGTCTTGCCTCATTTAGTCAACTTTGAGTCTAAATCATGGAATGCCCATCTGCTAAAGAACAGAGGTTATCAGCTGGCCTAAACCAAAGGAAGGGACATAGTGAGGCCCAGTAATAGCTCTCCCTTGTAAAGAAAAAACAAAGAGGTCCACAAAAACCTTTTTGAAACCTTAATAAGGTTAGCAGAATATAGAATGACCTTTATGTGGTTGAGCACCTCCTCGAATAAAGATAGCCCACATAGAATTCTTCGTACCGGTCAGGGAAAAGCAAATAGGCGGCCGCTTCAAACTAAGACCAACATTTGATTCGAAAGGTAGTAACAAGATAAAGTTCCCGATCGACGTCGTATCGGTACGTTGTGGCTTTGAATCAGGTTGGAAGTTAGTGGTTTTATTTTAGACCTCGGGATCCACTTGTCCTACATAGAAAAAAAAGAATGTACCGAAGAGGAGACCAACCAAGGTCAAACAATCAACCTCCTTACCTCGACGAAGGAATCAGTTAGATATTCTATAGTTACTCCTGCACAAGCTTCATATCTGATTGAGGAGCACTGGGAGGAATAGATAAGGGGAGGCCTTGAAGATCACTTAACCAGTGCTTTAAGGACTTAGTTAGATTATTGTAACTTGATTTGATCCACGGTGGAGTTACCACAATAGTGGTTGGCCGGGTTAGTGTCAGGAACACAACCGTTAGATTACGTTATTTTTTATTTATGAATAAAAGGAATAACATGCTTAAAGCACATTTTCTTTGCTGACTCAATTGACCCCGACTGTGTCTAGATCAGGTTTCCAGTTTAGCGGTGTTAGCTTTGTCTTGCTCCGACTTAACGGGAAGACCGATCACAGAAACTATTGGAAAGGCTAGTTGAAAGAAAAAGAAAGAGCCCTCTGGTGATCGTGTTTCCAAAGACAAGGAGTTATGTCATTCATCCTTCTGACATGAGCGAAGCGATTGATACGACAAAGAGACTAATTCTCTATGATAGTCAGAGTTCCCACTAAATCAAAAGTATGCTAGCCTGATAGTAGAAGCTGGGTCATTCACTTCCCTCCTCAGGTTATGCAGGTCTTACTCCATAATTTAACCAACTCATTCTCATTACATGATTATCATCACAAATCATCATGGGCCAAGGGCTTGCTTTTTACGTCAAAAGCACTCTTTCCATAAATGAAAAGTCTTTCAAACGTCTGAAAAGAGTCGGGGTTACAGGTAAGGTAGATAAATCATCCGATCATGGGAAAAGAGTCGTATGACAATGAGGTAATTTACGTAGCAAAAAACGATTGTCAAAGCAAGCTGCTTTTTCCATACCTAGATACTAATAAAGGAAAACATCTGCCATAAACCCCGAGAGATAATGAAGATGGAACAGTAGGTCCTGAACACTTTGATGTAATTTTGAATCAAATTTATCCATTTGATCGTTACAAGCCTATTATGCTATTATGAAGCACAGGAAAGACTTGACCTTGCTCGCACCCTGGAGCTTCCAGATTGGATTCCAACCAGAATAAAGTGCACACTTTTGTTTTGGAGTTTGACACGAGTAGGCTGAGTTGGCCATGAATGAACCATTTGAGGAATGGGAAATGGATCTTGGAATGGATCAATGCCCCGATCATAAACAACAGAATAAGAGCGACTCTTATTTATCATTCGGAATCTTCCTTCCTCCCTGGATCCTATGCCTGTTGGTTTTTTAGTTGCTATGAACTTTAGTCTGGAAGGAGAAGTGGGGTCGGCTAGGCAAAAGGTCATTTCCTTTTGATTGAACGAAACCGAACCCACGGGTGAAGACAGACTCACGAGCAACTATCGTTAGTTCACTGAACTACCATAAAAGAAGCCCTACCAGCTAACTACTCTTTGAAAGAATCTGAAAAGTGAAGCGATGCGGCAGATTCATGACCAAACAAGAGCTCCTAAGCTAAGACCGCTTCTTCTCTACATATGATAATGAAGAAAGAAGCGAGCCGCCTACCAGAAAAAGCTTGCGCGCTAGCGCGCTCTGGCTTTCGAGCCTCCGCTTGCTTCAAGCTAGCCGATCCTTCGTGATTTAATGAAAGAGTGAGAGGCTAGATCTGAATGCCTTACAAGCGCGATCAACTTTCGTTTTTGTAAGTATATTACTCTATCCTCTTTCCTGTCGTACTACACAAGGGGAACCACCTCAACCAACAAAGAAAGTCAAGTCTCAGAGTCGTCACTATAGAGGAAGCCCTCTCACCCGAGAAGATGGGGGTTTAACAAATGGTGGGCCACAAAGCTTTCTTCGATGTAGTAGTTGCGTAGGAACTGGCGGCCATCGCCCGCTACTCTGATGAACTCAGATCGCTATGGTCGAAAATCAGGCATTTTCTCCTACACATCACTAGATGTCAAGTCAATAACGAATGTTAACGCTTTCCTTCAAGCTGTTGCCGTTCACGTTCACTAACATGCGTTAGGGATGCAGCGAGCGGAACTGAAAGCATATATCCGGAATAGGAGTCAGCCGTGGAATCACCCACCGAAACAGAGAATCTGGTTCTTTCTCCTTACTCGTTAAAGCTTGCAAGTAAACTACCTTTCCTAAGCCTAAGTTTACCCGGCCTAAGCAACAACAGTTCCCTACCCGGCTACGGGCTAAGCTCACTCGTTTACCCGGTAGCTCCGTTCACTGCGTTCACTGCTACGTTCCTTGCTCCAGTTTGACTTTAGCTACGAACTCATAACTACTAGCTCTCTTAAGACATAACTCATTCATAACAGCATCGGGATTATTATTTCTAATTGGTCCAGAATAGGCCCTCCGTCAGCCTATTATCTGACTACCCTTTAACTCAACAACAGAAACAGCCTTGCCTTAAAAGGCTAGAAGTACAAGAAGGTGCGTAGCTTGTTAGGAATTAGCTGGATTAGAGATGAGAAGACTGATTAGTAGTTCTATTACATAACTCGGGCGTACCTGCTTGCTTACCCGCTCACTCGAACAAGAACTCCAGCTTGGCCCACTTCTGGCTTTGGCCAATATCAAAGATCAATGGACGCTTAGCTAGTTCCTACTTTTGATAGGTACTACTGGAACGAAAGCAGGATTGCAACTACTGATGTCATTCTGTTACGTTCATCACCCTCGTGGAACTCAATCACTGATAGCCTCATTCCGGCAAGTGAGAAATCAGCTAATGCTAACCATCATCAGCCAGAAAGACCCGATAAAGCCACGATAAAAGGAATTGGACAGCTCATCTTTCGACTGTAGTGATTCCGCTACGTGGGTTGAGAAAAGGGCTTTATTAAAGGAAAAAATGTAGTTCGTTGAAGAAGTACTTTCTATCAGTGTAGGTAGGGTCCGGTCAATCCAGTTTAAGAATGGAATTGATTTAAGCGCGGATTAGCCGCGAAAGAGCTTGACAAGCGGCATTGCCGGATTATCGGAATCGTTTCAATGTGAACATTCCGGTAAGCAGTGCCGAAATGAACTGTAATGGCTATTAGAAGAGGGTAGACAACTCAATACTCTTTTCGACGACGATAGGTGAGACTGAATTTGAGATTCATAAAAAAACTTACCCGAACAAGCAACGGATTGATTAAGCGCTAACGCTATAAAGCCAAGAAGCAAGGCCCAAGGGATTAAGTAAGAAAGACGGAAGGCAGTTTCAGAATGATCACTCCCGGAACACTTCCTAAAAAACCGGCTGACGGAAAAAGGAAGTAGTCATTGACTTGTTCAGCACACCAAATTCAACTTCCTTCCTGCTTAAGGCAAACGCTTTGCCAAACCCTGGTACATGTATGTGGGCTTTCCGCTTCGGCTTCTCATGTCAATCTTCCAATGTCTTGCCATTTTCTCTTATATAGATAGGCTATAGGCCTTGTCCTCTTCTATTCCTGCGGTAAGTAAGTGTTGGACTAATTTCATTCTTGTCTGCTAAGAAAATTCTTATTCCTCACAGCTTGCATTCGATGCTTCTGATTCTCTTATTCCTTCTAACAGGGAATTCACTGAACTAGTCTCCCTTGAGTCTCCCCGTCGGGAATGGAGGCTTCTAAACCTTGCCTTTTCCATAACCTAAGTCGCACTACTGGGGATCTCTCTTGATACTCTGCCAGGCGTTGACCAGCTTGTGGCCCGGTGGTGAACCGGATCGAAGAATGTATGTATGAGAGGAGAGATAAAAGCACTTTCTCTTCAAAATAGAAAGAGCACTGCACCCTAACTTCAACAGAACTCTTGGGGTTGGCTAGCTACTAGTTAGTAGTCGTCCTAAAAGAGAGATCTTTGTTTTGCTTTACTTTAGCAAGAGGCCTATTGTTCGCAGACACCTACTTCTATTAGCTGACATAAAAGACAAAGATTCTTCGTTCTTTCTGAGAAAGAGTTCGAGATCAGAGAGGGCAGACCGGCCACAACGTCTGGCAGAGTAGGAAATGGTGCCCTTGGCTCACTCCTGCCAGCAGTAGTTCTTTCGATGCTATTACTATTGGGGTCTGAGTGAAGTGCCTCAACTTTCTATTATAGTCGAGTGAGCTCGCTTACTCTGATCCTACTGCGTAGACGTCGTCTAATAGGCTACAGCACCAGATCATCATCAGCAAGAAAACGGATTCTTTTTCTAAGGGCTAAAATCATTTATT
>JACYFF010031956.1:11479558-11492058 GCA_017589665.1 Selenicereus undatus | reverse complement strand
CAGGAAGAGTCGCTAAGGCAAAAGCCAAGATCACAATAGTCCTCTTGAGGTTTTGAGATCGGAGAGGAGAGGCTTTGCCCCTTCCCATGCCCCAAAGCGTCTTTTTATTCTATGCAGCTTCGTTCATGCCCTCATCTCTCGGTCCTTTGCCAAGAGGCGCAAGTGTGAGACATAAAGACGCCTTCAAAGGCGAGGCCACCCTATATCTATTCAGGTATGGAGTGGGAGAGGAGAGCGGGGCTTTCTCGCTCCTCTCCCGGTGGTCGAGTCACTACGTACCTCTCCTTATCAGTCTTTTCACTTCATACCTCTCCTTCGGTAAAATAAGCTTATACACAAAAAGAAGGGGCCCCCTACCGAAAGCAGTGGGATAAAGTTTGGGGCCAGAGAATTCGCTCATTCTGAAGGCTTACACTACATGATCGATTTAGATAATAGCTCAAGGGTACGGAGGCACATGGCGATAGATGCTTCTTGTCCTATCTATGAAGTGAGGTCGCTTTGGTAATGTGAGCTGGCCTACTATTTTTTGTGTTGATGCATGGGCAGTGGAGGTTATGAAATAATTATTTATTATAATTATGTTTGTGAACGTGACCCAGTGATGACTGTTATGTCCTTGGCCAAGGAAATCCTCCATGCTCAAGAGCTCTTGGAAACCATGGGTTCTGTAGCTCCCACCAGAGAGGAACGGTTAATAGGTTGGCCCCTGGGTGAAAGTGAACACTGATGGGGCCTATCGTCGCTATGAAGTTCGTTTCACTAAAAGATACGTATAGTCGATATCGTCGTTTGAGTGAAACTCATTCCCGTTCAGTTGCTGAAAGATAGAGATCAGGCTTTCTAAATGAGATTGAGTTCGCAGGCTAGAAAGATGCTATTTTCTCTGTCTTCAACTGAACCTCGGTTTTTTGACGGACATTCTTGAGAGGGTCGGGATCCGTCTACTAGGTCGGTCGCTCACCTTTTTTTGTAGTCGAGCTTTGGGATGGGAGGGAGGCGCATAGTGGGTTTGGGGATCGAGAGCGGACCCCGGAGTAGCATGCTGCCTTCGTCTGGAGCTTCCGGGCCATCAACCTCAGTAAACAGCCCGCCAACCCAAGATGCTCATTCTCAAGTCGAGATTCCGTCCCCCGCCCCCTCTTCCATAGCGGCTGGACAGCAGCTCCCCACCTGGGGATACGAACTATATCGGATAGAAGGAGTTGAACTTAGTGAAACGAAAGCTTTGATACGTATAGTCAAGTCTTACGTAATGAGTTTCACTCAAACCTACGTATCTTTTCGCTCTTCGTCGTTCGATAGACAGATTCAGACTTCTCCAGTCACTGGATTAACGAGAATAGGATCACCCGCTCCCTATCGGCTTCTTCCCCAAAAATAGAATATCGGATAATACGCCTCTTACTCTCTTCTTTGTTGATCGAGTAGCTTTGGACCAAAACCGTACTACAACTATAGAGGTATGAGGGAGTGACGAACAGCCTTATGATAAAAGAACATCAAGAACTACCCTTGGATCATTCCATAAAACAGAAATCAATCCACTAAGTAGCTGCCCTAGCTCAAGGACTCCTTGGGTTAAAGATCCTTTACTTTAATAAGTTTTTAATAAGTTAAGGAAATTGCCTGTGTGCAAACCCTCTTGGAAGAATAAATTCACCAGTTATGCAGTAGAGAAGACTCTGTTACTTCGATAGTTCGTTCAGTCCAAAACCTTAGCCCACTTTCAGCAGGAATAAGAAGAAGGAGAAGTGGAAGTGGAAGCCTAGAAGAGAGGATAGGATCTTTAGATAGACCCAAGGCGGTTACGCCGACAAAGATAGAGCCAGAACTGCCTCATATATTCCATCCAAACTTTCGAGGCGAAGACATTCTATAAATAAAAGCACTAATCCGCATCTAATAATCCCGGGAAAATGAGTAGGATCGCTCACTCCCTATCAGCAGTTGTAGCAATTGAATCAGAAGAGGACGATGTCCAGCAAGGCGATTCACCCATTTTAGCCTACAAGTACATAGGGGAAGGAGATAGAAAGCGCCCCCTCTTAAGGTTCGAAATCTCTCTTTTTCAATCAAAAAGAGGTCTGTTAGTGAATGAAGTGCTCCACGCTGAGTAGGAGCACGAATGATTGAACTATAAGCTTCATTGCTTCTTTCTTTACTTTATGAGTTCAAAGACTTCTGACACTGACTTTTGTGTGATAAATTCTTACACCAATAATTGACAAGCTGTTCTTTCTTTCTGTATTCCTTATTTATCCACTAGGGCAGTCTGGTTGGTTCTTTGCACCTAGTTTTGGTGTAGCAGCTATATGACGATTTATCCTCTGCAATTAGTGACGCCAAGTCCACTAGAAAGGGATTCGTGAACAACAGCATCAGTGAATCCCTAAGTTCCCCGGAGAGCTAACAGCAGCTGATGAAATGGAAAGTGAAGAGCATATTCCTGCGAACCTTTGCAGTAGAGACCTTTTTCTGTCGTTAAAAACGCCCTTTCTGAGTCTTAGTAACTTAGTAACCAGATGGGGCAAGGGGCCTCAGAGCGTCATTCGGTGAGGGAAAGATCACTCATTATAGACTTGATTTCGAATTGGAAGCGGTGCTCTTAAGGCCTTCAAAAAAGAATTGAGTTTCATATAGCTGCAAAAACAATCAAAACCATTTCCTTCCCTACTTAAAGTCATATCCTTTTCGTTTTTCATTTTATATAGCTGTGAAAAGAAAACTCATTTTCTATTGAAAAGAAGGGTGACAGAGTTCGTTTAAACAACAGAAAGGGGGAAAAGGCGTATTGAAAGAACGGTGTAATGTCAGAATACACGAATGAAAAGCAAGAAAGAGGCGTAGGGACTTCAAACGGTGGAAAGAGAGAACAGTATAGTATAATAGAGGGAAGGTAACCGAAAGAAGTTCAAAAGGCGTACTTTTGTCTATTGATCGAGAAAGCTTGGGCGGACTAGATTTCATTCCTTTTTTCAGGCCTATTGACTTAAGGGTGGAATACTCAAAAGAAGGAGATCCGGGCACAAATCCGTATTCTTTTCGTATGACTTGAGAATTGGAATAGTCAGAATTCCTGGTTTAGAGTTTACCTCTAAAGTTAGACTTATAGGTGGGCAGGACGGGAACAGCAGTTAGATTATAAAATAGCTTGGCGGTTCTAGTTAAGTTCTATAGACTCTGTTACTTCGATAGTTCGTTTCGTTTCACTATGTGAAACTCATTTAGTTCAACGAAGAGCTTGGAGTGAGTCTTTCGTTTATCTCCAGCTTCTCCAATCTAAAATCAAAGATATCATCTTTCCTAACTCAGTTCCTTGAAAGATACTTTGAGGAATGATGAGAGGGGATAAATCCTTTATCCTTTGATTTATCCATCATACATCATATAAGGGTTTCAAGAGATTGAATCTCGTGTCAGAGAGGAGACAACTCATTTATGATGAAAGCCTATAATACAAGTAAAAGGAAGGATAAATAATGTTATATATTTCAGGAGCTAGATCAGTTGTAAATGAACAAGTAAGAATTGCCTCACAAAGAATTTATGGAATTGGACCTAAAAAAGCCATTCAGGTTCGTTATCGATTAGGTATCAGTGGGAACATAAAGATAAAAGAATTAACGAAGTATCAGATCGACCAAATTGAACAAATGATAGGTCAAGATCATGTTGTTCATTGGGAATTGAAGAGGGGAGAACGAGCAGACATCGAACGATTCATTTCGATTTCTTGTTATCGTGGAATTCGTCATCAAGATGGATCGCCCTTACGTGGTCAACGAAGTCATACTAATGCCTTGACTTGTCGCAAGCGAATTCGGAAATGAAAAATGAAATAAGTATCTTGTCTGATCAATCACACTGATAGCTTCAATAGTTCACTTAAATAGCCTGTTGGTATTTCACCGGTTTCCAATCCAGTATACTACTAGTAGGCCTCCTTCGCCACGACATTAGTGGCTTAGGCTTAGCCCTTCGCGCGCTCCCTAAAATCGTATCGGCTTGGCTTCGCTATCGCTCATGACTCCGTGTAGTCGTCGGTCTTAGCACCAGAATGCCTATGATACAGTAAGAAAGTACGTTAAGGTTACGAAGTCACTTTTTCGTTCATCTCATCCGTTGTGGCGGAACGCGCCACTTCATTTCAAACGCCCAAAGAAGTCTATGGAAGACTTCAGTCCCACTCAAGTGATAAAAAGTGGGCAGAGCAATTCAAGTAAATGTGAAATCAAAGCATTTTTCGCGCGGTTATTTCGTAGGCCGACGAACAGGCAAATTGAGCCTGTGGATACGGCCCGTATTCAATATTTCGAAGGATTCGAGGCTCTCAGCGATAGCCATGAGCTCTTGCTTAACAAGGCTTCTCGCTTGATCGATCATTACTTTAAGTTCCGTTCCGCCATCACACACCAGCTTGGACGTAGCTCGCCACCTGGAGAGCTTCAATACGGCAACTCCCGCGGGCCTGGGTGCTGACCCTTCTTTTAGAATGACATAATCCTTCCAGTGAGCTCTAAACCAGACTCCTGCTGTAAAGCTATAGTTCTATAGACTTGGAGTGAAATTTCGGAATAAAAGGAGTGAGTCTAACTAGTCGTGACGTCTTCTTTCTTTTCTTTCTCATCTAAGGCGGCTACTTTACTCACTTAGCACCCTACGTAGGCGGAAACCCCCCTCAACTGCCAATGGAAAAATCCTTAACTGTAGCGACTTTTCGATCTGCTGTGGCCTACTAAAGAAACTCTAACCTTACAATGTTCATTATAGAATACTGCGTATCCTTTTTTCCTTCCTTTCATTTCATAATACGATTAGCCTAAGATGCAAAGGTCGGTGAAGTGCAGAAATGCAGGATGAACTCACGGAAATTCGATCAACTATTCCCATTTTCTTTTGACCTACTAAAAAAATAGCATCAAGCTAACGATTTTGCTATTAGCCTTCAGACTAGCACCATTCCTTGCTTCTTAATAAGCCTAAAAAAAGGGTAAAGATGAAATGATTGAAAAAAGGACTAACCCCCCTTTCGGTCGAACGGAAGTTTGGTAAACTTTTCAAACAAGATATAGAATTGAATCTCACGGTTCTAGAACAGCAGCGGCTTACCAGCTGCTGAAAGCGGTTCCGGGCAACTGACTGATCAGGGTCTGTCTCTCCAATGAATGGTTCTGCTCCTGTCTTTTTCCCCAGCGCTTATACGAAGCTCGGCCATAACCACTTCCAGCAGGAATCGCTACAACCGACGTTCTTGAATTCGGTAATCTAATGGAGGGGAATGGTCGCCGGTGGGGCGAGATCGTAATCAACCGCATTGCACGAACTCTATCATAGATAGAGAGAGATCGAGGCAATGTAATTGTCGACTCCGGCTATTCAATAAATTCATCAAGAAACTATCGACTAGACCTTTCTGGGAGTGAAATGCTATTCGTCAAGCGCTGCGCTCTTTCTTCTCAGCAATGGCGGGGAAGACGGAAGAGTAGCAGAAGTGTGAAAGGGCTAAAGTAGTCTTGAAATAAGTAGTAAACCGTTGAGGATTCGTTAATAAGTTCGTTATTCCAGCTGGGCGGCTGGGCCTGCGAATTAAGAATGGGCTTCTTTAATTGTATCTTCTCTTTCACGTGGGGAATGATCTCAAGTAGCTTACCAAGCAATAAATTTTTTTGGCTTTGAGCAATGGCAAAATAATATGTTTCTTTTTTTACTGGTTCATTTTGTCAATTCCGGGACTTTAAGGCTTCGTTGATTGACTTTTGTTTGGAGATGTTATTTATATGTCTTTATATAAGAAACTTTTCGATAGTTTATTCTCCTTTCTTTGAGGAAGGGAGATCGCAGATCATTGAATGTTCTTGCCATAGTTCATGTATGGTCTCTTGTCTCGATAAGGGCTGGTGTAATTACTATTGCTGCCCTCGGTTTCGTTTGGTTGTCCTTTCCGTCCATTCAAGCAATCCTGCTTTTTCGAGCTGGGTATAGTTGAGACTTCCCTATTGTAAGGAAAATGGCGATAATCATCTTATTTCTATATTTATAGAAGTAGTGTTCCTGATTGTCGCTACTGAACGAACTATATCCGAACAAACACCGGCAAGAAGCCGGTGTGAACAAGCATTAGACTAGAAGAAAAGATACGTATATTTGAGAACGGAAGACTCACTCCAAGCTCTTTGATTTTCTTTTCGCTCTTCGTCGTTATCGACCTATTCTAGGTGAACCTAAGACCAGTTCAGAGGTTCGTAGTTTCCATGGGTTAGCTACTTTCTATAGGCGCTTCTTTAGGGGTTTTAGTGCTATCACAGCTCCGATCTCTGATTAAAGGAGATTTTAAGTGGACCCCTGCAGCTGCTAAAGCTTTTGCTGAGATCAAGCAAAAGTTGACTGAGGCTTTTGCTTCTGTTCAATATATAATTACTGAAGCATCCTGATTTCAATAAGGTTTTTTAGGTTGCTTGTGATGCTTCTGGTATGGGCATAGGAGCAGTTTTGAGCTTTCGAGCCAGGAGAGACATCCCATAGCATTCTTTAGTGAGAAACTTTCTGAGGCTAATAAGAGGTACTCTATCGGGGCGTCGGTTTCTATCTGTCTTCTGTCTTTTACTGGCTGTCATGGATCGGTCACCCCGTCCTACATCTGTTCAAGGTCAATATGCGTCATTGTAGGCATAATGAGGCAGCATGAAATTCCACATTCAGACAGACAGCCAGAGGAAAGGAGCTGAGAAGCATATCAACCAAATCTTCACATCTGTACCATGGTAAAGGACACCTGCAGTATGAGACTGCATAGCTATCATAAGCTGGTAGCTCCTCCCCCTTCCCGATGCATTAGACATCGAGGCGCCACCATACGAAGAGCGAAGAGAGAGATCAAATGATGCATTTATAAACAAGTTCCGCAGCACAGATCTCTCATCTGCATGACAAAAAATGCTTCCCAAGAGCGGACCCGTTCTAAGATGGAATAAATGCTCTGAGAGCTCTTTGGGGAATCGATCAGGCTTAGATTTTGGTACTTGAGAACCAAACTTCAAAGCAATGTCTTTCATCTATAGTTGCTCGCATGTCAATTGCATCAGAAGAGTTTTTGGCTCGCAAAAGAGATTTTAAAGGCAATAACTTCAAAAAGAATGTATATGCTGAAACAGTAGGCAATCTGATCGTAATCACTATAGAAAGAGAAGCTTGGTAGACGTTTGAATATTGTATCACGAACTGGAAAAATACATAATCGCTTTTTATGTCTATTTTTGTTTCAATGAAAATTGAGAAGCTCTGTGTTTCTTCAACACTAAGCGTCGCATTTAAACAGAATATTAAGCATCTTTCTTCAAACTTGAACTTTCATTAGTAATGAAAATATCATCAGAACAGCGTATCTCCATCAAACCATGGGAACCTGCTGGATGCCCTTTGCAAGTTAACACCAAAGGCCTCTCCAAAGTCATCATGAAGAAAAAAGACACCCCCAGAAGCGAAAGCAAGAGGCTGCAGAAAAATAACTATGAAAGGGCATGTCCCAGCACATAGAATATCAACCACTTTATGCTGTCGGTGAGCCTCTTTACCTAAATGCTCCATCCACTTGGTGGCTGTTTTTTTTTCCAGATAAGGATAGTTTGGGTGACTCAAAGAATGGGGAACTGCCCTAGGATCATGTGTGTTGAGTCCAGCAGCACATACAAGTCTTCTGCTATGACCTCCATACCTTTGAACTACCCCTCGGGGCATTTCTGCAGATGGCCTTTGAATTATAGCAAGAGCAACCTATAGGCACCGGTCTCTTGAAGCCTCAGGCAAGTCTTTCAAGGCTTGGTGCGGCCTGATATGGTGTGAGCTGAAGCATGAAATTGGCGACAAGTATACACCTGTCCCATAAATCAATGCTTTAATAGTGTCCTGGCTTGGTTACTTGTCACCAGGAAGCACATCAGCAGATGCAGTTGATTCCTCTGATCTGAAAAGTCGTATACTTAGACTGTTCGTCCATATGAAATGATTCAAATTCTTTTTGTTGGCAGAAGCGAATCCACAAAGACAAATGCATGCAGAGAACTCTGCAAATGCTGGAGGTGTGGCTCACCTAAACGTTCAGAAATGACAAGAACAATAGGAACAGACACAGAAACTGGAACAAAAGCAGGTCTTCTTTTCCCTGTTTTGACATAATCAACTGATGGATTTCGATTTTGAACAGAACATCAAGGCGCTAAGCTGGCAAAAGGGCTTTGAGACGGAGTCCTTCCCGCCCGAAATGAATGCGCCTAGGAACTTAAGAGGCTACGTTCCCGGCCTCCCCTCTTTCGTGTGCTTCCGGTTCATGGAAGATTGGTTCAGGCGAAGGCAAGGTCTCTTTTATCAAGTATTTGATCCCGAATACAACATAAATGATATACTACCTCAACCAAAGAAAAAGTAGAAAAAAAAGAAAATCTTTGTACTAAATAACCTTTTTTGTTTCACAAAATAGACTCTTCCACTTCTATATACTATATACACTGTGTTCGACTGAACCCGTTCTCGTTTTGGCTCTGCGTTCATGAAATGGAAAGACCAACAACAGAAAGAAAATTCAGTTTTTTTTTATGGAAATTGTTCATCTCGTTAAGGCGTAATAGTTTGGGACCATCAAGGTTTTGGCTCGCAATAAAGCGCTGGTCCTGATCGAGCAAGACGTAGTCCTATCTATCCACCTCTCCAGACACAATATCTTGAGTACCTATGATGGTGACCACATCTGCTGGCATGTGATGTTTGGACATAGAATCGAGTCCTTGTGAATGGGCAGAGCCAGGTGCTCTTATTTTACGACGGTAAGGACGATTGCTTCCATTACTGACCAGAAAGACACCAAATTCTCCTTTAGGTGCTTCAACTGCGGTATAGGTAGAAGGAGCTGGTACGGAAAAACCTTCTGTATAAGGTTCGAAATGGTGAATTGAGGTAGAGTAGACCGATGATCCTGTAGTCATTTGGAAAGAACCGGCTATTGAAAGAAAAAGCTTGCATCTGCTCTCTTTATTATATAACCGGTCTCATCTCTCTCCAAACCTAACGTGATAGTTTCCCATCATAAGGCTTTCTATCTATAGATTAAGCCATTACCAAGGAGCGTCTTCGTTCAGAACTCAGTTGACTGCTTCTATAGATAAGGCGGAGCGTCCTTGGCTCAGTATTTTAGCACATAGGGCTTCGGCCCTACTACAGCCCTTCGCTAACTCGAAGGGCCCCGCTATGCTTTTCTAAGGCCTTGCCTTGTCAGCTTTGCTACCGACGCTTTGTTCCGCTTCGCTAACGCTTGGCTAAGTCTTGAACCTTCGCGCTGACCGTTCGCTTTCTCAGTAGCAAAAGCGCTTCTCTTTTCCCCTTAAGTAGAAGGACAAGAAAGAGATTATTGGTTTTGAAGCTCCCGCTTCCTCATCTGCGCTCGTCAAGCCAACGTAGCTCTTTGGGAGGTGAAAGAGCGGTTGAAGCGGACATAAAGAAATGAAAGCATCAAAAAGCAATTTAGATATATACACGGAAAAAAACCAAACTGCGTTCTGGAAAAAGTGGCAACGAAGAAAGAAAGGGCGGGCACTGAAGTGTTTTAACCTCACTATACTATTCATAGTTGTGGGGCACTGTGTACTTACAACTTATACGAGAAGCAAGTGAATGGGGCCAGTGCGTGGCGAACGGAACGCTTCTGAAAGCCATTTCTCACCTCAACCCCCGTCATATCCAGAAGGGTACTTTACTTCAAGGGCTAATTGCTTCGCACCTGACTGTGATAGCCCTCTCGATACCTTATTGGAGCTTTGTAACTAAAAAAAAAACGCTTTCCTGTCGCGTTAGCGCTTTCCCGGTGCACGGAGCCTCAAGAAAGAAGGTGCGTTTGGTTTATCATTGGGTCAATAACCCTTCCCGCTTCCTCTTTTTGTGCTACTCCTACTCATTTTTTATTTAAATATATACTTACGGGAAAAAGATAAGAAAACACAAAGCCTTCTTAAGCTTTCCCAGCCTGAAGCTTCTAAAGACTGCCCTCTCTCGGCTGGATGTTGGCCCAGCCTACTATAAGGATCCCGTATCCAGCAACCCAACCTATACAAAGAAAAACTTCCTTTTTCCCTTTATTTACTAGTAGGGGTCCCGTGGTTCCTATGCCGCCGCGTTTCCCGGTCCTTTTCTTTTAGTGCTTCGACCCAAAGCGATAGCTTAACGCTAGTTCAGTGGATAAGATGGCTGCGCTCCAGCTCACTCAAGAATGGGACGGCAGTGGTCCGCCGGCAAGCTCGTTCTGATCTTGGACGCAGTACATTGGAATCCTGAAGCACCACCACGAACGAGACCGCGCGTCCGCCTGCGGTGCGGTAAGGCACCACCCTGTTGTGCCAGCAGCCAACTCCGGCGTGTCAGCTTAGTTATCCTCATCAAGCCACTGTTAAGATGTGACGCTTTCCAACTGGTAGACGCTTTCTTTTCCCCCAGATCAATGAAGAAGAAAGAAGCGAGAAAAAGCTTATTCTTAAATTGATTTAGATACCAGAAAAAGCTTGCGCGCTAGCGCGCAAAGCCTTAATGAATTAGAATTCTTTCGAGCTGTAGCTTGCTTCAACAGAACCGGAAGCGAAGCGCTATGCCGGGGCGGGGGGACGAGAAAAGAAAGGGCTCCGAAGAGAGAAATTGAGGTTCCCAATGCTTCTCCACGCCCAACGAGATGCGCCAACCTCGGGATGCTTTACTCCTAACCCCACTTAGTTCCGAGACGGAGCTTAACCTGAGTCTCGGTTAAGAACGGCAATGATCTACGTTTCACACGGCGCACGATTCCATGGATAGTTTCATTCTAGATCGTGAGGGAGGACATAGCTTACGATCATCGGCTTTTATCATGCCACTAGGCATTTGATTAAGACATTGCACAATGATCCGAACACTTTGTCGCATCTCTTCGATACGGATACAGTAACGATCATAGCGATCTCCTCTGGTACCTACTGGTACGTCAAAATCCAATTGGTCATAAACATCGTAAGGTGCTGCTCTTCGCAAATCCCAGCATACCCCTGGTTGGGATGGGTAGGCCCACCACTTCACTTTCACTTAGGCCCGAGCCAAGTCAGTGGGGGGACCCTGTCGGGCTCCTTCCCCCCCCAAAAAAAAAAACAAACTGTACTTGAGAGTTTCCCTTCATACGGCTCGAATCATTCGATTATGCCCCGAGAGGCATCCTTTCCTTCTTTGTTGGGTTGGTTCACGCGCGCGCAAACGAGCACCGGCCGCAACAGCAGGAAACTATGACCAATAGAGTCAGACACTTAACTATATCCGCACGCTTTAGTTTTGAATGTGGTTCTGGTTGAGGCTTTCTTTCTCCTGCCTTAAACATAAGGGGGGCGCAGGACGTTCGCGGAGTCCATGCCTTCCGTACACCACCACTTAAATGGTCGTTCTTGGGTAGATCCCGCTCCTAAACATAAGGGAGAAGGGGAAGGTGGCCGGGCCTATCATATCAAAAGTCAAAAGAGAACCCGGCCTTCATTCGACGTGGAGGGGTAAGGACCGCCCGATTCGACCGACTTTTTGATAACAAGAAGGCGAGCTGATCTGCTTTGATCAAGGAAAAAGCCCAGTCAGCCACCAACTCGGTGCAGGTCACGTGACCTACAGCTCGGCCTTCGCTTTTTGAGGCTTCCTTTACCCACATCTCTATGTGCCCGCAGCACTTCCATATGGAGAAAGATAGGCTTCCCATGTTCCATCAATAGCACTTAACCTATGCCGATTTTGGCGGACTGTGCTCCACCCCGGTGAACTCATGCGGTTCCGACGTGCCCAGAGGCCAGAGGCGAATCCGTTCACGGTCCGTAGGACCAACACCATTCGAAGGTGGGTGGCCCGCCCCACCTAGAACAGTCATGTTTGACTGGGCTTACACACATTCGCTCACTTACGCTGTCCCCCCTCAGCTCACCCTAGCCCCGGGCCTTCTTATTTAGAACGTAAGCTTGCAGGCTTCACACCAAGTCTTCACTGACATAATATGCATGCTTTAGTAGGGTCAGGCAGAACCGTTGTTGCCTGATGGGAACTTCCCCCATATTGCTATCAATGTCTTCATGTCGCACGACCTCTTAACATTACACCACTGAATCCCCAATCCTTTGCTTGCTGTGCAGTAACAGTACCAATATCCACTAATCGTTGTTTCCAGATACGGTTGCCGGTTGACATCTCTTCTAATTCGTCGATACGAGAAGCAAATTGTTGTGTGGAGGAATCAATATCTCGACATAAGCCAAGAGGCAGATCTTGTGCCACTCCACCTGGTCGTATGAAACTGGCATGCATCCTGGCTCCCGGGACTCTTTCATAGAATTCCAACAATTTCTCTCGCTCCTCAAAAGCCCACAGGAACGGAGTTAATGCTCCCACATCCATAGCATGAGTAGTTAAAGCAAGTGAATGATTTGAAATTCGAGTTATTTCACGGAATAACACTCGTATAT
>JACYFF010031956.1:11454558-11472058 GCA_017589665.1 Selenicereus undatus | reverse complement strand
TAGCGAAATGGGAGTGCTTAACTAAAAGCCTATTACACATATTAAAGCGTTACATCTATTACAAGCCTTATTCCGTCTTAGCCTTATACACGCCATATCTGACCTATCCAAGATAAGCAGAAATGCCTGGAAAAGTCATTCTCTTAGGCAAAATCTTAATACCTCACTTAAGTAAGGAAAAAGAGGCCTTAGGCCTGCAAATGCAGAACCCCTACTTGATTAAGGGGCAGGGACTGCTTAAAGTCAAGGTTTCTAAAAGCATCCTTCGCATTGGCTACACAAGCTCCAAAGCGATAGAAGCTTTTTTACGCACACTCAGACAAAGATTGAGGTGAGGGTCGCCCGCCTCGTACTTCTATTAAGGGAAGCATTCGTTCCTAACGCTATTCTAGAGAACAAACTCTTGTATGAGAAAGGAGAGGAAGAATCCGTTCGCGTTCTCCAGCCTGCTTTGACCCACTTCCTTAGCTACCGAGCTCCAACCCCCTAATATGACATTGAACTGACTGACTGACTTGCTTAACGCGTCTGTCTGGAAAGCCAAAGACTAAGATAGATGCAAACTATACCGAGCATGAATGAGTGCAGATTGAGAGAGATGGTGGCATATTTAGATGCCTACCTCCTCCTCAATGCTATACTGCGCGCTTATAACTCCGTATTGCACGGCTTGCATTAGGTGATCTCTTTGACGGAACGGATAAAGGGGATCTATCTCCTTAGTTACGGACAGTTAGACCTTATCTACTGCGCCCGACCTTCCCCCGGCTCTCGAATATCATGACGTATGAGAGAAAGCTGCTCGTAAGCGGCTTCCTTTTTTCTGTTCCACCACTACAGAAGGTACTAGTCTCTGACAAGTTCCTTCTAATCTTCGGAAAAGGGAGAATGGGATCTACTTAGTGCTCGGGGAAGACCCTAATTACTCGTAACTGGGGTGGTTCCCGTACAGAGCCCTCAAGAGAGCAGTTGCTTGTTCGCCAAGAATCAGCCTCACTCTCAACAGACTTATCAAAGTAGAATCTTAGGTCATGTGATCGCTTAATTCGTCGATCATGTATCTAACTCAACCTGTTCACCTTTCGTCGGTCCGACCGACGATCCAGTTTCACTTCAATGATAGGAATCCTCGATTCGCATCCCCTACTTGGTATTTGTTCTGGTTGGGCCATCTAACTTTCGTCGAAGTAGCCCGTAATTGAGTTTTTTTCATCGGTATTAGTGTCCAATAAGATAAGGTTCAATTCCCCTCTCAAATAAAATAGGCAAGAAATCCACATTGACCGACAAGAATGTCTCAACCCAGTCTAGAATCGTCGATTTTGGCCTGATCTTCTGATTGACAACCAGCCTGACTTTCGTCGAAAAAGTCCCTTAGGGAATGGTCTTATCTGGCTTTAGACTCCTCTCAACGACACAAGGGACAAGGTTATGAAAGAGTTTGCCTAAGAAGCTGAAGGGCCCATGCCGCAGCACAGCGCTAAAAGCCTTTCGACTCACCACCCATCTTCCATGGGATGGCTGGCTTCGTCTTCACTTGAAAGCTGGAAAACCTGGAACAGAACGTCAGTTGACAACCTGACGCTTCTACTACAACAACAATAGACCTATCCTTCCTACTTAACCGCTTAACGGCAGCTAAAGAGTGTGACACTCGAATCCAATCTTATAAGGAGTAAAAAGAAAATATTACCCTTCTTCGCTTCACTGAACAAGATTCAATCCCGGGACAGGCGTAGTGCATCCTTTAAAGAAGAATCAATAACAGCCGAAGAATCAACTACGAGACTGGTCTACGATCAGTAGATCGGGTACAACTTGACCTTACCCGCTTCCGGGCGCAACTAAAGACGTCTCGTTCGCCCCCCTCGAGGTTGAGTCATAACTTCGTCTCTACTAAGAAAAATGAAAATCCCGAACAGTCTTGCATAACCTCGTGCTCTTAGCTGAGTTACTTTGTGGATAATTTCCTACTTTCCCAACAACTCCCAAGTACGAAACTAAAGACGTGACGTTCGAATCCCACCTTCCATGGGGCGGGCTTCAAACTCCACTTCTCAAGATAAGTCCCGGAACTGACGTACCGTACCTTGTCAAACTTGAATATTTTACAACACGATAATATCGGCACTCAAATCAATAGGAAAAATGTTCATTGTCACAACCCGGTCTTACGGTCTTCTTTCATAACCTAAAGCCCTTTACGACAGGCGCTAACCGCTTTCTACCAGCTAAAGCAGCTCGCCCCCAAGATGAAAGGGGATTGGTGGCATCGGCGGTGCCCTTCATTCATTGGATATAACCCTCGAGCTCTAACCCAAAGTTCTGCGCTCGACCTTTAACGACTGGACAACAAAAAAAGGACATTTAACCGAAGAGCCCTTAACACCTCCTATAGGGAGGAAAGTTTATCAATGCCCGGATGAGGCATCGGCGAAATCGGTTCGGTAAGAAATGCTTGAAGCAAATAGAAGATTTGAATGCCCCGGAAAAAAAACGGGTTCCATCTTCAAGTAGATTAGATTCTATCCATACAAGGTCGCGCAAGTCGTCTTTTTCTTCCATGATTTGATTCACGAAATCCTATATAGATAGCTTCCCCTACTTGTCATTTGGAATATTCCACTGACCATGTCACAAAGCAATCGCTGAATTCACTCTTCCGGCGGAACCTCAAGCAAACATTGAAGCAATCCCGATATTTTCAAATATGACGTTTGAGTGCGAGTGCGAGTTCGCCGACTACTGGATACTGGAATTATCTGTGTTGGTTCAGTGCGTCAAAAGAGGGATCGGACATGAAAGGAAAGGGTATCTCACAGTACGAGAATAGCTGCCTCTTCACTTCCCCGGATTGCCTTTGAGACTTGTGATGAAATGAGTGGGTTTGCCTCTCATCTTCTTTCTTTGTGGAGTTAGTTTTGAATTGAAAGGATGAACAGCCGATCGTTTCACTTTCTATCTTTCTGTCTGGTTAAGTAGAGAATGAATCTTGCAAGCAATCAATCCATTATGGGTTTACTACTGACTACGTACGGCTTCTTAACAAGATTGGAATTATGACTTCCCCTCTTCGTAAGCAAGTCTTTTTTTGGACCTGGGACCTGGATCCCTATCAAACAAAAGCCAAGCCAAGCTAAGCAACTACGCTCGTCGCTCGCATTACCGCTCCGTGACTAAACGTTAAGGGCGCTTGTTGGCGCTAGTAATTAAGCGTCTTTCCCTACGCTAAGCTAGAGCTATTAGAGTGACGTTTTAAATTGATCTGGGTAATTAGAGGCTTCTTCTTCTATTCCCAGAAAAAAAACTTTGAGTAAGAATGAAACTTGTTGAAGTTACGTGGGAACAGACTCTTTCATGCTAATGGGTCAACGGTACATTTTAGACTAGCCAGGGTAGCAAAGAGCTTGAAACACCTTTCCCTTAATCTTTCTATATTCCCTTATGGTTTACTCTCCGAACAGTAACGCGCGTAGGGTTAGGATCAAGGGAAAACTGAACGAAAGAAAGACAGCTGCTCGAGTCGAAAGCACTTTTTTGACCGACTTACCAACCCGCCTTGTCTTGAGCGCAGAAGTAGTACTCTTTAGTTCCAAAAGTAGGATTAGCAGCCTATTTCTTTTCTTGGAAACCCCCCTGTAGCGATTCTGGAAAAAGTCATAGGGTAGCTCCTACACTAAGTAAGGGCGGCCCTTCCTGGCTAAATCTTTTCTACGGCTCATCAGCTCTTCCCACTCCGAGGCGAGGTAAGAATCAGTCGTAGCAAAAGAAGAAGTGTACCATTGAAGAATAAGGCTCGAGCTCAATAAATAGCTTCTTGGTCTAGCAGTTCGGACGCTATCCCATCCTCATCCGTTGCTACCACCTATTTCCTTACCCCCATCTTTGCCGCTTTCAGCTTTCTCGGCTTCCTATCCCAAGGCTGATGAAACTAGATCTGTGGGTGGGGGAAGTACTTGACTAGCTTTCTTTTCCAGAGGAGGAATATATATTAAATACAATATTTATTACTTTACTTTATTACTGTGGAAAGATTATCTGCTGTCGATACTGACGGGTCGAATGGAGGGGGAAGGAAAAACCTTTCTTCATATTCGGAAATGGGAAGTATCAAGCCCTGGTTCAGTCTCTTTACCAGCTTCGTCTAAAGAAAGCAAGACTCCTCAGATAAAGGAGGGGCTCCTTTCAATTCAGGGGAAGAATATATGACAATTGAACTTAGAAACCAATATCAGTCTCAAGGGAAGTTAGTACTTTCATCAGCCGTAGAAGGCTGAATATGATCAAAATTGAACTCCAGCGAGTGTAATACCTGAAGCGAGCCATAGAGCTGCTTCGAGGGGATAGGCGAGGTTGAGGTTCCCAAGCGGTAAAGACCATACAGGAGTTTGATGCTCACGGAAAGTCTTTAGTTCGCAGGTCTTTTTGATTTCCCACGGCTTAGACAGGTTGGGAATTGAAACCCCTGTTTGCTGTACTAGCCCCTGACCTGTGAGTGAGTTCCACTTCTTATATGCCATCTCTCCTCTCCAGCTTCTGATTGAGAGATTCGAGGAGGGACATGAAAAACATTAGGGACCGAAAGAAAGCCCTGTTTCCAGGTAAGAGCATGGAAGGGGAAGGAATGAATTCAAAAGATACGTAGATTTGGGTCAAGTAATACGTATAGTCGATTCGTTGAACTATGTTCAACTCATTTCATACGTATCGTCGTTCAAGAAGTCGTCTAGTCTTCTCTTTTCTTTTCCTCTGGAAGGAGGGACGGATCATTTGCTTTAGATAGATATTTCTGTTGATCGAAGGGCCCTTTACACTTATCTTATAAGCTTCCACTCAAAATGGGAAGGATCAGGGGCTGAGAGATGAGAATACGTGCCACGGCTCGAGTTGATAGACTCAGGAGGTGCTGTGCTGGGAGATTTGACCAGGATTCGAAACTTGCCCCCGGCCCTAATGTAAGCAGGAGCTCGATGAGTGAAAGAAAGATAGCTACATATTTATTCCCCATAAAAAAACATTGATTCGCGCAATTCGAAAAAAGCGATGCTTGGCAGAAGCGAGGGGGTCCGACTTCAAGAGATAGGGGTGAGATTCCACATAGGTAGTCGACTCGAGAGCCCTCGCTTCCGATTCTTCATCATCTATATTTGCAATACACCATAGGGATGCCGGAGACGGGGGTAGGCACTCATCCTCTTTCTCCTCCATTCGGATAGTCGAGTAGGAGATTGGATGAGCCTGGTACGAGATTGAATACAGGCGCAAGATCATCAAGGATTCAAAGAGCTGTCTTAAAGACTAAGTAGGGTATCTCTTATCCTTCCTCCGTGTATTCGGTCAGGGTAGAACTCCGAAACTTATTAGGAATAGGGGCTTTCTTAAAACCTAATACTCAAAGATTTGATGAGGACTTTTCGAACTGCTCACATGACTCCCGGAATTCCCGGATTGATCCCTTTATAAGTTTGACGAGCTTAACCACCTGAATGAAAGAAGTGCGCACCACTGACTCCCCTATTAGTAAGTGAAGTTGGGTACCCACATGACAAAGCCTTATCATCCCTTTTCATTATCATTCTGAAATGGTGTTGGCGTCCATTATGGTAGATGGGTGGGGCTGGCTTGACCTTCCCAGGGGAAGAGCTCCATCCCTTCATAGGCTGACGAACTGGTAAAGGGGATCTTGTATAGGCTTTCCTCTGCCCATTCGCGGCTATCCAGCTTCAAACTGTGGAGGCAACCAGAGAGAGTTCTTGGTTGAGTGGATTCTTCGATTCTTTGTTCGTGAATAAGCGACCCAAAGACAGCCTGTCTCAACCTACACAAGGCCAAGTCTTGGGTTGGATGCTAACTAGTACTTCTTTATCCTCCTTACCGTAATGCGAATCTCGTATCTTACTTTTTTTGGTTGGTGGCTTCTTTCTATGCTTTTTATTGGAATTTGATTGTCTTCTTGCAACACTGTGGTGAATCATTTATGAATTTGAAAAAAAGAAGATTCAATCTCTCTCTGGTGATGGATGGAGAAAAGGTCTCCCTGTGTTTTCGATTCAGGAAGCAGATAATTGCTATTCCCAAGGAACGTTAGCTCTGGTGCCCTAATGAGGCGGAAATCTCCGAATGAAAAGATACGTATCTTTTCCTTCCGTTTCACTCATTTCAAGCGTCGTTCGAGTTACACTCATTTATTCCGTTCGTTTATTCCACTTCGACGAAAACCAACCTGTCTAAGCCGTGGGAAATCCTCGTATAGCTACTACACCAGTCTAACAGGTATCAACTCAACACCCTAACCGGAAAGCAGCGACTTTGCCGTATCGACTCATTCTTTCAACCGGCGGGGACTCAAAGAAAAGAAGTGTACCTGGATCCTCCGGAAGTAGAATGAGCGGGAGTGCAGTTGCTCCTCGGATAGGTCGGGCAGAGCGGCGCCTTTCAGAGAGTCCATGGCAGAGGTACGAGCGAGAAAGGCGGCCATCCGTCATGGAGCATGGCTGTTCATGTAAGAAGAATGGACCACTTTGACTTTAGGAAAGGAAAAGGATGTATCTTTCTTTTCCTGCGAGGAGCAACTCTTCTTGGGCTTACCCTTCGAGAGCCCATCCACTGCAAAGACCACATGTAAGCACACCTGTACACCTACGGCTGAACGCCTCCACTTCCAAGGGAAAGCAGCATAACCCAGAACGGAACTTTATTCCTTGATTCCTTGTGAGACCGCCTCCGTCTTCTAGTCCGGTCTTTCCTATTGGTGTTGTTCCATCGGGGATTCAGTGTTCCATGCATCGATACCAGTTCAGAATAACTCGTCCATCACCCATGAGATAGGGATCTCGTAGTAAATATAGAATATATATAGGCAGTTCGAATATCCCTTGTTTCCTTAGTCAATGAATGCTCTGCTTCTGCGCCTCTTCATACTTTTCGCTAGCTAAGCGAGCCCTTCTTGGGAGACCTGACGATCCCTGCCCTGCGTGTTCCATTCTAGCTACCGGGGTGTTCTTTTTCTTCTCATACGAGAGTTCGAAATAAGGTTCAAGATCGGATTCTATCTCCACTGAAGGGGAACTAATCCAACTATGGATTTATCTTCTACTTAGCTAAACGAATAGGGTCATCGCCGACACCTGTAGTAATCAACTGCTTTTTTTCTTTTAGGCTAGCCTATCTAAAGAGTGAAACTCGTACCTCCAAAGCTGCTCCGAAGCAACTCGTATCAGGCCAACATGGGATTGGCCCAATAGATAAATCGCACGAGAACCAACCCTCATGTGTGATTCCCTTCAAAGGGTACCAAACTAGCTTTCTATATTGTTGAGCTTCCAGAGGTTCGTCTTATACCAAAGGATTTCAATCCACCAAAGGGACTATTTCCTCTACTTCGTAGGGTAATCACCAGACTAACCAATAAGGTTCTTCGTTATCCATGGCAGGCCTTATCTCCTTGGTTGGGCTGGTTGAAAGGCTGATCTTTAGTTCATTCCACGATGCTCTATCGGGTGAGCGAACAAGCTATAGACTCACTAACTGAGATACGTATGAAATGAGTTGAACATAGTTCAACGAATCGACTATACGTATTCGTTTATCAACTCATTTCTTTTAATACGTAATGAGTTTCACTGCTCTTCGTTGAACTATGTTCAACTCATTTGGTGAAACGAAACGAACGGAATAAAAGGAGTGAGTCTAACTAGTCGTCTAGTCTTCTTTCTTTTCTTTTCGCTCTTCTCAGTTTGAGTTCAACGCTCCTAGACAAAAGCTTGAATACAGAAAGATGAATATTATAGAAGTTGCGCCTAATGCTTAACTAACTATTAGCGTATATATTAGATAAAATTAGATATCGAGTTAATCTGTCCATTACTATACGCTAGTAAGCACTTTATTAAGGTTAGGGTATGAAGGGGAAGCACATAACTAATAGGGTTAAGGCTTAGACGATGAATGTTATCCCCCCGAAGCCCCTATCGCTCCTTGAGAAGATCTCTCTTCTTTTGAATTTTACTTAACTCGATATCTAATTTTATCTAAAGGCCTAAAAGAAAGCCTTTTTTCGAAACTTGTGTTAGGCCTACCTATATCAGACAGCTTTCATTGGTGGGAAGGATAACTGTATAAAGAAGACAGAAAATGCTGGCTAGATGACTAAGGAAAGTAATCGATATCCTTGTTTCTACCCTTCCCTGACTCGATGCCAACTTAGAAAACTGGCTGGCTAACGATGAAAGGAAAACAACTAAAAGAACTACCTTTTTTTCAACGACTACAACTAAAAAGCTTAAAAAGTATTCTGCTCGTTATACTAGTTAGACTATTAGACTTCTTCCGTTTTTCACTAAAAGATACATCAACTAGCGTTTATCAACTCATTTCAAGTCTTACGTATCTCAGTTTTAGTTGAAGTGAGTCTAACTAGTAGAAAACTTTCTTATCGTAGTTCCTCTCTTGCCTCTATGCGAATGTTCTGGACGAGTAAGAGGCGACCGATCTGTCTTATACCGGTAAGTGAGATAAGAAGTATTTCTCGGAATATCCCTTACGCAATAGCAGGGAATATGACAAAAGACTTGTGACTAGGAATAGGAATGAATCCATAAGCTGCTATCGAACCGTCTCTTGCGAGAAGAAGGGTCTTAAAGAGGGTGGAAAAAGGGAAGGTGCAACCAAGAAAACGAATGCGCGGGAACAAGCTTAGGCGAAGCAGCTGTCTAATATGTGACTCAGAGACGCGACTCTCCGTTTGAAGACTAAAATTGAGTTATAACGGAAACGAGGTGCAGGATCGATAAGCAGCTCCAATTTCACTTTTTTTTACAAAAGAAAAGAGAAGACTCTGTTACTTCGATAGTTCGAACGATACGTATTAAAAGAATAGTGAAACGAATCTTTTCTTTCGGCAGGAGTTGAACTACGTGAGACGAAGAGCAAAGATACGTATCTCAGTTCTCAGATTCATGCACCTACGACTGAGCTTCACACTATGTCTTCGCCATGGCCTGCCCGGGGAATGGGTGTCATAGGTCCACTGGAACAGGAAACGATCGATTACTTCACTTTGTGGCTAGAAGCAGCCTATTATATAAGACAAGACGAAGAGCGTGACCAAGAAAGTGGTATTTTGGAAATAATAATTAATATTATTATGAGGACTTCAACAGGGGCAAAACCGCATTATGACATGGAGGCAGTCCTACCTGCGCAGAAGTTTAGATTCTTCCTCACGGAGGCAGAGTATATGCAATCTAGATACGATCAGTTAATCTTGCTTGACGAGAAGCAGATGTCTGCTATTTGTCATGGGCAATGCTATCAAAGGAGAATGGCCAGGGCTTGAAACTGAAAAGTGCTTTTTTTTCTTAAAGTTTGGGGATTTCGAGCCGACTATTCGATAGAGAGGTTGAATAGGACCCATATGGTGGGTAAGCGCGGGGGAGGAGAACCTATTAGGAAGGTAGGCACCAAAGCCTCGGTGTCTTACTCTCCCCGGAGCTGCGCCCTATGTAGATAAAAGTAGATCAAAATTTCTTATTTCCCCGTTTGTGTAATCAGTTGTTAGCTTAGTCTCTAATTGTTGTATGCGTTCAAATGAATAAGTAAGCCGTAAGCCACTTGGGTGAATGCTGACCTGCTTATTTTCCCGGATAGGGAATTTGTAAGCTTCGCATCTACTATGCTGTGGTCTATTGCTGCTTCCTTTCCTAGTGGCTGTGGTACTCGGCATCAGCCTTCCTTGTAATTGAGCTCTTCAAAGAGAAAGGATCGATTGAGCTATTCATAAAATAGCTATGTGTTAAACAAATCGTAGATCACAGACGGTATCTTAGAGAGCAAAGTCACCATTTGATCATGAAAATAGTGCATCGTCCATTGATTCTCTTATACATTTTATAGTTCTTCTCTCTTATGCAATTTGGTTTCGGGAGCAGGAAAAGATGTAATTGACCTAGAAAGGTGCGAAACCCTAGACCATAGAATAGAGCCAATGGTGCTGCTTCGGACTAGCCCACGGAGCGGTGCCAGTTAGTGCTTCGCTTTGAAATCGCCTTCCGCTAAGACTGCTTGTTCTAGGGCTCGTGTTATCATTCCGAGTTAAAGAAGCTAGCACAAAGGCGATAAGCATGCGGAGGTGTGCGCTAAAGAATGGACTTGAGTTGACTTAGTCTTTTTCAATATGGTTTGGAGGTGACTCAAAAGAATGGTTGCAAGCAGCCTATTCAACCCGAGGAAAAAAACCTGGTGTTCTTTCCACTTCAACGACGACTTCTTGAACTTACCGGAACGATATTCATCTATATTACGCTGCTTTTAGGGGCTTTCTATAGCGGATCTACGACCACGGAAAGCGACGAGGAAAGAAAACCATCCTTTTCCTTTTACCTTCTCCTATCCCACCCTAATGCTTTCTTCTCTCTTCTCTTCAAAGCCCTTTTTTCTTTCATTGAGATCTACCTGTGGTAAAGTAAGGGTAAACAAACCTAATCTTTTTGAAAGGCGATATGAATTTCATTCACTCGAAGATCAGCTTCCAGGAGTTAGAAGGCAGGAAAGATAGGACCTGGTAGAAAGAAAGGCTCATTGTCGGTCTTACCAGGCCAGGATTAAGAAATACTGACGGTCCTTCCTAAAGGGGTTCAGTGAGACGAGGAAATGCTCCAAAGAAGCAACTAGCTCCAGCAGCTACAACAGCAGAGGATATTCTCTTAGCCTGACGCTACGTTCGCGCGCCTCCCGGAGAACTAGTAGGGAAGTGTAAGTATGAGATAGATCTATTTACCTCTTGCAGGAAGGTAACTGAAAATCCTAAGAATAGGGGAATACGTAAGAAAAGATACGTATCTTTTCGCAGATAATGGATAAGGACGTGAGTGAACGAACGGAAGAGTCTATAGAACTATCCAAATCCCGATGAAAGGGGAACTAAAGTCACTACCATTGAAGGGCTTCCTCTCTTTCTCATTCTTTTCAAGTCAAGGGACTATGGGATAGAAAATACATACTCTCTTGCTCTTCGGGGCGGGTTCTTTAGTTTACCTAAGTCATAGTGATGAAGGGCTCTTACTCCGCCAATGGTGACCGGCTTGTCGGGTGAAGGCACTTTGGGAAACCTTCAAACTAGGCCTTGACTTTAGTGGCTTAGACGAAAAAAAGGGGGCCAGGATTAAGAGTGATAACAATAACGAAGAAAATACAACGCTTTAAGACTTTAGACATCCACAAAAAGAGAACCAGAGAAGAGAGGGCGTATGAAAACTACCAAGACTGACGATTCGCAGAAAGGCTGGGAGATCTCAATCTCCTAACCTAACTAAGAGTTCCGTGTCACCCCGTATCCTTCTGAGAGCTTGACCCCCGGATACTTATCTTCAAGTTCCTAAACCTGATTCTTTGCTTGATTCTTATTCGGCTGCAGCTGTTAACCCCTAGTCTTCCTCTACTAATCAGTTCAAAACTAAAAGAGAGACTTTCTTTTCAGAGCTCCTAAGCTTGGCCTACTAATTAGTGATTTACGGGGATTAGACCCTTCCTACATAATATTATTGCTTCCATGCGGAGGAGTTTCAGATTGACTAACTAGGAAAGTTGGGAACTCTCCTCTTGTTGGTACTCACTCGTTAAGAGTAGTTTACGTGGGAGAAACCCGAAGCTGATTCATCATCCTAAACAGAAGAAGCCTAAGAAGAGTGAACCTTCCATGACCGAGTTCTTCTTCATACTTGAGAGACAAGCTCTGAGGTTAGCAAGGAAACCGTCTTGTAGTGAACGCAGTTACCCGTCTCTTTGAAAGAAATTATGCATAAAGGAGGAGTATAGGAAAAGACATTCATGCAATCTTGGGGTTAGAGATTGACTCATCCGGGTGAGGGACCTAATGAGTGAAACGAATCTTTTCTTTAGTAGCTCGATCGGAGTGAGGATCCTTCTTTTAGAGGAAGAAAGAAGCTAACCCGAATGAAAAGAGAAAGAATCATAGTTTCAATCAAAGATGGATTCCACTGAATCCTGGTAAGAAAACATGGTATGCCCAGATCGACTAAACGAATAGGAGTAGGAGCTAGTTGTTGACCAATCAAGATATTCCCTGCGTCACTCAGGAGAAGACTTAACTACAGCACTAACTACTTGGAAGGGAAGGTTGTCTTACTCGTTAGACGTTAGACTCACTCAACGAAAAGATACGTATTAAAAGAAATGAGTTGATAAACGAATACGTATCTCAGTTCACGGAATACAGAGCTTTTCGTTTCACTCGACTCAAAAGCAAGAGTAGCTCTTAGGGTCAAGCTAGTAATAGTATTCTAATAACCCGAAGGCCAAGAGAATGGGGAAGACCTTTCCTAACCCAAGCGGAGGGAAATAGTCTTTTAGAAACTTATCAATAACCTGAAAGGGAAATAGAAGGCCCTAATGGGTATTAGGGACGAGCTGTTTAAAGGAAGCTTTTTCGGACTTCAAGGGAAGAGCGAGAATTTCATTGTTGATTCTGATTACGTGTCCGTGTTATATACGCAATTCTATGTTGCTTGTTCGAACAAGGATATAGTTATTTAAGAAGCCAGTATTAGTATAAAGACGCGAAGCTGATTCCTTGGTTTAGGACTACTTTTTTGTATAAGTTGGCTTAGAGAATAGCTTTTTTAATAGATTTTTCATTATTTACAGCGGCTTTCTATAACTTTTTTTTCAGTTCAAGCCTTTTAAGTCAAGCTTCTTGTAAGATTTACTAGTAGAGGCAGAACGAAAAGGAAGATCTTTATTAGTTTAAGCTGTCAGTATTTTTCGGTAAGTAAGTGTTGCAAGTATTCTGGTCCGAACAGAGTACAGACCCGGAAGCCTGTGGGGAATGGGGAAGGAAGACCAGACAGAGCTTGAGCCTGAAAGAAGGAGAGGTATGAAGTGAAAAGACTGATAAGGAGAGGAGAGTGATTGATGTAGCTAGGGACAGATGCAAACAGTTCTCTATTGATCCAGAGACAAACATCTTTTTTGTCGAGAATCGGCCATTTAATGACCAGAGGTACTTCCTTGACGATCAGAAGCTGAAGAATTGTTGATGGTCAGAGCGCACCACTTGGGAAGAGGGGCTGAGGAAGACAATGGAGTGGTACACCAGTAACCCTGACTGGTGGGGTGATGTCTCAGGAGCATTGCTTCCTCACCCGAGAATGTTGATGATGCCTGGCATTGAGAGACATTTCGATGAAGCTGATGATGGCAAATCTGCTTCTTCGGGGTTCCCGAATACTCAGACTCGGATGGTGGTACCTGTTTATAAAAGCAGCACTTCCTCTCAAAAACCTACTTACAAGTTCTTTATCTATGGTAGAACCGGTTGGATTGGCGGTCTACTTGGCCAGCTATGTTAAAAGCGAGGAATTCCTTATGAGTACGGAAGGGGCCGTCTGGAAAATAGGTCATCTCTTATTGCGGATATCCAGAACATCAAGCCTACTCACGTCTTCAATGCTGCTGGTGTGACTGGTAGACCGAATGTTGATTGGTGTGAATCTCATAAAACAGAGACCATTCGCACCAAGGCACATTGACCTTAGCTGATGTCTGCAAAGAGCATGGGCTTCTTATGATCAATTATGCAACCGGGTGCATTTTTGAATATGATGATACCCATCCACTGGGTTCCGGAATTGGCTTCAAGGAGGAAGACAAACCCAATTTCACTGGATCTTTCCATTCGAAGACCAAAGCAATGGTGGAGGAGCTGCTTAAAGAATACGACAATGTTTGCACCCTCAGGGTAAGGATGCCCATATCCTCTGACCTCAACAACCCCCGAAACTTCATCACAAAGATCTCTCGCTATAATAAGGTGGTTAACATTCCCAACAGCATGACCATGAAGGATGAGCTCCTACCCACGAGATGGCAAAGCGGAATCTCAGGGGCATATGGAACTTCACCAACCCAGGGGTGGTGAGCCACAATGAGAAAAAAGAAATGTACAAGAACTACATTGACCCGAACTTCACCCTTGAAGAGCAAGCCAAGGTTATCGTTGCTCCTAGAAGCAACAATGAGATGGACGCCTCCAAGTTGAAGGCAGAATTCCCGGAATTGCTGCATATCAAGGACTCGCTGATCTTTTATGTTTTTGAGCCGAACAAGAAGACAAATTACTCTGCTTGAAGTGTGGAAGTTTCAGCATAATTCAGTCAGAGAATGCTGTAGTCAGCAGGATTGCATTTTTTGAAAAAAAACAAGCAAAAAAAAAAGTTCAAGTTCAGTCCTCACAGTTTCCCTATCCCACTGCCAAAAAGAAGACAGCAACAATAACGCTCCTCGTACTACTTCTCTCAGTCAATACCATTCTCTTAGTTAGGTAGTAAGAGCGTCAATAGGTACGTAAGAAAGCTGCCGTCATTGCTTTCAGGCTAGAAATTCTAGTCTTTTCCTAGTAAATGCATACAATAGCCATGAAAGAAAAGTAGCTCATCAGGTGTTCAAGCCACTCCTCTCCTTTTTCCCGCTCTCCGACTCGAAAAAATTTGACGTGTACATTATGATCTATCCTATCCTTGTTCAAGCTAAAAGCAAGTAAGCATTTCGAGTGTATGGAAGCTTCAAGTCTTAGTACGTATTCCACTAAGAGAACTGTAAGGAAGTGAAAGTCACAATAGTCTCTCTTCTCTTTCCGCCTAGCAAGAGTAAAGCAAGAAGAACTGATCGATCGTCTTTCCCTCTTCTCTTATTATAGCTACTATAGCTAATCGTCAGTGTGGACCTTAGCTCAGTATGGAGGGCAGACTACCTTCTTACAGAGTGCTCTATCCCTAGAATCAAATCAATTTTAGCATACTCTCTTTCTTTGGAAATGATATGATACTAAATTGAGATAGACGCGTCACGAAGAGGTATCAAGCATATAGCGTCAATGCCTAAGAGAGCCCGGGGCCAGGAAAGCTTCGATCCTTATGAAAGAAAGAGGCCTAACCACAGAATGAAAGACTGACGATTCGCTAGCTCGGTAAGAACAAGAAGAATACAAGGACGCAAGGACGGGACCGGGCGTCAGGACTCTCTATCGTCCCCATCGTCCTAACAGCCGATCACGCAATTAGAGCTACGAACTGTTTGATTGTTCTTGGGAAACTGAATCCGTAACACAATCAGGGGTGCCGGGCTTGGCTCAATATCGGGATAGAAGGAGGCCTAGTTTCTGCGGCTGTTTTCCAGGCTAAGGTAACAAAGTTATACCGAGCGACTGACTTCCTCTACTTTGTAGAAGAATAAGATGCGAGAGAGCCATGCCTTTAGAACTTCGTCGTTTTGATTCTGGGAGATGGAGCTGACGAAGTGAAGTTCCAAAGAGTATTGGTTTTCTGCCACTGAGACTGAACATCCACCCGTCTTTGGTGATCTGTACCTCGAAACACACAAACGAAAAGAAAATGGAAGTTTCATTGCTCTTAATGTCCAAAAAGGCGAAAATCATTATAAGAAAAAGAGTATGATACGTCACGACTAGAGAAGAGAGAGGCAGGAAAGCCAGATCGGACTGACCGGTTGGAACGATTACGAAAGTTTCCGAAAAAAAAGTTAGACCTTTTTTTTTTCAATCCTCTCCCGGTGGTATTTTCACTTCATACCTCTCCTTTGAAATTGAGTTGACTATCTTATTAGCCCCGGTCCGTGTCAGTTGATTCTTATCCAATTCCTTCTGCCCAGAACGATTATTAAACTCCAGTTGAGAAAGTCCACACCTAACCTAGGACTAACGGTTGACCTACCCAAGTCCTATCTTTACTTAACAGTCACAGTGGAAAAACCTCTATCCGCGCGGGTATGGAATGTAGAATGGTTCGGTTACAAAGACCCGTGGAACTGGAAAGGGAATTTTCACTTCGAAAAGTCAATTCCGGTTGAGCTACCTGCGGCACCCTTTACTATCGAGCTACCAACTTCCCTATCGTTTTCACTCCTTCCTTACAGTCTTCATTCCCGTTGGTTATGATCAAGGTTGATCTTTCTTTGGTTCGATCGAGTCACTGCCTTCCTTCACTTTTCAATAGAATGACCTTTTTTCACGCCATTTCTCCGTAACCGGATTCTTACTCAAGAGCTAGCTCTATTCGTTGATGTCAAGAAGGAAGCCACTTTCTTAGCTCCACAGAGGCATGAGGATCCCCTTACGATAACATACTTTGGCACTGGGGCATGAAGACTGAAGCTCCCATTATGTCGGGTCTTACTGACTCTAATTGAACTCTTCCGCGATGGTAACAAGCCTTTACGGGCGGCTATCCGTCTTCAACCATCATTACTGTGCTGCTAAGGTCTAAGGGTCAATCACCTGAATCAAGGCCTGAGAGTGAGCCCGGCTATTGATGATGCTCCTATGGATAAAGGCCTGTAAGCGATCTGCTTAGCTTCGATCTCTTCCTCTCCCGGTGTTTCAGTCGAGCTGCTACGCTCCTCAACCTAATCTATTTATATAAAAAAGCTTCATCACTCTTTGGGCTTTCCGCTCCTCTCCTTTCAGTCTTTTCACTACGTACCTCGAAAAAGGCTGTCAGCCATTTCCTAGCAACACAAGGCAGGCGTCAAAAGAAAGGCGAGATCTGTTGAAATCCGAGAAAGGGAAAGGGCCGAAGCTGGTGATGACTGCTATGATTAATAAGAATTGGCAATCCATGCGTCTTGGTGCTCTGCGGGGTGAGTGGTTTTTGATTGCATTTGTTGTTTACATAAGGAATGCTTGTTAGTTCATGCCCCTATACCCATAAAAGGAGACGAATAAGTCTATAGGTGATGTCTTCTTGGTACATCGTGTGGTCAGAACCTGCCCCCAGCAAAGAAAGGTGAAAAATAGTTGCGATAGAATAGGTGTATAAGGCGACGTTTTCTATTTACATTCTCGTCTCTTAGAATCAGTGCATGCGCTTGATGTTGAAATTCCAGGGCGAAGTGTGACGCTTCAACGAAATGGTTGGAGCTCAAAAAGATATAGTCCAACGCGATTCGACGTTTTTTTATGTTTCTCGCGCCCCCAAGTTTGAGGTTGACGAGAGGTTGGTCTATCTCTCAAGCGAAAGAGTTCTTGAGGTCTTTCTCAAGAAAAAAAAGGGAGTCCGAGTACACTCCTTCGGGTACCTTTCCTTACCAGTCGAGCTACTTTGTTCTTCTAATTGGATCGGAAGTTCAAATACCTATTGACCTGTCAGCTGTCTCGCGGGACAGGCTGAAGAGATTGTTGGGTATGGCCAGTTTTTATTTGAAACGAAATAAGGTGAAAAAAAAGACGAATACAGGGGATATTGAAATAGACGAACGTCATTCTACGAAAGAGGAATGCATTTGGTGGATACGGATGCATGAGGTTTTGAAGTGCGTGTTCAGAGTTGGAGGATTCCTGCCCGATGCAACGTTAGCCGGAACGTCACAGATCAAGGTTGATTTCCACATATGCTTTAGCAAGTCGAGCTGACGTAATTGATTACTTCAAAGTTACTCAAGAAACTCTGCAAAAACGTTGAATCTTAAA
>JACYFF010031956.1:11427976-11454458 GCA_017589665.1 Selenicereus undatus | reverse complement strand
ATATATATATGGATTCCTCTGGATTTGCAGTGATGGCATTGTCCCCAATAAGGTTGCCTACCAATCATGTGTATAAGATAACCATTAGATGGATTTCTTGTGGATTTACGCTGATGCTATTGTCCCCAACCTGCTTATGGTGGTCAGAGTTAATATCTCCTTGTTCTTACTTTAGAAGCTATTGACTTCTGTGAAGGGTCATGTCTAGAAATTAACTTCCACTGAGGCTATAACCAAGTTATTCTATCCGTGTATGAAAGATGACATCGTCCCGTTTACATGAGATGACCTACAACGAATAAAAAATTATTATGACAGTTAATTTCATCACTTTCTATTCTTTCCTTCAAATATTTTGTGCATTCCTCTCTTGTCAACAGACGATTTCAAAAGATGAATGCTCAAAATATATGAAGGAAAGAATAGAATGGGTGAAATTAAGTGTCAAAATAATTTTTTATTTGTAGTAGGTCATGTCATATAAAGAGAAAGAAGGGACTGACTATTTTAATGATGTGAATTCGTATTTTCTAGACATGTGCTTTGGTCTTAAAAGTTATTAAGAAAATGAGGGAAAATGAAATAGAATTACAAGGATGCAAAGGCGCAGAAGGAGAAGGGAACTAGTGCATGATGACTGTTGTCTATGCTCTCTATCTATTTACGTTGTGAATATTATTGTATTGGTTTGCTTTAGGCCGAGATTGAGTTCTAAACTAGTGATTGAAGATTAATTCTTTAGGTAGTACGTAGCAGTTTGAGGCTCTTTTTTGTCTTCTTGGATGATTTTAAAGGATTCGTAAAGATTAGCTACATATTTGAATGTTATTATTTACTAATTATTGTACCTAACTTTTACGACACCTACACCAAGCAGTTTGATGTTATCAATTATTGTACCTAACTTTTAATTTTCAGTAATAAGTGCTCAATTATTATATCTAACTTTTAATTTTCTAGCGTATCCATTACCTTTTTGTCAAATTACCCACATGTTTCTAGCGTACATGGGATAATTACTCAACAAATCCAGGAGATGGAAATGCAGATTCCATAAGAAATCAAGGTAACATGCAGCATTGCCAATGCTAGTCCAGGTGAACTGGCAATTCTAGACAAGTAGTGTGCAATCATTCATGAGTGGTCGTACATAAATGGACAAGATTTGTCTTTCCCCCTTCTTTTGTTGGTTTATGGGTGTTGTGTGGTCGAATGTCACTAATAATCTGTTGACAGAAAAACGCAATTGGCAATCTGTAATGATTTACAGCTGTTCTTCCTCCAACCGCCATAGCTTCAAATTAACTTCAAATCTGCAGTGATACTTGGTTACCTTTTCTTTTCAGCTTCCAGGAAGGCATGTTTGGCTAATAGCTAATAGTTGGAATTTTTTTTTGGTTTTTTTGGAGGGCGGGGTCGCTGAGTGAAGCATGCCCTTCCCTTCTAGTAAGCCTGTCCTCGGAGATGAAGAATAGCAATATACTAGCCTTTAAATTCATGTAAGTACAAATTGTTTTTAAATTTTAACTAAAATATTTTTAGAAATATTATAATTACTCTTATGATTTAAAATTTTAGGAATAATAATATTAACATATCTGTAATTTATTTCCTTTTTTTTCATTGAAATAGTTGAAAAGACATTATTTATTATAATTACTTTAAATCACATATTGTTTAAATTTTTATTTTTAAATAAAATCTTAATAAATGCTTAAAAGAATACATGTTACAACCACATCGTTCGAACTCACTTATATATATATATATATATATATATATAATTGCTTTCTGATTATGCTCTTTTTTTTTCTTTTTGTTTTTTGGGAGAAGGAGAAATTTTATACCACAAAAATGGATGCGAAGCAACCATTCCACAAAATCTGCTATATCAAGAGAAGAGGAAGTATACTTACCACTTATGACTACATATATGAATAAACTTGTATATTTCTAGTGAAAAATATAAACTATAATAATAATTATAGCAATACTTTGTTGGAGTTGTGAAAATGGGGTTTATTCTATATTGATAAAATTAAAGGTTTGAGTATGTATGTATGTGAGTTACTCCACCCCTCCTTGCCAATAGGTTTTGGGTTTGGAATCTCATTGAAACTCATATGCTTGACTCTTTGTTTGAGGCCCAATTTATATAGAATTGACATACTTGAACTCAAAAAATAAATTTTTTAAAAATATAGGGCAACTGATTTTATCCGGTCCAACCGGTCTGACTAGTTCAAACATTGATCCACTAACTTGCCTGGTTCGTTCACCAGTTCATTACATCCGCCAAACGATTGGTTGTGTCTAATAAAGAGTCACTTTGATCGGCTCATAGTTTGCTTAGTTTATTTCTTATTATACAGAAAATTATTGCTTGGTTGGAGCTTAAAAAATTAAAAATGAGGTAGGATTTCATTTTTTTTTTCTATTTATTAATAAAATTAAGGTATTATGAATTAGTATCAAATAATATAAACTATTATTTTTGCATTGTATTTATGAAAAAATCTAATGAAAATTTTCATATCATAATCATTTTTAATAAAGTTATGCTCATTGTTTGTAAGGTTCTTTCCAGTTTCAACAAATTTTCAGTTTAGCGATTTCCTAAGTGACTCCCCTACTCTCTTTTTTCTGTTCTTGCATGTCTGATGCGTGTTGCAGCACATATTTGGTCTACAATCATGACCAGAGGTATTTATGCCCTCAATTGTTATTTCACATTAAAAAAAGAAAAAGAAAAGGAAGGATATACCCTACATTTCAAGCATTGATAGTATGCTGAAAGTCATGAAAACTCGATAAGCCTAGTTGTGTATGGTTATGGAGAATACATTTATGTTATGTTTGGTTGAATACTATGTAATGTAATTAACTTCGTAATGCAATCATGATTATAAAATTTGGGGTAATTATAATTCCAAGAGAGTTGTTATTTGCAATTCTCCCTTATAACCAAACAAGATAATGAAAACACAATTATAAACTTGTTTGCATTACAAGATTGTTTACATCCAACCAAACATTACCTTAATGTAAGTATGACTACTAGCTTATGTGCTTAATATAATTTATTCTGTTTCAACTGGGATAGGCATGGCACAGAGGGCCTGAGCTTTCTCTAATGAGAATGCAACAACCTTTTTCCTCCATGTCCACGTTCTCTGGAGTAATCCCTTCTTCCAATCTCCAATAAAACCGATGAATCAATGATCCCAACATCAAACGCAGCATTCTCATTGCCATTGGCATACCAACCAGGACACATCCTACGGCCACCACCAAATGGAATCAGTTCAAAACCACAGCCTTTGACATCAATTTCTTTTCCCAAAAATCTCAGGCTCGAATGAATAGGGATTTTCGCAGGTGTTGGAGTCTCTTCCTATTGCCTACCCCTTGACCAGTACTTGTGCATTTTCGGGCACTGTAAATCCACAGAGCTGTGTTCAGTCTGCTGTTCGAGGTATCAGGAAGGGAGCAGGAGGGTGTAATCTCAGTCTCTTTAGCTACTGCCTCCAAATATGGGAGCTGGGCAGCTTCAAGCTTTTATATTGGGTTTTCCTTTCCGATGATTTCGTGCAGCTCTGCTTGGGCTTTCTTCAGCTTCTCTGTGTTTCGGAGTAGTTCTGCCATTGGGGTTGTGTGTGCACCCGCAGAGAATAGGCCCTGTAAGACAATATATGATCATGCACTCTGGGCAGATAAAGCATAAGTGACAATGACAAGGTGTTTGGAGAAATGATTGACAGGAATGCTTACCGCTAGCAGATAAGGTAGTTGGGATCACTAAATCCGATCCTTTGGATTCTCTTGGTTGATGCCAAGCAGAGTGTCAAGCACATCAGTGTCTGTGACAGATGCTGGTGGCCTTCTGCCTTGCAACCATTGTTTGATCAGGTTGTTGAAGATATGAATCATCTTCTCGAAGTGGGCTTCCGTGTTTCACCTAATGCCTTGTGGATCTATTCTTTTCGGAACTGGGAAATAATCTGCAAAGTTCGCTTTTCCGGCTTCATCCATTAAACCTTGTACAATGTCCTTCAATTGACTGCAAAATTCAGAACTGCTGTTGTTCAAATCGACTGAAAAGAATGTTCTTGACTGCACATTGAAGTCAGTTATGAAGGCTGCATGACCAATATCAACTGCACTACCAGCCTGGCTGCATCTTTCAACGTAGGAAAAGAGCTCCTCCACGTTTTCTCTCCTAAGACCTTGGGCATCGAGTCTACGAATTGAAAACACTCGGGAATTGCAGACTCTACAAGAGTTCTCCAATGATTTGAAGCCCCTGACGATTCATGACGGTTAATTGCACACAGCGCATCAGGAACTGCTTGGTTGGAAAAAGGAAATATCATTCCTTTAATGACCTCTTTAGCTATAGCAGCCATAGATATTATCACTGTGGGGTGCTGGCCGAGCTGGAGAATCATGATACGGCCATAGGTCTAGGCCAGTTCTGCCATGGAAATGTGAGGTTTGGTTCCGAGTTTGAAGAGGTTGCCAAAGATGGGCAGAGGGAAAGGGCCCGGAGGCGTTCTTTTGGAGGTCAATTTAACAAAGGGGAAAGGGCATGGAGGTAGTATCTTGGAATTTAACTTGATTCCCGTTAATGCAATCGAGACGAGGAATTGAATTGCAAGCCATGCAGGGAGAAGACAGAGCAAGAAACTCAAGTAATCCATATTATATAATATGTACTTTCGTATGTGCTTTCTATCATCTTATGTATAACATCCTATCCTTCACTGCTGCATGTGGACAAATTTGCTACTCATGGAGTGTCATGTCAAACATGTATTTACTAGTTACGACTGAACCCTTGAATGCATTAATTCCCAATTATACCATTGTATTATACCGAATTGTGTGCCCATCTGAACGAAAACAACGTATACAACTGCCTAGTATCGGGATTGAATTATGAAGCAATTGGAAATATCTTCTTTGGGTATTTGCTATTTAGCCAAGGCCAAAGTCTAATTGAATAACGACAATGAACAATATCTCCAATATGATTGAGTGGTCTTCAACGTTTACATGATTGATATCATTGAATGGTCTTCAACGTTTAAATAATTGATATCGATCATATTATAGTAGCCCCAGTGTGATCATAAGGTCTATTGTTTGAAGGAGTTAGTCAACCTACAAGTTATGATTTAATAGCTCCTAACGTACGTTTATTTCTTTTGGAGGGGGGTCCCGGGGGGGGGGGGGGAGGAATAGAAAGGTATGTTTAGTTTTAGAATAGAGAAAAGAAAGAGAGAAGGAAAGGAACCACATTGCTTGTACCATTTGCAAAATTTTGATGATCTGCTTTACCGTTGAAAAGTTTTCTTTAACCGGCCTTCTATACTCCCGAGAGTCTGGCCTAGGTGGAGAATTGAAAAGGGGTGATCAGATGTAACAACCTCAGCAATCTTAGCCCCTAAATTGTACAAGAATGTAAGGTCCTTAAAAATGCACCAAACTTAAGGTTAACATCTGTCTTCATTGCATGCTCGCTCAGACGCTCTCTTTGCATCCGAAAATAGGGTCACAAAAGGAAGGGACATCTAGATGATTGATGATGATGCTCAACATAATAGGTGAACAGATGTAAATTTATTATAATCGTGCAGTAACATTATGCAAACTCAATGAATTTGAACTTCTAGGATCATTTTCACCTTTTCTCACTCCTGCAGAAGCTTTATTTCTACCAGTAGGTTTAGAGCAGAGGTAAGATAAAGACTGCAACCATGAAACCAAAGTCGGTTTTCTGGTTACATCATCAGATTCTGCAACAAGGGCATATAATTCATCAAGAACCATGTTCTGCCCATCTTCAGGTAATCCGACAATTAGCTGTGCTAACAGCTTCATCAATTCCGGCAGTACCTGGTAAAAAATTGACAAAAGAAGCAGGGAAAATTATAGTAAGAACATTGCAGGAACAATGATAAAATGAGTACGACCCTTAGATGCCGTGAATCAGGAGCGTGAAGTAGAAGAATCACGAACAATCCTCTCAACATTGTCAGAATCTATGCAGGCAGGGATAAACATCCCAAGTGTCAGAACTGTCAAAGCTATGAATTTAGGACACCGTGACTGTGTGACACTATCCAAAATTTGTACTTGATATCAGTCATACTCAAGACACTTAGAATCAAACTCATGGCAAATTAATATATTGATATAGAAAGCATCCCAATGTATTAAATTCAACCAACCACAATTGCTAAATAGTTTCAAAACCAGAAAATATCATTAGTCAATGTGCGAGTACGGGGAAAAAAAAGGAAAAGATCAAAGAAAGGCTTTGCTCACTTGCCAAAGAACCAAAACCTTAAAAGACCACAACAAGAAATAATAAACAGAGCATTAGAGCAAGGAAAGAGCCACCGCACCATATTCTTGCACTTTTCATACTCGCAACGTTGGACGCTCATAGGGCCTAAATTTCATGTCCATACTAGGTCATATGTTGTGAAACTAGGTACTGGTGGGGGAAAAATGGCAATCTAGGCGATGTAGACAGTTAATATGATCATGCTTATAATCTCAGTCTCTTCATATCCCTAATAATTGTCTGCCAATAACTGAAGAGGAAAAGGAGAAAAGTTCATCAGATACCTGTATGTCCACTAGGGATATGAGCCGCAAAAGCAGTTCAAGGATTTTCTTGCAAGGCTCAGATTCTCCTTGCCAGTTCTTCCACCCATCTGTTTCAACAGCAGTGACTACTCTGCACAGCCTGTTTGCTCTTTCAACCAGACTGTGGACGCAGTAATATATGGATGGGCTTCCTGCCGGAAGATGTCGAACCAATGCAGAGACTCCAGAAGCCAGACCATCGAACGGAGTTATTCCCGGATATGCCTACATATTCATTTGGTGTTTTTTTTGGCAGGGGGGGGGGCCCCCCGGGGTTGAAAAACAGTAAGTCTATATAATCGAATATAACACCATAGTGGATCATAATGGCTTTAAATGGCTCTGTGCTACCTCAAGGGATCTCTTCATGTAATAAAAAACAAGCTGCTCCTTCAACGAAATCCTTTCATCCTGATTGGATTCCTTTTCAGAAGAAATGAAGGACACAAATACTGCATGTGAGGCCCGAGCAACTTTGGCATTAGGATGTGCCATGTATCTAGCAGTAATTGTGTTAATGAATCAAAAGTCATATCCAATCCATCAGCTGAGGTTAACTGTGATGTAGTTATGATTAACATAGAGATGGTCTGCTGGGTAGACTAGAAGATGCGACTCAACACAAGGTCAAGGCAGCTAGGGTCACAGCAGAGGCATTGCTGCATTTAAAGGAGGTTATCCCCCTCCTTGCTCCTCGCCCTGCCCCCACTAGGGGATGATGGATGACCCCATGAGCAACGAGGCCTAATATGGGCTTATTTATAGTTACCAGTCCATGCATCAGACTCCGCCATTTGAGAATTATGCATGTTCTTAGTTAAAAATTAAGTCACAAATCTCCATAGATGTTTTAAGTGTCGGCCAACAATGCTGCAAGGGTATGTGAGGCAGAATGTACTATCTGATAATCATAATGCACGAAGTGGGACACAGGATACAAGAACATTGTTGCCGCAACCACATTCCGGAACACGTCACTAGGCAAACAGCTCATGGAAGTTGGAATTACTCGCAGGTAGAACAAGATCCGAGCAGTCTGTACTTCATCTTGGGACCATACGTACTCCACATTCCGAAGATAAGGAAACTCTAAAAACCAAGGTCATATAATCCATTATCCATTTTTGTAAATGATAATATAATACTGAGCCTTGCAGACATAATAAATCTTTTCTGGTTGGTTTATTCAATGAAACTCGTTTGTATATAAATAAGTGATCATAAACAATTCAAACCTGGAGGGTTCACCAAGTCATTGTAAGAAGGCAAGGATTGGACAAAGGATACAAAGGCAGACTCGTTTGCTTGCACACTTGCAACTGCACTCTTAATTGTCTCCACGTATTCAGGAACTCTAATGCGCCGGAAATACTCCAAGCAGGAGAAAGAGACCAGAATTTTAACTGATACCTTCATCTGTACTTCCATTGGGAATTTAGAATTCAGTTTATGCTTTGCCACAGCTAATGCAAAAACTACAGTCATCAGGAAAGCTGATTCGGCAATTTTCTCCAGATCATTCAGCAACTGGTCTGACCTGCCTCGTAGCAGAAGAGCTACCTCCCTATGTCTTAGGTAGACATCATGGCAGAAATCCCAAACTAAATCCTCCATGCTAAGCTTGTCCTCTTCATTTGCTGACGGATAAAGAGTGCAGAGGATACCAGTCGCTGCCCCTGCCTCTTTAAAAAGGATACCATCTAAATGTTGCTTCACCCCATCAGATTTATGATCCATCATATTGCCTCTTGGATCTTCAAGTATCTTGGCATAAAATCTTCTCAAGGGGAAGGCTTCAATCACCAAAGCTAAACCAAGACACACTAGAAATGATCCTTTCACAGAACTTAACCCCCCACTTCGAGCCACTGCTAATGAGAGGCAACAAAGGAGAAAACTGGTTTCACTATCTTCAGTAATACTGTTACCAGAAATTCTTATCTTTGAGATTAGATCTGTAGCTACATTTTCCATTTGGGCTTCTGCTGAAATTCTTAATCTCGAAACAATACTCGGCCTTTCAACATGCCTCACAGGTCTTTTTGAAGCTCTCAGAGCCCCAGCTGCAGCCATGAGGACAGCAAACATACCATAGCCTGTCTTATGATTTTCCATTGCTTCACTGACAAACAGACTAATTTTCTCTGAAAAGCCAGCAGTAATGAAGCCATACACAACCCACTCCACCAAATGCAAAATCATGAGCGCATGGGAAATGTCATGCGGAACCTCTATCTCTACCCAATCTCCTAGTAGAAAATTTAGTAGCCTTACAAAGTGAACTCCATCCGATGAAGATAAAGCATATCCAATCCCTCCAAGAACATCAGGAAGACGTTCACCAACAGAGCCAACCTGCTGATATTTTTCCTCCATCATTTTACAGAGAAGCTGTAAACATGCGGTTTTGGTGTTTCCAGACACTGAAGGGACCGAAGAGACAGCACCAACAAGAAGGACCCCGTCTGCAAATAAAGGAGCGCTTTTCTTAGCATCAAATTCATCAGAAAAGAGGTGAGCAACAATCTCCACAGCAGAGGCAATCAGCACTGATGAGGGCCTAGATTTCCTCACCCATATGTAAAGCAGCCTGAGGAAGAGAGGATATGAATCACGGGGAACAGAAATCTGTGGAGATGAAAGGATGGAAATGACAAGTTTTGCTTGTGGGTCTGCCACATAAAGCGAGGCCTGCGAATTGAGGAGGGATTTCAGAGCATTGAAGTGATTCTGATGAAATGCCCTTTGTTTGAGGCAGTTCCTAAGCTCAGCCCACGATTGAATGATGGTTTGTGCGGATGAATTAGAAGATTGACTCAGGTTGCTGCTGCTACCAGAACTGTTACCAGAACAGCTTCGAAGCCATTCTTCAAGAAATAGATTTTGATTTTGCTTTGACATCTTAGAATTATAACTGCAAATAATACACAAATAAATAGGGTTCAGAAGTATGCAATAAAATGCAAGATGTCACACAAACTGACCATCTCTCTTTCCTTTCCCTCTTCTTTAATTTGTCCCATCACACATCATGTAAATCAACAGTACAAGTCATTCAACAAATACAAACTAAACAGAATCAAGCTTTGCTTGTATGGTGGCCACTTACCATCCACCATTCTCAATTCAGATTAGAATACATTATCTGTTGTCCATAGAGAAGAATGTGGCTGAAGGCTGACATGCCAGTAAATTGAAAAGAATGTGCACGTATGCCATGCAGACATGGAGGATTCAGTCTACAGCTAAGAACATCGGGAGAATATGACAACACACAAGTTAAGAACATGTTCATACATGTAATTCAAGAGAGGTAGATACAGAAACAACTCAATTTGAGGCCAAGAACATAGGTTACGATTGGCAGTTGCGATGCAATACAAAAGGTCTGACTGCACAAAATGTAAAACAAGCGCCATAAGCTACCAAGAGTAGACGCTCCAATGATTCACAAGCAGAACCTAATGGGGCATGGCTATATATTACATATAATTTTAAAGTAAATAATATCATTCATCTTTTCCGTACCCTAAAATCTCTCTCCCCCTCTCTGACGGCAGCCTCGCCATCAATCACCTTCGAGTTTTGGGCGTGACTTCTACAGTGACTCTAGTAGCCGCCTCTGGACATTGTTAGACTCTCGTGGGCAATTACCGAACAGCTGAATCCGAAGCTTCTGCACACCTAAAGGTTAGTCCCTTATTCACCAACAACTAGGATTTAGGGTACCAGCCGGTTCCACCTACTCTACTCGTCACTCGCAATATACCCGATCCAAATCCAGTACTTCCCATCACTCGCAATTGAATCAAGCGGTTAACAGATTAGGCATCAGCTAAAGCTCTAGCAAGTAAAATGTATTAAATTGCTATACTTTTTTTCACCAATTCCTAATTGCTTATCCAGAAGCCAGAATCCACATCTAAAAAACCCAGAAAGTCGACAAAATCGATCACACAGAAGAGAACTGAAGTTCCATAGTACAATTTCCCACCAAATTAAGACAATTAACAATTGAACAGTCCAGTAGCTCACAAGAGAAAAAGCATCCCTCAATTCGAAATCTGAGAAGCTGTTTTCCAGGTATCATCGAATACAATATGCTCTTGAAGCTCCCGAAAAGCAAGAAAATGGGGGGTGGGGGGAGTTATAAATACTTACCGGCTAGGCAGCAACAAGAAGCTCAGAGAGATATACGACAGCGTGGAGAGAGAAAGAGGCCAGACAGAAACGAGATAGTGATAGTAGCGGTGGCGGTGGCGGTGGCGGTGGCGAAGTTGCAGACTCGCCGACGGAACGCCGTCACTGAGGTGGTCAGATAGAGAATTCTGTTGGCGGGGATGGGCAATAACTAAGGGGGGATTTTTGCTCTTTAATCTTATTTATTATTATATATTAAAGAAGTGGATAGTGTAGATCTGACAAAACATATCCGAAATTCGAAATCCGACTTAAACCGACTCGACCCAAACCTAAATTGACAACTAAAATAGGTGAACCGTTCATGACCTGAAACTGATATTGAATTGACCCAAAATCGCATCAAACATGTGACCGAATTGATTCAAACCCAATAGAAATGACCCGAATCCGAGCCAACCCAAATCAATTCAGACCTGAACATAAATGATCCTCAAAGCCTAACCACTCACCAAGATTATTGATTTTCATTTTGCGACAAGAAAATGTACAATCGGTGCAGCTAAATATCATGGCCTGTTAGCCAGCTTTTGATGTTTTGTGACTCTCACAATATTTCGGCATGGATTTTTCCCTTATGTGGATGCAATTTGGTAATTTGTGTTAATCCATCGGGACCAATCTACTTGAAACAACTCAATTAGAAATTAGAATTTAAAAGAAATTGACCTGAATCTTGGAATTGAGGTTGACCAGACCCACATCATAGCTTGTTTTTTAACCGTTTTTTAGCCAACCCAAAATTGACCTGAATCTTACATGCTGTTTGCCCGACCCGTTTTTTAGTCAACCAAAAATTGACCTGAATCTTGGAACTGAGGTTGATCAGACCCGTACGACACGAAATGCACTGTCTGAAATAGACCTAACCTGAACATCATCAGCTTGAACATGTACCCAACCCATAGTAAATTGATCCGAAACTCACCTGATCAGCACTCGACTCGAACAACCCGTTTACCAGTGGTAGATAGAGGGGTACAATAGTAAATGACTAAATGCAGCAAAGTTCTAGATTTTGGGAAAACAAATACAAAATAAGGGATAAAAAATAATTTGATGACAGCTTGGTACAAAAATGAAGAACTTAGTGTCATTTTTGGGCATGAATTCAAATGCGGTATAGTGCATAATGTATTAATCTAGAGTTCCACTACTTGAAATTTCACGTGAGGCCTACCACTCCACATCATCTGAGAATCCAATTTGTTCACTATTCTTCCCCCTCACTTCCACGTCCAGTACAACTTCAACTTGGATTAACCAATAAAAATATTTATCATATACCTATTTCACAACACGCAATCTTTTTTTCCTTTACCACATAAACACTAGGTCCACTCTTGGAATGCATGTTGATGGCTCTATAAAGAGATCATGGACATGTAACTTATTAGAGAATCCCAACTCAAAGGATGCGTCTTGCTAAGGCCACACATCCTACTATTCAATTGTAAGGACATGCGAGGTGAAACTTTGCGGCGTGAAGGAATGCAGTCCACTTTTCCCCATTTTCCTTTCTTTTGGCTTTTTTTTAAGTCAAGAAAAAAGTTATGTGCTGCAAGGTGAGTCAATGGAAAAATATTTTATTTAGTAATCTAAGAAGATGAACAGAAAAAGAGAGAAAAAATCAGATCTTGAGATTATATGGAGGGGCAAACCCCACCTAGAATTCCAAAAACTAGAGTTATGACTAGAGATGCTCTTATAAGCACTTATCATTCGGTATATTTCAATACAATTAAGCATCATTCATCACAATTTAGGACCATTCAGTACCTATAAAAACTATATATAAATTAAGTTGTGATTAAACCAAATTATCTAATTATTTATAAATAATTGTACTTATTTTACTGATAAGATAAATAGATTTATTATTTAATTTTAAAATCCATTTAACGTTGAAAAATTTGTCGTATTACCTACCTAAATCTTATGTTTATTAGTTAACTTTTATTTTCTTGAATCCTTTTTTTGAAAACAAAGGATGAATTGATTAAAAAACAAATGATGAATTTATTAATTGAGAATTATACGACATTTACAATAAACTTACAATTTGAGCAAGTACATCTATAATATAATTTTGACAAGAAGATAAGTTATCTTTCTTGTTAAGAAAACTTACTTACTATCATAGTCCAAACTTACTGAATTGATACTCGTTGTAGATAGCTCCCATCGTTCCAGGGTTCGAAGGTCTGAATCCAGAGTCAAACCCATTAATAATCCCACACAACCATAAAAGCTTGAAATTGAATTCATAGTTTTGCTCCAAGAGCAAGAACTAGTACCACTTATCAAAACAAGGTGCAAGGAGACTCTTGAAAATGGAGAGAGAATGCGTATTCGCAGTATACTTAAGAAAGATATAAATGAGGCAAATATTGGGACTTTTTAGAAAGAAAAGAGGGAGGAAGATAATATCAACTAGGGTATATAATGGATTTAAATTCTAATAACATTTAATAAACTTTTTGCTGTAAATTCATTTTTCTAATTTTCTTATTTTAATCATACTTTTTATTTTATCCTTCATATATGATTTTTGAATTAATAAAGATAAGTTTAGAATAATTTTGTCCTAAAGAGAATCTATTTGTAGGTCCTGTCTTTGAATAAATGCGACCTTTCACAGGCAACATTGTTGACCGTGATTGGACTTTAGTTAAATAGATATCAAATTATATAAAGATTGATTGAGATATTTAGTGACCCGTCTAATAGGAAGATGAGACGTAGCGCTGACCAAGTCACCATGGGGTCAGAGTGACCATAAGAAGGGTAAAAGGATGATGGAGGGGTATGATGGTAATTTGATCCTAAATGAGAGAAATTACCGTTTTGCCCTTTGGTGCTAACCCCAATGTTATAAATCCCCCAATATTTCCCCTTTTGAAGGGACTTTTACTATTCACAGTTTGACAGCCTCAGTAAACACTTTCCTAAAACAGTAAACTCTCTATTTCTCTATGCTCTTTTCGCTCTATCTGCTTCCATAATTCTTTGTGAGACTGACTTGAGAACCGAAAGGGCCTTTCTCAGAAAAAAACACCCGGGATCGACCTTTGTGCAAGTCTTTAAAGGGGGTACATGTCAGCTTGTGCGATCAATCATTGCATTAGCCACACGTAAGTTCAGGCGTCGCCACCATTCAAGCAAGTTTCTTCCGAAATAGATTGACACCGATTGTACGGACGCATCGGCAAGATGGTTGACACTCGATTGAAAAGTGTCAAAGTAGGCAGATAAGGGTAAATGTGGGGCAGCCGGGGACCACCCAAGGGAGTATGGCATCTTTCCGGCGCAGAGCTCCGGAGAGAATTCGGTGGATCGCCCTTCCATTCAACAATTTGTTACATCAAAACAATTGGGGGAGACGTGAAAGCAAGTATAAGAGATAGTGATTTGAGGAGAGTGCGAAAACATGAAGGCAATCGAGCGTTAGCCCGAGCCAATTTGAGGCTTTGAATACGAACCAACACCTAAATACACTCCTCCACACCAGCAGGCGTGAACCCAACGCCCTCAAAGGGATGCGAGCACTTGGCAAGGAGAAGATGTTAGGAAAATCATTGAAGCCAAGCAAGCTCTATGGAAAGCCCACAATAGCGTCACTCCCTCCCAGTCTATTACAATGCCCTATGCATCCAAGAGCCGGGGAGCTGGATGGTACGAGGAGCAAGGGGAGTCCTTTCGCCCCCATTACTCGGAAGTGGGAGGCTCCGAATAAAGAATTCCTTCACTAGCCAGGTCCATAGGAAAGACCCCGATGGGAACTCGAGTACCCTGTAGCACTCATCCTCTCTCCGAACAGCTAGCGCCAAGAGGGGCCAGAAGCAAGGGGTACAATCCAGGCATTGTGGATCATCTTCGATGATTGAGCTAGGCCATATTAGGGCTCATGTGCTTCGGATTGGGGGCTCCTCGGAGAGAGGATCCTTGCCTTTCTTCTCAACATCGTTCAATAGAGCAATTATAGAGTTATTGTGCCCCAAGAAGGTCAAGATGCCAACAATTGATCCCTTTGACGAAACTACCGACCCTGACGATCACCTGGATGTCTATAAGACACAAATATGTGTGCAGAATGTCAACGACACAACTTGTTGTTGTTACTTGCCGACCATGTTGAAAGGGATCGCGCATAAGTGGTTCAATAGACTCCCCAATGGAAGCATTACCTCCTTTCTTCAGTTGGCTGAGTTATTTAGTGGTCACTTCATAGCATGCAAAAGAGAATGGTATACTAGTATTCATCTTGCCAAGATCCGACAAGACAGAGGGGAAGACTAGAAGCAATAAGTGATGAGGTTCAACCGTTAAGTTGTCCTAATCCCTGACTTGTAGAATGGGATGACTTACATGGCTTTCCTCAATCGATTGCTCCCGGGAAGGTTCAAATTTTCTCTTGCTGAGAGTAAGGTAACAACGTTGGCAGAAGCCCTAAGAAGGGCTCAAGATTTCATATAGGCCATGGAGATATGTGCTGAGGATGACTTTGTCGAACCAGATAATCAGAAAAGATGAGGGGATGATAAGGGTCCTTAGGCGAACAAGCGTCCTAAGAAGAATGAGGAAAGAGTCTGACATTTCCACACCACTACTGGGAACATCCTCATTGAGATCAAGGGTAACCCATGCTAAGGCACTCAAAGCCCATTGAGACATTGGCGAAATTCAGGAACAAGAACAAGTATTGTGAGTACCATGAGGATTATGATCACACTACCTCTGAGTGTCGTGAACTCAAGAAAGTCCTCCACGAGTTAGCCGGCCAGGGACAGCTTAACCATTTCTTGAGAAGAGGAGGAGGTGGGAATCACAATCGCCGCGAATCGGAAGGAAAGAAAGACAATGATGTTGACCGCAATACGAATATTATAACCATCATTTGAGGGATTGACGATAAGGAGTTGAACGTGAGATACCGAAAAGCTCAGATCCGGAAGCTCAACCAGGTCATGGGCTTAGGGCAACCAGAGATTTGAAACCGCTCATAGGACCAATCATGACACTTGGTCTGGAGGACATGCGTCCATTGCAAACTCCTCACAATAATGCCTTAGTAGTGCGACTCAAGATAGTGAGCGCCATGTGTCACGGGTTGATAATTCACTCAAACTTGGACCTGGCAGCCTAGCAAACTTTGCTTGGAACTCTTGCTTTGTTAGCTAGTAAGCCTTAAGGATGCTTGACTTAGACTTGAGAAGCTACGTAAGCACGCCCACTCTTAGAGAGAGAAAGTAGAGAAATAACGAGTTCGAGAGAATGCTTTGTATTGCACATGAATGCTTTGAATGACTTGGTTACAAATGAGCCCCCCTTAGGGGTTTATATATACATCCACCTCCTTAATGGACGATGGAGATCTACTTGATCCTACGGTTATTATTACACTTCCTAAATATTTTATAAATATCCTAATACTACACAAGTGTAGAACTATGTAGCACATTCTAGAGAGCCTTCTAGAATATTCTAATATAGCCTAGAAGGTTCTAGGACTCTCTACAAGGTCCTAGATACTTTAGAAGCTTATACAATAATCTAGAAGTATTTAGAGTTCCTTAGAAGGTTCTAGAACAGTCTAGAAGATTCTAGAGTGTCCAGAAGGTTCTAGAACACTCTATAATGTTCTAGTGTATTCCAAAAGGTTCCAGACCATTCTGAAAGATTTCAAAACATTCTAGAACTCTCTAGAAATGCGACCCATGACATTCTCCTGCACCCAGTCGGGCAACATCCTCGTTGCCTTTGGGTCTTTGTATACTTGTCACGGGGCCATTACCCTCTCCCTAAAACGTCGGTCTGATGAGGTGTGCAGCGCCATCGCTTATAAGCCCAAGACTCTCCAATCACTTTTTCAATGTGGGACTTTTGTCCATGACATTCTTCCCTACCAAATCCTGTGATGCCCTCATCACAGATGGTGCGTCCAGCGTACCCCGCTCGTTAGAGCGCTTGGTGAGACATCTGTCACGGGGCTATTATTCTCTCCCCAAAAGGCCGGTCTGATGGGGTATGCAGCACCACTGCTTATAAGCTTAGGACTCTTTCATCACTTTTCCGATGTGAAACTTTTGTCCGTGATATTCTCCTCCACCAAATCCTGTGACGCCCTCATCACAAATGGGTCCCTCTGCCTACCCCGCCCATCGGAGCACTTGGCGAGACATCGGAGCCAGGTCTAGGTTGGCTTTGACACCACTTGTCATGGGGCTATTACTCTTTCCCCAAAAGGCCGGTCTATTGGGGTGTACACTGCACCGCTTATAAGCGTAGGACCCTCCCATCACTTTTTTGATATGGAACTCTTGTCCGTGACACATGGTTCGCCGTATACTTGTGGACACTGGAAGTTTTGTTGATATCATCAGTCTTGAATGCCTTAAGAAGTTGCAGTGCAATGAAAAAGACATGGGAGCTGTCAAGAATCCTATTGTAGGGTTCGGGGGAAAGGCCACGTATCCCCTTAGAACCAAAAGACTACCTGTCTAAGTAGGCGACAAAAACAAGTCACGAACCATAGACGCAAACTTTCTAGTGGTGGACATTTCTATGGCATATAATGTCATCCTGGGACAATCGACCCTTAATGCCATTAAAGCCATTATGACACCTTACCTCCTACTCATTCGGTTTGAACTGGATGATAGAAATGTGGGAAAGTTATACAGAGACAAAACGATGGTAACGGAATGCTACTATGTGAGTTTGAAGTCCTTGGGAAGGAAGGAAGAGCTCCTTACAAGTGAGGCGCCTCGACCAGACAAGACCGAAAATAAAGTGGCCATAGAAGCAATAGTAGTACTTTCAACATCGGCAAAAGAGCATGGAAGGCCCCCCCTGAAACCCACCTCCGAAGTGGCTTCCATACCCTAAGACCCCGGTTGCCCAGAGCAGACCGGTCAAATTGGCAAAGATCTTGATCACGCATTACAGGTTGAAATCGTTAAACTCTTCGAGCGATATAGAGATGTGTTTGCATTCAATCCTTACAAAATGCCAGGCATATCTCCTAACAAAATGGAACACAAACTATGTGTGGATCCAAATTGTAAGCTAGCCATTCGAAAACGGAGGCACTTGGGATAGAAATGAGCACGTCCACAGTAGTCAAGGTCCAAAAGCTCTTGGACGCAAGATCTATAAGAGAATGCCAATACACCGAGTGGATATCAAGCATTGTCTTGGTTAAGAAGCAAAATGGGACATAGAGAATGTGCGTTGAATTTAGTGATTTAAACAAAGCATAACCCAAGGACAACTATCCATTGCTGAAGATAGATAAGTTAGTTGACTCCACAGCTGGCCACACACTTCTTAGCTTCATGGATGCCTTCTCGGGCTGTCACCAATTCCTTTGGCCAAGGAAGATCAAGAAAAGACGGATTTCATTGTCAATACTGGTTTGCACTGTTACAATGTGATGCAATTTGGGTTGAAGAACGTCGGAGCTATACCTATCAGCATCTCGTAAAAAAAGTCTTTGTGGCACTCATAGGGAAGACAATAGAAGTATACGTTGATGATATGATTACTAAGAGTGTCAAAGAAATTGACTATGTAAGGGACCTTGAGGAGACCTTCAAGATGCTAAGGCATTACAGAATGAAGCTCAGCTCCAAGAAGTGCACTTTCAGAGTCAAATCTGAAAAATTTTTGGGATACATCATGAAGTCTCCAACAACCGTGAAGGAGGTACAAATGCTTACCGGCTGTATAGCCGCACTTAGGAGGTTCATGTTGAGATCAGTTGATAAATGTCTTCTTTTCTTTGAAGTCCTAAAGAAGACGTGCTTTGGCTAGGATGAGGAGGCCGAACAAGCTTTCCAAAGCCTCAAGGAATACTGAGGAAGACTCCCTCAAATGGTAAGCCTATCGTCGGGGAACTGCTGTTGGCATATCTTACCGTCTTCAACCATGTGGTGAGTTGCTGGTGGAAAGAGATGGACAATAGTTTCCAGTTTACTACGTCAGCTAGGTCCTAGCAGGGGCTGAGCAACACTACCCCCTCAATGAGAAGTTTGCATATGCTTTACGGATTGCGAATCAGAAGCTACGTATGTACTTCGAGTCACAAAGCATTGTTGTTTTGACCGACCAACTCTTGCGAAACACTCTTGAGAGGTGTGAAAGCTCTACAAGAATGTTAAAGTAGGTTGTCAAGTTATCACCTTATGGCATCAACTATGAACCAAGGAAAGTAATCAAAGCTCAAGCCTTGCTGACTTCATTGCCCAATGTTCAATCCCGAATGAGCCCTAAGAGCATTCATTGGGAGATATTATCAGAGTAGATGATTGAAGCTAAAGAATTGGTTTAGATCAATTGGAGTGAGACATGGATCCGTTCCCTCATGAGTTATTTGTGTGACAGAACCCTACCGCATGAGCCAAAGAGGTCGACCTCATTAAGAAGATATCTGAATGGTTCTTGTTATATGAAGAGCTCCTCTACAAGAAGGCTTTCCTACATCCCCTCCCAAGATACACCACCCCGAAAAAAGGCAAGAAGATCTTGCCCGAGATACAAGAAGGGGAGTGTGACAAGTGCCAACGATTTGCCCCCTGCACCACCAGCCGTCCACCTCGTTGATGACAATGCATCCCCATTGCAATTCGCAAGGCGGGCAATGGAAATTGTGGGTCCTTTTCCAAAGGCAACAAAACAACACAAGTTTTTATTCGTCGTGGTGGATTATTTCACCAAATGGGTGGAAGTGGAGGTGGTAGCATCCATCATCGAGAGGGATGTCCACAAGTTCATATGGAAGAATATCATAATAAGGTTTGGGGTCCTAAGTAGCGATGAGAATATTACTCGAATCCGAAAAACACGACTAAAACTCGCCCCATTTAGCACCCCAACGGGTGATGAAAATGGATTTCAAGTGGGTATGAGTATAGGTATGGGTATTGTGTTCGAAAATGGGTACGGGTATGGGTGTGAATTCCTGAAATCTGAATCCGATTATATACCCAATTTGCTAGTAAGATGCGACAAAAATATGCTAAAATCCAAAAATAAATGTTAGGCATGAAACTTTAATTATATAGTATTTATTTATTTAGAAATGAAATTTTTTTTTTATAATTTCAATTTCTTTGAGTATAATTGGACCTAACTTTATTAGCGTTCTTTGAAATTACTAATCAAATATAACGTGTATGCAAATACAAGTTAAATATGGGTGACACTTTGCATACCCTATATAAACCCGAATAAAACCCGCAAACCCAAAAAATTCGACAAATATGGGTCTGGGTATAGTCATATAAAACCCTATGGGTATGAGTATGGGTATGGGTATGGTATCATTTCGAAAATGGGTATGGGTGTGGGTATGGCTCAACTCGCCTCGAATACGCACCACTCCCATCTCTAGTCCCAAGAGCGATGGTATTCAGCAATGGCCGCAGTTCGATACCGACAAGGTATGAGACTACTATACTGAGTATGACATCCAAACAGGGTTCACAACTGTCACTAGATCCCTAACAAATGGACGATGTGAATTCACTAACAAGCAGAACTTGAATGCTCAAGAAGAGACTGGATAGTGTAAAGGGGCTATGGGCTGATGAGCTCCCGGCCATACTATAGGCCATTTGGACAACCAAAAAAATTGCAACTGGGGAAACCCCTTCTTGCTCGTCTATGATCTGAGACAGTGCTTCCGGTTGCGGTTGCTATCCACACCCACCGAATCACCACCTACCAAGAGAACCTTAACAACAAGGCCCTAAGGGAGGCACTTCACTTATTGCCCATGGTAAGGGAAGATACCCATCTAAGAGAAGAGATCGCGAAAGTCAGGATGGCCTAGTCTTACAAACGTAAGGTCAAGGAAAGACCTCTAAGGAAGGGAGACTTGGTCCTATGAAAAATGGAGGCCACCGAATATAGGAAAATTCAAGGGAAGTTTACACCCAATTGAGAAGCACCATACATGGTCATTGAAGAAGTACGCTCTAAGATGTTTTGCCTCTCAACCCTTCAAGGAGAAAGGATACCAAGGACATGGCACTCTGGATAATCTTAGGAGATACTACGTATGATATGACGTGGGTAGAAGGTACTTGTGTTCTTTGCATAAACGAAAGGCCTGTTTGACTTTAGCATTTTGGTTGTATATTTAGTTGACCCTTTATTTTATCATTTATGAATATTAATAATGATAGTTTGCTTGAATATGATTTTAGTACATTGTCGTCAAGTTTGGGGGCATAGGGCTTGGAGCGAGACAATAGACCTAATGAAATGATTAAAACTTAACGACAAACCCAAATGGTAAGGTGCGCTGATGCAAGGATCAACTCATTTGGCTGGTTTCCGAACATGACCCATGAATGCCATGGTTAGAAATAGGAACGATAGAACGTCGGCCTTGCAACCGAACCCATCCTACCCCTTTAAGGGAGGGATCTAACTAAGCGCGACAGATTGGTTAAACGATACACTGATGCAAGGTTCAGGTAATTCAGCTGGTGTTCGAACTTGACCCATTAATGTCATATTTGGCAATGGCAATGATAAGATGTCAGCCTTGCAACCGAACTCATCCTATCCCCCTTAAGGGAGGGGCCTAACCAAGTACAACGGTTTGGTTAAACGATACGCTGATGTTGGGATCTGCTCATTCGACCGGTGTTCGAACTTGACCCATGAATGCCATAGTTGGCAATGGAAATGATAGGATATCGGGCTTGCAACCGAACTCGTCCTACCCCACTTAAGAGAGGGATCTAACCAAGCGTAACAATTTGGTTAAATGATACGTTGATGCAAGGATCAGCTCGTTCAGCATGTGTCCGAACTTGACCCACAATAGGAATGATAGAACGTCAACCTTTCAACCAAACTTGTTTTCGATATTATGTAATTTTTGTGGATGATTTTTCTCGTTTTACATGGTTCTACCTTATGAAGCGAAAAAATGAGGTTTATTTAATTTTTACTAGTTTCAAAACCATGGTTGAAAACCAATTTGGCAAATCTATTAAAGTTTTTCAAAGTGATGGAGGGGGCGAGTTTGATAATTCACCTGTATAGGACTTGTTTCTTCAAACATGAACTCTTTTTCGAAAATTTTGTCATGACACACAAGCTCGGAATGGAGTAGCAGAATATAAGCATTGCTACCTTCTTGAGATGGTTCGTGGTTTTCTTATTCAGTCTCTTTTACCATCTTAGTTTTGGGTTTATGCCGCTTACACTACTATTTTGACTATTAATCGACTTCCTGCTACTGTTCCGGCTTTGAAAGTCTATTTCAGAAACTGTTTGGTAAACTGCCTAATCACACATTTCTAGGATGTTTGGTTGCGTTTGTTTTCCGAATTTCTCCGCTTCTTCGCAAAACAAATTATAACCTCGTTTATTTAATGTGTTTTTATTGGGTATGTCGCTTAGCGCAAAGGCTATTGATGCCTTGTGTAGGGATGATAATGGGGCGGGTACGGTGCGGGTAGAGTCGTACCCGCATCAATACCCGTTTTTGAAAATCATACACATACCCATATTTGTACCCATCGGGTATTGAAAAATAGAACGAATACTCATACCCATCAAGTTTTGCGGGTTTTATTTGGGTTCACATGCAGAACGAAAATTAATATCCATATGCAACCTATATCCAAATACAATATATGTTTTTATCATTAGAAGATTGCAAAGTTGTGATGTTTTAGGAATATATTGTTTAGAACTGTGAAATCAAATACATTATCGACTACTTTTTTGTTAGAAGGGTTTGAATTGGAATTAAACCGGAAAAACATTAAACGAAAATAGTTTTTTCATCTTATTATAAAAACGGGTACAAGTAGGGCAAGTATGTGCCGGGTTTGGATTATACCCATACCCATACTCATACTCGTACCTATTTTTCAATACCCACCCCATACCTATTTGAAATCTATTTTCACCACCCATTTGGGTTTTAAATATGGCGGATTTTGTGGGTTTGAAATAGGTACGGATTTCATTGGCATCCCTAGCCTTGAACCTAAATTAGAAAAGGTTTTTACAGGTCAACATGCACAATTTCATGAATATATTTTTCCTTATTATTTTCTTAAACATGCGGCTCCCATTAACCATGTCATCCATGACAACCTTGTAAGTAACGTTTTAACTCTCACTTTTACAACCTAATCCTTTCTCTATTCTGAGTCTAATTCGGGTTGCTCTAGTGAAGTACCGGTGTCCTCACCTACATTCTCCAGTGCGCCTATGTTTTCTTTGGATCCCTTATCTCCTTCGCTAGTGTCTCATGCCGTCTTATCTGCATCTACCCCGCCATTCTTCCTCTTTCTAGACCCAGTTTGACCCAGTCTGACCCTCTTACTACAACCCATTTCCTCTCCCTCGAATTATTGCCCCGTCCTAGCAGCCCCAACCCATCACCTCCACTACCCAATACATCCACAATTCCCAACACCCCTTCATCTTCTCTTGAACCTGGTCCCGTGGATCTTCCTGTTCCTTTTTCCACCTCTAGACCTACTAATGTTCAACCTATGCAGACCCACTCTAAGTCCGGTATTGCCAAGCCTAAACATCCATTCTCTGTATCGTCTCTTTGTTCTAAAACTGAACCCGCCCCATTTAAAGAGGCTTCTCATAAACCTCAATGGTTGGAAGCTATGGCTGATGAGTTTAATGCGTTAATGGATAATGACACATGGGAACTAGTTCGTTATGATTTTGCACATAACCTGGTTGTAAGTAAATGGGTATATAGGATCAAATATAAGTCTAATGGTAGCATTGAGCGGTATAAAGCTTGTCTAGTTGTTGCAAGCAACCATCTTCAAGCAGCTACTAACATTCATGAAACCTTTTCTCCTGTAGTTCGCCCTAATATTATTCGACTTGTCTTATCCATTGATCTGTCTAAAAAGTGGTCCATTCGTCAATTTGATTTTAAGAATGTCTTTCTTCAAGGCATCTTAACTGAGCAGGTATACATGCATAAGCCTCCTGGTTTCATTGATACGTAATTTTCCACACATATGTGTTGTCTTAAGAAAATTATCTATGGCCTTAAACTAGCGCCTTGTGCTTAGTTTCATAGGTTTAGTAGCTCTCTTTTAACACATGGGTTTCACTGCATCCAGGCTTATATGTCCATGTTCATCCGTTCTTATGGTTCACATACAATTATTCTTTTATTGTATGTTAACGATATTGTCTGGACAGGGAGTTCGATTTCTCTTTTACAATCTTTTATTGATCTACTCTCTCGTCAATTATCCATAAAGGACTCGAATGACCTTTATTATTTTCTAGGGATGCATGTTACTCGTTCCTAAGCAGGTTTCTTTTTGTCTCAGTTCAAATACACATAACACCTTCTTCTTAAGTTTCACACGCACACTTGCAAAGCTGTTTGCACTCCCTCTGCTGTTAGGACTACCTTTTCCCTCTCTGATGGTGAATTACTTGTAGATTCCACTAAGTATAGAAGCATGGTAAGTGCTTTACAATATTTGAGACACGACCTGATATTGCATATGCACTTCATATAGTTTTCCAGTTTACGCATGCTCCCTATACCACTCATCTTTTGGCTACTAAGCGTATTCTTAGGTACCTTCAAGGGACTCTTCATAATGGGATTTTACTACTTGTTGCTGCTGTTCCATCCATGGTTATTGCTTATTTTGATGTAGATGATGTAGATGGGGCTGAATGTTGTGATTCATGTCGCTCTACCAGTGGGTATGCAGTATTTTTTGAACCCAATCTCATTGCTTGGAACTTGAAGAAATAACCTACTATCTTTAAATGCTCAATGGAAGTTGAATATTGCTTTGTTGGTTATACTAAGGTTGAAACTGTTTGGATTCATATCTTCGTATTACCCTCACTTCTCCGGTTTGGGTATACTGTGACAATGTGAGTGCTACGTATTTTACCGTGAATCTCGTTCATCATGATTGTAGTAAGCATATCGATGTTGATTACCATTTTGTGTGAGAATGCTAGGGGTAAGGAAAAAACCAGGTACCCGGTTTCGGACTCATAATCGGTTTGGATTCGGCGGGTACAGACGCTGACTCTATTAGACCGGTTTCGGGACCAGTTCAAAAATTTGGAACCCGGTCATAACCGAGTCTGGTACCTAATCCTAAAAATTTGGACCTGGACTCGGATCCAATACTCAGTAGCCGGTCAAAATTTAAAGAATTTTGATGAAAAAATATAAAAAGTAAACCCTTATTCTTCAACTGATGTATCTTTTGTACCGAAACTCAACTTCTAATTACCCAATTTAACCCTTTGTCTTTTTTGTTTTCAATTTATCCTCGACTTACTCTTTATGTATCTCGACCGCCATAGATTTCTTCCTTCAAGCTTTAACTCATCTTCTCATGGGACTTGTTGCTTACTACATATTCGTTTTTATATTATTTTGATAGTTTCCATCTCTTTCTCTCTCTATTTCAAATGAATTAAAATAATTTTGAGGTTTCTCATTCGTTTTATAACTTTGATTTATGGGTTTCTAATTAATATTGTTTCCAATTCTTTGAGTTTATTTTAAAGTACGTGAATCGTCTTTACTATTCATTTCGTATTTAATTTAGCCTTATAATTTGGTTTTTAGGAATTTGGCTTCAGATATGAGTTTTCAACTTCCTTTAATCTCTCATTCTCCTTATTTTATTAGGGAAAAATGAGAACAAAAAAATATTACTTAGGAATCGAGTACCCGGAATTGGACCCGATCCCAATAGGGTTCGAATTCTAGGAGTCGATTCCAACCGGGTTCGGGATCGTTACTAAATTTTTAGGACTCGGTTTCAAACGAGTATGGTTCCTGTTCCTACAATTTCAACCAAGTATCCGGTCCCACTCACCCCTAGAGAACGTGTTGCTCGTGGTGATTTAATTATTCGGCATGTGCCTACTAAGCTTCAATTAGCAAATATTTTTACGAAAGATTGTCTTCACAACAGTTTTTATTTCATAAGTCCAATATGTCCGTATGCTCCCCTGTACAACTTGAGGAGTTGTAATAGAATAAGAGTACGTATGCAATTTTATTGACCTTGTATTATCTATAAATATGAGCATCTAGCTCCCAAATTAAGTGAGTCGTTCCATCATAAATTCCTTCACAACTTGTTCCATTTCCCTGCCTTTTTTTCTTTCTTTTTATTGAAGCTAAACAAATTAACAAAAATATGAACCTAAATAATTTTGAAACACCTACCAAATTTCAAAGTTTAATACTCCAAATCTTCGAAATTTGAAGGGATAACTCAACATGGATATAAATTGAATTGCCTTCGGCTATGCCTCGTGCAGGTTTCTATGTTGTACAATGGATGATGGAATATGGGAAGAATTATGGCCTATTCTTTTCATGGGTAAATGGGAAACTCCTATCCCTCCTTGTTCCCTCCATCTCCTTGTCGTTCATTCTTATGCATTCCCACAATTTAAAAAAAAATCATTTCTCTCATTTTGTACCATTCATTCACATTTCTTCCTTTTTTCACACCATTCTTAAAAAAAAAAGGTCAAACTCTTCGCATTCCTTCCCATTTATTCACAATCATTTATATTCCTTCCCAACTTTTCAAGAAAGATACTATTCCTCACC
>JACYFF010031956.1:11404651-11417976 GCA_017589665.1 Selenicereus undatus | reverse complement strand
TGGCTACAGGACCGGAGACTCAAGCAACCAGCTAAGGTAAGATTACTCTTTTAGCCCTTTTAGAAACAGGCTATAAATTGTGATCTGTTTTCCTCGGGAAAGGGGAGGCTGACCAAGAGGAACTTACTTTCTATAGCATTCACGCCTTTTGGAACGTCTAATTGATTTGACCTATGTATGTATATATATATATACACACATGATTTGGGAAAAACACATATATCACCTCTTGGGCCTGGCCTAGGGATATGTGTAGTCAATGGGACCCCTATGTGGGCCAGGATTTCTTAGGAATGCCAGCCTATGCTTACTCACGAGGTCATACCCCAAGGGGCCCGAAATGCAACCCTTGGGGCTTTCCTCCAGGTCCAGTGGCTACAGGACCGGAGACTCAAGCAACCAGCTAAGGTAAGATTACTCTTTTAGCCCTTTTAGAAACAGGCTATAAATTGTGATCTGTTTTCCTCGGGAAAGGGGAGGCTGACCAAGAGGAACTTACTTTCTATAGCATTCACGCCTTTTGGAACGTCTAATTGATTTGACCGTCGGAGAGGCGTTCCCCAGACCACATCCCGGGGTTGGCCTTTTTTGCAGGTCGGAGGACAAAGAGACAAGGACGACTTCGTGTCGATCGCCAGCTGTCAGATAAACCCGTTCTTTCGCCCCACGTCATCAACACAATCACGAAACAGATTCTTGCGGAATCAGTTTGGCGCCGTCTGTGGGTAAGGATCGGTAGCGATGGTAGTCAGCGATGCGACACGAGCGAGGACGCGCAGAGAAAACGCGCCAGCCGTGGGTCCTTCTGCCTCGCCCGCGGTTAAGGATGTTAGGGAAAGTTCCAGGGCAGGTCCTCGGCCAGTGGGGGCCTTGCAGCGAGAACCTCCAGCTTACGTCACGGTTGACGCACTCTAAGGTCTTATGTCCACCATGGCAGACGCCATCACGAGACAGGTCACCGAGCAGGTCCAGAGGGCTCTGGAGATGAACGACGCAAGGAACCTTTCCAACCCTCGGGGGCACCTCGGGCCACGGGCCGAGTCCCCCAGGGAAGAATTAGTGTCCCTACACTCACGGGGCCTCGCCCGTGAGGGAAGGTCGTACCAAATACCCCATCTCCAAGACGAACGGCAGAAAGACCGTGCCACACTTGATGTCGCCTGTCGATCGGAGCGCAGACGCATTGTAGCTTCTGCTACCTCCTCAACTCCTTACGCCACTCACTCACGACAATCCGGTTGGCTTCAGGAGCAGGAACAGACTTCCCGGCTCACACGGGAGCAATCGTGCGGTCGTCGCCGCAGCCCGGAGCATCGCAGTAACCGAGATCGGGCGCGGAGTCCCCCCGTAAGGGAAGCGGGTGGCTATGAGCTCCGCATGAGGGATCGCTCCCCACATCGCGGGTTACACCCCATCGGGGACACGAGAAGTCCTTCGGTGGTGGAGGTTGAACGGCGCCACGGTACTCTCATCAAGGTATCGGGAACGGCTGCCCGCTTGGCCGCCCCCTATTTCTCAACCCCTTTCTGCCCAGAGATCGTAAACGCCCCAAGATGCAAAAAAGTGAAGATGCCAATGGTTGATCTGTATGATGGAACCGGGGACCAGAGGAGCACCTGGGGGTCTACAAAGCTCAAATGTACGTCCAAGATGTGGACGATGCCTCTTATTGCCGTTACTTCCCTGCCACCCTAAAGGGGGTAGCGCAATCCTGGTTCAATGGTCTTCCCCAGGGTAGCGTAGCCTGTTTTCAGGACTTGGCCGACAAGTTTGTTGGTCAGTTTATTGCGAGTCGTAAAAAACGGCGAACTAGCATTCACCTGTCAAAAATCAAGCAGGGGCCGCAGGAGTCCCTAGCTGAGTTCGTCAGACGGTTCCATCAGGAGGCGGTCCTAATCCCGAAATTGGAAGATGGTGTAGCGTACACCTCTTTTCTGAACGGTCTCAAGAATGGACGTTTTAAGTTCTCTTTGGCGGAACAAAAAGAAACCACCTTAGCTGAAGCATTGAGAAAAGCCGCGGCCTTCATCCGAGCCACTGAAATTTGCACCGAGGGACCGGACGCCCCTAAGAAGGGGAAGGCTCCAGGGGATAGGGGTTTCACTCGCGGTGAAAGGAACCCTACTCCCCGTGACAGAAGGCAACTAGTGGAAACTCTAGATGCCCGATTCACCACGGATGCAAGGAATATCCTGATGGAGGTACGAGGGCATCCGATGCTGCGTCGGCCGCCTCCAATGACCATGGCCCCCCGGCCGCAAAACGCACGGAAATATTTTGAGTTCCACAAACAGAGCGGCCACACCACAACCGAATGTAGAGAGCTAAAGAAAGCTCTCCATGAGCTCGCAGACAAAGGACAAATCGATCGCTTTTTAAGAAAGGGGCCGCGCCTGCTGCGGAAGGAGCCAAACCCCGAGTCATCCCAGCCACGGGATGAAGAGTGCTCGACAGAAATTGTGGCAACCATCGCGGGCGGCAACATGACGGATCTGACACGTTCGACCTGGAAGGCACAGCTGAGAAGCGCACAACAGGTGCTCACCATGGAACAGAAGTCTGGCCTCACGGCGCCCACCATGGTCTTTGGAGGTAAGGATGCCCCCCGGTTAGCTACCCCCCATAACGACCCGCTGGTGGTTGAGATGAAAATTGCGAACGCGTTGGTGCGTCGTATCCTCGTAGACACCGGCAGCTCCATGGATATCATAACGAAAGATTGCCTCCAAAAACTTTCCCACCCAGGGCGTGCGGTCGATCCCATTACGACCCCTGTCTTGGGGTTTGGAGGACAAGAGGTGACTCCTGCTGGGACCGTTCGCCTACCGGTGTGCTTCGGGGACAAGACCTGTTTCCGAAGTTTGGAAGTTGATTTCCTTGTGGTCGATGTACCCACGGCATACAACGTGATTCTCGGACGGCCTGCGCTTCATAAGGTTAAGGCCGTAGTTGCACCATATCTCCTCCAGCTCCAGTTTGAGACTGACGACGGAGCCATCGGCGAGCTCCGGGGGGATCAGCGGACGGCTCAAGAGTGCTACCTAGTTAGCATAAAGCCCCTCATCGAACGACCCCGGGAGCGAGAGGTCGCAGTACCACTCGCAACAGCAAAGAGGGCAAAGGGGAATCCTGCCGCGACGGGTCCCGAGACCTTGGTAATTCATTCCGTCGCCGTCGAACTTTCGCGACGTCAGGCAGAAGTTGAAGACGAAGTCGAGCATATACCATTGGAAGAGGGGTGGCCAGAGCGCACGGTACAGCTTGGGTGCGGTATGGCCGACTCAGAGCGTCAACCCCTCGTCTGTCTTCTGCAAGAATACAAGGACATCTTTGCTTTTGGCCCCAGTGAGATACCCGGCATAGCTGCCACGGTAATGGAGCACCACTTAAATGTTGATCCAAGGCACAAACTGGTTGTCCAGAAGAAGCGCCACATTGGCCCTGAGCGCACGGCCGCGGTGAGCCAGGAGGTCCAGAAGCTGCTAGAAGCTGGCTTTATCAGAGAATGCCAGTACCCAGAATGGGTTTCGAATGTGGTGTTGGTGAAAAAGTCCAACGGCGCATGGAGGATGTGCGTGGATTTTACGGACCTAAACAAGGCCTGCCCGAAGGATAGCTACCCCCTGCCAAAAATCGACAAACTGGTGGATGCCACTGCCGGCCATGCCCTGCTTAGCTTTATGGATGCCTTCTCAGGGTACCACCAGATACCCCTTTGTCCCGAAGACCAGGAAAGGACGACGTTCATAACCGACCACGGACTCCACTGCTACAAAGTCATGCCGTTCGGCCTAAAGAATGCAGGGGCCACTTACCAATGCCTCGTCAACAAGCTGTTCGAGCCGTTAATCGGGCGGACCATGAAAGTGTATGTGGACGATATGATCGTCAAGAGTAAGCTCCAGACCGACCACCCCACCGATTTGCGGAAAACATTCGAGATCCTCCGAGCGTTCAACATGAAGCTCAACCCTAAAAAGTGCGTCTTCGGAGTGCGCTCAGGAAAGTTTCTTGGCTTCATGATCAGTCATCGCGACATAGAAGGAAATCCAGACAAGGTTCAGGCCGTCCTGGACATGCAACCCCCCAAAGCTATACGGGAAGTTCAGCGCTTGATAGGCTGTGTAGCTGCCCTCGGTCGTTTCATGTCTCAATCAGCCGACCGGTGCCAGCCTTTCTTCCGCGTTCTACGCCAGCGGGGTAATTTCCAATGGGATGAGAAGGCGGATGAGACCTTTTAAGCGCTAAAGTCGTACTTAGCTCGATTGCCGCAGATTGCCAGTCCCACAGAGGGGGAAGTGTTGACTTTGTATTTGGCCGTTTCAGAACATGCGGTCAGTGCGGTCCGGGTGGCCGAGCGAGCACGGGAGCAGGTACCAGTGTATTACGTAAGTCATGCCTTAGCAGGCGCAGAAGTAAACTATCCCCTCATTGAAAAGTTCGCCTACGCCTTGGTGATGGCCAGTCGGAAGCTGCGACCCTACTTTGAGGCCCATAAGATCTTGGTCTTAACCGACCAACCCCTCAGAAGCGTCCTTCAGAAGTTGGATGCATCAGGTCGCCTCTTGAAATGGGCTGTGGAGCTCTCACGCTACGATCTGGCCTTCGAGCCCCGGCGAGCCATCAAAGCACAAGCGTTGGCAGACTTCTTCGCCGATGTAAAGCACCTGTGGGGCAACACTCCCAGCCGCGCCCTTGGAACTTGTATGTCAACGGCTCCTCCACCAAGGAGGGTAGTGGGGCCGGTCTCATTTTGGAAAGCCCATCCTTAGCACGTTACGAGCACGCCCTCAAGTTCATGTTCAAGGCATCCAACAACGAGGCAGAATATGAAGCCCTCATTGCGGGAATAGAGCTCTGTCACACCGCAGGGGCCGAGCACGTCCAGGCGTTTTCTGACTCGCAACTCGTCGTAAGTCAGCTCAACGGGGACTATGAAACAAAGGATGAAGTTATGGCCGCATACGTCAGGAGGGTTCGCGAAGCCACCAAGCTACTCAAGCACTTTGCCATCACGCACATCCCTCGCTCAGAAAACCGGCAGGCCGATGCCTTGTCCAAACTCGCAAGCTCCTCTGATGACGGCCGGTCGAAGAACATTCAGTGGGAAACCTTGATGGATAGAAGTATTGGCTTGCATGAGGTCGCATGGCTGGACCGGAGTCCCACGTGGATGGAACCTGTCCGTGGATATCTCGCTGATGGCACGTTGCCCACTGACACCAAAGAAGCAAAGAAGATAAAGAAACGGTCAAATTGGTTCGTATTGTACGAAGGAATCCTCTACAAGCGTTCCTTTGCCCGACCCCTTCTGAGGTGCATACCCCCAGCAGAGGGGAAGCAGGTTCTGGAAGAATTGCACCAAGGCATCTGTAGCTTGCACCTCGGCGGGCGGGCGCTCGCTGTAACGGCCCTCCGTACTGGCTACTACTGGCCAAGTTTACGGGAAGATGCAATGACGCTAGTCCGGACTTGTGACAAATGCCAACGGTTCGGGCCCGTTCAACGCGTTCCCACAACCCTGATGACACCGATTGTCAGCCCCCTACCATTCGCCACCTGGGGTATGGACATCCTTGGACCCTTTCCCAGGGCCACCGGCCAGCACAAATACCTATTTGTGGCTGTAGACTACTTTACCAAGTGGATTGAAGATGAGGCCGTCGCCTCCATTACCACCGCAGAGGTGCGCAAATTTATCTGGCAAAACATTGTCACCAGATTCGGCGTCCCCCGCACCATGATCTTTGACAATGGGCGGCAATTCGATACCAGCAAACTCACCGACTACTTAAGTAGTTTGGGATGTCAGGCTCGCTTCACGGATGTGGCGCATCCCCAGACTAATGGACAGGCCGAGGCAGCCAACAAATCCATCCTCCACGGTATTCAGAAAAAACTTGATGACGCCAAGGGTAATTGGGCAGACGAGCTGCACGGCATCCTGTGGAACCTCCGCACTACTGAGAAGACTGCCACCGGCGAGACACCATTTATGCTCACTTACGGCTCTGAAGCCGTTCTTCCTGTGGAGGTGGCCCTTCATACACATCGTCTAACTACATTTCAGGAGGCTGACCAAGAGGAACTTACTTTCTATAGCATTCACGCCTTTTGGAACATCTAATTGATTTGACCGTCGGAGAGGCGTTCCCCGGACCACATCCCAGGGTTGGCCTTTTTTGCAGGTTGGAGGACAAAGAGACGAGGACGACTTCGTGTCGATCGCCAGCTGTCAGATAAACCCGTTCTTTCGCCCCACGTCATCAACACAATCACGAAACAGATTCTTGCGGCTCTACGAGAGGCCCTGGATCTCCTCCATTCGATCCGTGGCGATTCTATGCTCCGAGAGGCCCTCTATAAGCTCCAAATCGCACGAATGCACAATCGAACAGTCCAGATGACACCCATCCGAGTCGCTGATTTGGTGCTCAGACGCACGGAGAGCGTTGCCCGCGCAACGGAACACGGCAAGTTAACAGCCAATTGGGAAGGGCCTTACAAGGTGGCCTCGCAAATTCGTCCTGGCACATTTCGGCTAGAAACTATTGACGGCACCCCTGTTTCCCGGGCATGGCACAGCAGCAATTTAAGGAAATATTACGTTTAAGTTGTAATGTACTCCTTAGTGCTTGGGAATGACTACTCGTGCCATTTTCTTTATATTCGGTACCAGAAGCACGACCTTATGGCCGGTCGCTACGCTCTTAGCCCCTCCAGGGGCTTAAGGCCCTCGAGCACGACCTCACGGCCGGTCGCTACGCTCTTAGCCCCTCCAGGGGCCAAGGGCCCTCAAGCACGGCCTTATGGCCGGTCGCTACGTTCTTAGCCCCTCCAGGGGGTAAGGCCCTCGAGCACGGCCTCACGGCCGGTCGCTACGCTCTTAGCCCCTCCAGGGGCCAAGGGCCCTCAAGCACGGCCTTATGGCCGGTCGCTACGTTCTTAGCCCCTCCAGGGGCTAAGGCCCTCGAGCACGGCCTCACGGCCGGTCGCTACGCCCTTAGCCCCTCTAGAGGCTAAGGGCCCTCAAGCACGACCTCACGGCCGGGCGCTACGCTCTTAGCCCCTCCAGGGGCCAAGGGCCCTCAAGCACGGCCTTATGGCCGGTCACTACGTTCTTAGCCCCTCCAGGGGCTAAGGCCCTCGAGAACGGCCTCACGGCCGGTCGCTACGCCCTTAGCCCCTCCAGGGGCTAAGGCTCTCGATAACGGCCTCACTGCCGGTCGAAACGCTCTTAGCCCCTCCAGGGGCTAAGGCCCTCAAGCACGGCCTCACGGCTGGTCGCTACGCTCTTAGCCCCTCCATTAGCCCTCAGGCACGGCCTCACGGCCGGTCGCTACGCTCTTAGCCCCTCCAGGGGCTAAGGCCCTTGAGCACGGCCTTACGGCCGGTCGCTACGCTCTTAGCCCCTCCAGAGGCTAAGGCCCTTGAGCACAGCCTCACGGCCGGTCACTACGCTACGGGTCCCTTTGAAGGCTAGAGGGCTTTCACGTGTCTTGCCCTTCTATTTCGGGGCCACCCTCGTATGAATAAAAGAAGAAATTGGAAACACAAACAGAAGGCCAAAAGAAGCGTCCACTTTTCATTAAAGCAAACTTTGTTTACATGCCGGAATAAAAGGCAAAGTTAAAAATTACAAGGGACAAGATAGACAAAGTATGACCAGCTATGCATCAGGCTAATTGTCATCAGTTGGCTCCTCTTCTGAAAGGCCGGCTACCTCAAGAGGGTGTGTGGGTTCATCAGCAGTGGCCTCACCCTCAGATGGAGCGACGAACTCCACTTCGTCCGGGTCGCGGCCCTCAGCAATGGCCCGCTCACACTCGTCAACATACTTCAGGTATGCCTCGAAGTACCGGTCGTCATCAAATTCCCCTGCAAGAGTTAACAGGACCTTGCGGAGATATGTCAAGGTATCGGAATGACCCTGCTGGTAACCTCGCTCTTGGGCCTTTGCCGTATCAGCTACAACCTGTTCCAACTTCTGCTGTACCTCCTTTTTGGTGGCCTCGCAGGCCACGAGGTCCAATTGAAGCCGTTCGCACCGACGCTGATACCTGTTTACCATCCCTTCTAGGCGTCGACATTCTGCTACGGCCTTGACACCTCGGGCAAAAGCCTTCGCCATGCCAATCTCTTCTGCGGATACGAGCGGTGGATCCGAAACACCGGTGGCTGATAAATCCCAGGATTTAACTATGTCTTGAACAAGGGCCAGCCGAATAGGGGGGTCAGCCTTGATGAAGCTCCCTGAGGGACGGGAGGAATGGCCGACACCAGTTGGAGTCACGGGGGAAGTGCCAGTACCGCGAGGGGATGTACGGCGTCTCTGCTCGGCAGCCCCCCGCTCTTCAGAAGACCGGCTCGCAGTCTGAGCATTCACTTCGTGGCCAGTTTCCCTGATTACCTCTTCCGTTCTCGGCTTCTTGCGGGGCGGAGGCAGACTCACGGTAGGTCTCTTACAGCGAGGTCTAAGGGAAGGCGCCTGCAGAAGGTTAAGTTAATCTCTTGCAAACGTGAGGGCAACTAACTAAAGGGGTCATATCGTACCTTTCTAGCCTGTTGGACGACGGCCAGTTGCCTTTCCTCCTTCCTCCTGCGGTCGGCGGCAGCAATCACCTGTTCGGGCGTTGCATCCCGGTCTCAAAGACCGTCAGTCTCGCCCTCGCTTGATCTGCACAAAGATGAACAGGTCAGGTCAGCACAAAACGCGAAACAAAAACACGCCTGGACAATTGAGTACCCTTTGTAAAATTTTTAAGGATCAGTAGACCGGCCGCGGCGAGAAAGAAGTCATTAGCAAAAAATTTCAGTTTCGGCAACCAATTCAATGGCTCCCGGTCACTAGACTTGGTCCTTCTCTTCTCGGGACCTTTCACGGCCTCAATGGCCTGACTCATGAATCTGGGGATGGGCCGAGGGCGATCGTCTTCACGGATATAGAAGATAAAGTACCGGGCGGTTCGCCGTTCCTCGGTCGTTGGCTCCTCGAAAGGATTCCGGACCGGTTTTCCCTCGTTCCAATCAGGGACGTCGCCCCCAACCCGACGCCCGGCGCAGAAACAAAACGTCGTATTTCCAGTATCTAACTTTGGATTTCTTCTCGATTGCGGTCATATAGCCCGGGCGATTATTGAAACAGTACCATCCCAGGTCCCCGGTCTCTTTAGGGGCCCTTTGGACCGTATGCACCAGACTAAACGCACGCGCCGAGCAGGTCAGACCCCGCAGTTCACATGTGGCCACAAATGAGCAGATGTTGTGCCAAGACGTCGACACGATTTGAGCGGGCGCCAATTCATACTTATTGAGAATATCCTTGACTATTGGATGTAAAGGGAACCGAACGCCATAATCCAGCGCCGCTCGGTACACGGCAATACAGTTTGCAGGCGGCTCATTCACTGTGTCGTCCGGTTCGGGCATTACAAAGCCATATTCGGCCGGCAGGAGGTACTGCTTGTCGAGCGCCGATCTCTTAAGCTTGGAGATTACCCGCGGGTCGGGGAAGTGACTTCCTGGTCCGTCCTGAAGGTCCGAACGAGTTGGAGCCCCGGGAAATTCCAGCCCCTCGGCCACAATCTCCGTTATGGGGCCGCACGATGATGGCGCGAGCGCCCCGAATTGCCAGGACCTAAAGACTCGGATGAGGAGCTCGTCGACGCCTCCTCGGATGAAGAAGTGCGCCGTGAGGCCCCACTGGATGAGCCAGGTCGAGAGGACGTACTAGAACTGGAGGAGGCAACTCGGACCTCCATATTAGACTGAGGAAGAGCTGAACAAACATTACCTATCGCGCCCTCGGCCAAAAGCTCGTCTGGAGTCTGGATGTGGGGGGTTGACTTCGTCTTCTCCATGCCGCGGACCTGGAAGTCGGGCACAAAATTAGCAATAGTAACCTCCCATGGATACGTCACAGTCACCTCGGGACTTAAAATACTAGGGGTGGAAGAGTGCTCGCAGCTGGACCACGAGGGAGTGCCAGGTTCAAAAATGGGTACGGTGTAAGGGACCTTTTTTGGCTCCCTTGGTTTATTCTTTCGGGGGAGTCCAGCCACCACACGGCCATCAATTAAGGCCGGGAGGTTGCGGATGCCGGCCCTCCATAAGAGGACCGACCTGCTCCTCGGAGACATTCCCACTAGATGAACAAGATGACATAACATACAAAGAATGTAGCGAAAGGGGCGAGCATGTACCTGAGGATGTCGAAGAAATAAATGTTTGGTTGGAAGCAGCCAGGCAATCTGGGGAGTGGGAGGAAGGAGGATGTCAGAGCCTCTCTCTCTAGAATTTTTTCTCTCTCTAAATTGGTTGTAGAAGTATGGCGCAAATGACTACGATGGTGAAGACCTCATCCTTATATAGAGCCAAGAGACGGTTCGCATACCCCAACACTCCTCGATAACCACGCTTCCTCAAAAGGCATGCCACGTGGTCCCTGCAGACTAGCCACGTCACCCATAGGGGGTAATTAAGCAACGGCCTGGCCCAAGACATAGGCCCAGGATGTCACGGCCACAATCCTTAAAGGGTGACTAGGGCATGAAGCACGGCCAAGTACCGTTTACCACGCCCTTGGCTCCCTTTGGGTCTAAAGGTCCATGAGTGCGGCCAAATGCCGTGCGCCACGCCCTTGGCTCCCTTTGGGTCTATAGGTCCATGAGCGCGGCCAAATGCCGTGCGCTACGCCCTTGGCTCCCTTTCGGTCTAAAGGCCATGAGCGCGGTCAAATACCGTGCGCCACGCCCTTGGCTCCCTGTGGGACTAAAAGCCATGAACGCGGCCAAATGCCGTGCGCCACGCCCTTGGCTCCCTTTGAGACCAAAGGCCATGAGCGCGGCCAAAAGCCGTGCGCCACGCTCTTGGCTCCCTTTGGGTCTAAAGATCCATGAGCGCGGCCAAATGCCGTACGCCACGCCCTTGGCTCCCTAGGGGACTAAAAGCCATGAGCGCAGCCAAATGTCGTGCGCCACGCCCTTGGCTCCGTTTGAGACTAAAGGCCATGAGCGCGGCCAAACGCCGTGTGCCACGCCTTTGACTCCCTTTGGGTCTGAAGACCTTTAAGCACGGCCTTATGGCCGTTCGCTACGCTCTTAGCCCCGACATGGGCTAATGCCCACAAGTACGGCCTTATGGCCGGTCGATACGCTCTTAGCCCCTCCAGGGGCTAAGGCCCTCGAGCACGGCTTCACGGCCGGTCGCTACGCTCTTAGCCCCTCCAGGGGCTAAGGGCCCTTAAGCACGGCCTCACGGCCGGTCGCTACGCTCTTAGCCCCTCCAGGGGCTAAGGCCCTCGAGCACGGCTTCACGGCCGGTCGCTACGCTCTTAGCCCCTCCAGGGGCTAAGGCCCTCGAGCACGGCTTCACGGCCGGTCGCTACGCTCTTAGCCCCTCCAGGGGCTAAGGGCCCTTAAGCACGGTCTCACGGTCGGTCGCTACGCTCTTAGCCCCTCCAGGGGCTAAGGCCCTCGAGCACGGCCTCACGGTCGGTCGCCACGCTCTTAGCCCCTCCAGGGGCTAAGGGCCCTTAAGCACGGCCTCACGGCCGGTCGCTACGCTCTTAGCCCCTCCAGGGGCTAAGGCCCTCACGGCCGGTCGCTACGCTCTTAGCCCCTCCAGGGGCTAAATGCCCTTAAAAACGGCCTTATGGCCGTTCGCTACGCTCTTAGCCCCTCCAGGGGCTAAGGGCCCTCGAGCACGGTCTTATGGCCGGTCGTTACGCTCTTAGCCCCTCCAGTTGCCGAGGGCTGTCAAGCGCGGCCTGAGGGCCCGATAGACGGAATATCAAAGACAGATGTGAAAGAAAACAAGGTTTCATTACATAAAGGCCCCTGGCAAATGCCCTGAGGGGTGCACATCGATACAATAGGCCGTTAGGCTTCATCACTAGAAGGGGAAGGGGGCCCTCCTAAATCAGAAACTCCTCCCTGAACGGCATCAACGTCCGAGATATTTATCTCGTCGGCCGGACGATTCTGTTGAGCAGCTCTCAAAAAATCGTCCATACAGTATATCCACTTCTCAAACGATGACCACTTCAGATCCATGAGCACAGACTTCATCTCGTCCCCGGTGAATTCATAGGCCGCGCCGAAATTCGACAGCATCGTTCAGCAGCATTGCGTAGAAGGTCGCTTGAACCAGTTCAGGGAGTCCAAGCTCCGCCGCAGCCTGCTCAGCTTCAGATAAGGAAAAGTCCCGGCATAATCCCGAAAAGTCCTCGGGAAGAGGGCGTGGGGGGCGCGTTGTATTCCTTCGGTGCCATCCGAGCGTTTCCCTCAGATAAAGTGCCATTTCTCTGGTGTTACGAATGAGAGGGAAAGCCATGACTCAAGTCGATGGTTGGTCTACTCCTCAGCAATTGCAATCGCTTCTATCTCTAACAAAAACCACGGGGTATTTATAGGGAAGCAAGATAGACCTGAGGATACCACAGGTTGTGGGCCACTGCATCAGATCATAATTACCTTGTGCATGCAAGGCCCTCATCCTAGAACTCCGTGCATTTATGTTTGACAGCTGTAGCAACCGTCCAACCCTGGGGTGCAAATCCCTGTAATCCCTTATTGCATGGCAAGTGGCCCTAGTGCACCTCTCACACTCTACCGTAGACCCCTAGGTCCACATCTCACTTGACCATCGGCCAGGCACAGAGGTCAGGTAAGATGTGAGGGGCTAAGCGATTTGGGAAAAACACATATATCACCACTTGGGCCTGGCCTAGGGATATGTGTAGTCAATCGGACCCCTATGTGGGCCAAGATTTCTTAGGAATGCCAGCCTATGCTTACTCACGAGGTCACACCCCAAGGGGCCCGAAACACAACCCTTGGGGCTTTCCTCCAGGCCCAGTGGCTACAGGACCGGAGACTCAAGCAACCAGCTAAGGTAAGATTACTATTTTACCCCTTTTAGAAAAAGGCTATAAATAGTGACCAGTTTTCCTCGGGAAAGGAGAGGCTGACCAAGAGGAACTTACTTTCTATAGCATTCACGCCTTTTGGAACGTCTAATTGATTTGACTGTCAGAGAGGCGTTCCCCGGACCACATCCCGGGGTTGGCCTTTTTTGCAGGTCGGAGGACAAAAAGACAACGACGACTTTGTGTCGATCGCCAGCTGTCAGATAAACCCGTTCTTTCGCCCCACGTCATCAACACAATCACGAAACAGATTCTTGCGGAATCAACACACACACACACACACGCGCGCGCACACACACACAGATATATATATATATATATATATATATATATATATACATATATATATATGTATATATCTATATATATATATGTATATATATATATATATATATAT
>JACYFF010031956.1:11326579-11349124 GCA_017589665.1 Selenicereus undatus | reverse complement strand
CAAAAATAAAACAACTCCAAAGTACGATAATTTACAAAAAAGTAGTACAGTGAACTTTTTGGTGCAAAAATGATTAAATCTTACATGATACTTTACAAATTATTAAAATTATGACAGGGTGGGTTGAAGTTAGTTGAAGTGGGTTGAAGTAGGTTGAGGTGGGTTGAAGTTGGTATTTTTTTTCAAGTGAGTTGAAGTAGGTTGAAACAAGGTGAAGTCGGTTGAAGTAGGTTGAAGTGGGTTGAGGTTGATAAATTGCAATTGATCCACGAAAAGAACAAGCCCTAAGTCTTGTATATACCATGAGATGTCTCGCGATGACTTATATCATGAGACGTTTCACATACTAATTAACTGCCTCCTAAATTTAAAAGAAAAATGTACTGCAACGTAGACGGTCTTATGATTAATCACCGTGAGACCGTCTCATACAAGAATTTGTGTATATTTTTTTCGTAAATGAAAACTTCACATAGTCTCTAAGAATGAGATTTAAGATAGATTAGCTCTTCCATTTAATTTTCCTGGTTCCTCAATATATGTATAACCACATTAGTACATTACTTATCTTTCATAGCTCTTGTAGAAAAAATAATTAAAAAGACCTAGTTGTTCTCTCAACTCTTGTATTAAAGTTTGCCACCCATAAAAATTAAAGACTTGTTAAAGAATTATACTCCAAGTTATATGGACAAAAATGTGGTTAGATTATTGATTTTTTCCTAATCTTTCATACAGTTTTTTTTTTCCCCCAACTTGTTGTCAAATAACTATACAACTTGTTATTGTCGGTGGCTAATTGATAAAAATTGATAACTCAATAGATGATTAAAAAAACTGGTAACAATTGATTGGTATGTTTTTCTAAAAATACTACTAAACGTAGTGGTGTTGAGAAGAAAAAAAAAACAATTTTGGTGACAGTTTTAAAAAACTTGATAACATTTTTGCCCATAAATTTTTTTATCGCAAATTCTTATATGTGATAATCTCACGCTAAATTATTATAAGATAGCCTATGTGGCATTATTTTCTAAAATGAAAAAGGAGGTGTTTTTAGGAGAATGGTTTCATTTGCCCTGCTTTTCCATGTTTTAAAACAAATATTGCAAATTTTCTTTGCTTACCAAAACTGTTCATTAAACCCTACTTATTCTCAAACTCTTCGATTTAGTTCGTGTTGATACAAGAATTTATGTGCTATGAATTATTCGTGTTAGAGAGGAGGAAAGGTTTGCGTATTGGTAAAAAAATGCATATATTGTTTGTACAATTACTCATTTAAAATATCATTAGTTATCCTTCATGGTGGAATGATTAATTAAACGTTGTAGTCGCTCTTTGACATTGGTATTAGTTAAGTTTCAAAATGATATTATTAAATAAGAGTTCTAGTAACCCATTGGTAATGGTTTTGGTTACCTTTCCGTAGGACAAAAATTAACTAACCGTCATAGTCCCACTTTGGAAACATTGTCAGTCATATCTCTGCGGTACTTGGCCTTGGAATACAACGTCGAATGTAAAACAGACTAACAATTAATTATAGTCACTTATTGACACTATTATCAGTACATATTAGAAGTACAATTACCTTAGAAAATGAAAACATTAAATGAATAATTATGTCATCCATTTATGACGTTGTTCTTTTATATATATATATATATATATATATATATATATATATATATATATATATATATATGTGTGTGTGTGTGTGTGTGTGTGTGTGTGTGTGTGTGTGTGTGTATTATCATTGGTTATGTATTACAGCATTATATTTAAACTAAATAACACATTAGTATAGTCACTTATCATACTAAAAGTAGTCATATATTATTACTCACATTAGTATAGTCATCTCTCGCCTATATTATTGGTCATACATTATTACTCACATTACCTTATAATATGAAAAAAATCAAACAACATGCCAGTCAAGCATAAAATGTGATTAATCATATTTGTGTTGTATGGACACAAACTTTATAGACATAGTCATACTTGCAATAATGAAATAGTCAGGTTGCATTATCTTTGGCAACATAATTACCAAATAAAAGTAGTTCACACATCATTCACCCAATATGAACATTAATAGTCATACATTACTGGTCAGGTCATGGTACAAAATTAAGCAATTAATCTATTGTATTAGTCATCAATTATAAATGTTATTAGTACTTCAATTAAATCACCAATCGAATTATATAAACATCTGGTCATTATTTGATGACATTATTAGTCATATTTAAGTTGTAATTGTGGTCATATATTACAACGCTACATGTAAATTAAACAACAATTTATCATACTCTCACATGGACAATATTATTGAGTCATATCTATTTGCCTGAACACAAATTGTATGGATACAGTCATACATGTAATAAGTAAATAGTCATATTGTGATATTATGCACAATCAATGTACCAATTAAATCAATGTAATACCGAATAAATTTTATTGATATAGTCATACATGTAATAACAAATAGTCATGCACTACTAATAAATAAACAATATCTTAAGTCATGCCCTTTGTCTTATTTTCATACAACTAGTAAATGATCCACAACAAACCCCCAATGAGTTCAAGACAATGAAACTCCGACACTGATCTTCCACATCAAGACATGTCATGGAGTAAACAATATAAATGCATCACCCTTTAATTTGAACAAGCCAAGACGACGACGATGGAGACGATATTGGCAAGCGATAATGATGGGGACGATGATGATGGGAGACGACGATGTTGCATGTATAGAGGAAGATGACGATGGAGGGGGATAAGAGAGTGTCTGTGACTGATAAGAGAGAATGCGTGATGTGGGCTACTGAGAAGAGAGAGTTTTTTAGGACTTATTAGGCAAAAAGTATCTCTATATGTGATCATGAACTACGCTAACTCCTAGTATTATGAGCATATGCTACAAGAAAATAATTAATTTTTGATAGAAATTCGGGTCAATTTTGACAAAAAGTGATGTTTCTGACACACATTTTGACAGAATTTATAGCCATCAAAAAAACATTGGTCGAAATGGCACTTCGACCGACCCGTCACTATTATTGATGGACTGATTTTGATGGACTAACAATCGATCAAAATTATAGTGATGGGAAATTTTGACAGATTGACAGACCAACGAGACACATCTTGACGGAAATTTTGGCAGAAATTATTGTTCGTCGTTGTTCGTCACAATGTGGATGCTTTCTTGGTTTGCTTGCAACAAACTTTGACAGGAGTATTGATAGACTCGGTACAAGTTGTCTTGTTGTTATTTTTCCACCAAAATTGTGACAGACTTCCGTTAAAATTTCCATCACATAATTGTCCTAAATTCAGAAAACATATTCATTTTTAGAATATGCTAGATAACATAGTTCAGTTAAGAAAATAATAAAATTTTCTATTTTCAAATTTGAAATTTGAAATTTGAAATTTATCATGTTGAATTTATAAGTTTGAATTTCTTACAGTTCCATGCGCATATAAAATTTAAAATTTTTATCTCTAAAAATTAGAGTCTAGGTTTAACAAATATTACATAAATTAAAAAAAGTTCAATAACACAAAAATCCCCATTTTTCCACCTCATATTTCATAAGGTGCTTCTCCTAACCCTCTTCCTCCCCTGACTCCCTCATATCTTTTCTTCGTTTGTTGGCTTTTACTAAAGATGTGCTTGGTAGGGATGAAAATAATTTTCTCGAAAAATAATTTTCTCATTTTACGGTATTTGGTAAAACAAGGAGAGTAAATTTATTTTTAGGGAAAAGTCATTTTCCCTAAAAGGAAGGAAAATATGTTCACTTTGAATTGAGCGTAAGTTGATTTTACGTTTCTTTGGCGCTCACACGGTTCCATATTCTTTCTCTCTTCCGTGTCTATTTCCTCAACATATGGTTCGAAGATTAAGGCAGTGACATATAGTCTGAAAATTAAGGCAAAATATTATAGATTAGCAAAATTGTACATTATCTCGATGCTGATATCGATATTGGTGAATATAACCATGATTTCATCAAAATCTAAAACGCTCTACAATTTATCATCATGGTTAAGAAGATATAGAAACTCATTAGATCTTTCCTATTCTTTGTTTGGATTCATATTCGAAGGTCGAAAATCGATAAACGCATAAACCGTTGCTAACATTAAATTGTTAGGAATAGGTAAGATCAAAAAAATAAAAAAATATACATATTGACAAAATTTTGATCTGTATGAAACCACTATTGTAATATAATTTCCGAAAGAATAAAATATAAATTTTTATTTTTCTAAATATCTTACATATTTTTGTTTTTTCACTAATGTGCCTCTTTTTTAGCTTTTTTGTTCATTTTTTACTAATCAAACTCATTTTTCAAAAATTTTATTTTCTCTTTTACCAAACAACAGAAAATATAAGTTAAAAATCATGTAAACTGAAAATATGAGCTGAAAATCATTTTACATGAAAAATAATTTTCTAGAAAAATAATTTTTAACCTTACCAAACACACCGTAAATGAACACAACCCAAAATAAAAAATAACTAAATCAAGATGCATAGAAAATTCATCTCAAAATTACAACAAAATTTACAAGAATTGAAGACCCAAATTAATACACAGTTAAAATTCAACTTGTCAAAACTTCAAACTTCCTACTCCTAATCAAAGTGGAAACAAACTCAAAATTTAAAGAAAAGGCCTCTATCAAAAACAGAAGGGGAAAGAAAAAAAAAATCTTGTGCTTGCTGTAAATCCTCTGCATTCTTGTCTCCATCCGGCTTTTAGTCCTCTCTTGTATCACATGTAACCCAAGAAAATAAACAAATATAATACCTAAATCAACAAATTACAACTCAAGCCAAAGAAGAAAGATTACCTAAATAAGTGATCTTTTGTTTTACAGCAAAAATTGACAAATTGGAGCCAAAATAATATTGGTTAATAACCCCAAAAAATAAAAATTACCTAAATCAACAAATAACAACTCAAGCCACAATCTTCTTGTCTAGAATTTTAGATCTGAGAACTCACAACTAAAATGTAATACCTAAACCTTCATATCTGACTTCTCACCCATGAACCCTCCCAGTGAACAGCAATCTTCATATACCACTACCGTTGGTTCGCCGCTAGCCTTGTGAAGCAGAAGGGTGCTGATGTTGACAAGGATGGTCGAGAAGGCGACCAGCTTCAGGTTATTTTGGGCCCATGGGTGAGATAGAGGGAACTGGGAAAGTGATATGGCCCGAGGATGGAGATTGAGATGTTGCCATTTCTTAACAGGAAAGAGAAGATTAGTAGAGAGAGAAGATTAGGAGAGAGATGAGAAAGCAAAAGGTGGAGGAAGTGAAGTAGGAGAACTAGTGAGTTTTTGGTTTGGTGTGGTGTGGTGTGCTGTGGTGTGGTGTCGAGGATAGGAAAGACACAGGGGGTTCGTGAAAGGGTTCTTCTGGGTTACTTGGGTAGTAAGGGGAGGGGTCGGGACTCGGGAGGTTAAATTTTATAATTTTTATTTTTTTTTTATTAAAAGGGTATTGATATATTAACCAGCGAATAAACATCTACTGACAAAAATGAAAGTATTCCTTAGGTGTGTTGTGCGATAAGAGAGTACCCCTTAAATTAAAAGACAAAGTTTATCATGTGGTGGTTAAACTGGCTATTCTTTATGGATCGGAGGATGAACCTCTAAAAAAGACGCAGGTTTAAAGGTTAATGGTGGCAGAGATAGGGATGATTAGGTGGATGTGTGGTTATAAGAGATTAGATAAAATTAGAAATAGTGTTATCAAGGACTTAGTTAAAGTTGCTCTCATCGGAGATAAGATGAGAGAAATAAGACTCATATGGTTTTGTCATGTGAAAAGGATGAGTGGGGACGCTCCAGTAAGGAGATGTGAGATTATCAACATCCCCGGGGGTAAAAGAGGGGGGGCAGATCAAAGAAGAGTTTGGATAAAGTGATTAGAGAGGACTTGAGAGTTGTCGGTTTGATAGATGACTTGGCTCAAGATAGGAAGTTGTGGCGGAATAAGATTAAGATCGTAGATTAAGTTCTTAGATCGCAGAGAATCGACCTCGTAGTTGGCTTTTGGTTGCTGTGGTAGTGTGCTGGTAGTGGTGTTTTTTCGTTTATCGTATTTGTTTACATGTAGTACTCTCTATGGGGAAGAGACATCGTTTGCTTACATCTGGTTATTAAGGTATGTTACCTTCCTCTGATTTACTGTTCTTATGTTACATAATTCTAACAACTTGTCTTTTTAATGTTCCCATTAAGTGTTTTTACAAATTGTCTTTTCTTTAAAATATTTTCACAAATTCCTTTTATGTGGGTTTCTTGGAAACAGCCTCTGTACGGGTAAGAATGCCTGTAGGGGTAAGGTTGCTTACAGCTAGATCTCCCTAGACCCCGCGAAAGCGAGACCCACACTGAGGGGTGTTGTTGCTGTATATATTCACAGAGCGTCAAAATCTAAAGAAAAAAAATAATATTTTAAAATCTGTCAATTAGTTTTTAAAATTTTGATCAACTTTCTATCAAAATATTCCATTCAAAATTACATCAACATCCGCATAATTGACATATTGTCAGAATTCTTATTTTTCCCTCAAAATAAAAATCAAGATTTTTGACGTATTAAATTTCCGTCAAAATAATCTGTCAAAAATTACATTGAAATCTGCATAATTGTCACACCATCAATATCCTTGCTTTTCCGTCAAAATTTTTGACATATCAACTTCTTGTCAAAACCGTCTGTCAAAATTTGGATGCAATTTTATAGTTAATTATATGAGCATGAAAATGTTTTATACTGACCTCAAAAAAGAGAAAATCTGTATGGCCAAAACTATACAGAAATGCACTACTTTGCACTTTATTCTTATCTTTTCTTTTCTTTTCTTTTTTTTACTATTATACACCATTCTGCTAGTTCAAAACTAATGTCGAATTCATATCCAAAAAAGTTAAGGTTAAATTGACACAACTTTAAACAATACATTGAGGCTGAATTGATGGGATAACCAAAAAAGGTTTGATAAGTGAATGTCCAATTTCATGCATGCAAATTTAGACTACAACAAATTCTTTAAATCAGGTGGTTTACATATTGGCTATTGTTATCATAAAATACGAATTTACAACCCAAAAACAATTTTTTACTAGTTTGCCCCTTTTCTATGAAAGTACTTGTTTTCTTCTTTTTTCCCTTTTTTTGGGAAACCTAAGAGCATGATTATTAAACTCATGATTTGTTTTTATCTTCATATGATTCTAAAATCCACAAATTCAATGTTGATTTAATTTCCACTAGAATCTTAGAAACACTAGGAAGTAAGATCTTACGACTCTAATTTTGTTCAAATAATGTTCATTATGATCGTAATACAATTCTATGATACTGCTTAACAATCTTACAATGCACGATCCTAGATGAGTTTCATAATATTTACATTTATAATTATATTTGTATTCAATAACTCATTATAGCAATATAGATTTTGCATCAAAATTTTCTATAAAATGTATATTGATCCATTTCTATTTTCTTTATGGATGTCTATTAAGACTACAATTTTTTAAAAATAATTTTTACTACTCCAAACAAATAGTAGAATCTTATGGTCCGCTTACCAGTTCATGCCGCTTACCACTTTATGCCGCTTATTGCTAACTCTCGTTGCTACTTACCACTCCTTATTGTCCATTTCCTCCTCCGTCACACCTATATCTGTAACTCCTAGCTACTCCTTGTAACACATAACAACTCTTTACCTTTGATTTTGACGTTAAACCTTGTTACTCCCCATTTCTCACTCATTATTCTTATTGTTTAAACAAGCATACCGAATTGTGTATTTAGTAAAATTTACACTATCTCAAAACGATAATTTTTTTATATCAGACCATCTCGAAAAAGTAATAATAAAGGAACAAAATTGTTTCTTCTAAAAAGGAAAAATCTCTTAAAAAAATTAACATTCAAGGGGGGGTTGGACTCTCTTTCCTCCCATTCGTCCAAGCGCTGCAAAATCCTCTTCCGCGATCCCCGACCCGACCCGACCCGACCCAACAAAACATCCCAACTGAAATCAAATCAACTCAGCATTTCTTTCATTCATCTTCTCCTTCATTATCATTCGAATTTCCCACAATCCGAATTCAAAGCCAAGCTCAAAAAATTAACACCAAAAAAAAAACAAAAAATCCATCCACTCTTTCTCATCACTCCCTTCTCTCTCTCTCCCTCCCTTCTAGTGATCTCCGACGACACTCAACCTGCCATTTAACCCCACCAAATCTATTGCATCCAATGAATCCTGATCCTCATATACCATGACCCTTTTCGCCGCCGAGGAGGACCGCACCGGAAAACCCACCTCCACCCCTACCTCCGACGGCGTCGACGGAGGAGGAGGAACAGCCATGAGAATCATCGTCCCTTTACAAGGGGTTGTTCAGGGCAGAGGCGGCCTTTTCTTGGGCTCTGTTATTCCTTGTGCCCTCTTCTATTTTCTCCAGTTCTATCTTCGCAGAAACCGCTCCAAACCCGAACCCGATGACAATAATATCAATAATAATAATACCAACAACAACAATGAGGAGGTGGTTCTTGGGTTGGAGAGGACGTATTCGAGGACCCATCTGTCTCCTCGGGCCCCGTCTGGGCCCGCCCATCTCTCAGCTCGGGCTTGTAGAACCTCTGAGACGCCGTATTTTGTTGGGTTGGATCGGTTTGCCGAGGACCCGTATGATGAGTTGGACAATCCTGATGGGGTTATTCAGCTGGGTTTGGTCGAAAACAAAGTGGGTTCGCGTTTCCGTTTGATTTTGTTTTGAATGTTTGTGATGTTTAATGTGGTTTTGGTTGAAATCTGATGGGGTCTGTGTGTTTTTTGCAGTTGTGTTTGGATTTGGTTCAAGATTGGATTGCGAATAATGGGAGGGATTTAATGACGATAGATGGACATGGAGAGATGAATTTTAATGGGATTGCAAATTATCAGCCTTATGATGGATTGATTGATTTAAAAATGGTAATTTGGGACCAACAGCTTTTTGTATGTATAAATGTTGGTACTTGTTTGTGAGATGATTTCTCACTTTTTTGAGGGTTCTTTTCTATTGGGAAAAAGACAGCATGTATGTTCTTAATTGTGTCATTATGCTTTAATTCCTCTATATGTATATATATTTTAATAGATATATCGTCCTTTGTCTTTGTGATGTTTTACCATTTTGCTAAATGCAATTCTGCAATGCAAATGAGCATTTGGTGAAGAACTCTATTCCGTGTTGCGGGTGCAGCAAGCTTGAACAGAAAGGAGTCTGCTGACCTATATGTTCTGGCGCAATATAGATGGGAATCTAGATGTGTAACAATGGCTATACCATAATTCTGGGAATTTATAGTCCCGCCTGCAAATTGTTCATGCACAATAACTGAATGCATGAACAATTCTGATACCTTGTATGTGCTCCTTTGGAAAAATAGGAAAAATCGGCATGCTAATGGGAACCAGAAGTTTAGTCTGTTGAGTGGAGTAGTGCAATATGCTCCAATGGGCTAAAATGTTGGCTCAGGAGACTATTGGTACTCTCTAGTGTCACTCACATTGAATTTATTTCGGGGTTCTGGTTATTCTTCAATATATGAGGGGTCAGTATCCGGTTGCTTTAAAGTTCCTATGAGTATTTGAATTCAGCATTTTTAATCCTTTTCTGATTGGTGCAGTATGCTTCTGGGCGCTTTTCCAGATAATCTTGCACCAGTCTTGTCCCTGATTGAGCACGTCTTTGGGATGTTTATGCTCTTTCTTGGGAAAGTAGTAATTTATAGTTCATTGATCCTGAATAATTTCTGCATTTGCAGATGAGATAGCAATGCTTTTCCCGGAATGCAATTTCTCACTTAGGGGTCCTGTTTTGTCCCCTTCTTTCAACTGAATAGGCTCCTCATGAATTTGAGACGTTGCTATGTTTTACTTCAATCTAGCAATTTTCTGTCTTCACACCATGTATTTTACTGTGCCAGAAATTTACACATGGATGCATTTGTTGATGATGGACTCATTCATTTTCAAGAACATCCACATTTTTGGGTCTAAAATGAAGTCTTATGTGTCCATAAGGCTATTCCAAGTATCATGGTGCCATATTTTACAAATTATCGGCAGTCCAGTTGAGATGTGATGTGTGTGGTCAACATTGTGAAGAATTCTAAGCAATTCTTTGGTTTGCATTTTCTGAATCTCCACTTATCAGTGAACATCATTACAGGCTGTGGCAGAATTCATGTCTGAAACCATGGAAGGAAGAGTTCAGTTCAATCCATCCCAAATAGTATTGACAGCCGGCACAGCTCCTGCAATTGAGATCCTCAGCTTCTGTTTGGCAGATCCTGGGAATGCATTTCTTGCCCCTTCACCATATTACCCTGGGTAATCATTCTGCCCCTTCTCCTAGACCACTTTCTCAATCTATGCTCACATTTCAAATTTGCTGTTCTCTCTCTAGACAGTTCGAAAAGGCACTATTGTTCGAAATTTTAACTTTTTATTATTATCGGAGACCAAAGAATGTCTTTGTTTTCTACTTCTTTTGTTTTCGTGTAATAATCACAGCCACAACCATTGCCTTTCAAATCCTTGGTTCAATCAAAACACCCTCTCTATAAGTCTGTTGTAGGGCTAAGGCTAGTTATTTCTAACTCCGCCTCCCACTAGGCTGGACATTTGGTACTAGTGTGGTTTGATCTACTCGAATTGGACAGACCTTGATTGGATAATGCTGCAGCTTGGACAGGGACATAAAGTGGCGAAGTGGTGTTGAGATAATTCCCGTTCCTTGCCGTAGTGCTGATAACTTCAATCTGAGCATCACAGCCCTGGATCGGGCCTTTGTTCAGGCAAAGAAGCGTGGTCTTAAAGTTCGTGGGGTATTCATATCAAACCCCTCAAACCCTGTTGGCAATCTGCTCAGCAGAGAAGCCCTTTACAGCCTTATTGACTTTGCCACAGAGAAAAATATCCACATCATCTCCAATGAGATTTTTGTGGGCTCCACTCATGACAGTGAGGAGTTCACCAGCATGGTAGAAATTATCGAGTCAGAGGACCTTGAACGCAATAGGGTTCACATATTGTATGGTCTATCAGAAGATCTTCCTCTTCCTGGATTCAGGGCAGGGGTGATCTACTCTTTCAACGACAACCTCCTGAATGCAGCGAGGAAAATGGCAAGATTTTCACCCATTTCAGGTTCAGCTCTGACTCAAAATTTGACAATATCAATGCTTTCAGATTCAAGATTTGTTCAAGCATTCATCAAAACCAATAGGGAAAGGCTTCAGAAAATGTATGAGAAGTTTGTGGTGGGGCTCAAGGAGTTGGGAATTGAATGCACAAGAAGTTTAGGGGGTTTCTGTTGCTGGGCAGATATGAGTGGGCTTATCCGAGCCTACAGTGAAAAAGGAGAGCTCGAACTCTGGGATAAGTTGTTGAATGAAGCAAAGATCAACATAACTCCTGGATCCTCCTGCCATTGTATTGAGCCCGGATGGTTTCGCTGTTGTTTTACTACTTTAACTGAAAAGGACATTCCAGTGGTCATGGAAAGAATTCGGAAGGTTTGTGAAACCTGTAAATCTCGTAGTTAAAATCATATTGTTTTATTGTATTTCAATTGTATAGATAGTCCAAAGGGAAATAGTATATTGGTAGGTTAAACTTCTGTAGTGGAAATTGGAAAGTTTTGTGTTCATCTCAAGTTCTGCTTTTATGATGGATGTCTTCATGCAGCAAAGAATTTGCTGATTTGCAGAGTGAAGGTTGGACCAAGTTACCAAAATCATAGATCACCTTGCTTGATTGTTGGCTTGTTGCTAAGGATTATAGTTTAACTGAATTTCATACTAATTTAGACAACCACGTCTTCCTCCTATTGTACTGACGTCTACGTTTCATCTGCATAAAATTTGGAGCAATTCAGACATTCAAGTCATGGTGGTGATGGATGCCTAACTCAGATTTGAAAATTAACCACAGGGACTTGTAGAAGGTAGACAACCACGTCCTCCTACCATTCCCTAACCCAAAAAAGTGAAGAAAAAAAAAATGTGACCCTAAGAATTGGACAGTTCCTATTTCAAGTACTAGTTTGGGTCCGTGCTTTGCACGGAGTATATTCAAATAGATATTTTGTAGATATGTTATCGAAATAATAAACAAATAGTTATGGTAGACATAATTAATATTATAATTTAGAGGAGATAATGGAAAAATTCAATGAAAAAGTTAAATATGCAACTTCGTGCATAACTAATTGGATTAATAATTAAAAAAGTATATGATTGTGACAAAAGTCTATATAAGTATGATGGAGACAGTAGATAGTGAATTTGTCACAAACCAAACTAACACCCTGTTCTGTTCGTTGGGAAATCAACCCAACCCACACTCACTCACTCTTTCCCTCATCTTCCCACTCCTTCCCATACTTTAAAAAAAAATCACTCCTTCCCACACTCACCCACTCCTTCCCACACCTACATAAAATAACAATTTCTCATATTTTGAAAATTTTTACAATTTTTGTAATTATGTGTATGAATAATCTAATAGCAATTATAAGCAGTTTTAATTTTTCGGATGTCATGAAACAGTTTTATTTTTTTTGTTTTTCATTATTTTTATAATTTTTCATTATTTTTTACTTTTTATCTCTATTTTTTATTTTTTATTTTTTATTTCTATTTTTTACTATTTTTATTTTTTTAGTTTTTCCTATTTATTTATATTTTTGTTTTCATTTTTCATTTTTTATTTTTTATTTTTTATTTTTTATTTTATTATTTTATTTTATAAGTTTTTATTCTTTATCTTTAAAATTTTAAAATTTTAAATATTTTGCAATTATTTTTATTTTTTATTTATTTATTTTTAAATTTTTAAATCTTTAAATTTTTGTATTTATTTTTTTATTTTTTATTTTGCTGTATCTATTTATTTTTTATTTCTTATTTTTTTATTCTAGAAAAACAACCAACGAAAAATTCCCAAAAAAAACAAAAATAAATACAAAAAAATAAAAAATAAGAAAATAAAAAATAAATACAAAAAAATTTAAAAATTAAAACTGAAAAAATTTAAAAAATATAATAAAAATTAAAATTACAAAAATTACAAATTACACATTAAAAAATAAAAATAAAAAAATTTAAAAAATATGAAAAATTAAAAATTAACAATTAAAAAATTTAAAATTTAAAATTTAAAATTTAAAATTTAAAAGTTAAAAATTTAAAATATAAAATGAAATAATAGAAATACCAAAATAAAAAATAAAAAATAAACAAAATAAAAAAGAATGAACAAAAATAAAAAAATTTCATCATCATTAATTACTATCACAATAAAATTATTACATTAAAAAACAAAAAATTATTAATAACCAATATTTCAACTTCATTCAACTACATTCAGCTATCACTCACACTCAGTTACTCATCCACTCCTTCCCACACTTAAAAAAAATAACACACCCACCCACTCCTTCCTCCCTTTTCCCACACCCACTTACCTCACACCCCTCATTTTCCACTGAAAAGAACAGGGCCTAAATTGGGTGATGAGAAGTCAATCTGTGATGCCAATGATGAAAAATCTACTTTCTCCTCTTGTTGTTGAGCAAAAATTTATGAAGTGGCTAATTGTCTAGTGAATTTAGGTATAAACTATTTTGAAGTCAGTTTAATTTCAATTTTACATGTAACAGAAATAAAATTTGTCTTTCAACGAAAATAATTTGAACATTGTATATATGTTAATACATAACTTTTTTGGCTATTTAAAATGGCCAATTAGGGGACGCTAATATTATTAAGTGTTCATACTTTGTACATTTGGCTTTCAAGTCAACTGAATAGTTTCATGGATTTTGATATAAACTTCCCATGGCCTTATGTTGTCTTGCAAGAGATGGGTTGAGTTTAGATTTGTGGGTTGAGATATTTCTTAGTTTGAAGTGTTATGGCAATTTGGGGTATTTTATTTTAAATGATAAAACATTAATTATAATTTTAGGTGTTTTATGAAGAGAATTTGATTATTGGATTTGTATGGTTTAAAAGAAAACGAAAGTGATTTCAATTTTTCTTGTGCGTTAAATAGATTAGATTTTGGTCAATTTATTTGAAATGTTAAAAAATTAATTATACGTTTAAGATTTAAATGAATTAAATTTAATTGTAAGATATATATGCTTTGAAACAAAAAGAAAAATAGTTCGTTTATTTCCTTCTGTTAAATAGATCATATTAAATGTGAAAGAAATTCAGTTTCATGAGCCTAATATGATGATTGTGTTTTATTTTAAACTTTTTTTATATTTCACATTCAACCCTTGCAATATGTTATATCATACTTACAATATGTAATTTTTCAGCACAACCCTTACATCTATATGATCATAATTAATATTGACTATGTTATCAAATTCAAAGATAAAGATAATAGTGACGATAACTACAATGACAACAACAACAATAGTAAGAATGGAAATAATCATGGAAATCATATTTATATTTATATTATCTCTAATAATATATGCTCAAATGTACGAAAAATACAAAATAATAATAATAATTATGGAAATAATTTTTTTATTTTATTTCTATATAAATTTGTATATTATATTATGTGATAATAATAAGGTGTCACCTAAGATTTTACGGCTTGTTCAGTAATTACAATTTGGTTTCCTTAAGTTAAAACTTCTAAAACATGAACTTATTCCATAATAATGAAATAATAAAAACTTTTATATCCATTATACTCCCTTAATCTCTCTTTGATAATTAGATGATCATAATTAATATTAACCATGTTATCAAATTCAAAGAGAAAGATAAAATCGCCGACAACGACAATGACGACAATAACAACAATAATAATAATAGAAATAATCATGGAAATCATAGTTATTTTTCTATTATCTCTAATAATACATGCTCAAATTTATATTTGTATCGAAAAATACAAAATAATAATAATAATAATAATAATAATGGAAATAAAAAATATTTATTGTTTCTTTATAATTGTGTATATTATATTATGTGTTAATAATAAGGTGTCATATAAGGTTTTATGACTTGTTCAGTAATTATAATTTCGTTTCATTAAGTTAAAACTTCTAAATTATTAATGTATTTTATAATAATGAACTAATAAAATTTTTTATATCTATTATAATATCTTAATCTCTCTTTGATAATTTGATGATCATTATTAATATTGACTATATTATCAAATTCAAACGGAAAGATAACAACGACGACAACGATAATGACGACGACAACAACAATAGTAATAATAGAAATAATCATGAAAATCGTATTTATTATTTTATTATCTCTAATAACACATGCTCAAATTTATATTTGTATTGAAAAATACAAAATATTAATAATAATAGTGACGAAAATTAAACACGTTTTGGTCCGTAAAAGCCACAATGGGCAATACAATATAATGGGGGATGAGAGAATCGAACCTGAGACCTAATGTGCCTAGTAAATAGTACAATACAATGAGGGAGGGGGGAATCGAACCTGAGACCTAATGTGGCTAGTAAAGATAAATCCAATGGCTAAGATTGTTTAAGATTTTGATCCAACGGTTGTGAAGCAACATATACCCTAAATTTACTCCCATGTTAGCATTTTCCATTTCCTCAACACTCAACCCCTTACACATTCTAGCATTTATAATATAAAGATTGTGGTGCCTAGTTGTTCAGGCGACAAATAAATATATAAATAAAATTTAAAAAAAAAAAAGAAAAATTGGCCTGAGGGCATCCACAATAAAAGTTATCCCATTCTATTCTTATTCGTTCCACATTATCAAGTTCCACAACTGAAATTTTATTTTGTATACCAAAAAATATATAATCATATCCTACAATAAGCATGACAGTATTTGAAACTGTATATGGACCCACATTGATCACGACACAATAGTATTCATTATATAGTTTCTTCATGGTAATTGGCAGGAAGTTTATAGTCCAAAGGCCACCACTTCTTCATTTTAACATTGCCAAGGCAGGCGGCATCCTAATATCCTCATATGTGTTATCATATTTCCGTCCTATCCTACAAGGTCAAAGAGATTCGAAAACTACAAAATAGATTCTAGGCCACTAAATGATGATAGGTTGTCCTCCTCCTCGTCTTCTTCAATATGAATTGGATTTCACCTATCACCTTAAAAACACAGCATCAAAAGAAAAATTAAATTCAATTGTTAGGCCAAAATTAAAGTACGAACGAACGGCTACAAAGTAATTAAAAATGTGTTTAGGGTGTGAAGCATTAATATTGGTCTCTAGTGTCAATGGAGACACTCACACCCCCAAGTTGGTTCCTCAACCCCCCCTCCCTTCGAGCGCCCGAACGGTGTAACTTGTGATTATTATGTATATGTAGGTCGCGGGATTTAGGTGGTTAGTTAACCTTGGCCTCATGGAAAGTGGAGATTTCATTTAGACAGAGATAGGGTAAGTTATGGACGATAAGGAATGAGGACAGTTCTTATCTTTATTATTATTATTTTAAAAAAAATCCATTAACTTGTTACCTTTATCTTAAATTTTAAATTTGAAACTTGCGATTATGGAGGGGATGAAGCTATGTCAAAAGGAGGGAGTGAACCACAATGTACGGATGACTTATTTCTGGCCTCTTAACCCCTCATTAATTTTTATAAAGATAATGGTAATCTTAATATTAAATGATAATTAATGGTGATGATGAAATAAAAAATTGTTCGTCAACCAATTAGATACCCTTTGAAGAAGGATTGCTTGGAACATGAAAGGGTGATTTAAAAAATTTAGAGTTTTTTTTAAAAAAATGAGGAGAAATGGGGGGTTGTTTATGATTGAATTATTGAAGTTGGAGAGAATCGCGGATTAAAAGGGACTCTTTTGACAAAGATTGTTGCTTTGGATTTTCATCTTTTTAAAAAAATTAATATATCATTATCTTTAGTTTAAATTTAAATTTAAAATTCATCAATTTGATAGCTAAACAGGATTGCAACATATGCTTGGGATGAAGAATGGAAGGTTTTTTAGGCACTATGACTCTACTACTTGTAAAATCTAACTCTGTGTGTGTGTGTGTGTGTGTGAAAACCTCTCAAAGCTAACATATGTCATGTGTCAAATTTTTAGAGGTTTGCACTTTTCCTAACCTAATTCCAAACCTAAAACCAAGTCACATAAATAATTATTTTTAATCAAAATAATAAATAATAAAAAATTTTCATATGATTCATGTGGAATATTAGAGAAATGTTATAGATCCTATTAACTATAAATACATAATTATTAAGAAATAATAAAAAATTTATGATTTATACAACAACAATAACAACTACTCCTCCTCCTCCTACTTCTAGTGAGAGTCCTACTTTTATGAAATTTAGAGAGATTTAGATTTAGGCAGTCTTACCTCTATAGATATTTCTACCCTATAGAGAGACCAATTCTAAGTGACCCGCATAAAAAATCTAAAAAAAATTAAAAGTTAAAACTTTTGATAGTCAAAAGTTAATGTGTGAAATAAGAACTTAAAAACAACATAGGAAAGGAAAGTACGGTTTCTTAAACAATCGAAGATGGGATAATAATAGCTATGTTAAGACAGGGGTGTTACTAGTTTACAATCATAAGTTCATAACTATAGTAGTTACCAAGAAGAAATATTGAAAAAGTTCACAACAAAGGGCCTGCTTTTCAAGTAAACGACATGGGGGAAGACGAAAGGCCATGTATCACAATATGAGTGGCTGGCCAGAACAACGATAGGCATCAAGGAGGAATCGCATTAACGCATAAGCTTTCTCTGTTTCTCTGTCTTTGCTATTCACGCGCGGTGTTTGAGTCGGGTGTGCCTCTGACAAAAATTTGGGAATGAAATTTTGCTGAAGGTGACTAGCGGCTCAAGCTTTGGCGGTGTATGTTGTGTATTTTTCCTTCATTGATTTTCAATCCCTTCACGTGGGGGTTTTATACAAAGACCATGAGCCAACTTCCTACCAAATAGTAGTCATGCTAGGATTCCTAACTTAGAGGGAAAGGTACAAGAGATAGAGTGTGATAAAATCAAATGTAATAAAATCTATCACATAATTTAAATTATTGCCTATAATACTCCCCCTTAAGTTGGAGCATGCAGTTGAGCATACCCAACTTGCTCTTCAAATGTTGAAATTGACTTTTAATGCGTGCTTTCGTGAATATGCTTGCTGTTGGATGCGAAGTTGTCACATGAATGAGTGCAAGTAGTCCAGCTGTAAGTTTTTCATGAACAAAGTGACACTCAAGCTCAATAAGCTTCGTTCTTCATGAAACATTGGATTCTTGGAAATGTGTATAGTTGCTTGGCTATCACAAAAATGCTTCATAGGCAGGGGCAAAACCAAAATTTAAAGTAAGGAGGGGCAAGATTAATCATACACATAACATAAACTTTAATAGTTTTAAAAATAAAGTGCGTAAATCTATAAATTCTCAATCAAGAAAGGGAAAGACAAAACCTAAATTTTTAATTGATGAGTAAATCTCTAAATTGATCGTTTATTTAACAAAAATTCAATAAAAATTAGTAAACTAAACATAAATAAGGAAGCAATTACAAACAAAATTAGTCACTTTAAATCTTCAACCAAGAAGACAATTAGGTTAAAATTCTCATTTTTCAATTCATGAATCATGAGTAATTCACTAAGTTAATCAATTATTTAACATGAATCTAACTAAAATCAGTAAAATAAACATAATTATTTATAAAATAACCAAATTTAAAACAAAAATTGAGAATTTTTAGGAGTTACCTCAAATTGGGATTTGGGACTTAGGAGGACAGCTGATGAGGAGTGGAGGCGGCGGCACAAGTGGCGACATTGGCAACTAGGCACTGGGCAGAGAGTGAGAGAAAAAGAGTACGTGGGACTGGTGGTCGTGGCTGCGTGAGTGTTTGAGTGAGCCAGTGAGGGGCTGAGGACGAAAGCAGAGAGTCTGGGCAACTAGAGAGTTGAGAGGACTGAGAACAAAATAAAACAAAATGAAATGGTAAAACTCAAAAATAAAAAAAACATAGAAGGCGGACCGCGGAAGGAGAGTCAAACTCATGACCTCTACAACAAGTAAGGAGCAACCGACCACTGTACCAAGCGCACATATGCTAAATATATGTGAACTAATTAATATATAGCTATCTGTTTTTTCCAAAAAAATATCCCATATTTGATTTTTTTCCCCCGAAAAGTTGGGGGGTCAATTGACCGCCCCTGCCCCAATGTGGCTTCACCCTTGTTCATAGGTTGCTTATGAAAAACCCCCAATGATGCTAAGAAACTTCGTAGCCAGACAAGCTCACTGGTAACCACAATCATGGCTCTGTCCTCAACTTTTGTTGAGGATCTAGAGACAGTTGCTTGTGTTTGGTCCTCCGAAAAATAGGTGAGCCTCCAAGAGTTATAAAATAACCTATTAATGACCTCCTAGATAGAGGACATGCTCCCCAATCTGAATCACATAATCCATAAAGTTGGAAATCACTTTTGGCATGAAGAAGAATGCCATCCCCTGCAGTTTCTTTTAAATAGTGTAAAACTCGACATGCGGCTTCCATGTGTTCCTCCCGAGGAGATTGCATGAATTGGGACAGGATATGCACCACATAAGTCAACTCAAGACACGTAATGGTAAGATAAATGACTCATCCGACAAGTCAACGGTATTTTGTAGCATCGTTCAATTCTCGTCCTGTAGCCAAAGCTAGTTTGGGATTCTCTTCAAGTGGAAACTCCTCAGGTTTGGCCCCTAGAAGGGCACACTCTTTAATTATGTCTAATGCATACTTGCACTAGCAGAGGAATAACCCTTCTGGCCCGTAAGCTACTTTAGTCCCAAGAAAATACTTCAATGGCCCAAGATCTTTAATGCTAAAACAAGCATTAACATAGGCTTTGAAGTTTGTGGACGCTTGCGACTCATTACTTGTAAGTACAATATTGTCCATGTAGATTAAAACGGCCATGAACACATCATGTTTGCAATAGGTAAATGGAGAATAATCAACGCATGAGTACAAGAAACCATATTCACATAATTTAGAAGAAAGCTTGGCAAACCACTGTCTTGGAGCTTGACAAAGTCCATATAAAGATTTCTGCAATTGGCATACCTTGGTGGGAGTTGTTGAAGAAAAACCAAGGGGTATTTTTATGTATACTTCCTCATCTAAGTCTCCATCGAGAAAAGCCTTATTGACATTCATTTGGAGCAATTCCCATCTATTTGCAACCACAACTGATAAGAAACATCGCACACTAGTTATCTTAGCAGTAAGAGCAAATGTTTCATTATAATCAAACCCTAGGACTTGATGATTTCCAGGAATCACCAAGCGAGCTTTGTATCGCTGAATGTTGTCGTCCGAGTTGTATTTGACTTGATAAATCCATTTGAAACTAATGAGCTTCTTCCGAGGCGATAAATCTTTAATTTCTAAGTCTTATTTTGTTCTAAGGCTTACACTTTTGTGATAGCTTGCTTCCAGTGTGGGTCTCAAATGGCTTCCTAAAAATTCCTAGGCTCAACAACCTTTGTTAATGCAGCCACAAAATTTTGGTGAGAAGGTGAAAATTTGTTGTATGTGACATAATTTTGGATAGCATAACGCGTGCATGAAGAAATCTCTTGGGATGACTGAGCAATGGGAGTCACGACGTTAGGGTCATTGGGCCTTGCACTGTAACAAAAATAATCATGTAGATGGGCTGGACAGTGATTGGGTCGAGTGCTTGTGCGGGATTCATACCCACATTCTGCATTCACTTGATCTACCTCCCATGACCCTTCTTTAAAGTAGCAAACTCATCGTTGCTCACCCACACTAATCGGAGCCCTCAAAGTATGGTACTATAAAATACAAAAATCATCAAAAAATGTCATGACACAATTCAAATCTTTGTATATTCTAGCAATTAACAAAAGGTTGCACTTTAAGGATGGAACAAATAATACATTGTTCAATTTTAGCTTTTTCCCGAGTAACGTGGTCAGGCATGCATCCCGTCTGGTAGCCCAATGGATATGGGTTGAACTTCTTGGGTCTCTTGCAACATGATGAGATTTCCGGTCATATGGCAAGTCGTTCCACTATCAAACATCCAAGGGGGTTTACCTGATAATTTCTCACACCCTGCCTTAGGCATTTCAATGTGACTAAGTAGTCTCTGGATCTGTTCGCTGGTTAGCCTAAGAATCGAGACTAGGCTCGGCTCGCTGAGTTGGGCTGCTAATGTCGTGGTCCCTTCGTTCTAGGCCTAGGTCGCATAGGCAGATTCACGCCCTGGCCCTCTGTGACGGTTGTTGTTGCCTCGGTTAGCTCGACCTCCACGACTTCCACGTCCATGACCCTACTTCCCTAGCTCGGAGGATATCCTATTATTTCATAACAATTAGCCTGCTCCTGGCCAAAGCACCCACAATGTTTACACGTAGGTTTATCTTGGACCGTTACTTGTTTTTTGCTACGAATGGTAGAACGTGGGTTGCACTTTTGCCAATACGCGTGTGGGGCCCATTTCTATTTAGGGCTTACCTAGATTTCGACTAGAACTAGGCAAAGATGATCCGATACGATTACCGACCCTAAACTAACACAAAGTTAACTGGGTTTGGGTATAAATTTTCAACCCGTTTAATTAAATGGGTTGATATGTTCAACCCATTTAATTAAATGAGTTAGGTTCGAGTTGAGATTCTCAACACGAAAAAATACCTATTTGACCCGTTTAATTAAATGGATTAAAGATCAACTCATTTTTTCATTTGTCATTTATTTGTTTACCTTTTTAATTAGATAATGAAGAATATAAAAATCAAAAAAATGTGAATTATGATGAATTGGGGATGTTTTGGAAAGTAATTGTTTAATGTGATACGTAAACTTAATTTTTAACGCTATATAATTACGTATTCGTTGAAAATGTTAAATGCATAAATGAGTAATTAGGCGACTGAATTCAGGTTGGTTAGCTTAAAAGAGTTAAGCGAGCCAACCCGTTTAAAAATTAAATGGGTACAGGTCAGTTTTTCAACCCGTTCAATAAACGAGTTAGGTTCAAGTCGAGGAATTATCAACTCGTTTAAGTTCGACATGAACATGCATGCGACCTGACCTGATCCATTACCCAGCTCTAATCTCAACCTAAAAATTGAGCTCTAAATCCCAAATATGGGTGAATGCAATATTAAAATTGGATGTGGGTAAACTTATTTTGAGTGGGGTTCGATGTGGGATGCCATTGTGGATGCTCTAAAACACCCCCAAGTATAGGCCAAATGTGCATAATAATTTGAACTTCGAAGTATGACATTGGCAAAATGTACACTAAACTGTCAACCCATTTGCATGCAGGACATCAATGCAAACATTTATATGTCATC
>JACYFF010031956.1:11309536-11326569 GCA_017589665.1 Selenicereus undatus | reverse complement strand
GATCCAATGAGATATGGCAGAGACATGCCAATAATCACTGCTGACATGATTAATAGGAAGCCATATCCATAACCAAAAGTCATTCCAGCCACCCACATAGAAGGTGATGACGGTATAAGAAAGGTAGGAAATAATGCCACAGTAATAAATACCAGTAATCCAAGCACTGGTGTACTAAATGTCGATCTCTCCCAGTTGATAATAGGTATTATTCCCTGGAGAGAAGAAATTGTATTTGTGAGAACAAGATGAGTCAGAACTCAAAAGGCAAGGAACCAATAAAGGATACACATAATAACTACTTCATCATCACACAGAACAGAAAAAACGATCACAAATGACAACAATCCCAGTGCCGTTGTGGATCCTGCTGAAGGGGTTTATTAAGAATCTCTCATAGGTACCCTTACCCCTAACAAGCAAAAAGCTGGTTCTCAGAGACCAATGAAAACATTTTCCATTTTTCAAAGCCAATTTAAATAAGTCCGTCCTTAAGGATCATCTGGACAAGGGATTCCCTTGCCACCACCAACTCAAAAGACAGCAAAGAGCAAGGCAAATCAGATTGCAGATACTGATGTACGTGACTAATACTACTATTAGACAAATTCGCATCACTATGTTACATTTACGGTAAACATTCTGGGATATATTTCTGGAACCTCTAAATCAAATAACAACAAACTAACATCAACCATCAAGAGATGCCATTTTGCCGGTCTCTACTTCCCTTTAAGCATGATAACCCCTTCAGCTTCCAGATTATGGCATACCATCAAGAGATGCCATCTTTAAAAACGTGCTGCCTTCTAAACCTACCCCACCATCTTATGGATTAAGAAACCGTCAGTCTGATTGGCCAAACTCAGATTGAATCTGACTCTTTCTTTTTAAGGCCAAGTCACAGCCTTCCCTCTTCCTTGCTTTTAGGCAGCTCATGAGTAAGGAAAAGCTAATCTTTCACACACCACTCCTGACCAGTATTTCAATTAAAATTCCTGAATTCTAGCTTTCCCAAAGACTTCCAAACTGCGAGACGGGAACATATCTCCCAAGGGGGCCAGAAACTAGCAAAATTGGAATACCCATTTTGGCATGCCAACTCAAAACAGTTCATGAAGGCATAGTAGCACAGCAGACTCAGGTTATCAGCTTCAGAAAGACAGAAACCGTCACAACAAAGATCACACACCCAACAACACCCCCCCACCCCAAAAAAAATTGGCGACAAATAGAGTCATACAACACCCAAAAAGGTATTACTACGATCAAGTCATAAATCCAATTCATGCGATTCAACAAAACCAAAGCCACCACTATCACAAAGTGAGACAAGAGAAACAAAGAAATATAAATATACATGCAGGGTAGGGTATGAAAGGGGACCTTATCCATGGAGAAGGGTCCGACCCATTTGATAAAAACAATGGCGAGACCAGCCAAGGCAACGAACAAGAAGAAGAATTTAATCCATTTACAAAAGAAAGCCCGACGAATTCTGGGCGTAGAAGGCTCCGACAGCTCCCCCAATTCCAAACAACCACCATCCTCCGATGAATCCTCATCGTGCCCTAATTTGACGTAGTAATCGGAACCCCCATTTTGGTCGGAGACTATAAGCTTCAGCTCCGGCACGGCGCCGTCATTGCCGACATAAGTCATCGCACTCCACTCCGACGACGATTAATCGATCAATCAATCAATGAATCAACAAAACCCTCCTCCCCCTCAAAGTGGGAAACTGGTCCCTGAATGTGGAAACCCTAAGCCAAATTGGGGGGGAGAAGAGAGAGAGAGAGACGTTCGGTGAACGGAAGAACACTGTGAGAAGAGGAAAGAGAGAGAGTGGAAGACAGAGAAGGTGGGACGTGACTATCAACGGGATATTGAAATTTGAGGGGCGATTTTGGTGATTCGTTGAAAGCAGCTTCTATAGCCACGGAAAATCATCCTCTCACCCAATAATAATAAAAAATCTTTTTCTTTTTCTTTTTCTTTTTTGAGTGCCTTTTGTTTACTTATCTTTTGTTTTTATGTTCAATTTTTTTGTTTTCTTTTTTGAAGCGCTTTTTATGGCATCCATTGAAATCGAAGGATAGGAAGTAGAAACATACCCAATACGATGTCGTTTGTTACCAAATTTTTATTTATCCTTTTCGCCCTTTCCGTATGTCAACATACTTCTTTTTATTAAAAAAAAAAGTATTTATTTTGGAGATATAGATATAGTCAATTAAGAGATACATTTTTATTTCTCTCTCAAAAAAAAAGTGAATTTTTCCGTCGAAGTTTTGGCTGAAATTTTATTTATATTGTTGTGTTTTTAAGTAAGGAGAAAACTAAAGAATATAATCTTTGTTGTTTGCAATAAATATATGGCTATACATATGTATTTAAGCGTTAATGTATTATAGAAGCGAATAGAAGCGATTACCAATAATGGTTAGCGGTTGCAATGGTATGGAACGGTTAACAATAATTAAGAGCAAATGATATATAAAAATAGTGGTTAGAAGCAGCATTAGCAGTTATGAGCATTTAGAATTGGTTACATATAACAACTACGGATTAATAGCGTTTTAGAGATGTTGGGAACAATTCGGAGCAATGAAACCAACAAGCCCTTCAGGCTTGTAAGTTTTAATTCATTTTCGATGATTATTTTAACATTTAATACCAATCTTATGTGCACCGAAAATATTTAGTTACTATATTTTCCTAATATTTCGTACGATTAAGTACTATTTAGCTTTTTTTTATTATCGTTCAATCTCATTCAATTTTTATAGTCGTTAAAACTAACGATTAACAGTTGAGAGCAATTATAAATGATATGGAACGGTATGAGTGGTAAGGAGCAGTCTTATTTAAAATTGCATATACAACTAACGAGTAAAGGCAATTAGAAGTCATTAACAACGCTTTCATTTGGCGATTAGTAATTAAAAGCAGTTAACAATGGTTACTTGTTACAAAATTATAAAACGAACATATTCTAAATAAAGTATTCTCTTTACAAAACAGACTTGAATCCATGCAAAAAAATCACAAGTGTTAATGATTTCAAACCAAGCTATAACAACCTGTTTTCTTTGCTTGGTATATATTCAAATGATGAACTTTATCATTTGAATACATATGTAAAAACAATTAATGAAATAATAATATTTCCCGTTAAACCCAAAATCTTAAGTGGAATTTGCTTTTCGGATAAAACGTAGCTGCAAAGATCGGCACGGCAAGGGGAAATATATGAAAGGGCATTTTTTTTCTCTCACTTCCTTGCCTCCTGTAGTTGTACGGTTGTAGTTTTCCAACGTCAAACATGTCACGTGAAAATTAATTTCCCGAAAATGACTAGTATCCACCATGCAAGTGCAAAAAACGGACTCATTATTAGTTAATTACAACAGAAAAGGAAGGGGGTTCACGGTACTATGTGGTACCAGATTTAAACATATAAAATAAAAATATATATTTATTAAATCACTTATTTTAAAAATATTTATATATATTAATCTAATCCCTTTAAAATATAAATTATTAAAAAAAATTTTGAGTAAGAATGTCTATGAACACCTTACAACTCTATATAGATCCGCATTTGGTCCTAAATGTGTTTGCTTTTATTTATTTGTTCATTTATTATTTGTTATCTTTGGGCCAACCTTTAAGCGCGGCTTCACATGCACACTGGGCAATAGGGATGAACTGTGACTGTGTTGATTGGACTCGTGTCCATCTTATACTGGCGGTGTTTTCTTTTTGTTAGTAAACAGAAGTTAGTAAATAATGAAGTTGATAAAGGTCATTATAAATAGGTAGAAATTAATATGAGTTGATATTTTTTTAGAATAATTGGTACAATTTGGTGGTTAAGGTTGAGAAAAATTGGAAGAAGTAGGTGAAAGTTGGAGGATATCGACAAGAAATGTAATAAATAGGAATTCTTAAGTAAAATTTTATTAATAAGAGTTAGTAAAAGTTGGTAAAAGTTCATTAGAATTATAAATTATTAAAATTTATTTTGTAAAAAGTTGATAAAAACTGACAGAGATTGCTGAAAGTTGTTAAAAATTACTAAGAAGTGAATTTACAAATGAAAAAAATAGACCTTGCAAAGGGTGGTTTTTTTGTCACTTTATTTACCTTTTTTGTATTTTCTTTATTTATATATTAAATGGCGAATATTCTCTCCTTGCAGTAAGTGGGAGCAAGGAGCTTTATCATCTCTCCTTGTAGACAACCCATCAATGTTCTTTAATGATTTTCATAGGACAATAATGCTGTTGTCAAAATATTATTGTTTTTTCCCCAACAACGACTGCATATATGTTGTTTTGCAATTATTTGGGCAATTGTGCTTTAAGATTGGGCTTTCATTTTCTTTCAATATATTTGGTGCGTTGACATGGAGAAATCTATGGATCATTTGAGTTACTACTTACGTCAATTAAAATCCATTGGTACTTAGAGGTTGTCTCGATTGCGAAAATTTGTTTGTCTAGACCTTACGCCTGTTTGATTGCTACCCATGATTTGGTGGCTACCAGAGTCACCAAGTAGCCATGCTCAAAATCCGAAACTTCACAGATAGCTAGGTCCTATGAGGGAGAGGCCAGAGAGTGGATTGGATCTAGAGAATGATTCTTGCCTGCTGTTGTGTCCCATTCCTTGATCCACACCCCTTTTTATAGTAGCACATAGCCTCAAACAGAATCAAGAAATTTAATGGCTAATTATTACTCATTAATACATAATCAATCTCTTTTTTGTAACAGCTGAATCAATTCTAAGATTTATGGGTCATTTATTGTGACCGTTACTAGTCAACAGCTCCCCCTTAGTCACAAAGATCATGATTATCATATCTCCATGCCAACAAATTCCGTCACGCTTCAAACTCGAATAGACTGTGCAACCAAAAAAAAAAAAAACAGTGTCATATTAAGTCACCATCTAACTGACATAGCACTTTCATAAAACATCAATACCCCAAATCATTGAAAAACACATCACCAATGGCATACACTGTCAATTTGTGCCTAATATGTCAATTGATTATATACTGAATATATTCACACAGGCTTGATATGGTGATGAGGAAATGATTATTCGTTAGACAATTAAAATAATACATCTTAGCATAATTACTTTCTTAATGTGCCCCGCTAGACCGTATACATCATAGCCCTTGGAAAAACACATTAAAGTAGCAAAATCATACTTTGACTTCATATTATAACTCTAAGTCAAAGAGTATTACCAATGAGGGTCACACAGTGACAAGGAAAGGGAACTCACATACCACTCATCAAATATGTCGATATTTAGCACATACACATGACCCACTAAGTTGGGCATGTCACTCTTCTATGCCATTCAAACCGCAAGTTTGGTTTTTACCTAAGAAACCAACCTGAGTTACCATATCAACATACCCAATGTTAACCTCACTCAAGATTCGACTATAAAGCTTTGATATGAAAACTTATTTCATATTAGACTCCATCAAGTCTCATCTTAATCTTACAAAGGCAACCATATTCTTTCATTCATACATACCTAATATGAGTAATCAATATTGTACACCTAGTGTCATATGATTTAGTCTCATCATACCCGCTACTCAAGCACCAGGGCGATTGCCTGTGTGACTAGGCCAATCAGAAGTTTGGTGACATTACAATCTGCATTATAACGTACTTGCATATTTATGAATATCTAAAAATAAACATCATTCTTTATTTCATAAATACTTAATACAAGGATAAACATGTCCATCATACACTTAAATACATCCAAAAACTAAGTCCTACGTAGACCTAAGCTCATCACATGAGCTTTAAAAGTATCTCTAAGAATAACTTAGTTAAAGGATCAGCTATCATCCTAGTTGTAGATATATCCTTAATGGCAATTTCTTTCTCTTTTATGGCGTTTTGAACAAAATGATAGTGCTTCTTAATATACTTGATCTTCCTGTGGAACTTTGGATCCTTAGCAAACTAGATAACAGCAGTGTTGTTGCACATTATTTCTACAAGACCATCAACTCTAAAAGTGAGATTGAGATCTTGGAGAAAACACCTCAGCCATATTGCCTTTTGAGTGGCAAGGCAACAAGCAACACACTCTGCTTCTATTGTTGAAAGCGCTATGTAGTCTTGTTTCTTACTGCACCATGATATGGCTCCCCCTTAGGACAAACACATATCCTGAGGTAGACCCGAATTCATCCAGATCACTACCCCAATTAGCATACAAATATCCTCTTAATTTAAGGTCTCCACCTTGGTAGCAAATGACCAGATCACTTGTACTACGTAGGTACCGAAAGATTCTCTTGACGGCTTGCCAATGAGCAGGCCTAGGGTTGCTTTGGTAACAACTTACCAAATCAACCGCAAAGCAAATATCTGGCCTTGTATACAATATGGCATACACTAAGCTTCCCATTGCACTTGCATAAGGAACATTGCTCATTCTCTCCTTCTCTTTGTCTATTTTAGGGAACTGATCGAGACTTAAGGTTATACTCTTTTCAACCGGAGTGTCCACAGGTTTAGAATAATGCGTTCCATGATTTTATTGATGTATGCTTCTTGACTCAAACCAAGAAGCTTCTTGGAACGGTTTTGAGTTATTTCTACGCCTACAACATACGTAGCCTCACCCATGTCCTTCATCTCGAAGATGGAGGATAACCACTGCTTAGTGGTCTGGATTATCTCCATATTATCTCCAACCAACAATATGTCGTTAATATATAAAGTAAGAAATATAATCCCCTCTATAGTTTTTTTGACATACACACAATGATCTTCAGATACCATATTCAAGTCAAGAGAGATAATGGCTTCATGAAATCTAAAATACTACACTCTGGAAGACTGCTTGAGACCATAAATAAATCTTTTAAGATGACAAACTTTGTCCTCTTGATCTTTTGATACAAAACCAATAGGTTGATCCATGCAGATTTCTTCTTTGAGATTTCCATTAAGGAAAGTAATTTTTACGTCCATTTAGAATTATTCTAAACCCAAATGGGCAACCAGGGCCAGTACTAGGCGAATATAGGCAATTTTCACCATATGAGAAAAAGTCTCTTCATAGGCTACCCCTTCAATCTGGGTAAATCCCTTTACCACTAAACGGGCTTTAAACTTGTTGATTTATCCATCAACCTGACATTTTATCTTGAAAACCCACTTGTTTCTAATGGATTTATGTCGGAGAGGAAGATCAATGAGTTGCCAAACCTTATTTCTCGCCATAGAATCCATTTCATCCCTCATGGTTTCCATCCACTCTTATGTGGTTTGGTGAATCAATAGTCCCTTGAAAATAGGTAGACTCTTTAATTTAGTCTCTAAAGGAGTGCACAAGAATATCTCCTCTTCGATTTGGAAATATCGTCGAGAAATTCTTCCACTCTCATTCCTCTCGAGTAGAGGACCTATGCTGGTTTGTCCCACCGAGATACTCCTCCCCCTATCTCTAAGAGGTATAGAATCCCCAACTGGTGGAGAATTACTCCCACAATCCTGAACAAGTAGACTAACCTCATGTTCATGAATTGGAGAACGAGGATGGACCTCATTATCAGGTTGATTCTCGTGGGTAACCAACAACTCATCATCTCCTCCAGATAATGAAATATTACTATCCTCAGTGACATGGTGAGTGGCTAAATTCTCTGCCTCATCGAGAGATAGCTGATCATCTAACAGTAACTACGCGAGGTGCTTTCTAAGTTCTCCAACACTTGGGAACTCATCTTCAAGAAACTCAACATTACGTGAATCTACTTTTGTCATACCACCATTAAGGTGTTCATCATACATAACATATCCCTTAGAATGTTCAGGAATGTACCATATTAACACCATTTTCATGGTTCTTGGACCAAGTTTTTCATATTTGTGAGTTGGGTTGTGTATATAACTAGCCAAACCCCAACAGCGTAAATGTTCCAATGAGGGATTTCTAACATAGCATAACTTATATGGAGTAGCAGATACACTCTTACTTGGTACACGGTTAAGGACGTAAGCTACCGTGAGCAACACATCCTCCCAAAAACTAATTGAGAGATTGGCGTGTGCCATCATTGACCTGACTATGTCAAGCAATGTTCGATTCCTACACTTTGCCACACCATTTTGTTGTGGGGTGCTAGAAATCGTGAGTTGTCTCGCATACCCTTCTCCTCACAAAACTCTTTGAACGTATGTGAGAGGCATTCACAACCACAATCAGTTTGAAGAGTTTTAACTCTCAGTTCTAACTGGGTCTCAACCTCGGTTACAAAGCGTTTGAACACTTCAAGTGCTTCGTAACGATGTGATAATAGGTACACATATCCATGTCTACAATAATCATCTATGAAACTAAGGAAATAGAAAGCTTCATGATATGCTTTCACATTCATGGGTCCACAAATATCAGAGTGAATAAGCTCTAGAGGGCTTAATGCCCTTGAAGTTTTACCAAAAGGCTTCGTGGTCGTCCTGCCAGCTAGACATGACTCACATCTAGGCTACCCAATCTTAGTGGGAGGGTTTAAAAGACCTTTAGCTAGCCTACTCATTCTATCTTGGCCAATATGGCCAAGTCTACATGTCACTTAATTGATTCAGAACCAGAATCAAAATGTCAGACAAAGACAGAAGAAGAATTATTATAACAATTATCCAAATTAAGTATAAGGAAATCATTTCTTAGAATAGCGCGGCCAAACACATCGCCACCATACATAATGTTTAAACCATCACTCCAAGAACTAAAACCAAAATCAGACTTTATTAAAGAAACTAAAGACAAAAGGCAAACTCACACCCCAGGTGCGTGGACAGCATCAAAAAGGAGCAATTTATTCCCTCCTCGCAATGTGAGCTGATACGTTCCAACACCTAGAATGTCTTCTTCACTACCGTTTCCCACCACGACAGATTGTGAATCCACCAAATAGCGGTGAAAATCCCTGAAGCAAACTCTACTCCAAACTATATGTTTGTTTGCTCCCGTATCTACAATCCAATTAAGAAAAGAATTATCAACTAATGCATGAGAACATACATATAATTCAGGAGAATAAGTGGAGAAATGTACCTCTTGAGGCTCAGGACAATCCCAAGCATAATGACCTTTCTGGCCATAATTATAGCACTTCGCATGCACTCTATTTTTCTCTCCATTGCGTTTGGCCTTTTGCTTCTTGGCAAACCCAGCTCGGCCTACCTCTCTAAGGGGGGCGTGAATCTTTCTTAGCTTGCCTACCTCAATTGTTCTTATTGCCTCTGGGCCTATTTCCCTTGACAACAAGAGCCACATTAGGAGTACCGAACATTTTCAGGCGCCCCTCTTCCATTTTAAGGTGGCTTTGGTTCTCAGTGAAGGTCTTTAAATGCTCACAATGAATCAAGATCAATTTCACATGATTCCAGTGCTCAGGTTCATCAACGACAACCTGAATCATATTTAGGACTTGCTCCCCTCAGAAACTTCTTTACTAGTAGCCTTGAGATCACGAATCTTGTCACTCATGATTCGTAAATGCTCAGCCATGGTACGACTGACATCCATTTTGTATTGAATCCATGTCAATTGCAAGGTACGAAGCCTTGTCTCAGATGTTTGTCCAAAATGAATTTTGAGTTGGTCCCACATGTCCTTATCCATGGGACACATCTCAAATTCTCCAATTAGGTCATCGTGCATGCAGAGCAACATTGTAAAGCATGCCCTCCAATCCTTCTTGGACCAGTCGTCGTAGGCCTTCAAGCTTTCTTGACACTGCACAGTAGTAGTATCAATTGACTTGTCATCTTTGTCCTTGTCAGATGGTGGAAACTTGGCTACTGTCAAGTGTTCCAATAGCTTGTTTTCGTTCAGAAGATACCGAATATTCCATTTCCACATGTCATAGTTAGTCTCATCTAACTTCTGACTAATGGGCAATTCACTGATTATTGTGTTCTTAGTTGCCATATCTACAGGTATTAAAGGATGGACGTCAGACACATTTCTCTAAGCAACTAAATTATTAAGAATTTCATCATTCATGTCATATGATCGAAAATTTCTCCAGACTCATAATCATCTCATGCAATCATGAATTAGAAATTTAAATAATTTAATTACCTTATTTTCATAAAAACCCATTCATATGGAACACATTTAAAACATTAAACAAATTAACATTAATTTAAAATATCACATAGATATTTGTTCAAACCATGTAAAACTAATTTACATTATAATTATATACTAAGACTTATACATATGTATATATGAAACTAATTCAGATTACATCAATGACAATCAACTTAACACCATATCATGTTGTTTGAAATATAAAATAAATTTATGTGTCAAATGAGCATGTGATAATAAATATTTTTACATTAAACATATTAATGTTATAACAACAAGTTCATACAATCAAAATCAAAACTAATTTGAAACTATAATTCATTTCAACAATTAACAATATGCCTCAGTTTATTTGAACTTGTACACATTTACTATCAAAATTAAATTATAAATGATTAATAAGCTCAAATAATAGCATGCCCATCTTTAAATTTTTTTTAAAAGCGAGATAGGAATGGGGCTCATTAAAACCCGAGAACCTCCATTTTTTTCGGCCTCTTTAGTCTAGATGTTTCCTCTCTCTCTCTCTCTCTCTCTACATGTAGAAGCCTCACCTTCACGCTCTCTCTCAGTCTCCTTCACGCTCTCTCTCTCTCTCTCTCTCTTAGCCCACAACGGCTCCCTCTCTTTCCGCTCTCAGTCTCAGCCACAACCAAGACAACCAGCATCCCACTTTGGCCCCAGGTCGGTGACTTCTCTGTCATCATCACCTTGGCTGGCTCGAAAAGCCGTCGGGAAAACTCACCAGCTAACTCGGATGATGAAAACCGCCCCCTTTTGCCTACACCTAAAAAGCCGTCCAGGCGTTATCTATTCATCATGCGACAAAAACACCACAAATATCGTGTAGACAGGCCACCGACAAAGCGCCAGAGGCCATCCACTCACTGAACGCGCCACCTCTGTGGCGGCACGTGACGTACACACGTGGCTTCTATAGTGTATTTGAGGAGGTTTTTGCGCTGAAAACGAATAGATTAGCGGGCTTTAAGGACAGTGCGATGAGGAAAACACCAAAAATGGTTTTCGCCACGCGCCGCCCCTCCCAGCGGTGGTGATGGGTTTTAGGTAAGTTTCACCATCCTTTTCCCTTTTTTTATTTGTTTGGTCCATAGGGTGTGAAGGCAGTAGAGGGTCTGAGGGGGGTTTATCGTGCAGATCTGGGGTCTTGATTTTCTTTTCAAATTATGCATATGAAAGCATTATCAGTCTCAAAACATGAATTCCAGGGGCATGTTTATTTCAACTTAATATCATAATAGCATAATCTCTTGATTAATTCAATTCACACAGAAACTGATTAGAATTTTCTAGCATAGTCATTTGAGGCATTTTAATTCTAGTAGAGTCACACAGAGCAGCATTATTGAAATTGAGCATACTAGCATATACGAATTTGAACTCGATTTATGCATAACATTATGTCCAATAATCACACAGATTATCAAGTCATTTAGCAGATTAGCATAAGTCCATATAAATTGAGATTCATGTCATTTTATCGTATAAATCAAGGCTAGCATCAAATAGGCTTAGCTCTGATACCGCTGTTTATAATTAGAGGTTACCTCAATTGTGAAAACTTGCTTTATTGCTACCCATGATTTGGTTGCTACCAGAGTCACCAAGTAGTCACGCTCAAAACCCGAATCTTCACAGATGGCTAGGTTATGTGAGGGAGAGGTCAGAGAGTGGATTAGATATAGGGAATGATTGTTGCTTGTTGTTGTGTCCCATTCCTTGATCTGCACCCCTTTTTGTAGTGGCACATAATCTCAAACAGAATCAAGGAATTTAATGGTTGATTATTACTGATTAATACAGAATTAATCTATTTTGTAATAGCTAAATCAATTTTGATATTTATAGGCCATTTATTGTGACTATTATTGGTCAACAAAATCAATTAATCATTTTAACATATAATTTTTTAATGATCATTAAGTTGATATAAAGCCAAAATGAGTACAGAAGTAGTCACACGACCACCATTTTTTTTCATTTAGAAAAAAGCAAAAAGAACACAAAGCTCATATACATAATGATTATTGACAACCAAAACAAAATTCAATCAAAATTATTCTACTATTTGCTGGCCAATTAATGTGCACCACTTCTACAAATTGTACATTGCTTCATCTACATTCAACCCATCAGCAAACTCAAAGTTTATGATTCTGGTCTAATTTTAGCTAAATTTTTTAAAAAAAATATATAGCAATTTACTGATGCATTGCTTGTAATCTAATTCAATTCTCCTATAAATAATGACACTCCATCTTAATTAGAAATTATTAAATGGATTTTTTAAAAAATATATAATATAATTGCGTGATGTCCGCCTATACTTTTCACCATCCATGTATTCCATTACTAATACAGCAAATTAAACCTAGAGAAACTAACCATAAAATCTGTGAGTATTGAAGTTTTCATGTGAGTATTGAAGCTTGTGTCAAGATCAAAAAATTTCAAATTCTCATTAACTATACATATGTTGGGTTTTATTTGTTTGTATAAAATCTGTGATAAAATCAATCGATTTTAACGGTTCTTTTCATAAAAATTAAAAGGAAAAAAGGAAACAGAATTTTGGTTGGCCACCGACGAAGCTACGCATATGAAGTGTCACGACGCTTCACGACCACTCAATTTTGGTTGGCCACCAACGAAGCTATGCGTACAACAATAGCAGTGGCACCTAAAATAACAACCAATTAATGTTTTATTCGTGTCAATCATGATTTGAAATTCAAGCATTATCATCTACAAAAGGTGGGTATGTATATTATCACAAAACTATTATTGTGATTGTTGTTATTATTGTTGTTAATATTGTAATTGTTTATCATTGTCATGATCGTATATTATACTCTTTTAGGTTTAAAAGTCGACATTCAATAACCATCAATTATGACAGTATTTGAGAGTTAAAATATATGTCACTTTCTTTGTAGTCTTTCCAGAATTGTTTTTCCTTAGTGCTTAATGAGTTCATTACGAAACCATATGTTTTAGTGGCGATTTACATGTATGATAAAATAAAGATCTTTTGGATTGATATTAGGGTTTAGCAATTTATTGATGCATTGTTTGTAATCTAAATGCCAAAAAAGAAATACCCATCGAATCCCAAAAAGAAATACAAATTTAATCCTCAAAACCTTTTTCTTATGATCAATTTTTCTCTTTTTTTGAGCCAAAAAAATTATGAATTGTCCATATTAGCATCTTATGATAACTCATCCACAAGCAACAAACCAAAACACCATAAGTTACAATAAAACAAACAAAATCCCTCCATAGTTGTAGATACATATCTAAAGCCAAAGATTAATGATTTCATAAATTGAGGATACAAATATTGAGGTTGAACAAAAGAAAACATAAAATAAAAATGATCACCAAGTAACAGACAAGTCAGAGACTACTACACACATGACAAAAGCTGAAGAAGGCAGTCGCAATTACTAGTGATAACAGGAAGGTGGGGTGATCGATTGTGCGTCAAAGCCTATATCATACTTCTAGAAGTACATACTCCCCATAAGTCAAATTAGCACCACATATTAAAATTTGTCTATATGACAAATACACGTTGAAAAATATATGTATACTTGGTAATTGAGAGTATATACTCCCAAGTGTATGATATTTATTACCATTGTATGTGGAAACAATTAACAAATAAACGTAAAATCTCAAAATCATAACTAAGTTACAAATAGTCAGAAACAGTTGTACATCTATACTATATATAAAAGCAATGTTGTGATGACGTGGCTTTTTCAAATTTTCTCATAAATTTGAGATTCTGAACCGTTAGATTATTTGATTATATAATCACAACCGTCGAATTTTCAACAAAATAATTACCGTCATAATTAAAAATATATAATATCTTGATTTTTTTTGTGGGCAACAGAATCTCTTAACTACCTAAAAATAAAATATACTTTGATATCCTTTCCTAAATCAATAAAAGTAATTATCATCATAATATCATTAGGTTATTTGATTATATAATCACAACCATCAGAATTTCAATAAAAATAATTACCATCATAATTAAAGGTGTATTATTTCTTGACTTTTTTTTTGTGGTGGAATCTATAACTACCTAAAAACAAAATATACTTTAATAACTTTTTCTAAATCACTGAAAATATATGTGTACTGAAGTTTATGGATGGTATTAATATTTTAGTGATCCAAGGAAGGAATAAAGTATTAAAGTTTCACTTTTTTTATTTTCATGGTAAACCCAAAATTAGTCATTTTGCATATTATTATTAGATTAAATAAAAGATATATGAATTAATAGAAGAGCTAGACATAGACAAAAGAATTTTCTTTCCAAATGTTCTTAATGCGGGATAAGGTGTTTTTCTTCTTATATTTCTGAGTCATGAATTAAAGTTCATAAAATCACTATTTTTTTTATGAACAAAAATTCGCACAATTAATGACAATTAATTAAGGGTCGAAAAATGTTCCTTTTAAGAGGTTGATGAAGTTTTTTATTTTTTTTTAATTTGTAACAAGTATTTCTACACCCATATAGTAAGTGAAAAAAATTATAGGTTTTTATTGGTAATAATTATTTATAAAATATTACAATATTCCATATAGCAACCATGTTATATACAATATTTTGAGTTTTTCAAATAAAATAATTAATAACTTTTTAAGAAGAAGCAATTATTGACATGAGCAAATTATGAGAAACTATCAACTAAAATTTCTAATATATCGAAATATACTACAATAAGTTTAGCAAATATTTTCGATCGCAGTTATAATATCTTAATTTCTCTATAATAATTTGAAAATTATGATAGTCTAAAAAAACTATCTAATTTATTCATTGTTAGGTACTATTGATTATACATTTCCAGTTGTATATTTATGTTATGAATTTCGCAAGTATATGGTTGATCATTGTAGCAAGTACGGGTGTCGGTCTTTAGGGATGTGTTATGAAATTAGATCGCTATAAAACTAAATATGATACGATTGAATTAAATTGTCAAGGTTTAGTTAATTAATAACCAATTATTTCAACACGCTACATTGGAAGATCAATATTAGGAAGAAGCTTACTCTATCTATCACCATTAAACTTTAATTACGAGCAAATTATGCAAAGCAAAATCAAACTTGAATAACCAAAATACAAACAGAGAACTTAACAAATAGGAGAGAAATTAAACTCAACCTCTTCACCTCCAACTTCATTCAGCTCTGGCCTAGAATGAAAATCTAGATCTGAACGCATATATGAACCGAATAGAGAATCCAGTTATCCAAAGAACGACCAACACCGAAAACTCGAATCTAGGTCAGACTGAAGTTGTGCCAATCACATTTTGGACACTTTATTTTTTGAGTGCTATCTCATTATAACATTTTGTACTGCCGTATGGTCATCTATCAGTATATGTGATTATAAATTATTGTATAGATAAACAATGGGTATTTGTTATGGAGCATCGACAATGCCATGAAGTAGAATTGTCTATCACTCTTATTGCGCCAGTAAGCTGGAAGGAGGAGGTGTATTACTTACGAAACACTGATGTTAGGTACACCAGGTATACAAGATATAATTGTAATCTTCATTATATCATTGCTAATCAAATTATTACTAAGAACTTAATTTTTAATGTAGGTAGAAGAAGATAATGTGAATTTTTCGTCATTGCTACCACAAATTAACGAATTATCATATCAGTCAACATGATTTTTAGTTTCATTTTGATTACCTACAATCTCTGTCATACTTTATATCGCATATTTGATAGCCATATGTTGTTTTAGTTATTGACTTTCAATGGTTATACATAAAAGTGCTATCTATTCATATTTTTCAATAAATTTAAGTATCATTTTCTAAATTACAATATTAAGTTTGTATACAATGAACATTCCTCGATTATTTTGACTATATAGGGTCTGTTTCTTTCGTGGGTAGATTGGGTGGGTCAAAAGGGTGAAGTGGGTTGAGGTGGGTTGAGATAGGTTGAAGTTGGTATTTTTTTTTAGGTGGGTTGAATTAGGTTGAAGTGGGTTGAACTGGGTTGATGTTGGTTGAAGTAGGTTGAAATGAGTATATTTTTTATGTGGTGGGTTGAAATGGGTTAAAATAATGAGAATATAATTAATGTGTGATAATTTATGAAGTTATCCAAATTTTGTTAAATTTTTGTTTTTTATTTTTCATCTTTTATTTTTTTGATTTTTAATTTTTAATTTTTAATTTTTTAATTTTAATTTTTTTTGTTTATAATTTTTTTTTGTTTTTACTTTATATTTTTACTTTTTTATTTATATATTTTTTGTTTTTCATTTTTCATTTTTCATTTTTCTGATTTTTTTTCTTTTTTCATTTTTTATTTTTATTTTTTATTTTTTATTTTTTATTTTTTTTTATTTTTGTATTTTGTATTTTCTTATTTTTTTATTTTTTTATTTTTTTATTTTTTTTATTTTTTTTTTATTTTCTATTTTTGTATTTGGATTTTTCATTTTCTCATTTCTCATTTTCATTTTTTATTTTTCATTTTTTATTTTTTATTTTTTGTTTTTATTTTTGTATTTTGTATTTTCTTATTTTTTTATTTTTATATTTTTTATTTTTATTTTCTATTTTTTTATTTTTGTTTTTTATTTTTTATTTTTGTATTTTTTATTTTCTTATTTTTTATCTTTTTATTTTATTGTTTATTTTTTATTTTTATTTTCTATTTTCGTATTTTCGTATTTTTATTTTTTATTTTTTTACTTTTTATTTTTTTATTTTTTATTTTTTTATTTTGTTTTCTTTATTTTTTCTATTCTTTATTCTTTATTTTTTATTTATTTAATTTTTT
>JACYFF010031956.1:11276741-11294536 GCA_017589665.1 Selenicereus undatus | reverse complement strand
ATACACTTTGAAATCATGCAAATAAGCATTCACGTACTTTTAAAGATATCTAACACTTGAGGTCGATGTTATCTCCCGCATTCATCAACTCAGGGGAAAAGGATTTCATATAGCACGTATAGTTACGTCATGAACTCATATTGTCAACCGATTCCCCAATCATAACGTACCCACATGATTGCAGTTAATGTCAACATTCTGGAATATATATACGCATCATCGATAAATTGTAATACTCGATAAACTTCATGTAATCGGTAAACTTTATATTTTATCATATAGTCGATAAATCACATATAATCGATAAACATATACAATCGATAAGCTGCGCATAATCGATAAACATATATAATCGATTGTATAATGAATAATCTTCATGTAATCGACAAGCCTTATATAATCAATAAACTTCTTATAATCGGGAAACTTTATATAATCGAGAAACTTCGTATAATCGATAAATCGCTAAACTCCATATAAATCGATAAATCACTAAACTCCATATAAATCGATAAATCACTAAACTCCATATAAATCAAGAAATCACTAAATTTCATATAAATCGATAGATCACTAAACCCCATATAAATCGATAGATCACTAAATTTCATATAAATCGATAAATCACTAAATTTCATATAAATTGATAAACGTTATATAATCGAATAACCCTCATATAACCAATTATAATTCAATATAGTTTCAATAAACTATATATAAGCGAATAAATTTCATATAATCGATAAACTTTTGTCCAATACGATCAAGATATATATAGACTAGGCATCGTTTAGTTTAAGCTACAGTTTCCTCAGTTTCCTCAAGTCACTAATAATCAGTTCCAGTTCAATCTGAACGAACTATAATCGATAAAATTTCATCGAGATTAACAACAAATAGGAGGAAGAGGAAACCCACCTCGAATCCAAGCTAAAGGACCCGGTTCAGGGTTGATTTTTGTGGTAGGACTCGAACTCCCGAAGCCTGAAACCCTAGCTCTTGAACCCATGAATCACACGGCTGCCACTGGTCGCCGGACCCGAGTCGCCGGTCAAGGCAGACTCGCCGGTAACCTCGTCCACCCCCGTCACTGGCATCTAGCGCATCGCTCTCCCCTCCTTGCTCGACGACTCTCTCTCTCCTTCTGCCGGGGGCGTGGCTGGCGGCTCCCGCGCGGCCCGACAACGGCCGGCAGGTTGCCAGCGCAACAGCGCCGCCCCACCCCTATCTCTTTCCGGCGTGGTGTGAGGTAGGGTTGGGGGTCGGGAGCCCCCCCTTTGCTTGCCATTTTCTGCCCGAGAAAAACAGGGGGCTTGCCCCTTTTGATTTTATTTATTTTTCTTTTTCCTTTTTCTTTTGTTTTGGATAATTACCTTGTCAACTCGTAATTAATACGAGCTTATCCACTTGTCAACTCGTAATTAATACGAGCTTATCCACTTGTCACCTCGTAATTAATACCCAATGTTCCATTCAATAAATTGTAGGACTAGTTCCAAGAATCACCAGTCCAGTTATACTCAGGAATTTACGCAATATGTGGTGCCCGATATAATATTCCATAACAATAAAATAAGAGTAATATTCTTTTCAATAAAAATTGCACCTAAGCATGCACGTCGAATATTATTTCAATTTCCAACGATATAAAATTCCGAAATAAGGGGATAAAATCCCGAGTGTTACATCCTTCCCCCTTTAAAAGAATTTCGTCCTCGAAATTCCAGGGTCTATAGTTAAGCTACCCACTCCTGCGCATACACATGGTACGCTCTACATGACTCTGAACATAAGCATAAAAATCCGCTTCACAATGAATTAAAAATCGAGATGTGCTTATAGAAGCCGCTCTCAAATTTGCCAATCTTTCAAGAGTCTATTCAGGCGCCGAGGGTAAAGTATATTGGAGAAAGGCAAATGGGTTGGCGACAAGAGGATGACTTCAGACCCAACCACCAAGGGTCATACACAAGTATATTCGAAAACATGTATTTAGAACACTTTTAGGCTTAGAATGGTTGTCCTTGTGATTCCATTGATACTCTAGAGTGATGAGGGTATCACATGACATTATGTCACATAGCATGACGTAGGACCACTTTCACATTATAGCATCTCATGGAATTACTAATTCAATACTTGCAATCCAAGAGTCATATAATATAAACAGTCCAGCACGTATGTCTGGTACCAACTTACAGAAACATTGCATATGCAATTATTATTTCAACTGCTAACATTGACAACTATGCTTCACAACTCAATAAAGGGTTACACTACATGAACCTGAGTTCAACCATTATATATAGTGCTCATGAACAAGCACGTATATATGTAGGTGTCTCTCAAGAAATGGTGGGGATAATATGTAAAATAGTGTCATGTCTTACCACCAGACAACTGGATGGGAGAGCAATCCAAATCCAATGGCCAGGGTATAGTGAGATAGCATTGGCAGTAGGGCAGTGTCCATGGTTTTCTATGAAATCTACCATGTATCACATAAAGTTCATCATCCAACACATGATGCAAAATGGCTTAGTCACATTAGGCGAGATACTCAATTGAACCTTGTGAGAGGTTATTTTCCACATATTCATACACATGCTCTCAGAGATGCACATTCAGATAGGTCACAAGTACGTTAGCATATGGTATGGCCAAAGCATAAAATATGCAAGGCAACTGAGTGCGACTGTAAATTCCTATGTTCACCATATGCTTCCACTGGACATATGAGCAACTGGCCACTCAATCATTCACAAGTACATTGGTCTGAGTTCAGATACAAGATGTGTAACTCCATTGCAATCAGCATACCCTTCAATGGTGCATGCAGAGATAAGCATTTAAATCGTAAGGGCCATAGTTAGGGAATCTTGCTATGAAGTAGGCGCACCGCCAGACATTCAGTCCTAATAGAAGGACTATGCGCTATGTAACGAACGGTGATTCTATGAAACAACACTCAATTGTGCAGCTCAATAACACACTAGTCAAGTGCAAATTAAACAAGCACTAAATGGTTTATTTTTTTTATCTCATTTACGTATAAAACATACAAGTGACCATGCACAGTATTCCATGTAACTATACAAGCTTCCAGAAACCTCACATTGTTTATAGTCCTATAGTTGTGCTTCAAAACACATAGGTTCGTACTAATGCAGCACAAAAGGGCATCTAGACGAGTATACTTTAGTGCAACCCTCTGGTGCAATCTAAGGTCACAAGCATGTCTTAGGGCTTGTCCACAAGCATTAGAATCTAGCCACCAAGCAATTAACCAGAGTAGAAACAATGACATCAATGGTCTTCTAAACATGTGTTGAAGTTTTGTGATGCATTTGTCTCATAAGGTAATCGTAGAGGTTCGAGAAACCCTTTGTACAGGGGAGAAGGTTCAACCCTCTATTATGAAGCATTCTAGCTTTTGCACTTAGTGTTAGTGCTTAAACAATGCGAAAGGCATAAATCCTTGCCTCGGGTAGTAGCAAGATAACACCTATGGCATGACAATTTCAAAGTCTGCCAGATTCTTTCCTTTAGTACCACTGTAGGTGTATCAGGGTTGATATGGCCAGTACATTATTAAACCTATAATATGGAGAGCGTTACATGCCATAACGAGCATAACGCTGAGCTGACTTAAGGATAACAATAGTTGCATGTTGGGATGCGAGGATGCCTCCCAACGCACATAACACTCCAAATTAAGGCCACATCTGAGCGTTATCAACACTCATGCTAACATTCACGCATACAAAGCGCTTGCTAAGTTCTCTTGACATGTACGGAACAATATTGGCAAGGATGCTACGTGACATAATAAGGTATTGCCCAAAAGAGCTTTCAGTCAAGGGTAATAATCATTATTCACTTATAACTGGTTATTAATATATCAAGTAACGTATGCACCTTGGCATGTAAGCATCCAATACATTTAATTCGACCCAGAGACTTACGTTCAAAGAACGTGACTTGAACATCAGTGCAATACAAATGCACGTCTTTCGACGTAACATTAAGGGTTTACTATCTAATAAGAAGGATATTTCAATGTGGAATAAAACCTTTAACTCGTCGCTTAGGAAGACCTTCAACTTTCAATGTCTGCAGGTCTCAATAGAAAGCTAATTTGGCTGCTTCTAGCCCCTTTCCCTACTAACCATTCAGCACGTTTGCTCGCTCCGTGAAGCCTTAGAGGCAAGAATGAGCTTAAAACTCTCCAATCATTTGAGTCCAAATCAAGTGTACTTTTAATCTTTGCATTGAATCGCTAAAGCATAAATACGAGATAATCATGATTGAGCTAACAGCCAGCCCACACACAAAACACAAGTCATTCAGTCGATGCTTTAGCAGCGACTCATCCTTTCACACGTTCCGCTGGCTCATGCCACATATAGTCAGCTAAACACAACGACTTTCATAACAAAGCACATTCGCACAGAAGGGTACATCAATTAGCACCTCAACATAAAGCATTCTTAGACCACTATAAGCAATGTAAGACTTAGGTCACGGACTATGGTCGAAGGACCTTGCTCTGATACCATCTGTAACGCCCCCAACCCTAGGTTAGGAGTGTTAACGTTGTACTTTGATTTTCTTTAAATCTTGGGACGAAACGGGCAGAGTTTCCCCTGAAAATTGACCATTTCTCAGGCTTAAAACCTTAAATTAAATTCCCTACAATTAAACGCAATGATAAAACCAACTCAACGGCTACCCGCTGGAGTTCACAGCTCTACGGGTCACTCGCCCGAAGCATATCAACCAGCACAGTTCAATACTAAGGTAATGGAACAATAAAAGTACAACTCCACGGACCACACGTCCGAAGTACTGGGGTTACATCCCAACTATAAACAACCCGAGCTAAACGATGATCGGTTCACATGGTCATACAGAACGACTCTAGATGATATGCAATACATGCACACAGGGACTTAGATTACATAACAATACAATTGCAACTCACACATATAAAGCATGTAACTTTGCTCCTAGAAGAGCAATGACTCCATCTTGGCTTACTTGGACAGACTTTTACCTGTTACTTCAGAAACCTGGGAATGGAACAGTAATAGATGGGAATGAGCAATTATCGCTTGGTGGAGAACCCCCTCCCCCAAAACAATACTTAAAGCGTAGTAGTTTATATGTGTAATATAACTTATATATATATATATATATATATATATATATATATTAAAGTGCAATATTAACTTACGAAAATTGTTAGTAATTCCTTCCCTTTGAAGAACTCACCTACCTTACGATATATTCCACCACAATGCAAGGGAAATAGCTGTCACTTCCACAGCTTAAACTCTGAAATAGCCATAGTCAATAAACTTACCGTAAGAAATTCATATAAACTCATAAATTCAATAAAAAGAAAGGGGTTAACCCTTAAACACCACTTGTTGGGATTGCTGACATGAAAGGCTTACTTTGTTTCATATAATTTATGCCGTTAAACATTGAAATTTCGTTGACGATGCTGTCAGGTGACAGACTATATGAATTTAGCATATACACTAGAATAACCATCATGTTCAATGCGATAGAGTCACTAAACTAATGCTTTCACTACACCATACGATGACAGGCCATATACACGAATAGATCTCCTTGTTAAAACATGGCACGATAGCTCTAATATATGCTATTGATGTAGCATATGCTCTTTGAACTACACATGCTTGCTTATTAAAGTATATTGGTCTACAAACTGTCATATGAACTAGGATTCTCTATTGTCCTGGTGGATAAGCTCTGATATATATATGTTAACGTGTCATATGATGATATACATTGCTCTTCGAATCTTCTGGTGGACAAGGCTTTATAATGTATGACCTTGAATCTTCTGCCTACAGGCAGAACAATGAAACGCTGAACTTGAATTCTCTGCCAACTGGCAAAATAATGAAACTTGAACTTGAGTCTTCTGCCCAATAGCAGAACAATGAACATTGAACTTGAATCTTCTGCCTACTGGCAGAACAATAAAACATTGACTTTGAACCCTCTGCCTACTGGCAGGGCAATGAATCACTGAACGTAAATCCCCTGCCTACTGGTAGAGCAATGAACATTGAACTTTGAATCTTCTGCCTATTGGCAGAACAATAAAACATTGAGCTTTGAATCTTCTGCCTACTGGCAGAACAATAAAACATTGAACTTTGAATTCTCATGTAAACTTCAATAAAGGTATTGGGTTGCCTAAGTCGACCAAGGCAATGGATACGGCATAATTGGACGCTCAATACTTAAGTCCTTTCTTAAAGGATTCTTAGACCTGTTAACTGTCGTCTACCTTATTTAATTGAGCAGTCCGGTGATTTAAGATTATTTCATTACCAGTAACTTGTCAATTAAAACAGGCAACCGATAAACATTTAAATACACTTTGAAATCATGCAAATAAGCATTCACGTACTTTTAAAGATCTCTCAGACTTGAAGGCGATGTTATCTCCCGCAATCATCAACTCAGGGGAAAAGGATTTCACATAGCACATATAGTTACGTCATAAACTCATATTGTCAACCAATTACCCAATCGTAACATACCCACATGATTGCAGTTAATGTCAACATTCTGTAATATATATACGCATCATCGATAAATTGCAATACTCGATAAACTTCATGTAATCGGTAAACTTTATATTTTATCATATAGCCGATAAGTCACATATAATCGATAAACATATATAATCGATAAGCTGCGCACAATTGATAAACATATATAATCGATAAATTTCATATAATCGATTGTGTAATGAATAATCTTCATGTAATCGACAAACCTTATATAATCAATAAACTTCTTATAATCGGGAAACTTTATATAATCGAGAAACTTCGTGTAATCGATAAATTGCTAAACATAAATCGATAAATCACTAAACTCCATATAAATCGATAGATCACTAAACCCCATATAAATCGATAGATCACTAAATTTCATATAAATCGATAGATCACTAAATTTCATATAAATCGATAGATCACTAAATTTCATATAATCGATAAATCACTAAATTTCATATAAATCAATAAATCACTAAATTTCATATAAATCGATAAATCACTTAATTTCATATAAATCGATAAACGTTATATAATCGAATAACCCTCATATAACCAATTATAATTCAATATAGTTTCAATAAACTATATATAATCGAATAAATTTCATATAATCGATAAACTTTTGTTCAATACGATCAAGATATATATAGACTAGACATCGTTCAATTTAAGCTATAGTTTCCTCAGTTTCCTCAAGTCACTAATAATCAGTTCCCATTCAATCTGAACGAACTCTAATCGATAAACTTTCATCGAAATTAACAATAAATAGGAGGAAGAGGAAACCCACCTCGAATTCAAGCTCAAGGACCCAGTTCAGGGTTGATTTTTGTGGTAGGACTCGAACTCTTGAAAGCCCGAAACCCCTCCTCTTGAACCCATGAATCACACGGCTGCCACCAGTCACCGGTCAAGGTAGGCTCGCCGGCAACCTCGTCCACCCCCGTCACCGGCGTCCAGCGCATCGCTCTCCCCTCCTTGCTCGACGACTCTCTCTCTCCTTCTGCCCGGGACGTGGTTGGCGGCTCCCGCGCGGCCCGACGACGGCCGGCCGGTTGTCAGCGCAACAGCACCGCCCCCCCTCTCTCTTTCCGGCGTGGTGTGAGGCAGGGTTGGGGGTTGGGAGCCCGCCCCTTTGCTTGCCATTTTCTGCCCGAGAAAAACAAGGGGCTTGCCCCTTTTGATTTTATTTATTTTTCTTTTTCCTTTTTCTTTTGTTTTGGATAATTACCTCGTCACATCATAATTAATACGAGCTTATCCACTTGTTAACTCGTGATTAATACGAGCTTATCCACTTGTCACATCGTAGTTAATACCCAATGTTCGATTCAATAAATTGCAGGACTAGTCCCAAGGATCACCGGTCTAGTTATACTCGGGGATCTACGCAATATGTAGTGCCCGATATAATCTTCCATAACAATAAAATAAGAATAATATTCTTTTCAATAAAAACAGCACCTAAGCAGGCACGTCGATATTATTTCAATTTTTAACGATATAAAATTCCGAAATAAGGGGATAAAATCCTGGGTGTTACATTACATTATATTATATTCAATGAAATTTAATAGTTATGTAATTCATCACTCTATATATAATGGCATAAGCCTATTTTAAAATGATAAATGTGTTGGGCCTTAGCTCATTTCTCTGTTTTTGTACATTTTGTATCTTTGAAACCACAACCGAAAATGCAATATACAGGTCAAAAGTGGCAACGATTGTGTGGAGCATTTTTCAAAATAACCTTTCTCACATTGTCATTCTTTTCTGCATGAAATTGTAAAAACTCTTAAAAAGTCCTTTCCTTATCGGCAATTCACTTTCAACATGACTTCGAAATGGCAACGTAGAAAACAAAAGTAGTATCACAATATCAACTGAAGCATTGAAGGGATGTAGTACTCAGACTTGGTTTGCTCTTACTGTTTATCCAAATCAGCCTATATGGATTGTTTTTGCATCATCAAGTCTTCACATTGTTTCAAACATTGATTATGGGCACTATTTAACCCACCCACATGCATCTTAAATCTTCCTGTCTTATTCCAACTCCTAAATTCCTTAGAAGTGAATGTACCTCCTTCAAATAACTTGAACTTTCATGCTCATTCTTGAACAAACAACAATACAAGGAAAAAATTGCATCTTCTTTTCTGCCATATTCGTACCAATTGCCATACATATCAAACCAAGACTCATTGAAATGATGATAATTTTTAGACATCAATCTTTGAGGAAAAGCATGATTTTGGAGTTGACAGGGGCTTTTTTGAATATAAGCACTTCTTGCCTCATCATGCTCATTTGGATGATAATGTTAAATTGGTTTTCTTTCAGCTAGATCTGACTGAAGAACACTTAAAATAACTCGGCTTCTCCCGCAAGACGAGGGATTAGTGTTTCCATCAAAATTTGGGGTTTGCATTTGAGTGTTGTGTTCGCCAGTTTTTTTATTCAAAGGAGAATTTTCAGATGCAGGAGTTGAAGGAAATGATTCAGTGGTCAACTTTTTGAAATATTTATGCATTTTCAAATAGGCAAAAAAAATTAATTAGGCAAATGAAGGATATTCAACAATTGTAACTAATCAAAAGAGAATCCAAGCAGTGAATAACACATATAACTATAATTGACAAATGATTTGTAGTCAATTTCATCAAATGATTTCAACAATTGAAACTAATCTAATGATCTAAATAGTTAAAGGATAAACAATCAAAAATTTGACAAAAAAAGTGAAAATTAAAACTAAATTATTAGAATTGGATCTCGAGTTTTAGGGTTTGCACCTTCAAAGTTAACATCAGTGGTGGATTTTTGGCGTTGCAGGGGCACCGCCTGGAGGATTAACAGTGGTCGCCGGAGAACGCCACCAGTGGTGGACGACTAGGTCTGGGCGACTGGGCATAGTGGGTTGTTATGTTTGAGTTTCTGTGACTGTGTGTGTGGGCACTAGGGCGAAAAGAATGAGGGGAAGGGGTGAGTCACAGGTTCTAATCCGAAACTTGGGCCAAAAGAAAAGGAGAACTTTTGAGAGTAAATGCCAGCAGCAAGGTTCGAACCTATGACACATGTGTAGTGCCCAATCTAAGTTCCACGCCCATCCAACATCTAGAACAAACTTCTTTCGATGGAATTTGTAATAATCCAACCCTAATCTATATTTATTTATTTAAATCATATTTATTTTTTAATTAATTATGTTTATTCATTTAATTAATTATGTTTATTGATTTAATCACTCATGGTTATTTGTTTAACCAAATCATGTTTATTAATTCAATTGCACTCAATTTATATATTTACCGAATTACCTTATGTCATTTAAATTTTTCGTTTTCATTTATTGAATTTAATCATCCTGATTGAGGGATATTTCATTTGGGTCCCATTTTGCAATTCAAGTTTCATTGATTGTTAATTCAAGTTTCGTTGATTGATTAAATATCGGGTGAATCGATAATAGGTATTGATAATTATGGTTTAAGAAATTATTATTTTTATTATTATTATATTTATTTTTACCACCTCGCAAAAATTTAATTCCAGATTACGAAAATTCAATCGTATACGGTTTACTTCCCTTCCCGAGCCCAAACCATATAAGCCAATCATAGCCCAAGAAGATTGCATTGTTGACCATGATTTAAATCTAACCTTAAACTTAACCACGGTTAGCCAAAAAGCTCCTTTATGGGAGGTTAAATACTAACCAAGTTATGTTGATTCATTTATGATCAAGTAAAACCCACACACACTCATCTTCTCTCCTCTTTCTCTCTCTTCTTATGCTCCAAGTAAGTATTGATCTCAACTTGGATTCTTTTCATTTTGATTTTTGTTTTTGTGATTTGGGTTTTGATCATGTTCTTTGGAAGGAAACAAGAGTTATTTTGATGTTTTTAATTGTGGATTGAGCTTGAAGCATGCTAGGGTTTAGGGGTTTGCCATGATCATGTTAGCTTAACTCAAGTGATGGATTTGGATTGTTTTGTATATGATTTTATAATCTTTAGTCTTATTGATGATTATGATGGTATTTTTGGTGATTTGGAATGAGTTGAAGGTGAGTTCAAGTTAGCCATAAACTAGGGTTCTAATGATATTGCGATGTTTAGCTCTCCTTAATGGCAAGCATGTTATTTGTGTGTATTTGATTGAGAAATGAATCTTTGATGTATATGATTATAAAGTGAAATTGAGTATTATGGCTCAATATGGTGATGGGAAGGAGCACGACTTTATTACATGATTTTAAGGATTGATTTAAGATGAGGATTTATGTGAAAAGAAAGGAGAAAGCAGTAACAGTGTGACTGTGAACTGACAGTGGGGGACACTTTGCCAATAAATTGGTAATGATTGGCCCAACTAAAAATTATGGTTTTTGTTGGCCAGATAGATCATTGAGTTAGCTTTCAAATAGCTTTCGAACCTCAATTTGAGTTTTGTGAAAAAAGTTATGGTTGTTTTGCTAGCACCGTACAGGTTCGACCAAAACTGACACACTTATGTTCTAACCCCATTTTGGAACCCTATTGTGGGAATCATATTTTGTGTTGTAAATAAAAGTTTTTGGAGACTTCTTAATCTTTCCATGTTGGTGTTTTAGTTCTCCATTTGAGGTCCAGGGTGAAAGTTTTGATTTTTTGAAGTGAACTGACCTACTTTGGTGCAAATTAGGTTGTTATTGCAATTTCTGTGCAAAGTACACTTGGAGAAAAATTCTGAAAATTTTACTGCAGATTGTCCATATTATTTTTGAATTTCCTATATGATTTCAAGAATGTTGGTTGAGTATTTTGAGTTTGGTGATTTTTGAAAGCATTTTGAGTAACTGTGTAGCGAGCAATAATAAAGATTGTGTGAGATTGATCATGCACTCATTTTGTGTATTTTGAGCAAGTAAGGTCATTTATGGGGATAAACAAATGTTTATGGGGTTTAATAGGGCATTTAGCTTATTTATGAAGAGAAAGGAAGACAAGTATGTATTGTGGGAGCATATTTATGAGTTATGGACTTTACAATGGAAAATCCCAAGTTTAACGAGTTTAATAGCTTCTATGGTTATCAATGACTCATTTGGGGTGGAAAAGTATATTTATTGGGCTTATGAATGAAATATGAGAAGTGGGGAGAGTAATGATTCAGAAAACAATGTTTATTGGATCAAGTTAGTGTTATATATGCCATTTTGAACCAAGATACATCTCTCTTAGCCTTAAATACATATTATCAGTTCGTTTCATAGGTATCAAAAAAAAAAATCAATCAATCTTTCATTATAACCATCATGAAGGCCTATTGTCAAAAATCATTTACTCTTATTGTGAATCCATTTATAACCATTAAGAACTTTTCCTTCTTAATCTCATCTATCTTAGTGTGGTTTATTTTACTTTCATTTAACTTTATATTAGATTAACTACTTTCAATTGTCTAGTTTTGGGGTTATCTTAGCATATCCTATCTTACAAATTATGTGAGTTACTTACTGAATTTCTATCAAATTTACAAGTTATGTAAGTATCATTTACTGACTACACATATCTACAATTACATTTGTGAAACAAAATCGAGGTCTAATTTATCGTTCCCCATTATGCATAAGTTTTATCAATTCAGAACATATTTATCAAGTCCGAATCCATTTTAAAAACTCAACGTACATTCATTGCCTGTATCATTAAGATTCAGCACCATTTTATCAAGTTATAATATCATTTGGTAAGTATACCAGTGAATCAGTTTAATATGAGATTTACCACATAATTAGTGACCCCGTCAATGGTAGGGCGACGACCCTTCAATCAGTGATACGTTGCAATGTTAGGCCAGGGTTCCCGATCAACCTGGCAGGTATCCACCTATTAATGGATCCTCATATCTATCAAGGGGGTTCACTTATAGATAACAATGAACAATTCAGTTTTATATTACTTACATTTCCATTGCTATTGTGAACCAAATGAATTGCAAACGAAGGTACCATCAACAATGTTTCTACGTTTGTTTTACAATACAGGAATGCATGTATTGAGTTTTAGCTCACATTTTCGAATTGTTTTTATGTTTTGCACTTTAGGAGACGAAGTATCATATGTTTCTCCATTTAGTAAGCCCTTTTGGAAGTCATCAGATGCTAACAGTGAACTTAGCATAGCATGAATGTTGGGATCAAGCTCAAGGTCAAGTTGAGTCTATATTCAATATACTTGTGTAGTGTGGAGTGCTAGTTAGCACATGGTATGATTAAGTCGATTGTACTAAAGCTGAACTATTATGGACTTTGGACTTGGAGTGTTTTAGTTTAATAGATATTGTGACTGTGAACATGAGTTGAAAGATTGAATGGTTTTAGTGAGCCTTGTCCTTATTAGGATGGCGGTAGCGCCTTTCATCATTAAGTCTCCCGTTGCGGGTATCTATGAATCAAGTAATTAGTCATTTGGAGGCGTTACAGATTTGGTATCAGAGCTAAGGTTTTAAGGGCCACTGTGAGCTATCAAGTGTTTATGAGTTAACTATCAAGGTGTGTATGAGTTAGTTGGGCCAGTTAAACGAGCTATTGACTATAAGTTCATATGAATGGGCATATATGGAGGAACCGTTTCCATTTGGGTGACTCAATCATTTGGTAATATCCTGAGATTCGAGCATTAGCAAAGTGGAGTATGGAACCATTTGGGTCACCTGTTAGTAAGGCATGCTCTCATTTATCTGGAAGTTGTATTGTATGTTTTATTTCTCTCATTTGTTTAAATTTTTGCAATCTTACACTCCGGGTGTGTGACCCGTTGACTCGGACGTGCGGCCGTTGAGCTATTGAAGTATTTCTCTCAATTTCAGGTATATATTGTAAGGCTTTAAGTCGAGTTTTCGTTAGTTTTTAGGGATAACTCTGTCCAATTTGCCCCAAGATTTGAGAGTTTTATTGAGGTGTGTTGATGTACCCGATCTTGTGTACAACGATGGTTGAAACCCGATATGGGGATGCCATTTGCAACTTCTCAAGGGATTAATAAAGTGTCAAGTTAGATATAAACCTCTAGATGAGGAAATACCTTGTGGGGCAATATCTTTGAGGTGAACCAGTATAAGATGAATATTATAATGAGTGCTTATGTATAGTGATAACAATTAGTAGCTTCTGGTGTGCTACTTGGCATTATATGGGTGGTATAAGCAAGATTAAGCCGCCATCTGTAGAAATTATCTGGTTTTGATACTAAGACCTTACATCAGTAATGCTCCCATTACTTCCGGTCATTGACTTATTTCTGCCCCAGTTACCTTGAATTGTTCAAAGGCATTATTTCTTTGCCACTAAAACTTTCTTGATTTGTAATAGAGTGTTTATAAAAAATCTCATATGTTATGGGGAGTCCTTTAAATATGTCTGAGCAACTTTTCTTATAGGTGATTCAAACCCTATAACAATCATAATCGTTTAATTCTCTGTTCCCATAATGGAGCCTATAATGACCCTCGATACATGTTACTGTGATTTACATTTCTTTTTAAGCATATTTGACCCATTCTACTTACAGTTCAGTTATCAATATGTTCATATTTTTACTGTCACCTACTTTAACTCTTTAGGCACTATTTATTTATTGCTTGCAAAGCCTTTGGTTGCTTCAGACCCAGTCATTGAGCCCCTTTCTGCAATTAAATGGATCCATATTGTTCGTCTTTCTGTAGCACCGTAACGTCATGTTGGCATGCTACTCTATGGCCGTGACTGCATGTAATTACTCAAGTTATTTTGGTAATCCCTTCTTTACTAGTACAACATATCCTGGTAATGATAAACAGCGATTTGTGCTATTTTCATTTGCCAACAGTTTCGGAGTTTATATGCCTACCCAAGACTTTCATTTAGTGCAGAATGTGTTTTTGATGGATGCTATCATGTTTAGTCATAAGACTAACTCTTTCATCTTGACGTATTGGCCTTTCAAACACCAGATGAATAAAAATTTTCTTCTGGTGGTCTTGACCCTTATCTTCATCAATTTACTCACATACGGGTACCGTATGACTTTTCAAATGCCTCTTTGGTAATATGTTAGATTTCTTCACCTTCAGTACTTAATACTCCCTCTTAACTTCATAACATCGTTAATTTACTTTACTATCATGACCATCATGAATAAACTGCATGTCTTGTATATGCGAGTCATTTATATGCCTTACCTCTTTCATTACGGGTCTTCGTACTTTCATTCTTACATGTCGGTCCTTTATAACCAATAAAGAAATATATTTGCAAGAGTTCATGGTGTGGTTACATCTCTTTACACTTTAGATCATCCCCCTTTTTTTTAAAATTTACTGAGATCAATAGGCAGTTGAATGTGTTATCTTTTATAAATATACCTCTATTAGTATTACTGGAACCATATTCATTGGGTATTCAATCCAGTTTGATTAGCAGACCTTGTTATCATCATAGGGATAAACTGATTGTGTACTTATAGAAGATGACTTGTAAAGATCTTAAGGCTAGTTTGAGAAACGTGGAAAGACTAGACGTGTGTTTCTATGGACCAAGGGAAGAAAAACCCTATTTCTGTCCTAATTATCCTGTGCAAGAAAGTAAGTTATCGTGTCAGTGATGCATTGAATATTAGTGATATGTCAACCACACTCGGTATATACATATCCATAATTACAGAGATGCTTCATCTGAGGACTTTCAAGACTGTTTTCCCCTAATAAACATTAATTTTCATATCAACCTAGTTCTAGGTGCTCAATCCATTTTCAAAGCCCCTATCATATAACCCCTAGCAGAGTTCAAGGAACTAAAGATTTAGTAAGATGAGTTGTTACAGAAGGAAGTCATTTAACCAAGTCTGTTACCGCAGGAAACCCTAGTTTTATATGTGTGAAGAAGGAAGGCAGAACCTTATAATTGTGTACTGCGTATAGAGAGTTGAACAAGATCACTATAAAAAACAAGTGTCCTATACCTTAAATAAATGATTTATGGGATTAATTGCCAACAACAAAAATCTTTTTCAGGAATGATTTGAGGTTTGGATATCACACCTAAACCATGCAATCTCAGTTTATCTTTTGCAAGAATGCCCTTTTATAGTAATTCTTGAAATTGTTTACTTGTCTCATCTTCAAAACTTGATACTGTCCAATATTGTTTAATCTCCCTTGCATTTCAACTCGATATTTCATATTAGCGTGATCTTCCATGTGTTTGCAAACTCATTGTTAAATGTGCAATACATTTTTGTTCGACCTTATATGGTTGTCAACATTCCAGTGCTCTCGGCCTTCACCATCTTTATTTCATGATCATGACTTGTAGTTCATTCTGTTGAGAGTCGATTCATACATCTAGCTTACATCTCATTTGTTTATAATGATAAGCTCGTATAACTTGTTCTGAATTCATAACGTAATTCAACTCTCTTTAGTGTGGGTGATTGCGATTGTCATAATCCCCTTACTCTTTTTATTTTGAACTTCAAGTCCCACACATATATCTCACAGTCTGATAAATAAACTTGCTCAATCTTACTGTTGTATTCGAATTGACTTCATATGAGCAAATGCATGCTCTTATTGTAACTTGCTCAATCTATTTATCTACCCATTAGCACTTTGCTCGTCTAATGCAGTAATCTATCCATTACACTTTGCTTGTCCAATCTATTTGTCTATCATTGCACTTTGCTTATCTAATCTATCTATCTATTTATCGCACATTGCTTGTCCCATCTATCTATTGCACTTCTCTTTTTACTTGTGGCTATAAAGTCACCTCGTTGAAGCTCAGTCGCTTGTCATCTTGTTTTCAATTCATCAGTTAAACCCGAGTATAACAGGACCATTTTTCTCCTTGGTTAATTATTTATTGGACCCTTTATGATCCATATTTATAATCACAATACTTATGGTATTATATTTCAGAATTCATGATATACCTATGGTTATCTTTATTCTAACCACCCCATGTTAATCCCTCTTTTATAAATCTTTTCTAGTATCATTGTTTATTTCTTTTGTTCCTAATGACTCACTTGACTACCAATTCCATCATTTTCATCTCTGACCATTTTTATTCTAGCTTCTAATTCGGACTTAGAGCAAATCTTAGACTAGTCTGATGAGGGAAGATCATGTGGTGTATTAAGAACATCAGATAAGGACGTTTTGATAAGGGCATCATCTCAAATTATGTCTAGCGGTATTAGAGTAATCTAGAAGAAGTATTGAGAAGAACGATACAGTTCAAGTACATTCTAAGGTGACACAAGGATTACACAAGAGTCATATGGTCATTTTGTCCAAAGAAAGAGACAATCAAAGTTCAGATGTGATATAAAGTATTCCAAAGGGCTTCTCTAGTCAAGGGTGTCAAGAGACTGGATATCAGAGATAATTGAATCCCCGTTACGTTGGGCTTTATGAGTCAGTATCAGAGTACTTATTAGGAAATGTAATGGATTCCATAATTATTAGTTGTCAAGACATAGAACCAGTAGAGTAGAGTACATCCTTTTCAGTAACAACTTTTTCTTTTGAAGAGAATATCAATTTTGAACCAAAGTAATCGAGCTAGCAAAGTCACTAAGGATCTAGATACTCGATTGCAGGATTAAGTAGCTATGCACTTTGGGCTAATCATACCTTTTTGGAAAGAAGCAGTGAAAACCAACTATCCATACTTGAGGTGGCACTACATACATGATCCAAATCATAAGTTTCGAGGACGAAACTCTTTAAGGGTTGATGGAATTTGTAATAACCCAACCCTAACCCATATTTATTTATTTAATTAATCATGTTTATTCATTTAATTAATCATATTTATCGATTTAATCATTCATGGTTATTTGTTTAACCAAATCATGTTTATTAATTCAATTACACTCAATTTATATATTTACCGAACTACCTCATGCCATTTAAATTTTCCGCTTTCATTTATTGTATTTAATCATTCCGATTGGGAGATATTTCATTTGGGTCCCATTTTGTAATTCAAGTTTCATTGATTGTTAATTCAAGTTTCGTTGATTGATTAAATATTAGGTGAATCGATAGTAGGCCTCGATAATTATGGTTTACGAAATTATTATTATTATTATTATTATTATTATTATTATTATTATTATTATTATTATTATTATTATTATTATTATT
>JACYFF010031956.1:11239282-11276731 GCA_017589665.1 Selenicereus undatus | reverse complement strand
TTATTATTATTATTATTATTATTATTATTATTATTATTATTATTATTGTAATTATTATAACCTCGCAAAAATTTAATTTCAAGCTGCGAAAATTCAATCGCATACAGTTTACTTTCCTTCCCGGGCCCAAACCGTATAAGCCAATCATAGCCCAAGAAGCTTGCATTGTTAACCACGATTTAAATCTAACCTTAAACTTAACTATGGTTAGCCAAAAAGCTCCTTTATGGGAGGTTAAATACTAACCAAGTTATGTTGATTCATTTCTGACCAAGTAAAACACACACACACTCATCTTCTCTCCTCTTTCTCTCTCTTCTTATGCTCCAAGTAAGTGATCTCAACTTGGATTCTTTTCATTTTGATTTTTGTTTTTGTGAATTGGGTTTGGATCATGTTATTTGGAAGGAAACAATAGTTATTTTGATGTTTTTAATTGTAGACTGAGCTTGAAGCATGCTAGGGTTTAGGGGTTTGCCATGATCATGTTAGCTTAAGTCAAGTGATGGATTTGAATTGTTTTGCATAAGATTTTATAATCTTTAGTCTTATTGATGATTATGATGGCATTTTTGGTGATTTGGAATGAGTTGAAGGTGAGTTCAAGTTAGCCATAAACTAGGGTTCTAATGGTATTGCAAGGTTTAGCTCTCCTTTAATGGCAAGTATGTTATTTGTGTATATTTGATTGAGAAATGAATCTTTGATCTATATGATTATGAAGCGAAATTGAGTATTATGGCTTAATATGGTGATGGGAAGGACCAAAGCTTTGTTAAATGACTTTAGGAATTGATTTTAGATGAAGATTTATGTGAAAAGAAAGGAGAAAACAGTGACAGTGTCGATGTGAATTAACAGAAGGGGACACTTTGCCAATAAATTGGTAATGATCGACCCAGCTAAAAATTATGGTTTTTGGTGGGTAGATGGTAGATAGATCATTGATCTAGCTTTCAAATACCTTTTGAAGCTCCTTAATATGAGTTCTATGGAAAAAGTTATGGCTGTTTTGCTAGAATTGCGCAGGTTCGACCAAAACTAACACACTTGTGTTCTAGCCTTATTTTGGGAACCCTATTATGGGAATGATGTTTTGTGTTGCAAATAAAAGTTTTTCGAGACTTCTTAATCTTTCCACATTGGGGTTTTAGTTCTCCATTTGAGGTCAAGGGTGAAAGTTATAAATTTTTGAAGTGAACTGACCTGCTTTAATGTAAATTGAGTCGTTATTACAATTTTTGTGCAGTGTATATTTGGAGAAAAATTTTGAATATTTTACTATAGATTTTCCATATTATTTTCGAATTTCCTATACAATTTCATGAATTTTGGTTGAGTATTTTGAGTTTGGTGATTTTTGGATGCATTTTTGTAATTGTGTAACGAGTAATAATAAAGATTGAATGAGATTGATCATGCACTCATTTTGTGTATTTTGGGCCAGTTAAGGTCATTTAAGGGAGGAAACAAATTTTTATGGGATTTAATAGGGAATTTAGCGCATTTATGGAGAGAAAGGAAGACAAGTATGTATTGTGGGAGTATATTTATGAGTTATAGAATGTACAAAGAAAAATACCAAATTTAATAAGTTTAATAGCTTTTATGGTTTTCAATGACTCATTTGAGGTGGAAAACTATGTTTATTGGGCTTATGAATGAAATATGAGAAGTTGGGAGAGTAATGATTCAGAAAACATTGTTTATCGGATCAAGTTAGTGTTATATATGCCATTTTGAGCCAAGACACATCTCTCTTGACGTTAAATCCATATTATCAATTCGTTTAAGAGGTTCAAAAAAAAAATCAATCTTTCATTATAACCATCATGAAGGCCTATTGCCAGATTCATTTACTGTTATTGTCAATCCATTTATAACCGTCAGGGCCTTTTCCTTTTTAATCACATCTATCTTATTGTGGTTTATTTTACTTTCATTTAACTTTATATTAAATTAACTACTTTCAATTATCCAGTTTTAGGGTTATCTTAGCATAACCTATCTTACAAATTATGTGAGTTACTAAATTTTTATCAAAGTTACAAGTTATGTGAGTATCATTTACTGACTACATATATCTACAATTACATTTGTGAAACACAGTCGAGGCCTAATTTATCGTTCCCCGTTATGCATAAATTTTGTCAATTTGGAACATATTTATCAAGTCTGAATCCATTTTAAAGACTCAAGGTATTTTCATTGCCTGTATTATTAAGATTCAGCACCATTTTATCAAGTTATAATATCATTTGGTAAGTATACCAGTGAATTAGTTTAATAAGAGATTTACCACATAATTAGTGACCCCGTCAGTAATAGGGTGATGGCCCTTCAATCAGTGATACATTGCGATGTTAGGCCAGGGTTCCCGATCGACCTGGCATGTGTGCACCTATTAATGGATCATCATATCTATCAAGGGGTTCACTTACAGATAACAATGAACAATTCAGTTTTATGTTACTTACATTTCCATTGCTATTGCGAACTAAATGAATTGCAAAAGCGGGTACCTATCAACAGTGTTTCTATGCTCATTTTATAATATATGAATGCATGTACTGAGTTTTAGCTCACATTTTCGAATTGTTTTCATGTTTTTCATTTTAGATGATGAAGCATCACATGTTTCTCCATTTAGCAAGCCCTTTGGAAGTCATCAGATGCTCACAGTGGATTCAGCATAGCATGAATGTTGGGATCAAGCTCAAGGTCAAGTTGTGTCTATATTCAATATACTTGTGTAGTGTGGAGTGCTAGTTAGCACATGGTACGATTAAGTCGATTGTACTGAAGTTGAACTATTATGAACTTTGGATTTGGAGTGTTTTAGTTTAATAAATATTGTGATTGTGAACATGAGTTGCAAGATTGAATGGTTTCAGTGAGTCATGTCCTTATTAGAACGGCAGTAGTGCCTTTCATCATTAAGTCTTCTGTTGCGGTTATCTATGAATCAAGCAATTCGCAATTTGGGGGTGTTACAGAATTATGCCATCAAAGATTATATATATATAGTTATTTAGGTTTTTTAACTTAACTAACAGATTTATTTTTTTTTAAAGCGGGGTCAATTGACCCCACGTGACTGCACTATAGCACCACCCCTACGCGTAAATGGGACCCACACTGGGAGGTAGTAGTTGTTATTGTTGGCTAGGTTGGAAGGGGGGAGAGTAGGTGTTTTGTTTGAAGTAAAAAAAAAAAAGAGGTAAAAGAAAGTAATGAATGCAAACAGATTTAAATATATGACAATATGTAAAGGTGGAATACTTAAAAATTAATGTAAAAAAAAAAACACGGCGTAATTTACCAAGCCAAATATATATAAAATGTTGCCATTTGGAAGGACCCTTTTCCGGATCCTACGTGAACGCAAGATGCTTTTTGCATTGGGTTACCCTTTTTGGCCATTTGGAAGGAGACTCGAGTCACGAGGATTCGAGCCATAGTACGGAGTAATCTTGGGCAATTAATAGCTTGTTTTACCAAGAAATTGGCTGGCATATTGGATCCGAAGCTAGTTGACGCATAAACATTAAAGTGAGCTGTTATTTAGGTTGGTGACTAATAGCCCATCCTACAATTCCAATCTTCATAAGCATTCTTCTCCTTAGGTCTTCATGGTATCTGCCTCAGAGTCACCAACGTGCAACTAATTGCAGGTATTATTCACCCTAGATACATGCTTATGAATATTGGAACTGTAGCTCATCATCCAAGGACTCATGATCATCGCCTTATTTATCTTTTTGAAACTTTCACATGTAAAGAATGCCAAAAGATAGTCTGTAATTTTGCTGAGCTCACTATAGCTACATGCAAATCATGGTTGATTTGGGTTCAGATAAGTCGGATATTTGGATAAAATCTTCATATTTGGACTATGTCCGGATTATAAGTTGGACACTCTAGCTAAACCCGGACTTGAACTTGAATGTCTGATGTCCGGGCCCGGTTATTCGAATGTCCAAATTTGTGATATGATTTTTGGACATTCTGACCAAAATTTTATGCGACCGAACCCGAATTCAATTTTTTATTGTTTGAATTCGGTTGTCTAAAGTTATTTTTACAAAATTTTCTAGAGAATTTGGACCAAAATTACACATAAACACAGTTGTCCAATGTCCAAATCCGATTGTCCGAATTTGTTCCAATCCTAAATGGTTCAAAAATCCGGATAACTCGAATACATACAAATGCCCAAATCCAACCCCAACTCAGATTTAAATTTGGACATAACCGGTTGTCCGATTTTTTAATTCGGACATAAATTTTATGACCGTACCTGATTTTTTTTTTATCGAACAAATTTGAGTAATCAGGTCGGATAGATTTTTGTCAACCTTAATTATAGTGTTGATGCGTAATATCTACAAGATGTTGTAATGGATTCTCACCCCCAAAAAAACACTAGTTAAAAAAAGAAAAAAGATAAATACGGACTCTAATGTGATTAAGTTAATGCTAAATTAACTGATTAATAGAGTCTAGGCTGAAAGGTCCTCCTGGACCTCATCCCTTTCTTTAATCACTGGCTTGCATCACCATATATTGGTTAGTTTTATAAAGGACAAGTCAAAAGCTATCAATTTTCTCTCTATGGGTGACGATTTATCTGTGATTAAATAATTCCTCTTAGCTTTGCGTGTAACAAGTCAAAAATAATACTAGCTTGCCTCACCTTATATTAGTCATTTGAATGCGTTTAAGGCATGGCCCACCGATGTTAGATACTTAAATTTAAAAATAAGATAGCAATTTATAATACTTAAATGAGCTTGCTGAACGTTAAATATAACGAAGGGAAATTAGGTTTAGGACTTTAAATTTATCATTTTGTTTTATTTCCTAATATTTTATTAATGTTATTTAAAGTAATTATATTAATATATCTTGTGTTCATTATGACTATAATTAATGTTATTTGAAGTAATTATGTATTTGTTTGTTACCTTATCTATCGAACAAGCTCTAACTATGGTAGTTCCAAGGGTTGGGGACGGGATTGTGATGTGTCAGCATCAATGTATCACTTTAAAAAAAATATACTTTGCTCCCCGAATTAATCATTTAATTAAATGTACAAGACAAAATGGTTCCATCACATACGTGTAAGCCCCCCTCCCCCCAAAAAGTATGTGAAAGGTTTTTTTTGGGGAAAAAACATAGCAATGTAAAAGTTAGAAATAACAACAATAATTTTTAGTGTGATTCTAATTTTAAAGAGTGCGGGGAGATCCAAATAAAAACAGTCTTACCTTTATAGACATTATTATCCGTTGAGAAATCGATTTCAATGAACCTACGTAAAAAAGTTTTAAGAAAATATTTTAGAAGTCGAAAATTGTACGTTTCTCGATGTTGATGCACCCAATGTGAGTGAATCAAGATGATTGTTTATCGATACAAATTGATTTATTTTTGCTTAACAAGACTTCCGAATTTGATTCTTATGAATAGACAAAAATTACATTAGGAGAGTTCTACTCTTTGCATTATTGCTAACTTAATTTCATTTAATGAAGATCAAAGATCAAGAAGAAAAAAGTTGGTTGATTGTGTTCTTGGCAAAACTTAGGCAAGTAAGAGATGGAAAACTCAGACTTATGGATGGTGACGTATTAGTCCACGTGAGATGATGGTGTGTCTTACTTCATCCAACTTGCATGAAAGGTTCCCCAGGTTTGACTTCAAAAAGGCCCCTCTAATACTCAAACCAGTAAGAGAAGGAACACGAAAAAAGGAGAGAGAATAAACATAGAGAGAATCTTATCGCTTTTGAAAAATGTCATGGTTATGTCATGAATAGTGATCATTACTTGCAATAATTAAAGATAATAAGTAGGGACATTTATTGTTTGAGGGTTAGTGCCCAAGAAGAGGATGTCTCTTGACCAGCTTTGACTTCAACTTCTTCAATAGAAGGGCACGTGTCACCTTGCTATTGGAGTAGTCCACAATACTCTAATTGTTTTCTATTAGAAAACATGTCTAGCAAACATATTAGGCATAACTAGAATGAGAATGGAGCTTGACTTATTATTAAGCTTACAAAATGAACCTAAATCCTAACTAAGGATGGTTAGATTAAGTATTGGCCCAATTTTAGTTTATCTGAATACCTATGAATTAAATTAAATTAAATCACACATACATTTTAATGTTGAAATATGGAAATTCAAACTTACACATTTTCTAACAGTCTAAGTTGAATTTTGACTAAGGCACTATTCTTTTGAACTTGCTTTTGATGAACTAGACTATATTCATCTTTGCTAAACTAAACTGAATTGAATTGCATTTATTTATGTTAGATTTTGAACTTATTATTGTTGAACTGAACCATATTACAATGAACAATAAGTCTTATATGAGATCGTCTCATGATAACATAACGTGAGACGCGTTCGCCATGTCAGCAACTGGAACTCAATTATTCACGTTTGTCGTTTGTGTGTGAGTTAAAAACGCTTATTAAACCGTAAAATAATTTCTCTCTCCTCATTATTCACGTTCATCGTCTCCCCTCTTCCCAATCGTCATCTCTTGCATCTGTTATAACATCGTCTCCGGTACACATCCTCCCCCATTGTATCTGTTCCTCTATTTATCATTCACGCAAATCGACATTGTCTCCATGATAATTTGGATCACGGTCGTTGTCGTCGAAGGTTTGTCAAAGATTGTTCGACAATGTCACTACGTTGTTGTCGTTCGTGAGGGTTAAATATATTTGGTGACATTTTATGTTGATTGCACGTATTATATTATATGATGGATACGATGGTAGTCGATGAAACAATGGAAACCCGGAAATGATAGAAACGGAGGACCGAAGGTCCATCAATGGAAGGTAACAATATATTTTTTAGTTTGTTAAGGCCTTCACTTGTGATACTGGATTAATCGTATTTTAGTGTCAGATGTTTTAGGATGTGACTATATGGAAAACCTAATTAACTGACTTAAATTTTTCTTTGGTGAATAGAAATATAAGTATGACTAATTATGTGTTGGATATAGTACTAATATCAGTTTTGTGGATGGAATAAAGATATCATGCTTATATGTAGGTGACCAGTAACATATGTTATGAGTGACTAATTTAAATGTCATGATTTCTTGGAACTTAATGTAATTTGTGTTACTAATTATATTTTGTGTGTATTACAATGAACTTCAATAATGTGATTAGTAATTTTTTATATGACTAATTATGGTTCTATATGACTACGTTTAATGTTTTTATATGACTAGTTATATTTTGAGTGGAGAACTGTGAACCAACATTTTCTTATCTAAATTGAAATTATAATGTATGGGTAATTAATAAAACCTAAGTAGCCAATAGATATAAATCATGATTATTTATGTATCTTGTGTGTAAGTAATATTATTTTTAATTCAGGTGTCGGGTATACTATTCCATGACTAATAATGATTGTCTCATAGTACTAAACACTAGTCATAAACCAAATGAAGTTTTGAAAGCTACATTTACATCACTAATATCGTATTCCATATGGTGCGGCCCTTCCCCGGACCCTGCGTGAACGCGGGATGCTTGTGCACCGGGCTGCCCATATGAAAACCCTAATTAGTTGGTATAAATTTTACTACGTAAAAAGCATACTAATGTATAACTAAGTATATGTTGCATATAGTAGTAATATATGTTTTCTAGATGGAATGAACATATCGTACATATGTTATGGTTGATTAATATAAATCCTACAATTTTTTGGTGTTTTTATGTCTCCACCCAACCTCGTTCCCCATCTTCAACCCCGTCATTTTCGTCTTCATCATCATTGTAGTCGTCCGCCACATTCGTCTCCCTTCATCGACACCATCATCATCATCTTTACTTCTCTCCTCATCAATAGCGAATAGCACGTTGTCCCACGTTGTTGTTGGTGAAGGTACGATGAAGTGGTTCATAACTACTTCAAAATATGTTTTCCATGGTATTGTTTATGTATTGTGAAATTTTAATTTGGTTTGATGTATTATTATCTATTGGTTGTGATATTGATTGCAACTATACAAAACCCTAATTAGATGGTGAGTAATATACACATTTTATGGGAATTAATGAGAATGAGTGACACTAGGGACATAAAATACTACAACATGACTATTTATTTATTGCTCATATGACTATATTTATAAAATTGTTTGGTTACAACACTTATTTTGGGACTTGGTTTACAACTAAAATTACAACATGGCTGTTTAGTTATTGCATGTTTGACTGCATCTATAAAATTTTGTCTTCAGACAATATAAGTATGACCAATAACAAATTTAATGGATGACTAATAACAATGTATATAAAATAAGAGTAATAACATCTTCAATAGGTGATTAAAAAATTCATTTAATTCTTTCGTTTGTAAAGGTAACCAAAACCATTTTCAATTGGTGACTATTAGTTGGCTATAATGGTAAGTTAATTACGATATTATGAGAGGTTACCAAAACCCATTTTCAAACCGTGACTATTACATTTTCAATCGGTGACTATTACATTTATGTAATCTTAACATTTTGTAAGGTAACTAACACCAATTTTAATGGGTGACTACAACTTTTATCGAATAATTTCATGTTGAAGGGTACTTAATGACATTTTCAATGAGTGGCTGTACCAACATTATGTAGGTTTTGTGTATAGACAACCGAAATGAAATAGAATGTCGCCTGCTCGTGATCAAGATTCGTGAGTCGAATGAATCACTAGCTATTAAAGTCTCTGTCAAAGTGAAAAAGAGATATGACTATAATATAATATAATATAAAGTCAAGCTTGTAAAGGAGGGCTATTACAAAGAAAACAATATGACTATAGTATAACATATAACAAAAAGTAAAACCACCTGTACAGTCCCCTCCCCCCCAAACAAAATGTTCTGAATAAAAATCAGAGTGACTGTTGTTATAATCTGACAATGACAAAATTGCAGCCAAATCGCAAAATCATACATTCCTCTGCTCCCAATTAAGAATTGGGGATATATGATACAAAAATGTTCGGAGTAATAAGGTATGAAATATAACAAAAATTAAACAATATGACTAAGCGGGGGTCTCTAAGCAGGGGGACTTTTATAAAGAAAATAATATGACTGTACTATAAAATATAACAAAAATTAAAAAATATGAATATTGGTCACCCAACATGAGTATTATTTACTACAGCCCCCCTCCCCCAAAATGTTCTAATAAAAATCAATATGACATTATACTATGAAACTAGTTTCAACAGTTTTGTAAGCAGCGGCCGCTAATACTTATCTATAGTACTAGACAATTTAAGTCAATATGTAGTACCCGTCTGCTGCTTTGCTTGACTTCCGTGCTTGAACATTGCCATTCCCATCGGAAATCCTCGTCTTTGTGTGGCTAGCTTGACTTCTTTCTGTTTGTCATCATATCTCCTAGGGGGATTGATTCATTTGGACTATTAGATTTATCTTGAACTTTACCCTTCAAAAATAAAACATCAAAATATTAGTTTTCATAAGGCACCAATAATGCTAAAATATAAACTCTTAGGCTCCGTTTGCTCCTTAGAAAATTTGGTGGGAAGAAAAGTTGAAGGAAAAAAAATATGAAAGAAAAAAAAGTAGGAAAAAAATGAGTTTTTTTCTCTTGTTTGAATTGAGGAAAAAATATAATAATTTGGATGAGAAATTTAATTGTTGATGAGCTATTTGAATCATGTTGATGTCATCTAAGTAATGTGAGGCTGAAGGAGGTTGAGAATTTTTCTCAAACTTTCCTCACAATTTTACAAGAAAAATTTTATCACTTGTTTCTAACAATTTTTCCACCTAACTTTTTTCCATATTTTTTTTCTTTGTGATTTTCTCTAAACCAAACACAAGAAAAAAAGTAACTTTCCCAAAAAAAATTCTTTTCACTAAATTTTTCAAGGTCCAAACGAAGCCTTAGGCTCTGTTTAGATATTGAAAAATTTATGGAAAGAAAAAAATTTGGGAAAGTAACTTTTTTTCTTGTGTTTGGTTTGGAGAAAATCACAAAGAAAAAAATATAGAGACAAATTAGGTGAAAAAATTGTTAGAAACAAATGATAAAATTTTCCTTATAAAATTATGAGGAAAGTTTAGGAAAAGTTCCCAAAAGAATTTCTAGCCTCCTCCAACATTGCACTACTTAGATGATATCAACATTCAAATTTCTCATCCAAATTCTTATATTTTTTCCTTAATCCAAACAAGAGCAAAAAAATTCACTTTCTCCATACTTTTTTTCCTTCACATTTTTTTTCCTTCAATTTTATTTCCACCAAATTTTCTTTCCACCAAACATAGCCAAGAGCATCATGTACACCTCTCCTTATCAGGATTAGTATTAGTATTGTCCACCAGCTTTATTTTTGAAGCTCTATTAGAGGCGGGCAATGGGTCGGGTAGTACCCATTGGGTCAAGTTGGTAGGGCCGTTTAAAATAGGGCTAATAAAGGTTCGGGTCAATAATACACTGAGTCACTAGTGGGCTGACCCATTAAGGCATATGAACGGGCTGGGTCGGGTCGGCCCATTGACGGTCCGCTTAATGATCTATTATTTTTTTAATCATACTTAACGCACTAGTTTACATGATCCAATTAATTAAGATTATTCCCAACACTTTATACGTAACAATAATTATTATACATAGTTTTTTTGTATAAATTTGTTTCATTTTAAAACTGGCCAAAAAGCGGGTCGTCCATAGGCCGACCCGACCCGACCCGACCCATTTATTTGTGCAAAAGGCCCAACCTGGTCCAAGTAATTAACCGACCAACAATGACCCGACTCGGTCCACTTTGTAAACGGGTCGGCCCTAACCCAACCCGATTCGATCCATTGCCTACCCCTACGTCCTACCCATCTAAAATCTATAATGAGTAACGTACTATAATTAGGCTTCACTATTGACACAGAACAAATAAATAGCAATGGTGCATTAGTTTTGACAACCAAATTCATAGTCACCCAATATGAATATTATCGGTCACCCAGTTATATTAGTCACCCACGTAAAATATGAATATTATTAGTTAGTAACTAACCATTTAAAATATTACTAGTCACCCTCTTATTAGTCACCTATCTACAATATTATTTGTCAACCAATTCTAGACATACAAACATAAACGCAATCTTAGCAAGGTTGAACATTTCATAATATTAGTCACCTAATATAAATATTATTAGTAATACATAATTTGCCAGATTAACCTAAACAATTAAATAATTAATCTAACATATTAGTCATCTATTAGAAATATTATTAGTCACCCGGTATAAACATTATTAAGATTGAATGTCCCATAAAATAAAAAATCATACAAAGAATATAAGATATATAATTTTATAAAATTAGTCACCCCATATAAATATTATTAGTCATATAATCAAATAAACTCTGCTATTTAATTTATTTGCCGAGTTTCTTCTTCAGAATGTTGGATATAGTGAACGGATACATATCATATGCCTCTATTAAAGGGCTTAGAACGATTGAAGACCATTATACACAAAAATTAAATAATATACTAATCAAGGGTCTCTAAGTAGGGGTACTATTACAAAGACTGAACTGATTTCATTGAAGACCATTATATATTAATGAATGGCAAAACATTTATTTGATTGAACACGTAAATTAACGACAAATATAAAACAGCTAACAAGTTCTTACCAATATGCAAAATCCAACCAGAAGAATTGTTGAATTGTTGCAAACGAATATTCTAAATAGTCTAGTACTGTAGAAAGTCTCTCCAAAAAAAGGACAGCCAGTGCACAAGCATCCCGCGTTCACGCAGCATCCGGGAAAGGGCCACATCCCAAGGGGTGAATTGTAGACAGCCTAACTTTACTTTGTCAGTGGCTGATTTCACGGCTCGAACCCGTTCCAAATCGTCGAAATCGTTGCAAAAGACTTGGCAAGCATCACTAGGGTTCAATAAAGAATTTTGGTAAGAGAGGGAAACTTGCCAAATCTTTTTATTTTTTTAAAAAATTTGGAAACGGTTGGAGAGCGAGTCCACTCTCCTTAGCTGCCCCCGTTTAATTTTTTTTTAAAAAATGTCACATAGACTGTCTCACAATAATTAAGCGTGAGACAGTCTCATATAAAAATTTACGTGTAGTTAATAGAACTTATTTATGTTACATTGAACTAAATTTGTTATGAAAAAAGGGTTAGAAAGAATAGGGCCAAAATCAAATTGAATTTAATTCAAGTGGAACCAACACAAATTAACAAATACAACAACAACAACAACACACTCCCAGTGTGGGTCCCGCTTTCACGGGATCTGGAGAGATCCAGCTGTAGGCAACCTTACCTCTACTAGTATTCATACCCATAGAGAGGTTGATTCCATAAGACCCACAAAAACAGTTTAGATGAAAAGTTTATAGAGAAAAACAATTGCGAAACCATTTACGGCGAAAGCAGAGGGGGGAGGAGAAAAAGGGAGGGGGGGAAGCAAATAAAGAAGGAGTAGGAGTAGAGACATACCTGAACAAACCAGGAGCGTTTAGTGCCGTCGCATCTCAGAAAGCATGACCTGCAGACAAGCACACCAAAAACCCTACCCGCCCTACACCGCCTAGGCTACTGCCCCCTACGGAGGCGGTCCCCTACAATCCGAAACCTTAATCCTGTCCCTCCACAACCTCCTATCCTGAGCCATGTCCTCCGAAAGACCGACAACTCTCATGTCCTCTCTAACCACTTCTATTAGGCTCTTCTTCGGTCTACCCCTCCCTCTCTTACCATCGGGAGGGTGAATCACCTCGCACCTTCTCACTGAGGCGGCCACACTTCTCCTCTTCACGTGGCCGAACCATCTAAGCCTTGATTCCCTCATCTTCTCCTCTATGGGGGCCACTCCAGCTAAACCCCTGATTATGACATTCCTAATTCTGTCCAATCTCGTAAAACCACACATCCACCTGACCATTCTCATCTCAGCTACCATCAACCGTTGGACCTGCGTTTTTTTTAGAGGCCAACACTCCAAACCATAGAGAACAGCCGGTCTAACTACCGTCCGATAGACTTTGCCTTTCAATCCCAAGGGCACTCTCTTGTCACACAGTACCCCTGACGCTGACTTCCACTTTTGCCAGCCCACTCTAATCCGCTGGCTAATATCCTCGTCAATGTCCCCATTTTGCTGGATAATCAAGCCCAGATACTTAAATTTTGCGACCTGATACTTAAATGTCCCCAGATACACAAATTAACAAATAACTGACAAAAACCAACTGAAACAGCCAATTAGGTCAGATTTTTTTTTTCCCATTTTGCATTTAATTTTTAATTTGAGTGTGAAAATCAGTGAGGCAAAGCTTAATTGACACTCCCTATTAAGCTGTAAGCAAAATCTTTGTTTGTTGCCCTCGGACTCCGAGAAATGGCCGCAGTTGGTCTGAGTCATGTCCACCTTCTTCTTCGTCTGCAACACCGCCGCCAAATTCTCTCTCATCAATCTCCCCGAGCTTCCCGCGTACTGCCGATCTCCCCCTTCCCGGCACAATGTCAACCTCCTTCTCTCTCTTCAACGGCTAAATTCTCACTTCATAGATTCTCTACTGAACATTCTGTGTGATTCAATTCGCAGGTCCTCATCCTCTATCCCTAGGGTTTCAGTTTAATTCATGTAATTACTCTCTTTCTCTCTCTGACTATCTTAGGTTGCAATGATAATTTGATTTGGATTGATTTTTGAATTTCTGTGAATGATTCCTCTAAGTTGGGAATTGGGGGTTGTTTGGTAGGTAGGAGCAATGGTGGACTGGTGGTTAAATGCGCCGCGCAAAGTTCTTCTGATGGTTTTGAGCCCCAGGTTTGTGTTCTTTTGCTTAGTGTTTTATTTGTTGCTCGTCTGTATCCTTCAAAATAATTTTATGATCTAGTGAAGTCTGTTTTTGGGTGTGCTTTTATTTAATCTGTGATTCATTTCAGATGGGTAGATTATATTATCTGTTTGAATTTAAAAAACTAGATTAAGTCAAGGTTTATAATGCATGATTGGCTACATTAATGCTTGAGTAACGGAAAAAAATGAAAGGGGGGGGGTAGTGGAGTTGTCTGACAATGATCAATTATGTAACAGCAAACAATGGTCTGTGGCTTTTAGTTAATGTGCTGAGTTGGTCTTTAATTTTTCTACGCAAAATGTGGATGGTCGGTGAAAGCGTGGGGTCAATTATTTGGGGTTGCTTCAAGGATTTAGCTGTTTCTTTTTTCTACTGATCTTCTGATATGAGTTGGCCTGAAATAGAGTATGGAAACGGTGTATCATTGGGCATGATTAAAGGATTATTGTGGTTGGGAATGAGTGGAGGCAAAGGAAAGCAATTGACTTTTTGTTCTCTGGATAGTTGAAGGGGAATGAATTGTGTTCTTATGTTTGCAAATGAAAACTTGGTCAATTGTCACGTCACAACTAGGCTGTCAAAAATATAGTGCATATCAATCGGAGGCGCGGTTTGTGCAAGGACAGCACATAGCCTGATTGGATTTCCATTTTTTTGAATTTTATTTTTTCAATTTTTGAAGACCAACAGAAGCCTAGTATTGTTGGAAAATTTGTTTTTTTTTGTTGTTGGAACATAAGGTATTGTATTACTTCCAAAAAAATAGGCAGATGAATACAAAGCAGTTTTTCTGGTCAACAATCATGCATATAAGCTCAAATGAGGTTCCCAACCAAAGCCAATTTGCAATTTGTTGACACACTGTATAGTTATGTGAGCTTAGCTTGGCAAAAGGACGTCGGAAGATTATGTGGGAGCTAACCAATATTAGCTTCAGCCTAGCATGAACTTGATTATGCTGATTTTTGTTATCCTGGTGTTCGATTTTGGAAGCGGTCTGCGTATTTTTGAATGAATAAACTGATCATGGAGACGTGGCTTGTTGAAAGTTCATGATGTTGCATCTTTAACTTGAACATAGAACTAGATGATTGATAGCTAGTGTCTCCTTTGTTTATGAAAATTTGGTTAATTGCTAGGTGAATAGGAAGTCAACATATGATGAGCAAATAAATTGTGTTGAGACACTGGTTATGCTAGGAAAGCACATCATCTGATTGAATTTTCGGTTTGTATTTTGTTGTAACCCAATGACGAACAGAAGCCTTGTATTGCTGGCAAATGTGTTGGCAATGCACATAGTCATGAGACTATAACTGGGCACAAGGGTGTGGGAAGCTTCAGTGGGAGATGGTGAATACCAGCTTGACCCTAACACATTCATGATTATAGTGTTTTCTTTTATCCTGAAAGTGTTTGGATTCGGATATGGGTTTTTATATTTTTGAATAAGTAACCTTTGTCATTTCAACAAGACATGGGTCAACAAGACATGGGTCATGGAAGCATGTTGCACCTTTAAGTTGAACTAAATCATGGCTTAGAGAACTAGGATCAGAATTTGACAGCTGTTGTGTCTCCTTTGTTTCAGGTGGCTGAGAAGAAGGACCTTGCCCATGTTTTAAGCAAAGCAAATTCCTTTCTGCCACATATTGTACTTGCGAGTACGCTGCTGGCTCTTATTTATCCACCTTCTTTCACATGGTTTACCAACAGGTGGTTGGATTTACTCCTTCAATTCTATTGAGGGGGAAAGCGGGACATGGTTGCTTAGAATTTTATGTTTATATTCCTTGGTTGAATGGATCTGCGTGACTGCATCTTTATTTTCTGTTACCTTCTGCATGCCACCACAGAAACAGAGGTGATGAATGTAACTGACAACTGCGTAGAAATGATGATGGAAGGGACATTCGATATTTCATGAAGCTGGAGCCGTTGTTCTGCATGCATGTTAACATACCTAGGCCTTGCTAATAATATGATATTTATCGGATGTTTTTCTCATCTTTATTGAGCAACTATCCTGAATCATGATTCCCTGACCTCAAGAGAAAAGTCCTTGCCTTTGGGTTTGGTTGTAATTGAGGAGGAATTGGTATCCTTCAGAGTTTTCTTTGTAGCCATGTGCTATTATCAGCAGAGCTAGTGGCCTCACTGAGTCACTGTGCTTCTAGTTGTAATGTTCCGGGGAGTATACTAAAAAATTTCTGAAAAGTGTGAGACCGCATTCCTTTTCGTAAGAGTAAGAATGATGCACTTGTACGTTTGAAGTGGAAGGGAAATGATGTCATCATGGTGTTCTTCAATAAGATGACCTCTTCTCCCCTCTTTCTCTCTAGTATCAGAAAAGAAACAAATAAATAAGAGCTTTCAAGCTTTTTCTCATTGTGGTGTTGATGGTTGACGTATTTTTTTCTGTAGAACATCCTCTGCAGTTTTGTCATTGTCTAGTATTGGGAGATGTGCTTGGGAGAGATCAGTGTGACTCTTTTACATTTAACACCCAGAGCATTTGAATCATCAAACCAGAGATGCATGAGAAAAGACAGGTGTAGCGATTGCAAAGCCCTAGTTCATGGCTAAAGGAAATAAAAATTAAACTTTCAGGAAAATCAAGGCAATTTGAGGAAAATAGGTGAAATGGCATCACTGAACCTGTGTTTTTGAATATAAAGAACAAAAATTCCTGAAATTTACTAGCCAAACCATGCCAATTGCTTGGAAAATAATGTGATTGCATCTTCATTGCTTCCTTGGCCTTTAGATTTGAAATGCACTGATCTGCTATTAGTTCCTGGAAAAAAAAGAAAGGGCATTTTAGTGGGACGTTTTTCTTTAGTTCACTATTTCTTAGATTCCTGCAATCAATTTGATTCACTTAGATCATTTATTCAAAATTTCTTTACCGCCAAGAATGTTTGTAAAATTCTCTGACCCTCGATTGTGGATCCTTCTTTCATGGAATTCATAAGTTTCAACATGCAATCAATATTTCATGTTCAGCAGTGTCGTACCCCTTTCATAGTGATCCTTGTATATCATATATTAACTGAAATACGTTGGAAAGAAAAAGAACCTTTGTATGAGAGCGCTTCCTTATTAACGTTGTTGGAACTTGGAACCAGAAATGGTACATTGGGGGAAAAAAAATAAAATCCTTTGGGTCTTCCAAGTATGAACTGGCTGGTTGTTTTCACTGTCACATGGTTCCATGGAATGACTTTTGTGATTTCCACCTTGCTTATTTTATTATTATTATTTTTTTTTCGTACCCAAAAAATGGGCTGTTATGTATTATTCATCTATTTTACTATTTCAAATTCTACAGTGGGTTCAAGATGAGAATTCTGTTGTGTTGCAAAAGATTTGTACATGCATAGCGCCCCCCCCCCCCCCAAAAAACCTTGTGATCCAAACTTAAACATGGATTTCATTGTTACATCCTGAACTACATTCTAGGCATATTCATGATTCATTCAATTGTGGTGGTAGTTTTGGAAAATCATTGCAAGCGTCTGGTGTTGCCATGTGTAATGTGTTCAGAGGCAACTTGTAAGTGTGGACTGTGTCTTCACTCAGCAAAATGCTGCACTTTCTCAATTGTTAAGATTTTAAGTTATCAGGTGTTGGTGCTATGCCTGAACATCAGAAAACAGTCAAAGGTGCTGAACATTTGAGCTGAATCATTTACCTGTGTTATTTAGTCAGTGGACTATATGAAAAGTTCAAATTATGAATTCATATGCCTTATAGTGCTGTTCATGGTTTTCTTGAATCAATTCCAGGTATTATGCACCTGCACTGGGATTTCTAATGTTTGCTGTTGGCCTTAATTCAAGTGAGGAGGATTTCCTTGAAGCTTTCAAAAGACCCGCAGCTATTTTTGCTGGCTATGTTGGACAGTTTGTCATCAAGCCTCTGCTCGGTTTTCTGTTTGGCACAATTGCAGTTACAGTTTTTGGTCTCCCGACTACTGCTGGTATGTGTCTTTACCTTTGTCCCCTTTGCATTGCGTAGCAATTGAGAGATTTGAGGGGATAGCATACTGTTCATGAATAGCTAAAATGCTATGCAATTTTAAATACGGTGCTGTTCCATGTTCTTATACATATTCTGTATTCCCTGCATAACCTACTTTGCTTCAATATATTTTTTTGATGGTAGAAGTAAAGCTCCATTGGGTTTTCATCAGGTGCTGGAATCATGTTGACGTCCTGTGTCAGTGGTGCCCAGCTCTCCAATTATGCAACTTTCTTAACCGACCCTCAGATGGCCCCTTTGAGCATTGTGATGACATCATTGTCTACGGCTTCTGCAGCATTTGTGACACCCCTTCTATCTCTGCTTCTTATTGGAAAGAGGTTACCTGTAGATGTAAAAGGAATGATGACTAATATCTTGCAAATTGTAGTCGTGCCTATTGCTACAGGGTTGCTTCTTAATAGGTGAAAATATGGATCCATTCTGTATTGTCCTTCGTTTCACAGCTCCAGATTTTCACGTGATAGATACTCTGGGCGAGAACTTCATGATGCGAATGTGGGTTGCTTGTGCAGGTTGTTTCCCAAGGTCTCCAAGTCAATCCGGCCCTTTCTGCCTCCACTATCAGTGTTTGTAACATCTCTCTGTGTTGGTGCTCCACTTGCCATCAACATAAATGCTGTTATGTCCCCATTCGGATTAACCATTCTTCTGCTTGTAATTACATTTCACCTCTCTGCTTTTCTTATGGGTTATGTGATGTCTGGCTTGGTATTTCATAAGGCACCTGATGTGAAAGCTTTGCAAAGAACACTCTCCTATGAGACGGGTAATGTGTTATTCCTCATTTCTTGTTTTCCATTATTTATTTGGTTGTTTCTTTAAGCTCATCATCAAACTTAATGTTGCTATGCAGGCATGCAGAGCAGTCTTCTTGGCCTTGCACTTGCTAACAAGTTCTTTGAGGATCCGGTTGTTGGAGTTCCACCTGCCATCTCTGTAAGTCAAGTTCTTATCAGTCAACAAATTTGGCTGCCTTGTCTCCTTTTTCTTTTCGATTCCTTTCTACTTGTTTTTGGTATTCCCTCCTTATCCTCCTATATATTTCATTGTGGCCTGCGGAGTTGATGGTATAGTCCTGTATTGCCGTGAATGTGAAACCAGTTATACCTACTTTTTGGTACAGAAGAGACGATGTCCTATTGTCAGAGAGAAGCCATCCACACTTTTCCTTCCACAGTGTGTCTTGGGGTGCTTTTGGGGGTAATGAGATTTATGTAGTATGCAGGTAAATCTTGGTAAAACTCAAGCAAACCATGGCAGGCTTTGACGATCAGCCTCCTCCAAAAAGTTTAAAGGGCTTGTGAGCTGCCTCGGGGCAGGTTGGGGAAAAGCCCCTGTTGCATTCTTAAGTTATATACTCAATTTGAGAAAATAAAAGGGGTACCAAGTATTTTTATGTTTTTTTTGCTGCTTATGAATCTTGAATTCTTGCAAAAAAAATGCCGCTAAACTTTCTAGAGTTGTATATAGACTTACAATTGGCAAACACTTCTTTGGCTCTCAACTTCAAAGTATGGAATTCTGGAGATTCCATAGTGACCATTCTTGTCCATCCCTTTGTAGAATTCAGTATGTTCTTTCTCTAAGATCCATAAGCGGCAAAAATAAATAAAAATCCTTGGGATACCCTCTTTTGTTAGGCTAAATATGCCAGTGGTTTGGAGGGGCTTCTTTTTTTATATGAAGGACCAGCTCGTGTGCACTAATCTTGCTGGTCTTTCCCTCCTACACTGCCTTCAAAGCTCAAGGTTGATCATCCTCCGCCAGTGTTCCGCCCACGATCCGAGGACCCTCTAAAGGAGCCCAAAACAGTATACTAAACAGAAAATATTTCATCTACCCTTCACCTTGCTTGCATTATTTGCTTTTGGTTACTTTTTATTACATTAGTTGAAAATTAGCAGTGTTAATGGTAGAGATGAGTGGTACTCCAGAGATGTTAGTCCAGCAGTGCCCAGCATATTTTGCTACTATCTTCCAGGGTCCACAAGCTGATATTGAAAGCATTTGAACAATTGAGCTGATACTTCTGTCTGGTAATTTGGCATTAAATTATAGAAGGTACCCCCCCCCAAAACCCCAAAAAGTAGAAATGGTATCAATACATGCTCGATTTTGCCACATTGAGATTTTAAAAAAGCCTGTGACTTTGGTTGACAACTGCCACATGATATGAATCTCGCTGCAGTGGGGTCTGGGGAAGTTCAAAGTCTGGATTACCCTGATATGAGTTGCTCAGGGCATCCCCAGCCATTGCCATGCGAGCTCCCCTCCCCCCACACGCGGGACACCCACCCCCCTCCAGCCACTGCCACGCGTGTCCCTCCACGCCACGGCTGGCCGAGTCTCCCCGCGTGCCACAAATGCCCTTAATAGAGTTTAATTATAGTGGAATTTGCTGTTTTCATGTCTACTCTTCCATTTTCTTTGAGTTCTATTTCTGGGTTTTCATGCTCAGATTTAGTTTAGTTCAATTCCATTCGCGTCCACTGCTCTAATTTCACAGCCCTTAATCTGGGTTTTAATTGCATTCTGCTGAGTTTGGATTTTTTTCTTCATCGAAGTTTCTGGGTTCTCTGTTGTTCATCAGTTCGGGATTCATGTGGGCTTCCATTAATGGAGGTTGGGAGTTGGCCGAGCTCAGTGAGCTAGGAGGCCCTATGTTACTATGTCTGTTTTTGGTGTGCCCAAATTTTCAGCATGACTGCATTTTTTTAATTTGATGTTCTGGATTGTTTTTTCTTTTTTCTTTTTTTTTGAGGTTATAAATAATTTTTATATGATTAAAAAAATAGGTTGTGTGTTATGAAGTGGGTCCATGATAAATTTTTTTATTGGGTTATTCAAATTGGAGTTTCATGGGTTGGAGAAGTAATGGAATGCAAGTTCTAAAAATATGAAATTTTTGCTGATGTGGCAGGCCAGAGTTCCAAAAAATGGAACTTGGGTTGGGGATGCCCTCAATAGACCATTCTTGGGTGATCCTTAGAAATGGCATAATCTATTCTTAATGTTGAAAAAATGCTTACTTTCATGAACCCGTTCCCTTTTCCTGGGTTTTGCCCTAGAAACTGAATTAAACTCTCATTGTGCTACCTGACAACAACGTTGCCTTGAAACTGCCGACATGACATAGATAACAGCAACATTAGGTAACAGCAATGCCCTCTTACTCTGTCCTTCTGTTTTGCAGACTGTTATCATGTCCTTGATGGGATTCGCACTAGTTATGCTGTGGGCTAAGAAGAACAAGGATTAGCAGGTTCATGGCGGAGAGAAATTCCAACTTTCGCAAGCATTTGTCTAATTGTGAAGCTGAGCTTCTCTGGGAATAGGTCAAATTTTGCCCCATTTTCCCTCTGATGTAGGTTAGGTTTTTGCTCATAGGCATTGATCACTGTTCTCTAAGCATAAGTAAATTCTATTATCCCAGTTTTGGTTATTGTGGCTTAGCGCTCGGGGCAGATTTCAGCAATTCATTTTCTTTTTGCTAGAAAATACAGGGGAAATGGAAGGAGGCACATAAAAGACAATGACATTGCTCTTGTACCAGTATTACCTTTGTCTTTTGACTGTGTATGGAGCTAATGATATGTGTGAATGCGGGGATGTTCGTCTTATTCATGCTAATTTTTTCACTTGCAATTAGTGGCAGTTTTAAGTTGTTTCTACATTGGGTGCTTCTGAATTCAATTGTTGGAAGAGTTGTCTTAAAACATTATTAGTTTAGCAACTGTAGTTATGCCATGGCTAGCAAAGTATCCAACAAAGTAAGGAGTGGGGTGCTGTTGGAGACATAAGTGCGAATTTTTTTATTTTTTTCTTTGAATGCTAAGTGCGGACCATTTTTGTTGGGCCTCTATCTTAAGTGTGTTGAAGAGGGCTTGGAGGCCCAGTGGGGAGAGGGAGCCACTAGCTCGTCGTCCCTTTAGGGGCATCCGATAAAATCGAACATGAGTTTGGATTATGTTTCATTGCCTATATACTCTATTGGATGATAACAGCTTCCCCCCCTTCCCCCGGTCTTTTGCACAAAGGATCATTGAAAATAGTTGTTGGGCTTTAAAGAAATAAAAAATTACTATTTATGATAAATAACCTGGATCTATAAAGTCGGATCTACTTAATAATTTGCGATTTTTGTGTATCTCTTCACAGAAGGAAAGGAAAACAGAGAAGATTGATCATATTTACTTGAACAACTTGCATTTTGTTGCAAGCACGTTGTCTATTCTTTAATCAGGCCATAAAAAATGGTGTTTCCCTATTTGGTGGTAACAGATAAATATTAGATTCATCATATTTTGATTTTTCGCCTTTATATGCAATTGTAGTGTATGCACAGTTGTAACTTTATGTTAAAAAATGAAAATATTGTAGACAGTACTAGAACTTGACATAAAAATTCCAGTCTCTGAAAATGGGAAAAATAAAATCTAATATATTGGCTAGCTTTTTTTTTTTTAATTGAAGCACAATCCAAAATACTTACTCAAACAATTAATTTTTTACCATTTGGAAGACAGAACCTAGCTTTTTTTTTTTTTGAAGGAAACTACTAAAATGTGGGGTGACATTAAAAAAACAATACCATATATGGACATTTTTTTAAAAAAATTTACGAGAAGTATTCATGTGTGTTTATTCCTAAAACATGTTGAAAATCATTGAAATATCCTGACATTTGTTAAAATGTCATGGAAGTATACTGAAACATTTTGAATAATTGAAGAAAATATAATTATACATTTTCAATAAGAACTTAACAGCACTGAAAGTGCTGAATGTTGTTGAATGCTAATAATAAGTATCTGTGATAAATTGAAAAGAACACGCCCACATATATGACAATTTAAATCTCTACATCAAGACTGCTTATCCAAGACTATCATATATTTTTGTGAAAAGTAGACTACTCTTTTGGAAGTACAATATATTATACTGTTAGTTTATTATTCACTTAAGTTTCAACATCTTTTTAATATTTGAGTCTATCAGATCTATAAAGTTCATACTTTTAAAATTAAGATGTTTTTTCTTTGAATTTTCTAATGAAATTGAAAGATTAATTATCTCATATTATGTTTACTTGTACAAAAGGGAGGTCCTGATATCATTTCTGGCAGTTCTATTTGTGGGCCATTCCAATTAGGTAATGATATATGTCTTGTTGTAACAACAACAACAAACTCCCAGTGTGGGTCCCGCTTTTGCGGGGTCTGGGGAGATCCAACTATAGGCAACCTTACCTCTACCGCTATTCCTACCCATAGGTCTTGTTGTAAGACACTCTTAAATGTCTTGCCTTATTATAAATTAACGTGTTTTACGATTTAAAAGTACAAATTCTTCAATGATTATAATTAATTATGAATTGCTAATCTTAAATATTCGTCGGTTATACCGACGAAGTGTTAAATGATACCCTAATCGCATTAACCTTATAGTAGAGTACATATGATGCACATATTTTCGAAATATGCTAAATTATGAATAAAAAGATGATTTTATACAATTTATAAGTCGTAATATGTTTCCATGATTCGATCCTACCATTTTTTTCAATTTAAAAACATACTAGTATTATTTTTTAATTAAAATAAGACACTTATTAAGTGTCTTGCAGTAAGACACTTATCATTTTGCTTCCAATTATTCCACATGGGTAACTGAAATTGTCACTGATATTTGGTTCATTCTTAGAACACAGCTCAAGAGCGGCAAAAATCTGCAGCAAGGGACAACCATGTCATCCACTGCCTTGTTACTGCATCGGCCAACTCCAATTCCCTTCTCTTGTTCATCATCAAGGCCTCGATTTCTCTCCCCTCTCCCCTCTCCGACCCTTCGTTTATCCACAATTTCCTACTCCACCCAAACGAAAAATACTCTCATTTGCCGTGTACTCAGAACCCAGAAATGGGTACCCGCTTTATTGGGCGCTGGCGTCGCTCTAGCACTGGTGGGTCCCGCCGCCGCCGCCGAATTGCAGTTGTTGGGATCTTCGGTTCAGTTCCATGAGCCCCCCAATGCTCTCTCTCTCCCCACCTGGGCTGTCCATGTTTCCAGCGTTGTTGAGTGGTGAGCAGTTCTTATCTTGGTTCTTTTCTTGATTCCAAATTTACAAATTTGTTGGGTGGTGTTAAATAGCTGTTTTGTTTTGGTTTGTAGTAAGCGGGTAGTGTTGAATCGTGTTTTTGTTTGATGGGTTTTGCTTGAGTTTCTCTAAAAGTTTGTGTTCAATCTTAGTTCTTTTGTTGATTCCTGGTTTCCAGTTTTGTTGTTTGGTGTTGTTGATTTTTGTTTTTTGGTTGAGTTGTAGTAAATGGTTAGTGTTTAAATTGTGTTTTTTTTGATGGGTTTGACTCGGTTATGTCTAAAAGTTTGTGGTTTTGTGGGATTTTGCTTTTTGTAAGGTTGACAGCAATGGCGTTGGCGTGGCAATATGGAGAGAAATCAGGAAATGAAACTTGGAAAGGTCTCTCCTGGGGCATGGTGAGTTTTGATGATGCTTTTTCAACCCCTCTAATGCATTGACTTGGGGAATGGCTGTGACTGTGAGAGCTTAGCCTGAACTTCAATGATCATGCTTACAATTATATTTGATTTGGGTTGCCTAATACTTTACATGATATAAGTATTGCTTTTACATGGTGTATGGACTATGTTGTAGTTATCTGTGTGACTGTTTCTGCCTAGCTTTGGTTGAGCTTGAGCATGCTTCCTACGCATAACATAACACAAGCATGGCGACTATGTTAATCCGACCATTTATTTCTTATCAAAGTACCTATTTTTGAGTGTTGGCCACATGAGAAAGTGTGTGCTGTGGGAATTGGAATGAACCATAAGTGAGTTTTATTTTATGCCACATCACTTGCTCTTTCTTCTCTGTACATGAGAGTCAAAATTGTAGTCTCCTCTACAATGGGGAGTCTCATCTTCAGCAAAATGATGCTTGTGGATGGTTTAGAATAAAAATTTGTTGAACCCAAATGGTGCAAACCATCCATAAGATGAGATTACCCATTGGCTTCTTGCATTGTTGATTGTATCGCCACTAGAGGTGCTTTGATATGTGGTTCAGGCGGTTGAAATTGCGAAAATTAAAAAGTGAACTCCCTGATAACTATTCAGGAGCATTCAGCGGTTTTTGTTTTCTATAGCACACCAAATTTAGAGTGGTAATAGACACGTTCATTGTAACAACTAACCAAATGAGAGGTTCCATTCCTTATGCCGGTGATTGCAGTTTAATAATGGGATAATGAGTGGAGCAATTGCAGAAGTGTAATTCATATTTTAGCACTCGAGATAGGAAAGGTCAATTAGGGATTTAGGATGGAGCAAGCTAAATATAAGCAAAAGATACAAACATTGAAAATTCAAAAGAGCAATTGCCTTGCTGAATAATGTTACTGTAGACTTCGCAAATCCATTAGCCATGCACTTTTAGAAGGTTCACATCACTTGAGATTGACTTCGCATGTGATCTTCTTAATTTATAGTTTTGCCGAGATTGGGCTTGTGTTGGTTTTTGAGCTAGACGAGGGTGATAATGGTGAGAACACTGTAAAATTCTGAATATACATAATACATCATGAATGAAGTTCAAGCAGGATTGTATCCATACAAGTTGTCAATATTAGTAGTATCTAGTATCCTGGTAGAATAGTAGTACATGTATTTCTGATACTGAGATGTGTAGTTTTCTTAATTAACTTAAAAGACATGCTTGCATTATATTTGCATCTAAGAATTCATGCCCTTTTTTGGGTGGCTTGCTGTATCTTAACAATTGGAAAGAGTTAGTGCTGAATCAACTTTTCAACTTGATCATCATGGCTTGTTTCTTCATTGTATAGGACTGAATATGGAACAAAGTTGTAAACACAAATTTCAAGTTTAAAATGAATTAGATAGGAATTTGGATATAAGATTGAATCTTTATATTGATTTGAATATGTGGGTACAATCTCTATTTAATACAATGAGTTTAATCATCTGATTCAATCTCTTTGTTGAATTTAAATGAACTTTGGCTTGACAGAGGGCTTTGAAGGTTTGATCTCAATCAAGACAACTCTTGGATCTTCAAGGGAGGATGACACGTTCTCATCGCGCTCAATGTGTTTGATGTCTTCCTTGAAAAAGAGAGTATTTGATCTTTGAATGGATTCTTCCAATTTTCAAATTTTTTTTTTACCAAGAGGGGGGTAGTGTCCTATTTATAGGAAAGCTTCCTCCTCCCCCTTGAAAGTCAAGATCGGCCTTGACTTGGGTATTGAGCCTTTCAATTAGGCCTTATTATGGATTGCTTTGACTTAAGAGTCATTTGCTTTGACTTTGACTTGGGAGTCTCTCGGGCTTGGGTCGGGCATTGACTTGGAAATCAGCTTGAGCTTTGACTTGACTTGGACCTGGTTTCGATCGCATCTTAACTTGGAAGTCGTTCGGGCTTTAGGTCGTGACTTGACTTGAAAGTCGATTATTGGACATTGCAAATTCTAATAAGATCAGCTTCATATGAAAACATTGCAATTTCTTAAAAAAAAAAGCAGTACTTTGTTGAACTACATGATGACCTGATCTTATTGGAAATTGCAATGTTTTCATAAGTACGTAGACAGCTTGGTAAACAAATCATCAAGTACAGTCAAATATAATAAAAGCGGATAGTAGGGCGCAACCAAATTTCATATGAAGGAGGACACACAGTCCATTACAAGCGTTCATTACAAAAAAAAGGAGGAACAAAACAAGCTAAATGATACATCAGTTGGTATCCATCCAAGTGTCAGGGTTGAGTGAGGATTGCATTGTTAGCTCTCCAACTCCTTTACATCATCAGGCGAGAAAGTGGGCACCATCTGAAGGTCAGCAAGAGTTTTGGATCTCACATCAACTTCCTTCTCGGCGGCCTCTAGTAGGGAAGATTGAACCTGAACGTCGCCCTTAAGCTGGGGCTCCTCTTCCCTAGCAAGGCAAATTGCTTCATCCAAATCAACAATCTTCTGCTCCACTCCTTTGAGTTTCTTCGTCAAGACACCAAGATCTGCGCGGACCATGGCAAGGTGGGAGCGCGCAAGATCAACCTGTGCAGTGCATAAGGCCTTCTCCTTCGTCACATCATCAGGGTGGCGGCACGAGAAAGTTGCTTTCTTTAATGATAAGAAAGTCGATAATGCACTTTTATAATCCTCCACCTTCTTCCTAAGGGGGTCGGGTCTCCACAAAGCCGCTCAATCCCCTTGTAAATCATTGGGGTTCCTTGAAGCCTTTCCTCTACTTAATCAAATTTCGCATTCTTCAAGCACTTGGATCCCATCACTAATGTGGCGGTGGTGAAGATACTTTGGGAGCCAGGGCCGGGGCAGAAAGAAGTAGTGGAGGGAGCAGCACCACAAGAGGGTCTTTCTTTCGAACCTCCAGGAGTGCCAACGTCAGCAGCAAAAGAGAGCCCTCGTGGCTACCTCAAGAGGGTTGGGTCCATCAACTGAATGCTGGCTCTCGGTTGCTGATGCATGCAAGGCCTCTGTTCCTCTCGAAGCTGAACTCCCAACCTTGTGAGGTGATATATGCCTCCTCATAGTTGCAATGTCCTTGTCTATGCTTGGGATTGCCTTGGGTGCAGATGATCTAGTTGTACGGCTAACATCCTCGAGTAACTGCTCTTCGACAATGGGTGTAGCCTCGTGTGCTAGGTCGAACTCTCCAATTTGAAAAACAAAAAACGGGTTAAACAAAATAAGTATGGAAACATTCCGTGCTCATCAAAAACCAAAGAGACAAGGGAAAAGAAAATGACAATAACGAGGCAAAGGAAAGGAGCATGCGTCCTCAAGATTGGCTGGCTCGCCTGAACAGCTCTGGATGTCATAAAAAAAGTCACCTCCAAAATTGACTCTAGCATATCTGGGAACCACAGTCTCGTGCCTCTTGCCCCCCCTATGATTGAAGTTCGTCTCAGACTCTAGCTCGCTATCACTACCCTTTGCCAGACCTCGCTTTTTATCCGCAAAGTGAAGTATCGGGGACCTATGAGCGTCATCACTAGACTTTGGTCCCTTAGCATCTAACTCTGTCACAGGATCCTTTCCTTTATTCCCTTTGGCCTTTTTCAATGAGCCAGCCTCTGCATCCTTCTCTTGCTTAGATGAATTTGCTGTTTTACTTTTCTGTAAAGATGAAAGCATTACATCGAAGGTCATTAATGGTCAACTTAGACCATCAAATCTTATAAGCTGAGGTGGCATACTGACTTAATATCAAGGAGTGACGAGGAAGAATGTCCTGAGTCATAGTCCCCAGGAATAGGAGCCGCTTCTAATGTAGAAGGGCGTCATCATATGACACTACCCGGGTGCGGGGATCCTCAAGAAGCATTTCGGAAATCCCCTAGCAGAAACCAAACTGTCTGCTGAACTGATGCGGGCTGTAGGGTTCAACATAAAAAGTGGCACCCAGGCAAATAGGAAGGAAAACGTCTCGAAGAGAGATCAAGTAGCTCGATTTATCCCCATCCAAATCTCCATCGTCAATAAGGATCTCCGACTGATTTCTTCCCAACATTAGACATCCCAGGTCAGACGACTCTTCCCTCACGTATAAGCTCGCGAGCATCTCCAATGTCGTTGCGCATCATTTGTAACCCGGAGTAGCCCACCATCAAAAGACTCAGAGGGGGAGGCGGCAATACATGGTGAGTCTTGAAATAGTAGGCAAGTCATCTGTGAAGATAGTGGTAAGGAAAGAATGATCGTAAATGAGAAGGTTTCGCAGCCTTAGTAATCCCATTAAGGTTACGGTAGATGCTTGCTAGCACAAGGATTGTGAGACTGAAAGCAGTAGCAAATGCCATCAAGCTAGCAACCTTAAAAGTTCCCGAGCGAATGAACTTCTCCCCGGTCTCAGGAAGTACAAAAGCGCACAGCCAACACGACAAGAATGCGGCAAGATATGTGCTCTCCCTTGTATCTTTGGGAACCCCCAGGCTTTTGAAGACGTCTAACTTATCACGACTCCAACAAAGTTCTTGAGACTGAATCTGGCCACTATGATTTTGCGTCCTCATGAGAGTCAAGCTACGGCGGCGACACTGTGTTAGCGGGTTATGGATAAGTTTCTTCTTACACCAAAAATCAATTAAAACCTTAGCACTGATGCCCTTCTCGTAGATAGGCATCTTTTCTAAGCTTCTAAAAACAGTAAATAGGAATTTGCAAAAAGATGGGATAGTCTTCAAATTTTACTTGTCCGATACTCAAAAGCTTGGATGCTAAGGATAGTTTCATCATAAATCTTGCTGCTCATTGGAAGCCCGCCAAGTCTGTGTAAGGCCCATAGGGAGATGGACATCTCTCTAGATGTGGTGTGAAGAGTGTTAGTAGTAGGACACCAACTTTCACAGAAGACGTGCAGCACATAAATGTTGTGGCTGTAGGAGTAAAGCGACGCATACATTGCCTGGTATAAGGCACATCTCCTTAGGCGCATCTGAAAACAAGAAAACACATGTTCTGTCCATTCCTAGTACAAGAGAATATAGTCAAACTCTCCATTAAGAAGCATGTTCGGGCCCATTTGGATTGCCTGAATATAATGCGGTGTCCGAGTATAGGAAACTCGGTGAGCAGGCTGTACTTGTCATGATACACGCTCTGCAGGAAGTACCCAAGTGAATCATCCTCCGCACCTTTTTCCACTCGGATGGAAAACTTAGGAGGAAAAGATGATGACTTTATAGCACGCGCCTGATTGGCTTCGGCCTCCTCAAAGAACGTTGGACCAGGAAAGAACTCCCTTATTGGAGTTTGTCATCCTCCTTCTCCACGACAGAAAGAAAAAGTTTGCCATCACGCTGAAATTTCTTAAGATCAACCATTGTGAATAACTTGAAAATAGAAGAAAACACAAAGTTAGTTTCTTTTTCAGGACGGAAATTAGCAAACAAAACGGTGTTCAGGCAAAACAGATACTAAAGAAGGGAGGAGCATGAAGGAAAATCAATCAAAATATTAGTCTTCAGCCACCCAACTGCTCTTTGCTGCTCACACCACTTTCGAGCGTGTAGGTTTCTATTCTAGATTTCTAGGCTTCAAAGTACTTAGCGGCAAACCATTTCGCAAGTTGTTCTTCAAGTCTTCGTACCACTTTCAGGCGTGTAGTTTTCTGTTCTAGGCCTCAAATTACCTAGCTATTTCTCAAGTGGTTCTTCAAGTCTTTGTATCACTTTTAGGCATGTAGGTTTCTGTTCTAGTCCTCAAAAGGCCTAGCGGCAAACCATTTCGCAAATAGTTCTTCAAATGGCTTCTCAACCTGCACATGCAACAATATAAACACAACAAAAAAAAAGAAGCGTCTTGGTATACAAAAAGACAAGCACAAGTGACAAAAAAGGCAATCTTTCAACAAGTAAGCATGATGTTGCGCCTAAAATAAATGCCACTTTTCAACCAATGAACATGATGTTGCAACACGAGAAAATGTGACAATAAATAAATGTGACGTTACAACTTACAACGGTACAAATAGGCATGAGAAGACTTTTCAGGCTAATAAAGTGGCTTCCTTTGGTTTCATTTCAGCCAAAGTTACCACATTTATTATCCATGGTCGTAAAAAAATGGCAAGCCTTTTAAGACACAACATTGCAAATTTCAATAAAAGGTTTAGTCACAAGCAACCTAGGACTTAATGAGCATAAAAAAAAATTCCTCATTTTATACATAACTTGGCCGCAAAAAAAATTCTGTACTCCTAAAGATTAGTACTTTGATTTATTCAAACTACTCAATCCACAAAAAAAGGGATTTGACTTTCACATTCAAAGGAAGTGGATCAAGGCCAAAGCACTAAGGCACTAAATAGTAGCAGGACCACCACATGCAAACAGTGAAGAGCTCGGTACCTTGGAGTAATTTGCTAAAAATTCTACACCAAGGACAAGAAGGGCCGCTACTTTCTTATCAGAAAAGAGAAAGTATTGCTACTTTTAGGAGCTATATGTCAAAAGCAATAGCCTTTTTGTTAATGACCAAGTCGAAAAAGAAAGAGAGACTACCATTAAGAGACACGAGTATAAAGCAACGCTTCAGTACTCTCCATCTTTCACTTCCCATATCAAAAAAATTTCTCACCAACAATCCCCAATTCCTTTTCTCCTTCATCCACTCAACCGTATCAGAAATAAGCATGAGGAGTTCAAATTAAATAGAGACCCCCCAAAAAAAAATGGAGGCCAAAGTTATCACCTTTCCTTTGCAAAAAGGATGGAAGAAATTAGAGTTCAACACCAAATGGCAATGAAAAAGCTCATTTTCTCTTTCCTTAGTTCATACGTCCAACCCAGAAAGCATGAAACATTCAACTCAAGCAAAGATAGAATAAAAAAAACAAGAGGCCAAAGTTGTCACATTTCTTTTGCAAAAGGGAGAAAAAAACCGCCCTCACAAGTGATGATAACGAAGCAGAGACTATGCAAGGAAGGTGGGTGCTTGACCCATTCAGCTATTTTAAGGGAGGAAGATGAGAAAATTTCAATGCTTAAAATGCTTTAAAGGTTGGGTCTTTCATAAGAGATTGCAAGTTTAAAAGGTCAACAAAGATAATGAGGAAAGTTTTAAAATGTGATACCTTTGTAGCAGATATGGATGTTAGATTGGGAACCAAGCCACTCAATGCAAGAATGTTGATGCAAGCACCAAGCTTTAGGGGCTTCCACAGTATGTTGGAGTTAGTGAAACAGCAGTAGCATAGGGGGGGCTGGGCAGCAGGTTCTCGGGTTTCAGGACGCTGGAGAAGAAGAAGAGAAAGAAAGGAGAAGAAAGGGGAACAGGGGCAAGTCACGTGACTTAGGCGTGGCGTTTAAATGAAGGAAAACAAGCCCAGGCCGGGCTGGGTCTAAAAGGAAAGGGTTGAAATATGGGCCGGTCCGAGCCCATAAAAGAAGAAGGAAAGAAGAGAGCAGTAGTCACGTGCAAGGCATGAGGATCTTAAGTGAAATGTAGCATGGCTTTGGCTGGGAGTTGGCCCACGCAAAACAAAAGAAGGAAAATGGGCCAGGCCACACAAAAAACGAAAGAAGGTAAGAAAAAAAAAGCCACCTAGACCCTGTGTTTAAAAAAGCGTGCCCCTAGGCTCACAAAAGCCCGAAGCCCACCTTCTTGCGCCTTGGAATGGGTTAAGCTCGGTCCATTCTTAAAGCCCACGCTTTTTTGGGCTTTTCTGGGCTTCAGACCGAGGCCCAAAGCCCGCACTTTATAGATCATAACAGACTGTTTCGGGAAAAAAAAAAAAACTATAAGGGGCCTCGACCCCGCTTTTTGTTTGTGGAAATCTTTCAATCAAGATGTTACTAAAAGTAAACAAAGCATATTGCTACTACTGAACTTGAGTTTGGAGTTGGAAATCCTAACCGTGGTGACAACAATCTAGTAAATGCTTTGTTCTTCTGTCTTCTTTCAAACTTCCTTCTCCATCCTTCTCCTCAGTTATTGAACAACCATGGAAGGTTTTTCTTTGTTTCCTTTTGTTTTTTTGCAGCTTCAAGGAGGTCGGAAATGGTGCCTCCTACAATGCTACAATTGTATCGAGCCTTTACTTTTTTTTTTTGTGCTTCTTAATCTTTCTCCTTTTCTCTCTCTTTGACTCTCTCTCTCTCTCTCTTCTTTCATGGAATGCTGGCAGCATGTGTTATGTTTTTGAGGTTCAATTTATAGTAATCTAATTGAGTTGTGTTTAATGCTTTATTTGTGTTTTGTCGTGTTTAATTGATTATCTTTTTTTTTCTGGTGAAAATCATTTATTTGATTCCATTATCGAGTTGATTTTAGAAGAAATATAGTTTTGGAACGATTTTCAAGCATTTTTTTTACTAAAAGTGCACCTCGCGTCTAAAAAATCCGCGCCTTCACCTCGAAGCCCGTGCCTGGGGCCCTAGGACCCTTCGCGCTTTTTTGCGCCTCGAGCTTTTTTAATCTAAGCCTAGACCAGCTTGTTGTTGGACCAAAACTGGGGTGGGGACCTTAGGCCTTAAATTGTATTTTTGTTTCCTTTTGGCTTGTATCTGCAAATACCACATTTTGTGTTTCACTGAACATTAGCCCCTTGGCTTATTACGCTCAATCTAGTGATTGCATATCCTTGATCGACATAGTTTGTGACAATAGTGGACTCTCAAGATGACAAGTTAAATATATAAATATTTGAGACTTCGGTCACATACAAACGACAAGTCTCATACGTGACCTTGTCTCGAGTGAACAATTTGTAGACATTGAAAAATTATTCGTGACGTACCAAAATAAAATCAAATTATATAATTGGGTCAACCCTTTTAATTAATTTAATCAGGCACAAAAGACTCTCCAGTCAGGCCTAAAAGATTCTCAAGTCGAAATCTAAATGACTCTCAAGTCAAGCCCAAATCATGGTCCAAGAATCGACTTCCAAGTCAAATTATAACCTAAAGGCCGAACGACTTCCAAGTCAAGACGCGGTTAAAACTAAGTTCAAGTCAAAATCAAAGGTCAAAGCCCAAGTCGACTACCAAGTCAAACGTCAAACGATTCTCAAGTCAATATTCGGCCAAAGCTCGAGGCCATTTCCGAGTCGATGCCTGACCCAAGCCCGAGAGACTCCAAAGTCAAAGTTAAAATCAAAACAAATGACTCTTAAGTCAAAGTAATCCAGGATGAGATCTAATTGAAAGGCCCAAAAACCCAAGTCAAGGCCCATCTTGACTTTCAAAGGGGAGGGGGAAGTTTTCCTATATAAATAGGACCCTACCCGCCCTCTTGGTAGAAAAAAGATTTAAAAATTGAAAGAATTCATTCAAGGATCAAATACTCTCTCTTTCAAGGAAGACATCAAGCACATTGAGTGTGACGAGTGCGTGCCGTCCTCCCTTGAAGATCCAAGAGGTGTCTTGATTGAAATCAAGCCTTCAAGGCCCTCTCTCAAGCCAAAGTTCATTCAAATTCAATAAGGAAATCGAATCAGAGGATTAAACTCATTGTATTCAAAAGAGATTGTACCCACATATTCAAATTAATATAAAGATTCAATCTTGTATCCAAATTCCTGTTTAATTCATTTTAAACTTGAACTTTGGATTTACAAAAGTTTTGATCAAGAATCGAAAGCTATGACACTAGTTTAGGATAATGCAAATACAATAACCTAGACATTGTCCGTCTTCAATACAAACTTTCACAACTCCATTGTGATTTTTTATTGAGAATAGAACCGGAATCGATTCTTTAATAGATGTGGACTTGTATGACTACTATGATCTATAATTCCTGTTGATAATGAATGTTTTTTCCCCCACTTGCTGAGCATTTTTGTGTGTACAGCAGAAAGGATTAAATGTTTTTCTCTTGGAGACAGCTCAACATACTAGTAGCAAACTTCGGTCTTGTTACCAACCCATCCCAGACCGCATTCTTGCTGCCCTGAGATGTTTGGAAATTGGTATGGTTTAGGTTCCCGCACTCGGTGGAGCAATGTGTGCATGCACATGGCATTTCTTTTACAATGCTGAGTCGCTCGAGGTACCTTGTTTTGGCTGCTAATCTCATATCTGCTATCAGTAGTTTACAAATTTGCAGCTACTATGGGAGTTCATTAATTACATCTATAGTCTGAAGAGTCAATGCTGCTTGATGTTTTCCAGGTGCTGGTGGCTCTTCAAGCTGCACTGACAGTTTTTGGTAATGCTACAATGTGCATTGCTGCATTCCGCATATACAAATCACAAAGTAGCTCAGAGAATATGTGAAGTTGGTTCATTGGCTTGTACATTTAAATTTGCTTCAATGATTGACTTTCGAGCCTCCTGTCATTTTATTCTTTCTGCCAGTAATACAGCACATGGTTCTTAGCTGGACTTGCATCAACCTGCGCCCCCCTCCCCCTCCGGCAAACAAAAGAAAAAAAGAATTTTACAGTTGTACATGTTCTGTGAATTCTAGTGGAAAGGAAGAGACATTTATTTGAAATTGACATCCCTTTCATGTAATTTCACGGTTGGGTGCTCTGGTTGCTGTGTTCTTTTCATGTTCTCAAGGATTAGCCTCTCGTAATGAATCATGTTTAACAATGGCATTTCGTGGGGATGAATGTGTAGTTGATCTTGCTTCTTTGTAGTTCTGCGCATAAGAAAGCTCAAATGCATGTGGGTTGTGGTTTGATTGCAAGCTTAACTACATTTAAATCTGGTACTTATCAGCTGTAGTTGCTATATTTTTATGGGAAGTCTATACAGTTGGAAGTGCATGTTCATGTACCGCGCTATTAACTTTTCGTTTTCTTACCTATTGGTTGTTCATTCGTAGTTTTTGAACATACATATGTTGTTGTGAATTAACAATTGCAGCTAGGAATATATAGGTGCGAATGTTTACTCGAGATTTCGTAATTTTCCTGCATGATCACATTTTAGGGCTGTTTTTTTCTTTGGTGAATCTTGATCCGCCCGGTTTCTTACTCCATTCCACTCTTAGTAAATCTTTCTCTATGCCATTCCTTCTCACTTTCCGCCTAAAAAACGCGTACTCCGTTCAGAAAAATTCCACTCTATCCCAACTTGCAATCTTGTTTTTCGTCCCTTCCTTTTTTAACCAAAAAACAAGATAAATTCAGGATATTGGGAATGGATTAGGAGTGAAAGAAGGTAACGTCTGGATTTGGCATAATTGAACCCAAGATGTTTTGGCTGTCTTCACATTCTGCCTTGCTTTGACCTTTTAGTGTAACTTTCTTTTTTACTTCAAAAAGAGGCATTTTGTACGTCGATTTCTCGGATCTTTGCGATGAGTTTAGAAAAATTGAGGGACCTATCCAATTGTTTGGACTTAAGCTTCCAACGTTGGAGGCTATAGGTTCAAGTTTACTAAAAAGACAAGGATAAACAGATTCTTATGACTTTGATATGATTTTTAGCAGTTGAAACAACCTGTATTCGTTTTTGGAGATCCCTTCTTGTTCACTTTGCATACTATAAACGCTGAGGCGCAGAAGTAAAGTGCATATTGCTCACAAATACGCGCGGAAATACGCAAGTTCTGGCATTTTGATTCTCCTGAAGAAGTGTTATATATATATATTCTAATACATAGAATAGCAATAAGCAGTTGCTTGTGAATTGTTAAAAGCATTTGTGTGGGTACAGGCGCAAATTATTTTGTACAATAAGCAGACATGAGCTACGTTCGTCCGGTCTAAATGTGACAGGCTTGTGCTTACTAGGCCACATTCCTATAGATAAATGTTCACGAACATTTGTTGTTGTGGTTGCACAGAGCGGAGAGACACGACTCCTTCATGCTTGTGGTGTGGTCAGGGGTTCGAACAATGTTCATGGCAAAGAATCAATTGATGTAGGATGCTCTAAGATTAATTTCTACAATAGAGAATAATTGATGCAAGACGTTCTAAGAGCAATTCCTAGAAAGGTTTATATAACCAAGTGGCTAAATAGTATTAGGAAACCTAAATGATAAAATATAAACTAGAAAAGTATAAAAGTATATAACCTAATATTTTCCTAATAGACTATGAAACTAAACCTTGATAAAATATCACTAAATATCCTTATTTTGATTATCTTAAAATATGCTTAAAAATAAACTACGAAATTAATAAAAAATACAAAAGATCTCCAATGTCAAAATATTCTAATTTCCTATATCTTTTTATCCATTCTTTACTCTCATCTTGCATCATTCATTCATGAAAAGTGAGTAATACCATGTATTAGTGAGTAGCATTATATATGCTAGTGAGCAATGGCGAGCATCTATATAACTATATATAAAATTAAGTGATGGTATGGAAAAATCGGAATATCTGAAGACTTTTTGGAACAGAATTAATGCTGACCTTAATATATCTAACAAGGTTTGGATGCTGCAGGAAAAACCAGAATATCTGCAGAATACTCCAGTAATGGTATGGAAACCACCACAGTTCCCGGGTTTCAAGCTGAACATTGCAACCTATGAGCACAAGGAGAAAAAGAGAACAATAGGGGCAGTGGTGTTTCGAATGTATTCCATGAAATGGTACCTAGGGATAACGTTGATGATTCCAGGGGAGTGCAAAACAATGGCAACGCTGATTACTCACAAGGAAGCACATAGCAAGGCATGGGATTATGGTATTCCTAAATTTGAGATCGATCTACAAAGAGACCTCATCGAGGCATTATATGATGACCAAACAAAGATGGCACCCAAAATGAGCTGCATTACCCAGACTATCCTTAGACTTATCCAGCTCAAATGGAGTGCCCAGATCAATCATGCTGTGAAGGAGGTAAACCTTGTTCTATCAGTGCTAGCCTACATAAGCAAGGAACGACAAGAACCAATCTCCATCCGCCATGCCCCTCCTCCCCACGTCCAGTTGGCGCTTGATATGGATGAAGAAGCAGTGAATTAAGCAAAAGACTTCAAGCTGAAATTGATGAAGC
>JACYFF010031956.1:11223132-11234282 GCA_017589665.1 Selenicereus undatus | reverse complement strand
TTTTTTTTAAAGTAACATGATCTATATATATATTGTTAGCTACTTATGTATCTTTGTAATTGTTGGTCAATGCTAGATGTCGAGCTCTAAATCCAAAAAGAGGAGTAGTTCCGCAAGGGAAGAATCGGGTGACTTGGATACCGATATTCCAAGTGAGCACCAACCAAACGACCCTATTGAAATTGAAGAGGAGGAAGAGGTAAGTCAAAGAGGAACACAAAGTACGACACAAGTTGTTAGAAAGTCCACTCAAAGGGCAGAGTGTTGGGAACATTTCGAAGAGCTCAAAGAGAATGGCAAAAGAGTGGTCGGTAAGTGCAAATACTGTGGTAAAATATATAAGGCCGACTCTAGTAAGAACGAAACGAAGAACCTGAAAAATCATTTTCCAAAGTGTCCTCAAAATCCGAATAATCAAAGCAAACAAACACAAACTATTTGGTTTTTGAAAAAGATCAAAATAATGAGAGTGAAGCTAGATTGAAGACATGGGTATTGAATCCTCATGAAGTAAGAGAGTCTATAACCAAAATGATCATAATCGATGAGCTGCCCTTTAGGTTTGTTGAAAATGCAGGGTTCAGGCTAATGATGTTTGTTTGTTGTCCTTCACTTAATATGCCTTCATGCATTACCATTGCAAGAGACATTTAACCCCGCGAAAGTGGGACCCACACTGGGAGGTATTGTTGTTGTTGTTGTATGTGGATGAAAGGGTGAAACTGAAAGAATATTTTTCACATTCATGTCAAAGGGTGTGTGTTACAACTGACACATGGACTTCACTTCAGAGGATTAATTATATGGTTGTAACTGCTCACTTTATTGATAATGATTGGAAATTGCATAAAAAAATATTGAATTTTTGTGCCATTTCCAGTCATAAAGGAGATGATATTGCTCTTGTTCTGGGAAAATGCTTAAATGATTGGGGTTTAGCATCTAAACTGTATACTATTACTATGGATAATGCTGGGAGCAATAGCACTACTTGTAATGCCCTTATTGGTGAGTTTAAGCGACATGGTCATTTTCTTTTCTCTAGTGGGGAATTCTTACATGTCAGATGTGTTGCTCACATACTTAATTTGGTTGTGTGGAATGGGTTGAAGGTTGTTGGAAAGTCAGTTAAGCGTGTTCGAGTTGCTGTGAGATTTATTAGGCAATCTCCTAGTAGGTTGCAACGATTGCAAGAATGTGCAATTGCAGAAAAAATTGAGAGCAAGGCTTCTTTGTCTCTTGATGTTCCCACTAGATGGAACTCCACATATAAGATGCTTAACATTGCTTTAGTGTATGAGCATGCATTCACAAAATATAGCAAAAGAGACCCTTATTATAATGTGGAGTTAGCAAAAGATGATGATGCAGATAGGCCTCCTAACTCTAATGATTGGAAACAAGTTAAACACTTATTAGTTTTTTTGGAGGTTTTTTATAATGTGACTCTGCGTTTGTCTGGTACTTCATATGTCACATCGAACTTGCTTTTCTTTGAGATTGTGGCTATTCATAGTATGTTAAACAACTTGGAGGAAGTTGTTGAGACCATTGACGCTTGTGACGAAGAAAGTGAGGAAGTTGAGGAGATTGGATCTAGAGTCACAAACTTTAAGGAAATGGCCAAGAGGATGAGAATGAAATATGATAAGTACTATGGCACACCTGAGAAAATGAACCCTTTGATGTATATTACTCCCATCTTTGATCCTAGATACAAGTTAGCAGGTCTTGAGGTTTCTCTTTGTGATTTGTTTGGCGAAGTACAAGGGAGTGCTATAGTTTCGAAAATGAGAGAAAAATTAGGAACTTTGTTTGATGAGTATTGGGAATTGTACAAGCCATTGACTCCTCAAAATGGGCAGAGTAGTGGGACCCAACCTGAAATTGAGAAGGGTAATGCAAGTAGTGCAGCTGCCTCTTATGCACAATAATTAAGAAAGAAGTTAAAGGGGTCAGATGGAGGAAGAGGCATCATCAAGACGGAGTTGCAGAAGTACCTAAATGAGGGACTTGAAGAGGATGAAGTAGGGGATGATGTATTGGGATGGTGGAAAGTGCATGGTCCTCGATATCCTGTGGTGGCTCGTATGGCTCGTGATGTCTTAGTTGTGCCTGTTTCTACGATTGCATCAGAGTCGGCATTCAGTACAAGAGGACGTACTCTTGATTCATTTAGAATTTCTTTAACTCCAAAGGTAAATGATGAATCAGTATATTTCTTTATTCTATTATAAACTTATAACTTATTTACCTTGTATTAACTTATGAATTTTGTTTGGTTTGATTCTGAAAAGATGGTCCAAGCTCTTATATGTGCACAAGATTGGCTTAGGCCAAGTAGTAGATTAGATATGGATGACTACTTTGAGGAATTACGGGACCTTGATAAGGGTAATGTTCAATTTTTTTTCCTTTTTTATTGTCGTTTATTTACTTTATATGATTATATATTTATATGTTGTAAGTTGTAATGTTTATGTTTGTTCTTTTATTGTTTAGATCTTGGTTAGTTGAGCCTTAAGGATAATGTAATTGACGTGGGTGATACTTTGAACATTTAATATTGAGGTAGTTTCCTTTTAATTGAGTTAAGTTTACGTTATATTACCATCTTAGTATCTTTATTCTTTATCATTTTTCTTCGCTAAATTAATTGTTAATTTTTATTTTTACTAACTCTATTTTTCATTTATTTCATATGCTACTACTTGAGTAATTAGTCGAACACTTGCGAGAGGACCGGATTCTTGGCTTCTTGCAAGAAATTCTTTCTCCAAGCCCAAGAGGACCAAGACCAAGATAGTGGTTTGATTGGTTTCAACCGTTCAAGTTTGGGATTTGCATCGGCATTGGTTAGTTGGCTTGAAGATTGAGTCACTTGATCGACTTTTAAGTTTAGTTTAGTCGGTCCTCGGTCATGTATTAAATTTTTTAAGTTTGGGGGTTTCTTTAGATTTGTGTAATTGTGATTTGTGTGTGTGTTTGGATGTATTACGGTATTGGTTTGGACCGTTTGGTAAATGTTTGGTAGGTCAAGTTATGTATGCTTGATCAATTGAATAGCAGGAAGTGAGGAACTCATGTACACAGTACACTAACACTCCCTTCCAAGTTCCACGGCCTGCTGCAGGGTACAAACTAGACCGGTCCAAATTCGGTTCGGTTTCGGTCCGGTCCAGACCAAATTTGGACCGGTCCGGTCCTGGGTCTGAAGTTTTGCCCCACTTCGGTCTTCGGTCCAGGCCGGCCCGGTCCGGTCCGGTCCGGTCCTGGACCGATGAACATCCCTGTATATATAATTGAGTGATAGCATATGGGATTGATATGTGGATCACTCAAGTGGTGTTGAAAGGTGAGATGGTGAGTTGTTATTGGTTTACTTTGTCTTTCATTTCATATTAAAAGTGCTCATTATTGCATGCATTTATATGCACGAAAATATTGATTTTCTTATTTTAAAAAATGACATTCATGTCCAACTTTCTTCCTTTTTTCTATTTGGTAAAAACTGTTGAAACTTGAAATTAAGGAGTGAGACAAGAATTTTTTTTGGGGTGCAATTTTTTATCATGTCGGTATAACAAGAGTGATATTAATGGGTGATATTTTCAAGTGAACTTTTATGTTGAGCTGGCAAAGTGTTATTGGTTAGTTTTTTCTTTTTAAATTCAACATTTTCACCTTTTATTTATGATTTAAAATTGAAAATATTTTTATATTTTCTTTGACATTTTATTCTGACCTTTTAGTTATGCTAGAGCTTTTCAAATTGGTTTGACCATAATAATTTTTGAAATGTATGAGTTACAATAGTTGTCTTAATGCCTTGGTTAATGCTTTATGAGTTTGAAGCAAATATTGATTGATTGGCTTTTAAGTCTTGAAACTTATGAAGAAGAGTATTGTTTGGAAGGACCCTTTAAAAGAACAAGCCACGCAACACTTATATCGTATGGATTTAAATAGATACATTTACATATTATAATATTAGTAAAGTATAATTTCTTAGAGAGAGACTTGGTTGACAATATATATGTTTATGGTTGTATATCTATTGAGTAAGAGGTTGATTCAAGGTCCTTTTTACTCCATTTGAAGAGGACCCACAATGTACAATCAAATATTATCGCATATTAAAATTCTAAATATCAGATATCAATATGTATTATCTCCATCATTGCTAATCTCTCATTCTTTTTCATTTTTATTGGGATTATCCTTTCAAATTTGCGTGCTATATTTTTAAAACCATTTGACTTGTAATCTCTTATCACCTTTTTTTTTTCATTTTTATTATTCTCACCCTTTTAGATTTTCATACCAAAAGGTTTTACTTTTGAAAAGTTTTAATTATCACACCAAAAGTTTTTACTTTTGAAAAGTTATAATTATCAATGAAACGTATTTCGTTAAAATATAGTGCTAAAATACTCAAACATGTTTAATTATAATGTGAAACTTTTTTAAATATTTATAATATTCCATTATGAACATAGTATATATTTGTATAAGCCTATGATTTCTTGAGTAATCCAATATTTATAGAAGAAAAACTAAACTCTTTGTTGTATTATTGGTTAGAGATGTTACACATATAAATTAAAGAGGTTGAATTACTCTCTTTTGTACACAATTTCTTACTAGGATTCGTCTCAATCCAACTATTCTCATGGTTCTTTTTTATTCTTATTTTTTTAATATTATTCACTTCATTTTTATTAATCAAGGAATTATTTAACACATGTATATCAATCAATAAGAGAGAAAAAATAAAAAGTAGATAAATAGATAAATGATGAATCACACAAACATATTAATTAAAAAAGTAAATCAACAATCTCTACATCGCAGGGGTATATCACTTGTTATACTTAAAATTGAATGATCACACATTGACCAAACAAGTACTTGGCAATCCCTCATTGGATGTGAATATTGTTTTCTTTTCTCTTTTTCAAATTATTGATTTTAGATATTAATTGAGATGTAGCAACAATAATTAGATCGAATTCACACTTGTCGAACAAGGCAACCTCTCGACTACAAAATACTTTACCAAGCTTAAGCCTTTGTGGGATTAATTAGAGACTTAGCAAGTGATGCCCGGATGCACTTGTAACTGTACGTGTGGAGTAGCCAAGGAAGTCGTCCGGATGTTTGAAGAAGAGAAAGCTCACAAATTTCTCATGAGTCTAGATCTGATGAAGTATAATACCATTCAAGCTGCAATACTCAACACTGAGCCACTAGCAAGCCTCAACAAAGCATATGCAACAATTGTTCGGGAAGAGAGGCAGCAACAATTCACACAAATCACGAAATTCAAACCTACCATGGAAGGAGCAACCTTCAAAGCTTCCTCATTCAACCAGCAAATGGTGAATCGACCCAAGTGTTCTCATTGTTAGAAGATGGGTCAAGAATGCCCCCAATGTTTCGAGCAAATTGGGTACCAACCCAATTGGGGAAATCGATGCCCCAATCGATCAAATTTCGGTGGAAATGTAGCAGCCACAAACCGACAAATCACCGCAACTGGGGACAAATTGACAAGCATAGAGGGCAGGAGGACGGAGCCACAGAGGCATTGTTGGGACATGGAGGAGCGAATTTTCATAGTGGGAGTGCTACCCACACCATCGAAGGACCCAGTATGAGTTTTACTAAAGTGACCATCGAAGAACATGGAGGAAAGAGCAACCATGGGCAAGGAAGTGAGGTTGGCTTTGCTGGCTTTACTTCCTCACAGGTAGAGCATTTATTTGCCCGTTTTAGAGAAAGGCAAACCAAAAAAGTTGGACAAAATGAGCGGTAAGTGTAATCCCCGGGATTTTTATCCCCTTCATTAAGGCGTTGATGCTATTTTTTAGCGTTATAAAATAGTATTTTCGATAAATTGAAATAATATCGATGTGTCTACTGAAGTACTGTTTATCGGGCACTACATTGAGTAGATTCCCGAATACGACTGGACTGGCGAGTCTTGGGACTAGTCTTGCAATTTATTGAATCGAATCCTGGGGATAAAAACGATGTGATAAGTGGATAAACTTGAATTAATGACGATGTGACAAGTGGATAAACTCGCATCAATGATGATGTGACCAGTAGATAAGCTCGCATTAATGACGATGTGACAAGTGGATAAACTTGCATTAATAACGATGTGACAAGTGGATAAACTCGCATTAATGATGATGTGACAAGTGGATAAACTCACATTAATGATGATGTGACAACTGGATAAGCTCGCATTAATTATGATGTGACGAGGTAATTATCCAAAACAAAAGAAAAACAATATATATATATATATATATATATATATATATATATATATATATATAAGGCAAAAAAGGGGCCGAAGCCCCTGTTCTTTTTCCTCGGCCAAAAATCACGAGGAGTGGGCTCCTCGCCCCCCTGCCGTGTGATCCACACACACGCGAGGTGAAAGAGGGGGGGGGGGAGGTCACCGGTGGCGTCTCGACGACTCCCCCACAGTTCGCCGACAGTGGCGGTTCAGCAGGAGGGCGGTGATTAGTCGATGGGAAGCAAGGAAGGAATTGAGCCCACACCGAACCAACCCAAATCAAGCCCTAAAACGGGTCCTTTAGCTTGTATTCGAGGTGGGTTTCCTCTTCCTCCTATTTATTGATTATTTCGATGAAATTTATTGATTCTTGATTATAGTTCGTTCAAATTGAAGTCGACCTGATTATCAGTGATTTGAGGAATAAAGTTTATCGATTATATAGTTTATCGATTATATGAAATCCCTTGCTTATATAGAGTTTACCGATTATATATAGTTTATCAATTATATGAGATTTATTACTTATATACAGTGTATCGATTATATAGTTTATCGATATTTGCAGTATATCGAACATATATATATATATCCCAATGATATGGAGTTTATTGATTATATAAAGTTTATCGATTATTGAAAGTTTATTGAAAATATATCGATTATTGCAAGTTTATGGAAAGTTTATCGATTATTGAAAGTTTATTGAAAATCTATCGATTATTCCTAGTTTATGAAAATTTTATCGATTATTGAAAGTTTATTGAAAATATATCGATTATTGCAAGGTTATGGAAAGTTTACTGATTATTGAAAGTTTAGTAAAACCCCATTGATTATAAATGATTGAGGAATTGTCAAGTAAACTGAAAGATGCCTAATATATAGGTTGTTCGTACTGAACAAAAGTTTATCGATTATATGTTTATAGTTATGGGTATTGTTTATATGTATAAAGCTTGAAATTAACGATACCTCCTCTATTTATAGTGGTTATATGCTTAACGATATTATTTATATGATTACATAGAAATGTTCATAATTCAGGAAGTTTGAACAGAGGGAACTGAAAAGTAAATCGAATGATTGCATCGATTACAATCGTGTGAGTTGCGTTATAGTTAGGGAATTGGTCAATGATATAATTTCATGACGTGACTATACGCGCTATGTGAAATCCCTTTCCCCTGAATTAATGAATGCATGGGATGACATTGATTTCAAAGCATCTCTAAATGTTCATCTGTTGCCTGTTTAATTGACGAGTCCTTGGTGATGAAATAATCCAAAATCATCGGACTGCTCAATTGAATGAGGTAGGAGACCAGTCAATAGGTCTAGGAATCCTTTTCAGAAAGTACTTAAGTATTGAGCGTCCGATTATGTCATATCCGTTGCTATGGTCAACGTAGGCAACCCAGTACCCTTTTTATCTAAGTTTACATGAGAAATTCAAGTTCAATGATTCATTGTTTGCCAGAAGGTAGAAATTCAAGTTCAATGTTTATTGTTTCGCCAGAAGGCAGAAATTCAAGTTCAATGATTCATTGGCTGCCAAAAGGCAGAAATTCAAAGTTCAGTAATTCAATGTTCTCCAGAAGGCAGGGAATGCAAAGTTCAGTGATTTAGTGATCCAAAGTTCAAAACTTCATAGTTCAGCCAGCAGGCATAAGTTTCAAAGTTTAATGTCTCATAGTCCAGTCAATAGAAAGAAAATTCAACGTTCCTATGTCCTATATAGTTCTGCAAATAGGCAGTAGAGTTAAAGTCTAATGTTCAATGTTCATTGTTTAAAGTTTAATATTCAGTGTTCATTGTTTATTGTTCAATGTGCAAAGTTTAATGTTCAATGTTCATTGTTTATTGTTCAATGTGGAAAGTTTAATATTCAGTGTTCATTGTTTATTGTTCAATGTGCAAAGTTTAATGTTCAATGTTCATTGTTTATTGTTCAATGTGCAAAGTTTAATATTCAGTGTTCATTGTTTATTGTTCAATGTGCAAAGTTTTATGTTCACTGTTCATTGTTTATTGTTCAATGTGTAAAGTTTAATATTCAGTGTTCATTGTTAATTGTTCAATGTGCAAAGTTTAATGTTCAATGTTCATTGTTTATTGTTCAATGTGCAAAGTTTAATATTCAGTGTTCATTATTTATTGTTCAATGTGCAAAGTTTTATGTTCACTGTTCATTGTTTATTGTTCAATGTGCAAGGTTTAATGTTCAATGTTCATTGTTTAAAGTTTAATGTTCATTGTTCATTGTTTATTGTTCAATGTGCCAAGTTTAATATTCAGTGTTCATTGTTTATTATTCAATGTACAATATTAACATTCAATGCGTCTTAATGACTCTTTATGTTATAGATTATATGAAATGAAACAAGCCTCAAGGACATAATACCCATATGAGTAAAGTATAACAATTGGTCCAAATACTATTGCTCTTGCATTGGGGTTTGAATACTTTGCAAGGTAAGTGAGTTTCTTCAAAGGGAAGGAACTACAAATGACTTTTGAAGGTCTTGTGGCACTTTAAGTATTGCTTGGGAGAGGGGTTTATCCCCTGAGCGATAATTGCTCATTCCCATCTATTATTGTTCCCTTCCCAGGTTTCTGAAGTAACAAGTAAGAGTCGGTCCAAGTAAGCCGAAATGGAGTCATTGTTGTTCTAGAAGCAAAGTTCATGTTCTGTATGTGTAAGCTACAATTGTATTGTTATGTGATCTAAAGTCCCTATGTGTGTGTATTGCATATCATCTAGAGTTGCCCTGTACGGCCATGTGAGCCGATCATCTTTTAACCAAGATTATTTATAGTTGGGATGTAACCCCAGTACTCCAGACGTGTGGTCCATGGAGTTGTACTTGTATTGTTTCATGGATTTAGTATTGAACTGCGCTGGTTGATATGCTCCGGGTGGGTGGCCCGTAGAGCCGTAAACTCCGGTGGGTAGCCGTTGAGTAGTTTTATTATTGTGCCAAATTGCAGGAAATTTAATGTAAGACTTTAAGTCTGGAAAACGGTCAGTTTTCAGGGAAAATTCTGTCCGTTTCATCCAATAATTTAAAGAAAAATAAGGTACAACGTTAACACTCCTAGCCTTAGGGTTGGGGGCGTTACAGTAAGTGCCTTTTATCCTCTTCCGTAGCATGGGTATTAGATGCATGGGCTCCTTATCATACGCCTTAAAATCTTGGTGCACTAAAAAATATTTATGCTCTTTCTACTCCATTTTTATACTCAACCTAATGGTCGACAGGTAAAAGTTGAAACAGTCGGGATTGTCAAACTTGGCCCTGATATTATTTTGAAAGATGTGGTGTAAACACAACCTTTTAAATGCAACCTGATTTCAACTTAGAAATTGATGAAAATTATGTTGTGTCTTATGGTCCCAACTTTTGTATAGTACAGGAACTCACTTCGAAGATGCTGATTGGAGTGGGTGATTCGGGAGATGGGGTTTACTATTTCAAAAGTATGCGTGGTGGTTTGGTATTTATGATAGTGAAGAAGGAAGCTTTTGTGTAATGACATCAGCATGTGGGGCATCCATCTTTTTGTAGCTTAGCTTCATTATCTACCCTTTGTGAGTGTAAGTTAAATAAAGATTTTGTGGACTATTGTGATGTATGTCATAGGGCAAAACAAACTAGAAACAGTTTTTCCTTAAGTGAGTCTCAAGCTAATAAACCTTTTGATTTGATACATGGTCACTTATTGGGACGATACCATACACTATCCTCATCAGTTGTCATTATTTTTGATGTGTTGTAGATGACTTTAGCAGTGCAACTTAGGTGTATCTGCTTAGAGATAAAAAGGAGGCATATGAGCTTATTGTGCAATTTTGTTTAATGGTGAAAACTCAGTTTGGAACCTGTGTTAAGAAAGTGTGTAGTGATAATAGGACTGAATTTACAAAAGGAGAGTTACAAAATTATTTTCTTAATCATGGCATGCCACATGAAACCTCAGTTTAGACACACCCCAATAGAATGGTTGAGTGGAACGGAAAAATAAACACTTGCTTAATGTCGCTAGAGCATTAAGATTCCTGGCATACTTACCTATTCATTTTTGGGGGAATGTGTTCTTAAAGCTGCATGCCTTATTAACTACACCCCCATAAAACTGCACATATTCAAAGTCCCTATGAAGTGTTATTTAGAAGACGACCTTCATACCATCATTTGCATGTCTTTGGTTGTTTGTATTATGTTCACACCCATGATCAAAGCTACGTTAAGTTTGATGCTTGTTCCACGAGGTGTATATTTTTGGGATACCCTCAAGGACAAAACGGTGGCGTGTTTATGATCTTGATAGCAAAAAGGTCTTTGTTTCATGTGACGTAGTGTTTTACGAAAACATATTTCCTTTTCCCCAAAATTCAGTGCCACAAACAACCGGTCAGCCCACTCCTCATGTTTTTAAGCCCAAGCCTTCTCTACTACCATCTACCACAGACCTCCCAAGCCTAACTCCCCCACTTCCAGGTGCGCCTTCTGTGTCTCCCAACCCATCTCTACATACTACCACTACTTGTCCAAGCTCACCTTCGCCTTCTCCATATGCGCTTGTCTACTTAAGCCCAACCCGCTTCAACAGCTCAGTCCCTCCATCTGATCCTATGGGATAACCTATTGGGGGAACTTCTTAGTAAGGATGAGCTCTAGTCCGGATTGGGTATCATACTTGTGGTCCGCCCATAACGTGACCATCGTCCACTACTGCATCTCCGTGAGTATGTGTGTTACGCCATTGGTAATCCTCACCCCATCTTGTTACCGCTTCATGATGCCTCTTCAAGTAGCTTTTACCGCTTCATGAT
>JACYFF010031956.1:11165703-11219080 GCA_017589665.1 Selenicereus undatus | reverse complement strand
ATAATAATAATAATAATAATAATAATAATAATAATAATAATAATAATGAAAACTACAAATGTTTTGTTATTTCTTGATAATAATAATTATAATTTTAAATAAGATATATAGCATCAAAATGTTTGTATGTTACTATGTGTCTTTACAATATTCAATATTGTGAGCCAAAGTTTGGTAAAAATTGGATACCAAAGATGCACAATAGATTATCCGTCAGTGCATTTATTTTATTATAATATAATACGTTGTCTTGTTAATATTGGAAGTATTATATTTGATCAAAAGTGAGATAATATAATGTTTTCTTATTATTAATCATTGTCTTTTTATATTTGGAAAAAAATCTTTGAAATTGAGATTAATTTTATAAAATCTTTTTGGTAGAAAGAAAATCTTCCATTCATATTTGACTAACTTCTTTGTCTTATAATAAATAAAGCTATTAATTATCTTCAAAATTTTATGAGTGTGGCACTTGTCAAAAGTTTAAGAAGTGTGGAAAATTAAATTGGCAAGCAGGAGGCTTGTAGAAACTCAAATATAATTTTAAAAGCTTTTATTATAATTTTAAAAGTAGGTTCACTTATTTCATCTATAACAACATATATATATATATATATATATATATATATATATATTATTCATGGAGAAACTCAAATATAATTTACGTCGTTAAATTCTGCTTTTTTGGTTATATAAATGTTGTGTTCATAACATATTCACAAATTCTGTACATTAGTAGTATAATGATAAAATATATACATATTTCTGTAATTACTAGAACAAAAATAAATGAATGTTATACAAAAATTTATATGGGGTGTAAGAAAATGTAAAAAGATGTAAGGAGATGTAAGAAAATGTAAGGAGATATATGAAAATATAAGAAGCGGTAAGTATTATGTTAAGAATGTAAGGAGCTAAAAGGCTCTAAGCTGTTAGCTAAATCCTTCCAAACGCAAGCAAAAAAGAACAACGTCGTTGTGGTGCAATCGTGCAGGTCACCCCTGCCCTGCATTCTATTGAAGGCTATGAACAATATTATTTTTTCCCCTTTTTGCCTATTTTACTAAAATTCCTAGGTCATTTTTTTCTTTTCCCTTGTCCTTTTTTTTTTAATTGTGATTTTGCTCTCAAATTTTAATTCTGAGGTGAAGTTAAATATACTTGATCTCGTCATATTTGATCCTAGCCAAAGTTTGGGGTGGGGGTGTAAATAGGGGTGGGAGTTGCATCCAAACCCAAAAAACCCGCCCCGAACCCACCCCATTTATAACGGGTAAGGGTACGAAAACTTCTAAAACAAATGGGTATGGGGCGGGTATAAGTATTGCGTTTGAAAATGGGCATAAGTACGGGTATGGATTCTTAAAACCCATACCCGATTGTGTACCCGATTTGTTAGGAAATGGCGATCAAAATACAGTAAAATTCAAACATAAATGTTTACCATGAAACTCTAAGTGTATAGTGTTTATTGATGTAGAAATGAAAAATTAAATTTTTTTACATTTTTAACTTTCATGAGTTTATCCGACATGAATTTTAGTATTGTCGCTTGAAATTGCTAATCAAATATACAGTGTATGCAAATATGCGTTGAATATGGGTGACACTTTGCGCACTCTATAAATACCCAAATAAAACCCGTAAACCCGAAAAACCTGATGGTATGGGTATGGACACAACCATCCAAAATCTGATGGATATGGGTATGGGTATGGGTATGATTTTTTAAAATGAGTATGAGTGCGGGTATAGTTCAACCCGTCCCGAACCCGCCCCATGCCCATCCCTAGGTGTGATTTCACTTGGCTTTCTAGAACCTAGTCTCTTGTATCTTGATAAATAAAAGAGGCTCTTTTAATAAAATTAAAAAAAAATCTAGATCACATTATGTGCGTAATGGCTATATATGACACTGTGGGGAGGAAGTATTTCATGCGCTTTTGACCATTTTTCTTGAGTTATGATGAAATAGGTGACTAAATTCTTTCTTGTCACGAAAAACCATGTGTTTTCAACGTGATGGATTTTTAGGATGAGGTTAGGTTTTTGTATATTGATTGTATTTTGTTATTTTGTACTTAGTCTCTTTTTGGTCAGATCAAATAAGAGTCTTTTTAGACCACCGTGATGGATGGGATGGGAGTTTTTCCTGCTTTATTTGCAGCCTCCTTAGTTATCATGAAATAAGTGACAAAAGAGTAATGATATAAGGTTTAAAATTCAAAAGTGACAAATGAGGCTTCCATATTTAAATTTAGGATTTATAGATGTTCAATCCCAAGGGCGAAGCTACATGGGTAGGGGTGTCAATTGATACTCCAATTTTTTGGAAAAAAAATTTTAAATATTGAAATTTATGATGGAAAAAAAAATACGTACATATATGTATTATTTAGTTTACATGTATGGCACTAAGTGCGCTGCGCCCAACAAGTGTGAGGTGCTTGAATATTGCTTGTGTGGTGGTGTTGGTCGTGTGTTTGAGTCTTTGCAACTATGGTTGTTTGGGTGTTTTTTTTTTTTTTTGTAATTAAGATGTATAATATATATTGTTTAGTTTACATATAGTGTAGGAAGTGTCCAGTGCCCAATTGGTGTGCGGCGTGTTTTATGTACTTATGATGGGTGTATGTTGTGTGTTTGAACTTGGATATATAAGTTCAATTCATGTTTTTTTTCAATTACGATACTTAATATTTTTATCATTAATTTTGCCATGTAATATTTAATTAATTCCTCCACCATGCATAAATAGAAGATTTGGGGTTTGCTTCTAGCTTAATATGTTGGTGGTAATAAAGGAAAATGAAAATGAAAATTTATTTTAGGTTGATATCAATATAGAAAGAAAATAGTATAAAAGGCTTCATCTTCAGAGGCAAAATCAAGAGAAAAAAAATATTCTTTTTAAATTTATAATCATCTTTTGCAAACTATTGTATCTAATTTAGCTACTCTAGTTAAATTTGTGTCTAATAGTTATGCTAATACCATTTTGAAAATAGTCAAATCGGAGTTAATTCTAACAAACTTGTGCATTTGAATATCGAACTTAGCAGTTTGAAGATGGAATTTGGTGAATTTGAAATCCCTTGTTAGGCTTAGTGCAATATTATGGCTATGTTGTGTCTTAAAAAAAAGGAAGAAAATGTATGAAAAAATTAGAGCGTAGATTAGACGAATATTAATTATACTATATAGTATAATTCGACACTTTAGAGTTTGAATCCTGGCTCCACCACTATTGAATCCTATGTCACAAAAGCTCCAACATATTTGGTGAAAATATAAGAAAACAATGAAAAATTAACTCCATATAGGAAAAAAAGTATATATAAGTGGACACAGTTCAAAATTTCAAATTCCAAGTTTTTAGTGGGTGTTTATGTGACCCACTTAGACTGTTAAATCTGTTTAGGCTGTCAAAATCTGTGGTTAATTACTTAGGTACTTTCATTAATCCTCCGTGGAAGGATTGACAAACTGAGGTGTACTGTAGTGCCTTTGTATGTGTTATTCACTTTGCTCTTTAACTTTGCGTCTTTGCCTATGTCCCATGGAACATTAGTATTCCTTCCAGCCTATCAAAGACTGACACTTGTTGACATGCTAGAAGGAAACAAGAAAATGAGGGGAAAGAAAAGGAGAATAAAAAATTATTATTACTACCATTAATTACAACCATTATATCATGTTCATGGAATCACATATTTTCAATAGTTACATAAGTACATGTAAATTAGAAATTGTTTATTTGATATATATATATATATATATATATATATATATATATATATATAAAAGGTAGAAAATTTACTTATATAGGACATTACATGATCATTAAATGTGTTATATATTTTGAATTACTCTTACAATACTATTTGCAACTAATATGGTCAATTACTTTTAAAAAAAAAACAATCATCTCTAAATTTGATCAGTGATGGATTCAAATTTTAAGATTATAAACTATTGTAATAATATGATTGCACTCTCTAAAATTATAAAGATCCAGATTCATTCGGAGAATCAGAATCTAGAAACATATTACAGAAATCTGATATGCTCAGTGAAGAAACATGTGATTATTTTCTTAATCTACAAGCTAATAAGCTGTTATATCCTTAAACTATATAACAATAATAATCTTGGAACTAGGAAAGATTAAAATCTTAAGTAGCTACATAAACACTATAGAATAGAGGTTTCTTGTGCCTTTTTCCTTGTGTTTTCCCCCTTACCCCTTAATTGAGTGATTGGTTCCTTGCATCAGAGAAAAGTGGAACTTCTTTTGAAACTCAGAAAGCAGAGCCAGGTTTTCTTGCATAAGGTGAAGAGCTTTTTGCCTAAGTTTTTCATTCTCTTCTAGTATACTTCTGTTCTCCAAGTACAACTTGAGGTTTTGAAGCTCCATGTTCCTCCCTGTTGTCTCTTCTTCATACCTTCTCCTGTTGCACAATTCAAACTTATATGCATTGGGAAAAAGTTCCCTTGTATAATGATCATAAAAGGTAAAGGCAAAACAAGAGAAAAGAAACTTAAAGAAAAATAAAGGGGGAAAAAAAGCAAACAATGAAACAATGATGGTCAAAAATTGGCTTTAGAGATATAGCAAAATACCTCATTGAATTGTTTTCTACTTGTTTTTTCTGCGGATTGGTAGATTGTATATTATCTATTTTTAATACGTAATTTTAAGAAAATCAAGATAATGAGTGTACGACTGTCACACTTGTCTATCCTATACTTTGCCTAGGAGGAAATTTTGGTACAATTGGTTTGGTTCAGTTGTTTTGGGTATATAGGCTATACATGTGTAGATACCTAGGCATCTCCAAACATTAGCCTAGCGCAGAACTTATACTAGGTGGAGATTGTCGATGAAATTAAAAAAAAAAAACCTACCTTACAATAAGCCGGTTTACTCGAACTTTGTGTCTCCTTGGGGCGTGTGTCTTTTGTTGGACATGGCTATGACTTGGGGTAGGAGATTGCATCCAACCTTTTGCACTACACATTTTTCTTAGCTAGATGGCTTTGGTGGGGGATTTGATTGAATAGAAAAAGGCCAAGTATATGAGAGATGTTGAGATTGTGAAATAAAGCTTTTGCTAAGAGATGGGTTTGAAGTTGAATGGGTGAGAGTGCACTTGGGGATGGTGAGGTCCCTTAAATAGATGGGGCTAGGCTATTGATACACCCAAGTAGTGAATTGGTGGGCTATAGTGGGTGGGGTAATGATGGACATCTTTCTTCTTCAACGGTAATGATGGGAGTTAGACTCATTATTACAAAGTTTGGCAACCCCATCTTTGGCACGTAAAGAGAAAAACGCCTAAGAATATGAAATCCCTTATTACTCCAACTTCCTTCTTATTAGCATACACTATTTTTGACATCTGTCCATCTGCTTATAGCAGATTGATATATGTGTCTTTACTCTACCCTCCCCACACAGGTTCAAATTTAAGTGAGGACCTTCCTTTACCAATTAATTGGAAGAGGGATGGGGATGTGTGGGTTGGCCCTTAGGCCTTGGCAACTTTGTCCCCCTTCAAATGACATTTTTATATATGATGCTTGAGAATGGAATATTCTTACATTCTCATTGGAAACAAACTTTGCTCCCTAGAGAAGACAATTCATATATTTCTTGCATATCTGAGCCCTTTTAGCATTTTAAAGCAGGTAATGTTAGTAACATGTTTACTTCAACTACGATTATGAGTATGTAACATATTTGCATTATATTTATCCTTACTGTTGATAGGATTTTTAGATTTTGTCACTCTTAATGTGTTACTATATAGTAAATCAATATTCAGAATATCATCTTATTTACGAATTATCGATAAAATCAACTCCACTTCTTTTGACTTTTTTTTTTTCTAGTGGATTTTGTCATGTTCTTTACCTTGTGAATCAAAAAAAGTGGCCCATGGGATAGAAATGTTCGTAAAGGGGAAATAGTTAATTAATATAAGTAAACCAGCCACGGTCCATGCAGGTAATACTTAATGCTATAGATTATGTGATTTCCACGTGAGATGAGGGGCCTTAATTAGGTATTATTAGCACCTAAGCAACTTTAATTACCCTTGTTTTTCCCTCATTGATCCTCCTTTCATAACAAGGTTTGAACACTAAAGTTTGGAGTCAAACTTCAACAGGCCAGGGGGCATGTGGCCCTCTTTTAGTTAGCTCTCCTCTCTAAACTGGAGCTCTACATCACTCATTTCAGCCTCTAATTTTACTCGGTATATCTAATTATTTTGGTTTGTTTTCCCAATTTTCAGTAGACTTGTTTATGTGAGCTTTATTATTATTAAATCTCTGATTATACAGTGCACTGAAATCGAATTATTATTGCCCCATTGACCATGTTCTTTTCGTTGGTAAATCTCAATTTATCAACTTTAATCAACTTCAACCCACCTTACCAACTTCAATAAAAAAATATCAACTTCAATAAACTTTAACTCACTTTTCACTATTTTAACCAACTTCTACCTATCATATGAAAAAAAATTCAACAGATTTCAACTAACTTTAACCTACTTCAACCTATTTCAACCTATTTTACCCACTTTAACAAAAAACTACCCACTTCAAGTCTTCAACCCACTTCTATTAGTCTGAACTAATTTCATCCATTTCTCAACTCATATTTCCCAATGAAAAGAACAGATTGGTAAATTGGGGTTGGCAAAATGATGAAATTGATTAAAGTGGGTTAAAGTGGGTTGAAGTTGATTTTTTTTTATTGAAGTGGATCGAAGTAGGTTGAAGTGGGTTGAAATTTGTTGAAGTGAGTTGAAATTGGTATATTTTTAAAAATTGGTTTAAGTAATAAGAATAAAATTTTGAAAGAGGTTGAAGTAGGTAGATTGAAAAAGACGAACGAAAAGAACATGTCCTAGGAGGTAGAATTGTCACATTACAAACTTTTCTTTATTTACAAGACTCAAATTTAAGACAAAACAAGTATTAAAGTACTTAAAACAACCTATGTTGGTGAGGTTTGTTCTTTTACTTTGACATTTTAAAGTAGGCTTGATTGAATAGTAATTACCCTTCTAATTTCTTTTTTCTGAGTTAGAATTCCTGTGCTTATGTTAAAACATCGGGTGTATCGAAATAATGGATCTAATTAAAAAAAAAAATCTAAGTGTGAAGAAGTCAGAAATTTTGTGTAATGATATTGATATCCCATTTCTTAGCTTTTTAAAATTTAATAAAATCATGGAATTTATAATAGTATCCATTTCAAAATTTAAGACTTTGAGAATTTTGTGCAAAATCTTAAATATATATTCTCTTCGCTAATGTTATCACCGCATATTATTATGTGCTTCTGAGAGCAAGTGCTCCCACTTTCCACGTATTAATTTTTTTTCTACGTGTATCTATTATATAAACTATTTCTAATATATTTTTGATAATGTGACTGTTGAAAGCGTATGTTTCTAGAACCATGATAGAGACTCTGCGTTATCTCAAGCATTGGCCCTGTCTACGCACTACTAAAAAACAGTCAATTTCCGGCGGATATTCCGACGGAAAATGCCCGAAAATTCGTCGGAAAACCGATTTTCCGGCGGAAAATCCGACGAACCCGTGCCGTAGGAATAAAGCCCGTAGACCCGCACTTGCCGATGGAATACCTATTCCGTCGGCAAGTGCGTTTTTTTTTTTTTTTTTTTTTTTTTTCCGACGGAATACCCATTGTCCGTCGGAATTTTCCGACGGACAATGGGTATTCCGTCGGAAAATGCCGACGGAAAATGGGTGTCCGTCGGCACTTCCGGTGTTCCCTGTCCGACGGAAAATCAAATTCCGTCGGAAATTTCTGGAAATTTCAAAAAAAATAATTTGCAAACGTTGTTCCCCAAATACACATTTACAACCTGCATATACAAATCAGGCCAACCAAATGTTGGTCGAGCCAAAACCACAACATGTGGTACACAAATCGCAACAACCATAACCACTACACGTGGTACACAAATCACAACAAACGTAACCACCACACGTGGTTACTTTCAGTCAATAAGTATAAATAAAGAACCACATCAAATGGACATTGTAATAATACGAAGTACAATAATAAGCAACCAAAGCAATGCAACAAACACAAAAGAAGGTAACTGTTCAAATAATAAGTATCGAGGAGGAAGGGGAGGATCAAGGGACATGTTAGATGAGATAATCCCTGTAGTCATGAGGGCGGTCATCATACCCAAGGTTGCCGCCATCATCATCATCATCATCATCACCATCACCATCATCATCATCGTCGTCATCGTCATCATCGTCACAGGGTTGCGGTTCAGGAGGAGGAGGAGGGACGTAAGGAGCAGCGCGACGATGTTGTCGATGGCGCATAGAAGGGCGTGAGCGAGATCCAGACCTAGATGCTTGCTGAGCTCTCATAAACTCACGAAATGTATCTTTCAAACCAGATAATTCCGAAGTGAGTAAAGTGACTTTCTCTTCTAAGTGACGGTTTCTCTCCGCCATCGTACTGAGCTCGCTGTTCAGCTGGGTGACCGATGCTCGCACATCAGGGTCAGGATCATGGTCCCGGGATGTCGCTGTGGACTTCACCAGATGCTTCAGTTTGACCCCTTCTGATCCTAGCCCATACACACGACCATTTTTGTTGTAGTTAGCTTGCACCCACAACTCGGTTTTGGATGGGACTTCAGTTGGTTCGGAGCCGGGATCTGTGGAAGATTGCGAGTTTCGAATCTGCTCCCACTTCAATTGGTGCTCCGTTTGCAAAATAAGATTCCATAAATTTAGACATTCCAGACATAACATTCAATCGTGAACATACTAAGCTGATTTGTTACGTAATCAAGAAATCATGCAGGTGACTTACCCATCTTTTTTCCGATTTTTTGTCCACCCATTTGTTAGCCGCGTCTACATGAGTGTCCTTGAAAAGTCCGAGGTCCGTAACGTCCCTATTAAGCTTCTTCGCTTGCACAATAACAGAATACGTTAACGTACAGGAGGATGGCTGTAATTGGGTAAAGCGTTGGGAAAAATAAGTACAACAAATAATGAACCACGCACTTACCATGCGTCTTCTGTGCTCAGTAAATGGGACCGAACCAGATCTATGCAAAGAAGGACCTAACCCGTCTTGCTCGCTGTTCCGGTTCTTTTTTGCCTGTGAACTCACCTTCAGAAATTTATCGGAAGCCCAATACTCCTGCAGCGACTTCCAAGTGCTGTCAGACAACCACAATGGTTGTTTCCTCCTCTTCCTCAACTCCCCGAATGTGTCCCTCAATCTACTTGCCCCTTTCTCCTCGAAGTTCCTCCGTATCTGGGCCGCATGCTCTGGAGCCCAATAGTAACGCTTCTGCATGAACACAATTACATGCCACAAAATCTGATTCCTGCTAACAATATGAATACATATATGTGTATATGTACATGAATGTACAAAGAATTGGGAGAACTCTTACGTTGAACTCACCAAACCACAAGTCCCGATGTTGTTTAGACACTTTCCCCCATGTTGGCCATGGCTCAGGATATTTGCTCGTAAATATCCTTGTAATCTCTAACACAACATCGTACGAACAGAAACTAGCAAATTAAGAAAGAATGGATCCCGTCATAAATTACAAATTGATAATACAGTTGGTAAGACATAATTACTTACTCTTTGCCGTCAGGTGCGATGAGTTGCTTGTTTGTGCTACTGCCATGGCTAGAAGCATGTTCACTTTGTTCCTGACTAATTTCAACAGATTGTTGTGGAATAATAGGTGAGTTCGGGATCATGTAACTACCAGACATGTGTACCTGGGGGATGGTGGGTGTCATGTGCTGGCTGAAGTGCATGGACGGAGTAGTGCGAGGGTCTGGGATAATGCGGTGGGGAACCTCAGGGATTTGATGTCGTTGAGGTTCCTCTTCGTGCTGACCGGTGGGGTCTTGTCGGTCTGCTCCCCGAGAACGCCCACGGCCACGATGTGTACCTGACAACATTGGCTCCCCTCCTGATGACTCCACATTGATTTCCTCATTTCATCAACGTCTTGTGCGCATTGAAGGCACATTAGCGCCGAAGTAGAATGAAGAAAACTGTGATATCTCGAACACCAGATATGCTTCGGCTACTGACCCCTCAGGGGATGTTTTATTTCTGATTTTCTTCTTCAGCCACCCGAAGTACCTACATTATAGTTCTGTGAGTGTGTGAAGTACACTTTAATTTTACATTTACATCTGTCAGAAAATTTGTCATACGTATTTACCTTTCAAATGGATACATCCAGCGGTATTGCACTGGCCCCCAAGGTATGCTTCTTCTGCCAAATGCACAGGTAAGTGCTCCATGACATTAAGGAACCCAGGAGGGAAAACTCTCTCCAATTTGCAAAGGATGATGCGTATATTGCGTTGCATTTCTTATAACTTATCGACCTGTAACACTGTTGAGCAAATGTTTTTGAAGTACTCATTTAACTCAACAAGTGGTTCAAGTACATCATCCGGTAGCGCACGAAATGCTATTGGCATTAGCGTCTGCAGGAACACATGACAGTCATGACTCTTCATGTTTTGGAACTTTGCAGCCTTCATATCTACGCAATTCCCAAAGTTGGAGCAATAAGCATCAGGCATTGTCAGCCGTTGGGCCCACTCACATACCCCCTTCCTTTTGTCCAAAGAAAGGACATACGAAACCTTTGGCTTCAATGTCCTCCCGTTCACACCTCATTCAACATTTAACTCCGCACGATCACACATGTCTGCTATGTCCAACCTCGCCTTCACATCATCTTTTGTTTTTCCCGGAACATCCACGACAGTGTTTATGATGTTGTCGCAGAATTTTTTCTCTATATGCATAACATCCAAGTTGTGATGTAGCAACTGGTCTTTCCAATAAGGTAAATCCCAGAAGATGCTTCTCTTGGTCCAGTTGTGAACATTTTCCTTGAAACCCGGGATGACAAAATCTCCATCCGTTGTTACTTTTGGAAGACTACACACCTCATTCCACAGTTCCTCGCCACTTCTCCTGGATGGAGGGCCCTCTTTCACCACTTTTCCCATGGAGAACGCGGTGCAATTTTTCCGAAATGCATGATCTCGAGGCAGGAAACGACGATGACAGTCAAACCATGATGCTTTGCCCCCATGTTTCAAATGTGTCGCCCTCAACTGACCCATACAAACAGGGCAACTCAAAACACCATGAGTGCTCCATCCAGATAACATTCCGAGCACAGGGAAGTCATTCACTGTCCACATTAAGGCAGTTCTCATCAAGAAGTTTTGCCTCATGGAAATGTCATAAGTCTGGACACCATCCCACAGAGTTCGGAGCTCATCAATCAACGGTCGCAAGAACACATCTATTTTGTTCTTTGGATTTGACGACCCCGGTATAATGCAAGTCAAGAACATATATGGCGTTGTCATGCACATATCTGGAGGAAGGTTGTAAGGTGTCACAACCACAGGCCACATGGAATAAGAACGGCCAGATTGTGAGAAAGGGCTAAACCCATCAGCACACAAACCAAGCCTCACATTGCGAGGCTCATAAGCAAAATCTGGGTATTTGCGATCAAAATGTTTCCAAGCTTCCCCATCTGAAGGGTGACACAAAACACCATCCGCACGCCTATTGTTATAGTGCCACCTCATGTGCTCAGCTGTGCTTCTTGAGGCATAAAGGCGTTGCAGCCTTGGTATCAAAGGGAAGTAGAACATTTTTGCATATGATTTTAACTTCTTCCTATTATCGGCTTCCATCTTGGCAAATCACAAAACTTGCAATTTTCAAGGGCTGAATCTTCCTTAAAGTAAAGCATGCATCCACCGCGGCAACAATCAATCCTATGCACATCTAAACCCAAACTTCGGACCTTCTTTTTCAACTCTGAGTAACTTTGGGGCACACGATTGTCTGGCGGGCAACTCTCATGTAGTAACTGCATCACCTCATTCATACAATTCTGCGGTATATTGTAATCAGATTTTATACTCATCAACCTCACAGCATTGGACAACTCAGTTTGGGCTGAACTTCCCTCCCACAAAGGCGTCTGAGCAGTTTGAAGCATATCATAAAATGCCTGAGCTTCTGTATTTGGTTGCTCACTAACTTCAACCTCATTAGTAACAATGACATCGTTCACCATTGCTCCAACACGATCAACAAACGAGTTTGTGTTGTCGAAATCCATAGGACTTGTTGGAGCCATGTCATCATACAGGTTTTGTTGGTTACTAATGCCAACATTTGTATATTCAGTTGGTTCTATCTCCCCATGAGATGTCCAATACCAATACCCCCTTAACGAAGCCGTTTTGGTACAAGTACAATTTTACATCATCAGGTGCCCTATATGCTCTGTCTCCACACTTCGCACAAGGACATCTATAATGCTCATTGTTAATGAACTCTGTTTGACCCCTTGCAAATTGATCAAACATCTCTACTCCTTCTAAGAACTCCTGCCTATAAGATTTTCTCCCTGACATAAATCTTTCATACATCCACCTTCGATGGGGTGGTCCGCACATATTATCCATTGTTCATCATCGACAAAGTAAGCAGTACATTAATATTAGTTACTTTAACAATCGATGTATGCTGATAATTTTAATTCGTACACAAGTGAACGCATGATGGACTTCTCATTAAACTATTTCGTCATACGCTGCGATTAACAGGATACCAACAAAAGCACATACATATTACGACAATGAAGTCAGGACATAAACCTGTCTCAATGTCTGAAGTGGGAGCCCAAAGTTGTGACATGCACACCGACAACAACGACATTCACAACAACAATAACGGATTTTTCCCCCTTCCACAATACGTTTTCTCTTACGACCCATTTCCTTCATATTAATAATCCACAAAAATCGATCTCATTAACACACAAATTCCAACAACACCCTTCCCTCAAATCGTACACAGCAACATCTACGCACAACTTCTTCACATTTAACGGAATAATATAACCTCATAGTTGCTTACTAATTGTTTTCTATCAATCCTCAACAATAAATACATTTCACAACTAATTACGTTCATTGTCTGTACGAACACATTCTTCACTTCACTACGATTAAGAACACCAACAAATTACTAATAATAGCACTTACCTAACAATTACATATTAATTTTCACACTAATTTCAATATACACAAACCATTGTCAACAATTTCACAAATATCACATAATCAATCCACTATAATTTACCAGACCGCAAGCGACAATCCATACATTTCAAATTTTCCACAACAATCAAATTTCAAATATCACTCAATATAAATCTACCAATCACTAATTACCACAAAACTATCAAAATTATCTCTTCAATTTCACAAACCTACAAAATATTTAGGTTTAAATACTTACTTGAAGATAACGACGGGAATGTTGAGGTTGGCCGGCGGTGAAGAGGCGGCGGTGACGGTGGCGAGGTGGCGGTGGCGACGCCGGTGGAAGGCACCGGAGCTCGGCGGCAGGGGTGGGCGGCAACCAGCGCCGGGGGAGGGGCGAATTTGGAGAGAGGTCGCCGGTGAAGAGGAGGCGGTCGACGGCGGGGGAGGGGCACAGCACGGCGGCGACCGGCGGGAGAGGGCTGACGACGGCGGCGACACACGGCAACCGGCCGGGGAGGGGCGAAGGGGGGGCGATTTTGGAGAGAGGAAGGAGAGAGAGTGAGTGCGAAAATTAGCCCGAAGTCGGGCGTTTTTAAGAGTTGTCCGACGGACTCGTCCGTCGGCCCCCTTTTCCCGGCGGTCTTGTCCGTCGGACAGGCCGTCGGACAAAGTCGTCCGACGACTCGTCCGACGAACAGGGCCGCCGGGAAAAGGGGGCCGACGGACGAGTCCACCGGTACAGCCGTCGACCCCCTCGAAACCCACAAAATCAGGCGGTTTTTTTTCAAAAAACGCCGCCCGACGGCAATTTCCGCCAGAATTTCCGCCGGAGATTCTGGCGGAATATTCCGTCGGCCAAAAAAAGCACCATTCGCGGCTAGTTTTCAAAAAACCAAGGGCTCGACGGGTGTTTCGCCGGAATATCCGTCGGCATCCTCCGACGGCCTGACGTCCGCCGGAAAATTCCGCCAGAAAAGGACCAGTTTTTAATAGTGACGACTGCCAAGAGGCATTGTTTAAGAGGGGAAAGGGGAGTCCAGTTCTAGTTCATTACCAGCCAAACAATTTTGTTTGCTGGCACCACATTTTCCAAACTTGAGAAATCTGGATGGTTTGAATTTAGGGTCCTTAGTATTTATCCTCATAATTTCTTAACGTACTTTTTCTTTTTTGGGGGGGAAATTTTAGGTGGATTAAATACCGATCGCCATAATATCTGGGCAATACTTTAAGATTTAGTTAATGCAAGCTCACATAAAATTCTAACAGATCACTCATTAATAAGGGCCTAACAGAATATATATATATATATATATATATATATATATATATATATATATACACACACACACACACACACACACACACACACACACACACACATATATATATACACACATATATATATATATAGACATATATATATATACATACATATATATATATATATATATAATGTATATTTCGAAAATTATACTCATTTTGTACCAACTTCTATTGGTTAATTATTTCTCGACTTTTTAATCCTTGTTAGAAGTGAATATATGTTCAAGTGTTAGCTTCAATTAGCTAGGTTTTAGAAATCGGGGGTGTTTTAGTCTAATTACCTCTAGTGTAATTTTTGTAATCTTTTAACTAGTAGGTAGCGTTTGCTTGGAAGGAAAATAGTTTTTCTGGAAAATCATTTTCTATGAAAAATGTTTTCTAAGGGAAATCGATTTTTCAGTTATAGTTTTCGTTGTTTGATACAAGATAAATCATTTTCCATGAAAAAAAAGGAAAACGTTAGCTGCATTGTTGAAATGTTGAAAAATATCGAGTAAATAGTCATAGGCTCATAGCGAAGACAAATGATGACCAAATCAAGGAACTTTGAGTTTAAAATTCATATTTGAGTTTTTTTTATTACTTCTTCTCGGATAATCAAGTTTCGATCTAAACTGTTGAAATTGTTTTAGTGACAAAAAATATCAACTGAATTGTTTAAGTGACAAAAAAATATCAATTGAATTGTCGTGAGCGAGAAAAATATTGACCAAATGAAGAAATGTCGTGTTCAAAATCTGAATTTGAGTTTATTTTAATCTTTCCTATCTGATGATCAAGTTTTGATACAAACTCTTGAAATTGTTTTAGTGGTAAAAAATATTGACTGCATTGTTTAAGTGACTAAAAATATCAATTGAATTGTCGTTTTGGAAAAAAATGCTGACCAAATGAAAGAATATCGAGCTAAAAATCTGAATTCGAGTTTTGATGATCAAGTTTCGATCCAAACTGTTGAATTTTTTTAGTGGTGAGTCGACTGAATTATTTTAACGACAATACATGTCGATTAAATTGTCGTGGTGGAGATAAATGTCGACTAAATGAAAGAAATTTGAGCTCAAAATTTAAATTTGAGTTTATTTTAATCTTTCCCATTAGATAGTCAAGTTTCAATCCAAGCTGGAAATCCAATTTTGCATCTAAATTTTACCTGACTATATCATCAAATAATTGAAGGAAGAAAATCAACTTCGTGTCTTCTCAAAAAGGAAATCATTTTCCTCTAATGGTGGGAAAATCATTTCTGTAAAAAAATAACTTTTTAACCTTTATTGTGTCAACATCGAAAAAATGAAAAATTATTTTTTGGGAAAATCATTTTCCCATCAAAGCACTACCATAGTTTCCCTTTTTGGGGGGGCTCTTTATCTTTTGTTAATTATAATAGAGTCAATTATCGATCTGAAGTGGTCGAATCTTATAGTGTACTTTTTTTTTTTACATACATAAAATTCAAAATGAAAATTTTATTGAGAGAAAAGTGAGCATTAAGCCACTAAAACTAATCCAAATTAATTTGTATACTTTTACCGCGAACTTATTAGGGCTAGGTTTACAACTCAAGTTTAACCTTTGTCCATGGACTTATTCGTACAAATGTAGGCCAAAGATCATAGTATGTAGATTATAAAGCATGTAATTATTCTACTTTGAATTTTGATAGGCAGAGGGTTTGATGCCTACAAAGAAAGACTAAATAACACCACTACTCCAATGCTCACTCATTTCTTGGTTTATATTTTCCAAGTTCCTCCTTCACCCACTCTCTTAGACAATCAAAAACAAATACGACTACTTACTAAGAAACAATATACACTTGTGGTCAACTAGGTCATTAAGCCTCTACCCCCCCCCCCCCCCCCCCCCAAAAAAAACTTTTTAATTTTACCCTAGATCTTATTTTAAGTTTTAAATAGATCTGACTCTCCTGATTCTCCTGGGTAAGAAATCTGAGTAAAAGATTTCTAAACTGTAGCTAGGGAGGACATGAACAAGGTAAAGTAAGGGCGAAATTTCCCAAGTTTTTATTGAGAATTGAAACAATTTCATTTTATAAAAAATAATGTTTCTCTTAACATGCAGCGAAGATTCATCCAGTCTCCGACGTGGATAAGATGGTTAGATTGATATCTATTGGCCTAAGCTTCTACTCCTAAATTCACATGGATTTTAGTCATGATGAAATCTCCATTCTAGAAATTAAATCCTCATCACTTTCATCATGATGGGGCATCAATTATTTATCATCAATACCACATGAATAGTGAACATTTTTCTATGTGATTGTGATCCTATACTCATTATTCATTATGGCAATTCTTGAATTTTTTGAGGGGAAAAGAAATTATTCTTCAACTTTTGCATGATGAGTTTGAATTTTTGTGGTAATTTGAGTTGTATTGCCTATGCTATTTGTGCAATATGTACACTAGTGACAAACTATGATTTCATCTTTTGGCCATCTTTCTAACATTTCGTGTGTTAGCTACTTAGCTTTGCATTTGATAGGAATTTTGTTACTCTATTTTCCTTGTTGAAATGTATGGTCAATGTAGCAATCAAGAGGTGGCTAGACCATAGTTCCCTAACCTAAAAATTGACAATTTGACCTGTAACAATGTTTATGTTGTGAGGAAAAATCAAAGAAAAAGTAATGAGTGTCATTATTGATTTTTTTTTCTTTTCATTTTCCTACTAGTTTATGATTTACTACATTTTAAATACAAATTAAAATAATTGAATTTTTTTTTTAAAGGTACAAGTTTGGATAATATGAAATGCCAATTAAAAGTATCGTTATTTTCCTGTTGCTTGTTTTTTTTTTTTTAGACAAGAAGGCATAAATTAAGTTAACTTTTGAAAGTGTGACTTGTATTAAAATATTATTAACTTTCACGCTTAAAAGGGTAAAACTTAGGTCTTGTTCAGCAAAATTAGCTGTTTAGGTAGCAGATAGCAGTTCAGATAGCGGATAACTGTTTAGATAGCAGATAGCGTTTCTAATTTAGCTGTTAGCGGATAGCTGTTTAGATGAGCGGTTGAAACTAATGTGTTCCGTAAATTTAGCTGTTATGCTAGCTGAATGTAAATTAACATAAAATGATATATAAAATTTCCAACGATAAAATTTTAAAGGATATTTTTTTGCTAAAAAATATGAAATGCTACTTCTAAATGTCAAATGTTAATACTGTTCGCTTTTCAAAAACGCTGCTTAAAACGCTAAACGTTGCGTAAAATGCTAGTTAAAACACCAGTTTACCGAACACTAAAAATTAACTTAATAGTGTATTGACTTGGTCAAAACACTAAACGCTACCCAAAATGCTATTGTCGAACACGTACTTAGTGGTCAAAATAAAACAACCAATGTGTTTGATTGTTATTTTATTATTTTTGCGGTACAAATGATTAAGGTAAATATTTTCATAATTTTTCGAAGTGATTTTCATGTCTTGTACCACTTTCTAAATCATTCATAGTGCTTAGATAGTTAGATCCCTTCTCAAGGTGATAGAAGTGCTATGTTATTTAATTTGAGCTATATTTACAACAATTTCAAAGGAGGTGCATTTACTTTAATTGTTGTCTTGTGCATGGATAAGAGTTTTATATCAGATAAGTGATGAGGGTGTCATAAGCTTATAAGCAGTGACATTGCACATCCATCAGATCGGCCTTTTGAAAAGAGAGTAATAGCCTATGACAAGTAGTATCACAGCCAACGTAAACTCGATTTCGATTTCTCGTCAAGTGCTCTGACAGAATAAATAAGGCTGGGGGCTCCATCTGTGACAAGTGCGTCACAAGATTAGATTGAGAGAATATCACATATAAAAGTTCTATATCAAATAAATGATGAAAGGATCCTAAATTTATAATCAATAATACTGCACACTCTATATCAAATCGATATTTAAAAAAAGAGTAATGACCCGTCACACTTGATTCATTCCATGGAGCCTTTGCGTATGTCATTGGGAAGGTAGTTTTCTCCATATCGAAAGTACTTGAAGTGACCCTTGTCACTTCGCGTTAACTGCCTATCAAAGCTGATGTTAGTGGAACTTGTCAATAGGTAGCTTAGCTTAGCTTGCCACATCATTGATGTGGTAAATTCAATTAGGGCATTTTTCAATTTTTTTTCTTTATTTTTTAACAAAAGTAAGATCCAGGTACTTCATCAACCATTCTAATTAACAAGGAGTTCATTTAAATTATCATTGTACAAAATACAAAAAACAAAAACAAAAAAAAAAAGCTGAACCGTTGCTAGCTTTGGGATAGAGAATAATTGATGATTCAAACCGATCATCCAATCAATTGTTTTATTGACTTTATATATATATATATATATATATATATATATATATTGTTAGACTTGTTGATAAATCATGATATTTTTTTTACAAGATGATGAATTAGTTGTGTCGCTTAATTTTTTTATTTTTTTTTGCAATGATTGGATAATAATTTTATTGTCGTCATCAAGGTGGTTATTTGAATCTCATAGATGTTGCTAAGTAATTAACTCGATCTTGAACAATCTTTGTTTCATCTATGATAATTAGGGGTGTCAATTCGGGGTCATTGTTTCGGGTAGAGTTCAGATTGATATAACAAGTCATAAAATAGTTTTGGCTTTTTGTGGTATAATTACCTAATTGCCCTTTTAAAGTTGTGATTCTTTTAATTTAAATTTTTGTGATCGTTTACGTTTAAGTTTTTGTTTTAAATAGTTAATTACAATTTTGTCCTTTCAGTTTTTTGTAGTTTCTTTTAATATTCGTTATCTGAATAGTAAGTGATTTGAGAGTCGTTGATATTTATATTTTCTTAATACCAAATAGTGTATGTAAAAGTTAATTATAATAGTGCAATATTATCTTTTAAGATTTTTCTATTTCTTGGTTCAATAGTTTTTGGTAATAGTGACAATTGATTTAGTCGTGTTTTGTAATGATTTAGCATTTGTTGACGGATATTTCTAGTTGTACAATCAAAAGTTCTTAAGAAATCAAAAGCTTGCTCTTTAGTATAATATTCTACATTGGGTAGATAACTTTTAATTCCAATGATATAGCCTCCTGATCAATCTAGTTTAGCTGTAGATTGAAATTTATGTCTAAAGTTTAAATTATTGGTAGATGAATTCATTTTATAATTTAACCAAAGCTATATAGGAAAAGGTAGTCTTTTAACACAAATTAGTTGATTTAATAGCTTATGATAGTATTTGTAAGCTCTGTGCTCAGAATGAGTTAAAGTATATTTTAAAGCTTCGTATTCTGATAAAGATAATTGAAGTGAGTTTTGATATTTTATTCTTAGTTTATAGCAATTATCTCTTAAAGACTCAATAAACCTAACTTTAGGAAAGTGAGAGTTTTTTAGTGAATGATGCTGAGTATATGGGTGATTTGGTATATCTACTATTTTTAATAGTTCTTCCTTTCCGATATTTCGAAAGTTTCACGTGGTTTGCTTTTGTCAAAAGTCAATAGTTTCAACAGTGACTAATGAATAGTTTTTTTGTCGGCCAATTTTGATTTTATAATGTTGTACACAGTTCCTGAAACAGTAATTGCTAATAAGTGTTACAAGTTTTTCATTCGGGTGTTTTACTTGCTTATGAGATTTCTCTTTTCAGATTAGTGCTTCCAAAATAGTTCGACAAATCGTTTCTTTTTTAGTTAACTGTTTTGTGCTTTAGAATTAATACTTAAGTAAGATGTTCCTGTTGTCATTATCAAAATTTTGTTTGATTAGTTTCGATGAGTAATTTTCTTATCAAGTTAGTTTGGCAATAGAGATAGGTTTTGAGGCTTCATAATTCATGATTGTTACTTTTATAGTCATGCTAATCAAGTGATAATCCTTTTTTTATAAATAGTTGATGAATTTTAGTTGGAGGCAACAGTTAAGTTTCAATAGTTATAAATAGTTAAGAAATAGTTCTGGTCGTCTAGTGCTCTGATACCAATAATACAAGGGGCTGATAACTTTTTGTAGAAAAAGGTTTAAAACTCTTTGAAAAGAGACAATAGTTCAAGCAAAGTTACGATAAAATGAGTTCTAAACATGATGGTACTCTCAGCAAAGTAAATCTAACTATCAGTAGTTCAAGAAATTATACCTCCTAGATCGCAAGATTTTAGGAACAGATATTGAGTCATCAACTCTGCCGCCACGCCCTTCCTCTCACGGGCCTTACTGGACTTACTTCAATCTTTCTGCCTCCTTCTCTTTCCTTTCAATCTTTCAGCGTCTCTCGTTGAGCTATGGAATTCTTAGAATAAGTTCCACCATGCCTCCCTCGGTCTCATAGGTCCTGCTTCAATCTTTAAATTCCCTAACCCACTTTGAGATACGTTAAAAAATGAGATAAGAATAAGAATTTCAAGAAGTTCTGAATAGTTCTTTTTATTAAGCTGATTTCCCAAAGGAAAATTTAGAACAACATTTTAGGAGCTTTGCTCCAAATAGTCTCTGTAATAGTTTCTAAAAGCTCTCAGATTTTTTTCTTTCTCTAAATCTCTCTTTTTTTTCTGAATCTCCATTTGAATCTCCGTTTGAATTTGAGTTCTCTTAGCTTAAGAGTTACATATGTATAGCCCATTGAAATGCTTCTATAACGTAAGTGCTTACATAATTGGAAAGAACTTTACAACTGAAAATAGTACAATAATTGAAGAGTTCAACAGTGTCTTGATAGCTTTTTGAAAAGTTTGCACGCTTGTCGGCTGTCTTCCGCGTGATTGGTGAATAGTTGATGGTGATGTGGCAAATAGTTGAAGTGCATAGTTAATGGTGACCCAAGCAATAATTTATTAATTCTTCGCATGGTTGCAAAAGTCTTCGTGGTTAATTGCTTGTGGGTCTTCTTTTAGCATCAATGATTGATGTGCTGGGATCTTCTAGATGGTAGTTCCGGATTTCAATAGATAATAGTGCAATAGTTCGGCAATAGTTATCGGCAAGATCCTGACCTTACATCGGCTGTCTTATGGCAAACTCTTAGCCGTCAGAGATGAAATTTTCTTTTCGAATTTTTTCCATTAGTAATGATAGTCTTTTTGCTTCTCTTTCTTCTTGAGTTTTTGTATACTCTGAATATTCTCGAATCAGTTTACAACGAAGATCATTGTCTGTTTGGTTGAGACAAGAAATATCAAAGCGCATGTTACAGCATAAAGGAATTAACACATGAGAGTTGTGTTGTTCAAAATAGCATATATGAACATCGGGGATAATTTTTGTGACCAATTGAAAGATATGAGGTTCAAAAGCAGTCCAACAGGTAAAATATTGATGGTAATATCTAACAGTTTTGATATATCCGGTTGGCATGACAATAAGTACTGGGTGATTACTGATATATTGGAGAAGAGTTCTGTAAACTTTGATAAGTGTGAGGTACTGATAGAAGGGTATTTCTTTTGAAAGATACCATTTTTGGTAGTCAATGAAAATTGCGTATTCGTTATAACGGGGTCCTGCAAAGGAAGTGAAATAGATGTCAGTATCTCTGAGGTAGAATAGTAGTGGTTCAAGAGAATAATTAATAGTGTCCATTGTAGAAATAGTTTCTTGCATAGTTCAGGAATAGTTCTGGCTCTGAAATAGTTGGTATGAAATAGTTATTTCAAGAGTTCACGATCAATAGCTAATCAATTTCCTTCAACCTTGTTTGGTGTCATCATTGAGATATTCGAATTCTCAAGTTAAATAATCAGCAAGAAAGTTGTGATTTCCTTCAACATGTTCATAAACAGCGTTAAATTGAGATAGAAAAGTTTGTCTTCGATGAAGTTTCCTCATGTGAGGTCCATCATCTAAGGCTTGTTTTACAAACATAGTTGGTGCTTTATTATCAGTTAAAACTTTGAAAGGTTTTGGTAATAGAAATAAACGCCCTTTTTTTAATTCCTTGAATTATGGTGAAAAGTTTTTTTTCCATAGTATTATAGTTTTCTTCTATTTGAGAGAAAGCTCCGCTATGATAACCACTTATTTCATTAAGATCAGTTTTTAGGATAGCAGACCATACATTATCAGATGCATCAGTTTGTAGTATTAGATTATCTTCAGGTTCGGGTAGTCTGAGTTGTGGTAAATTTTTACATTCTTCTTTCAGTTTTTTTACTATTTGTGAGTGATGTTCATTCTATCCTTTGGTATTATTTTTTTTAGTAGACTTTGTAAATCTTTTTTCTTTTTTGCTAAGTTTGGGATATAGGAACTCGCATAGTTAAGAAGTCCTAGAAATTCTTGAATTTGCTTTTTAGTTCTTAGATTGTCGGAATATTTCATGATTTTTTTGAAATATGAGTTTGTAAAGTGATACCGTTGGATCTTAATTCGAATCCTAAAAACTTATTTTTTTCTTTTTCTATAGTTGTTTTTTTCTCGCTTAGACAGATTCCCTCTTTAATAGCAGTTTCTGCAAATAGTGGGAGGTGTTCACGATGTTCTTCAATAGTTGCAGAGCTTATTAGGATATCATCCACATAGATTACAAGAAAAGGGTTAAGATGTTTAAAGGCATTGTTCATTCTTCTTTGAAATATTCTTGATGCATTTTTTAGTCCAAATGGCATAACAATCCATTCGTAAATGCTTTGATGAGTACTAAAACCAGTATATTTTATGCTGTCTTCTTCCATTTTGATTTGCCAAAATCCAGACTTACAATCAAATTTGGAGAAGTATTTTTTATTTTTGACTAGATTAAGTAAAACGTCTTTGTTTGGTAGAAAATAATTGTCTGTTTTAGAAAATTGATTTAGTTTTTATAGTTGATAACCATTCTGGCTTTATTCCTTCTTTTTTCCGCTTAATTCATAACCATAAAAGTTGGAGATGAATAACTGCCTTTGGATGGTCGAATTAAACTTTTGTCTAATAGTTCTTTGATTTGTATTGAAAATTCTTTTATATCTTCTGGAGAGTAGAGCATAGGTTTTTCTTTAATATAGATTTCTTAAGTTAATTCGATTTTTGCTCTGGGATGTTCTGGTTTCCGGAATTGTAAAGGATTGTCAGAATAGATTTGTTTTAATTTGGTAATGAGATCTTCTTTCTTTAGGATATTTACGTGAAAAGTTGGTTTTTGAAGTTGAATTGAGAGTGCAAGTTGTTCATATCCTTCTCCACCACGCTTCGCGTGTACTCTGTAGGGATGTTTTAAGGTAGGGATTTTCAAGGTATGGCCACATTTGGTAGTGAAATAGACAGTATAAGGAGTTTGTGTAAATTTAGCAAATTGTTTGAGAAAATCATTTCCTAAGAGGATATTATAACCTGAATTGTATTGAAAAACCAAATGGATAGGAAGAATCTTATTTCCGAGAATAATAGATACATTGCTTTGTAAGAGGTTTGAATAGGTAGGTGTGGGATGGACACCTTGAATTCGAATTTGGCGATTAGAGGGTAATTTTTTCGAGTTCGGTAGTAAAAAGTTTTGAAAAACGGTTACTTCGGAACCTGTATCAATTAAGGTGGTAGTTGTGATATCGAGTTCTTTTACAGTGGTCTCAATATAAGTAAGGATAGGAATTTATACTTGTTTCATATTCTTTCAAGAGTAATGGAATTTTGCTTTGTTTGTAAGATGATGTGAGTTGGTTTTATCTCATAAGTTTCAAAATGATCCAAAATTTTCATTCCAAGTAAAATGTGATAATGATCATTATTGATGGAGTTATCAATATAACAATCAAATTCAATTAAGGTAGAGGTTGGAGTTTTCAATTAAAGTTTGACTTTTTGAGTTAAAGTTGCTTCGCGTCCATTATAAGTAATGAAGTTATAGTTATTGGTGGTAAAGACCGGGATAGGTAGGGGTATACAATGACATTGAGATGCTCCTGTGTCGATTAAAACTTTGTTGTCTATCCAAAGTTGCCCATTAAAATAGGCAAGCTTAACTTTATAAGTTGAATTAGTGTTAAGTGTTGTAATAGTTTTGGGTTGAAAACGGGGTATTTTTGATGTGCTAAAGCTCTTAGGTAGAAGAGGTTGATGAATTATTCTCATTTCTTTATCTGTATAAAATAGTCGTGGGGCTTCATAACTAGTAGATGGTTCTTTGTCAACTAATTGGAAGTTTGTTAAAGCTGGTAGTCTTGTTTCTTGCATAGGTGGTGAAATAACAATGCTCACGGTTGAAAGGTAGGGTCAATAGTTATTTTTCCAGTTTGCTTTTCTTCCTTAATTGGAAAATTTGTATTTGAAAAGATGTATAGTCTTCTATAGTAGAAAGATAATGCATTATTTTCAGGTTGTAAACCGATATCTGTTAAAAGTTTAAATTGTAGATTTAGTGTATCTTTAATATTTTTGCTACGCAATGTTACTGAATAGTTTGGATAGGATTCAAAAATTAATTTTTTATAGATTAAGTTTCCTTGTAGAGTTCCAAGATGGCTATTCTGAATATTTGTAAATCTTTGATGATGAAGTGATAACATGATAGGTGAGTTAATTCGTTCTTTAAAACATGCTTTGACAACAATTTGCAATCCTTGTAAATGAACACATTTTATTAGATTTCGATCTTTCAAGGGGATTTCATTTAAAAAAATTTCTATAATATCTTGAGTCGTGAGTCGTTATCTAATATTTCCTTGTAGATGTTGTACATTCACAAGTTGTTCAGTTGTGTATAGCTTGAAGTATCTAGTTAATTTTCTTGTTAGGAAATCGTCTAGTTTTTTCATAAAGTTTATGGAATCTTTAAAAGATAAATCAGTTGCTATTATTTTTGAGTAAAGTTTTTGATTAAAAATAATTATTACCGAATAGTTTTCATTAGTTTCTTGCTCTTGTTGTAATATTGTTTCTGATTCTTCAGTGGTCATTTTTGTTTTTATTACAAAGAGTAAGTACAGACAACTTTTTCCAATTTTCTTTCAAAAGTTAAACAGTTGTGTTTATTTTGGTATACAAATTTTATTTGTTGTAATAAATCAGTGTCTTCATAGATTTCATATTCAATTTCTTGAGTAAATTGTTCAAAAGTCATTTTTACGATTTTGTTGAAGTAATTCATTTTGATTTTGAAGTAATCAGTGTCTTCATTTTGTTGAAGTAAGTCATTTTTACTAAGGAGGGACTAAGCCCGCAAATAAGCCAAACTTCAAGGACTAAAGTGTAAAAACAGCTATTACTTTTAAAATAAAACTTTAAAATCAAAATGAACTACTTCAACAAAATCGTAAAAATGACTTTTGAACAATTTACTCAAGAAATTGAATATGAAATCTATGAAGACACTGATATATTACTAATAAAATTTTTATGCCAAAATAAATATAACTGTCCAACTGTTAAACAAAAATTGACAAAACTTGTCTAAATTTACTCTTTGTAATAAAAACAAAAATGGCCACTGAAGAATCAGAAACAATATTACAACAAGAACAAGAAACTAATGAAAACTATACGGGAATAATTACTTTTACTCAAAAAATTTATTCAAACTCAAAAGATAACAATAATTTAGATCAATTTGATGCAGAATATTGGTATACCGACTAAAAAAAACACTATGAGTTTTCCTCAAATTGAGGCGGAACTAAGAAATATCACAAATGAAATACGAGAAATTAATGAAACTACTAAACAACTAGTAATACAAATGCAACTTATGAATATAACTTTTGAAGGAATAGTAAAACCAAAAGAAAAGAAAGAATATAAAACATTATATATAAAACTACCAGAAAAAATAACACCAAGAAGTGATGATGAAAGATATATCAAAAGATATCAAGAAAAATTATTAAAATCAGTAGCAGAACTTCCACAACTAAAATCACTACCAACTCTTGAAAATAAATCAGAAGAAGCTTCGTAATGGGAGACTGTAATAAATCTATTGAAGAACTATTAAAAGATTTTGAAGATCTACAAATAACTGAGATTGTAAAGCAAGTTAATATGCAATCAGAAAATCCAATTGGTATAGGAAGTACTAGAAGCAATCAACCACCTCCAAATCCTTTTCATGAAATATATTAAGTTTAATTGAAATATATGTAAAAAGAAATTTAATAACTGGAATAGAAGAAGGAATATGGACTATGGTCAAATATCTTATTGGACAATTTGAAGGTTATGAATATGCGGACAACTTTTTAAACGCAAATCTCGAAAATCGACGTAAAGTGCTTTATAAACTAACAAATCTAAGAATCTGTAACTTATGCAACTTTAAAAGCTTCTTTTGTGAATTTAACAAATATTACTACACACTATATGTATCCTCTTAAGATCAAGAAACCTATATACAATTACTCTTAAATAAATTTCCCAATCCATGGAATCGATATTTTTCGGACAAATTCGAAAAATTTGCTAAACAACCTACAACTTTTAGATCTATAGCTGCTGTCCAAACTATAATAAATAAAGAAATGATGCAACTATGTTTACAAGAAACTCAACGAAGACATATTAAAAATGTATTTTATGTTGTGAAGATGTTAATGAACCAGGTCAATATGGTTGCGAAAACTATCTGAACTTTCACCCAAAGCAAAAACAAACTCAAAAAAGTAAGTGACTAAAACTTCATTGAGAAAAACCTCTACAAAAAAATTTTCTCAGAAGAAAACTAGTAAACCAAAGAAAGCAAAAACCGATAATGCTAAAACTGAAAAATCTATAAATAAACCTCAAAAAAGTAGCAAACATTTTCGACATGAAAATTTATCCCAAGAAAACTTTCATCTCGAAAATAGATATTATAAAAGAAACAAACAACTAACTTCTTGCCAATGTTGGAACTGTGGCGAAATGGGACATAAATCTATAGACTGTACTAAAAGAAAAGCTAACATTTCTAAATTATTCTTTGAAGAATTTAATGAAATTCAACACGAACTATATCCCATAACTTTTAAAACATCTGATATACTTTCAAGCTGTTATGAATCTATAAGCTCAGACAAAGCTGATGAGGCACTTGACACAACTGATGAAGACCTTTCTTCAGTGTCTGAGCCCGAGTCTTGACCCTCGTAACTACTATCATCGACCTCTTTTTCTCTATCAACCTCTCTATAGAGTCCGCGCGAAGCATGGTGGACAGGACCAAAATACCACCAAACTTATACTTATCTTCTGAACGACTTTTATCTTCTGAACGACTTAACGACTTTTATTTTCTGAACATCTTACAAACGTTTCTCTTTACCTATCTCAGATTAACGATGTTTATGACCATGTTTCAGGAAATCACAATTTTCTTGCAGATTATTTAACGAGCAAAGCCAACTATGACTACTCCAGAAAAGCTCAAGGAACTTGAAGATATTACTATTGACTTTAATGAATATTTACAAACTGTTACAGAAAATTTAAAGCATCTTGAGACAGGAATCCAAGACATCGTCACCAACATCCGAACTGAGATCGATGAACTTTCGAAAGGAACTACTATAATCCTGACTGATATGCGGAAAGATCTTGAACAAGGGAACCTTGTTGTTGCTGAACTATTCAAAACTATTAACTCTTTAAGAACTATTTCACCAGAAACTATTTCTACTTCCACAATGTCAATGGAATCGTTGCGAACTCCAACTATTATTCCCCCAACTATTATCTCTGAGCCAAGTTCTAGCCCTATATTTCTCGAAAAAGAGAAAGAAATGCAAGAACTAAAGGCAAAACTCTTATAAAAAAAAACATATTCCGCCACCTACACAAACTAAAAAATTTGTTCCTTTTGATATTTGTGATCATTTTATTTCAGGATATCGCAAAACTACTATGCAAGCCTATGGCGATCTTAGACACCTTTTCCAAATCTTTTACAGCAGTGGAGAATCCCTATTTCCAAGACTTACTGCTTGCACTAGATCAAACCCCTCAGCCATTTACCAATTCTATGAGTATGGATACCTCGATATAATTTACCAAAATCCCAAACTTACCAAACTATCCCTTTCCCCTTCTGATATCATCCAAACTCTCAAGCACGAACCTGTTTTTGTCAAATTCCATGCTATTCCACCCGAAAAAGATGATTTAATGGGAAAAATCTATCACGGTATTAGCCTTATTCAAACTGGATACATCTCTGAAACTCATCAGATCAATATTGAAGCTATCAAGAAATTTAACTTCATTCGGTTCAATGAATTGTGGATTAACTATCGAAGGAGCTATGGCGCTATGACAGTAAAATGTCATGGAGACCGACTCTTCACCATTGGACTAAGATGTTTATTAAGGACTGAAAATTATGCTATTATCACTAAAGAAGGAATGCAGGAAGACTATTATGATGATGAACTCTTGAAATTTCTTTTTCAACTCGAACCAGAAAATTTTCAAGGATCTCTATCTGTTCGAAACAAGTTCTCTGAACTATTCAAGAAAGAAGAAGAAAAACAACTTTTGATACAAACGGCTAAGATTTTGCCTTAAGACAGTCAGATGTAAGGCCAGGATGTTGCTGACAACTATTGCTGAACTATTGAACTCTTATCCACTAAAATCTTGAATTACAATCTAGAAGATGCCAACACATCAATTATTGCTACTAAACGGAGACCCACAAGCAATTAATCACGAAGACTTTTGCAACCATGCGAAGAATTCAGAAATTATTACTCAGGTCAACATCAACTATGCACTTCAACTATTTGCCACATCACCATCAACTATTCACCAATCACGCGGAAGACAGCCGACAAGCGTGCAAACTTTTCAAAAAGTTATCAAGACACTGTTGAACTATCAAAATACTCTTCAATTATTGTACTATTTACAGCTGTAAAGTTATTTCCTTTGATGTAAGCACTTATGTCACAAAGGCCTTTCAAGGCACTATAAATATGTAACTTCTTATCTAGGAAGACTCAGATTTTGGCAGAAGAAAAAAGAGAGCTTTAGAGAAAGAAAAAAAATCTAAGAGCTTTTAGAAACTATTAGAGAGACTATTTGGAGCAAAGCTTCTAAAATATTGTTCTAAATTTTCCTTTGAAAAATCAGCTTAATAAAGAGAACTATTCAGAACTTCTTGAAATTCTTATCTCCTTTTTTAAGGTATCTCAAAGTGAGTTAGGGAATTTAAATATTGAAGCAAGACCTATGAGACCGAGGGAGGTATGGTGGAGCTTATTCTGAGAATTCCATATCTCAACGAGATACGCTAAAAGATTGAGAGGAAAGAGAAGGAGGCAGAGGGATCGAAGTATGTCCAGTAAAGCCCGTGACAGGAAGGGTGTGGCGGCAGATCTGAGTACTCAATATCTGTTCCTAAAATCTTGCGATCTAGGAGGTATAATTTCTTGAACTACTGATAGTTAGATTTATTTTGCTGAGAGTACCATCATGTTTAGAACTCATTTTATCGTTACTTTGCTCAAACAATTGTCTCTTTTCAAAAAAATTTAAACCTTTTTCTACAAAAAGTTATCAGCCCTTCTAGGAGGTATAATTTCTTGAACTGCTGATAGTTAGATTTATTTTGCTGAGAGTACCATCATGTTTAGAGCTCATTTTATCGTAACTTTGCTCGAATTATTGTCTCTTTTCAAAGAGTTTTAAACATTTTTCTATAAAAAGTTATCAGCCCCTTGTATTATTGGTATTAGAGCACTAGACAACTCGAACTATTTCTTAACTATTAATAACTATTGAAACTTAACTATTGCTTCCAACTAAAATTCAGCAACTCTTTATAAAAAAAGGATTATCACTTGATTAGCGTCACTATAAAAGTAACAATCATGAATTATGAAACCTCAAAACCTATTTCTATTGCCAAACTAACTTGATAAGAAAATTACTCATCAAAACTAATCAAACAAAATTTTGATAATGAAAACAGGAACGTCTTACTTAAGTATTAATTCTAAAGCACAAAACAGTTAACTAAAAATGATTTGACAAACTATCTTGTAAACACTGATCTGAAAAGAAAAAACTAATAAGTAAGTAAAACACTCAAATGAAAAACTTAGAACACTTATTAGTAATTACTGTTTCAGGAACCGTGTACAACATTATAAAATCAAATTTGGCTGACAAAAAAACTATTCACTATTCACTGTTGAAACTATTGACTTTTGACAAAAGCAAACCACGTGAAACTTTCGAAATATCGAAAAGAAAGAGCTATTAAAAATAGCAGATATACCAAATCACCCCTATGCGCAGCATCATTCACTAAAAAACTCACTTTCCTAAAGCTAGTTTTATTGCGTCTTTAAGAAATGATTATTATAAAGTAAGAATAAAACATCAAAACTTATTTCAATTATCTTTATCAGAATACGAAGCTATAAAAGATATTTTAACTCCTTCTGAGCACAGAGTTTACAAATGCTATCATAAGCTATTAAATCAACTAATTTGTGTTAAAAGACTACCTTTCCCTATATAGCTTTGGTTAAATTATAAAACGAATTCATCTGCCAATAATTTAAGACTCTAGACATAAATTCTAATCTACAGCTAAACTAGACCGATCAGGAGACTATATCATTGGAACTAAAAGTTATCTACCAAATCTAGAATATTATACTAAAGAGCAAGCTTTTGATTTCTTAAGAACTTTTGATTGTACAACTAGAGATATTTGTCAACAAATGCTAAATCATTACAAAAAACGACTAAATCAACTGTCACTGTCACCAGAAACTATTGAACCAAGAAATAGAAAAATCTTAAAAGATAATATTGCACTATTATAATTAACTTTTATATACACTATTTGGTGTCAAGGAAATATGAATATCAATAACTCTCAAATCATTTACTATTCAGATAACGAATATTAAAAGAAACTAAAACAAACTGAAACGACAAAATCGTAATTAACTAGTTAAAACAAAAACTTAAACGTAAACGATCACAAAAATTTAAATTAAAAGAATCGCAACTTTAGAAGGGCAATTAGGTAATTATGTCACAAAAAGCCAAAACTATTTTACGACTTGTCATATCAACCCGAACTCTACCCGAAACAATAACCCGAATTGACACCCCTAAATTGATAATAGATGCGCTTTCAAGGTTGGTGGCTCCCACTATGCAAAACTAACCTCTCTAATTTGCTATTTTGTTTTTAATATTTCATAACCATTTACTAAGGATCTTTTTTTTTTAAATCTTTTTTTAGAGGAAGGCAGGATCTAATGATTAATTCAACTATAAACAGTTCATGAGTATACAACTAGAAACTTGGCTAGGGCAGACTCTGAACCAAATTTGTTCAACACCATTTGGAATAATCTGTCCAAAATTACGGGTCACAGAATTTCCATCTCTCTTAACGTGGGTCCAATCACAACTCAAAATCATACATAAGAAAAAGAACATCATCTAATACAGCAACCAAGTCTGAGAAAAATATTATGGGGTTACTCACTCCATCCCCATAAAGACAAACAAGTCCAAGGTAGTTATAAGATTCTTAAGAGAGAACATTTTTACTAGGTATGGAATGCGTAGAATAAGAATTATCAAGGAACCCATTTCGACAATAGGTCCTTTGATGCACTACTAAAGAGGTATTCCATCCTTCACTGCCTTGCAACCCCTTACCATCCCAAATGAACGGTCAAATAAAAGTGTCCAATAGACAAATCAAACAAATCTCCTAACAAAGAAAAGGCAATTTGATTCAAGAAATACATTCTGGAACCCTAATTTTTTAGCCAGCTGAATCTAGTAGAATGCTGCTCGTGCTTCTACAACTCTAGGTGACCACCATGCACGAACCCTCTTGACTCCGTCAAATAAGACATCCCCTTTGTCATCCTTCACATCACCCCCATTGCCACCCAACCCTCTGCTGACATAACCGCGTCCACTTTGATCTTGGCCTCCCCCATTGGTGGTGCTGCCCAAACCCCTCTCATTAGCTTCTTGTCCATCTATTGTAGTGGCAAAGTCATGAATTTGGGGAAGAGGCATCGGAAATAAGTTGGTGGTTGTACTTGGACAACATCGTTCCCACCGTATCTATTCAATGATGAGTTTTCAGATTTCGTGCTTAGCGGGAATAATTATTCTTTAGCTATATTTTTGAAACATATATGCATTTTGAGTTATAAATCAAATTAACCCATAAATTAAACAACTGTAGTTGACAAATTAAACTCATAAATTAAAACTCAAAAAAAATTAACCCCAAATTAAAGGGTTAAACAGCAAATTGAACTATTGAGGTCAATTAAAGTTCTACCTTTTCTAAATATTTACACCCTTTGACATAAAATTGAAATCAAACCTACAAAATAAACAATATTAAAATTGAAATTGACAAATTAAACATAGAAATTAAGCAAAAAAAAAGCAAATTAATCTATAAACAAAGGACTAAGGAACAAACTAAAGTACTAAAGTAGAATTAGTAAAATTTGAACTTCAAATTGGGAAAGATAAATTTTAAAAAAACAAAGCAATAAGATGTCCAAGTGCAAGAGTTAAACCCCCGACCACACAGACCAGAAAAGTGCAGTGCGCGCTCCTCACCATCTAGCCAGCTAGCTCACACATGCCTTAAACCAGATATATTAAAACTCCAAGCTTTTAGTTTTGCTATATACTAGTTTTTTTTTTTTTTTTGTTGGGAGAGAGGGGTGTCAGTTGACTCCACTGACACCACGCTCCCTCCGCCACTAATCTATTGCGTCCTACTTTCCTGTTCTTCTATCTTAGCAAAGTCCTACACCGTTCTCACTGCCTATTCTTAAAAAAAAAAGAAAGAAAGAAAATCTTGTCATAAGTAACTTATCAGTAATATTGGTGTTAATGAGTATTGATATTGATGATTCCTGATAGACGTTGATCAACAAGTGTTGTTTGACATTGATGAGCATTGATCAATGATTATGAATACTTATGAGTAATTATCAATTTTGAAAATATCAATAGGAGTGGATGAGTGTCAATTTGTTGATCAATGTTAATGAATATTGGTCAATATTGATAAGTATTAATCAATTCCAATAGGCAATTACTAGTGTCAAATGGTAATAATAAATATTTATAATGCGTTGAAAAAAATGGGCCATAAGACTATCCCCAACTAGAGTAATAGTTTTAGAACTCCAAGTGTGGGTCTTCCCTTCCACATCATCACATGATCTAAATTTCTCTTTATCCTTCCCCCTCGCATCCACATCCAATGGAACTCTAACTTAGATCATCAAATAAATATTTTCATTAAGTCCACTATTAAACATATTTCATTACTTTTATCTGTTATTTCATATTGTTATTCATGTTTACAAGTTATCAAAAAAATATTTGTCTAATTCCCAGAAAATTAAATAAGGAATTTACCAGAGCAAAATTAATTTGAAAAATACCAAACAACAATATACACTATCATCCAAATATCCTATACCACAAATTATTTCTATTGAAAATGTGACAATCCTCATCTTATCACGAGCTCATCATCGTCATGGCCAACACTGCGTGCAGCATAATCGCTGTCAACTCCATGAAGCTACTCGGGTTAGTCGATGCTCTAGTTCGAATTCAGTCGCTTCCTTCAAAGCATTGTCTTTCTCGTGCAGATAAGACCAAAAAGGAGTTCGTCTTGGACCAGCTGCATGGTCTAACACGCATTCCATGGCACGCATATCGTTGGTTGCATATGTGTAACGCCCCCAACCCTAGAGTCAGGAGTGTTAGGTTTTTTTTTTTCCTGGAACGAAACGGACAGAGTTTCCCCTGAAAATTGACCATTTCCCAGGCTCAAGGCCTTACAAACACTTCCCTGCACTGAAAACAGCTATAAAGGGCTTAACTATAACTCAACGGCTACCCACCGGAGTTCACAGCTCCACGGGCCACCCGCCCGGAGCACCACAACCAATACAGTTCAGTGTTTAAACAAATGAACAATTACAAGTATAGTCCTAGATAGTTTAGGTGGTAGATCACACGGCCATACAGAGTGACTCTAAATGATATGCAATACAGGCATACAAGAACTTAAATCACAACCCATGACATCATAATACATATTGCAGCTCACATACGAGCACCTCGCAAAGTCCTAGGCCAGCAATGAATTCATCTCGTCTTACTTGGGCCGACCTTTACCTGTTATTTCAAAAACCTGGGGAGGGAACAAAATAGATGGGAATGAGCAATTATCGCTCAGTGAATAACCCCCTCCCCTAAACAGATACTTTCACTGCAATAATAATCCCTCCCCTAAACAGATACTTTCAATACAATAATAACTTACGACCGTTGTTCATAATTCCTGTTCTTGAAGCCCTCATATATCGTTAAAGAACCCACCTCTCGCGCAGTGTACTCCAATCACAATGCAAGAGAGATAGCATTTATATCAAGGCTGAAAACTTAAGAATAATTATACTCTTCGGACTTACCATCCATTCTTCATACAAACTCGTAACTTTACTGAAGACAGATGGGGTATAACCCACAAACAGCCCTTGCTGGGATTTCTGTCGTGAAGGCTCAACTATAACACAAAACTTTATACAATGGTCAATGCATCAATAAAGCTGCTATGAACGCTGCACTTTGGAATTTCTGCCTATGGCAGATCTATGAACTTAAGACTTTGAAACTTCTGCCTATTGGCAGAACTATGAAACACTGAACTCTGTAGTCTCTACCTATTGACCGAGCAATAGCCACTGAACTTTGAAACATTGAAGTTGAAGTTCGATGTAAACTTTAAAAAGGAACACCGGTTTGGTTACGCTAAGAAGCCAATTGATGTAATGTAAACCACGCTTATTATTAGACCTCATAGATGCGATGATGTAAGGTTACTTCACTACCAATGACTTGTCAATGGAAACATGTGACCGATAAAACATTTAGGAACGCTTAGAATTCCGATAAATAAGCATTCATAACGATGTCATTTCTATGCAAACACTATAAACAATGAGTACATGTAAACAATGAACTGTATATGATCAATAAACTTTATGTATTTGATAGCGCTATATAATCAATAAACTCTATACAATGAATAAGCTACACATAAATCAATAAACTCTATATAATCAATAATCATTAAACTTTCTATAATCAATGAACGACATATAATCATTAAACTTGGTATAATTGATAATTTTCTAGAATCGATAAGCTATTAAGCTATATCGATATAATCGATAAACTTCTTATCATCGATAGACTACTTCTTTTCATGTTTACATGTATAACGCTAAACCTTAAACCTCATATCAATCGATAAATCATTAAACTTCATACAAATCAATAAAATCGATAAATCGTTAAACTTCATATAAATCGATAAAATCGATGAGTCGTTAAACTTTATATAAATCGATAAAATCAATGAATCGTTAAAATTTATATAAATCGATAAAATCAATGAATCATTAACTTTATATAAATCGATAAAATCAATGAATCATTAAACTTAAAATCAATGAATCGTTAACTTTATATAAATCGATAAAATCAATGAATCGTTAAACTTTATATAAATCGATAAAATCAATGAATCGTTGAACTTAAAATCAATGAATCGTTAACTTTATATAAATCGATAAAATCAATGAATCGTTAAACTTTATATAAATCGATAAAATCAATGAATCGTTAAACTTAAAATCAATGAGTCGTTAACTTTATATAAATCGATAAAATCAATGAATCGTTAAACTTTATATAAATCGATAAAATCAATGAATCGTTAAACTTAAAATCAATGAATCGTTAACTTTATATAAATCGATAAAATCAATGAATCGTTAAACTTTATATAAATCGATAAAATTAATGAATCGTTAAACTTTATATAAATCGATAAATCGCTAACTTAGTTCAATACAGTCAATATATAAGTATCGTTCAGTTTACGCTACAATTTCCTCAAGTAACTCATAATCAGTTCCAAATCAACCCGAACGAACTATAATCAATAACTATTGGATTTAACCTGAACGAACTATAAACATTGAATTCAACCTGAACGAACTATAAACAATGAATTCAACCTGAACGAACTATAATCAATAAACTTGCATCAAAATTAACAATATCTAGGAGGAAGAGGAAACCCACCTCGAATCCAAGTTAAAGGACCCGGTTCGGGGTTGATTTTTGTGGTAGGACTCGAACTCCCGAAGCCCAAAACTCTAGCTCTTGAACCCATGAATCACACGGCTGCCACCGGTCGCCGGTCAAGGCAAGCTTGCCGGCAACCTCGTCCACCCGTCACCGGCGTCCAGCGCATCGTCTCCCCTCTTTGCTCGACGACTCTCTCTCTCCTTCTGCCCGAGGCGTGGCTGGCGACTCCTGCGCTGCCCCCGTCGGCCGACCAGTTGTCGGCGCAACAGTGCCCCCCCTTCTCTTTCCGGCGTGGTGTGAGGCAGGGTTGGGGGGTCGGGAGCCCAGCCCCCCTTTGCTTGCCATTTTCTGCCCGAGAAGAAAAACAGGGGCCTTGCCCCTTTTGGTTTCTATTTTTATTTTTTTTTGTTTTCTTTTTCCTTTTTCTTTGGTTTTGGATTCCCAAGGTTCGACATTCTAGTCGTATTCAGGAACCTGGTCAATAAAATGTCCGATAAAAATCCTTAATACTAATAAAACCAATAATAATAAGAATATTAATATTCTTTTCAATAAAATCAGCATTCGGGCAGACTTATAACAATATAAATCGACTTAACGAAGGGGATAAAGTCCCGGGTGTTACAATAGGCAAGAGTGGAGCGTGGTGCTGGCAGTAGAACTTGTTCCGTGGCGCTAGTAGTAGAACTTGTTCCTATAACTGAGGATGCTCCAAGTTTTTGAGATTCATTAGAAATTTAGAATTGCTGTTGAAAATCTTAAAAACTTACATGGATATTTGAAACATTTTTTCAATAGTAAACAGACCCAGCCCACTCCCTATCGCAAGGTTTACCCAGTGGATCTGAACGGACCAGGGGGCGGGAAATGTCAAAACCCAAACCAAAGTCCAGACCCACACACTCTCCCACACACAAATGCACCACAAATGTGCCCCCCTCCCAGGTTTGAACCAGGATGGGGGGGAGAACATGTGGAGGGATGATCATCCGTCCATCTCTTCTTCGACATGCAACGGCAACTATAGAAGTCACTTGATAGAAACTTTTTAAAGCTTGGGTTACAATGTACTACAATAACACAAAACTGTTATCTACTTTTTTCTACAGTAAACTAATGTGAGGTTTTTAATTTAGGATCAACAGAAATCATTTTCATGTAATTTAAAAGACTTCATATTGGTTATTATATAACTTAGTGTTATTTGTGGTACAACGCTCATTTCTACTATCTATTTATTGTTACGGATTGTTAGTTTATATTGCTTTTGCTGTCGTTTTGTTTCAAAAGATTTTCAATTATCAAATATTTTTTCAAATCTTTTTATGAGTCTATTGGAATGAACCTCTATGCGGATAATGATACTTATAAAGATAAGACTGTTCACATCTGAATTTTCTCAAATCTCATATAAATGAGATCTACATTGAAAATTGTTGTTGTTGTTGTTATTGTCTCACACAAGACTTTTGAGTACGAAATATAGCGGACCAATGTGTATATGAATATGGATATAGATTTAGGACATCGCTCCTTCGCGCTCATGTTTGGGCTTTAAGGTTGCTTTCATGGTTAGACTTTAGTCAAGCCCTGATATGGGTCGCTGGTTTAGGCTGGAGCTAATTTTCCTTTAGTTATATACTATGATTGGGCCCTCATGAGCACAGTGTAGTTTAGCGGTCCACCTAGGTTGGGAAGAAATCTTTTTTTTTAAAAAAGGCTGCCGAGAAATCTCAAAGACAAATCAAGGCTCCCACCACCAACTTAATTAAGGGAAGAAAAGGTCCTCTTGTTAAAATAAAAATAAAAATAAAAACATATATAAAAGGAAATCTAATTTTAATATAATACAACAATAGCACCACCCCCAATGTGAGTCCCACCTCAGCAAATTTAGAGGGATTTATATGTGAACAGTCTTACCTCTATAAACAACTGTCAGTAAAGATGGAGAATCATGATAGGTGTTTTTAATAAAATGGAGAAGAAATTTTATTCAAATTTTGCAAAGAAAAAATATGATAAATCTTGTGGAAATAATAGAGTAATAATTACATGATTTTTTTTTCTTATAAATTTATGAGGAAAGTTGTGCAAGAATTGGATTGATTTGGTCAAGGGTAATGTGGAATTTGCTTCATTCTCGCTCTTGATCAATTGAGATCAGAGAGGCTATGTTAAATCCATACAGGGCATTCCCCAACTTGACTCCATTTCACCTTTCTTTTATTTATGTATTTCTATGCTCAAGGTTTCTCTCATTTAATTTGTTGTCTCCTACAATAAGGAAAGGAATTTGGTCTATCATCGCATACGTTTTGGTGGTCCTATTGTTGCTAGGGGTGGGCAATCGGCCGATACCCATTAGATCAAGCGGGTCGGCACGTTTAAATAGGATCAATAAAGGATTGAGTCAATAATGGACCGATCAATAGTGGGCCGCCACATTAATGCATATTAATAGGCCGGACTGAGTCGGCCTATTAACGGGCCGCTTAGTTACCCATTATTTTTTTCAACCTACTCAACATACTAGTTTATATGTTCCAATCAGTTAAACTTATTCCCAAGGCTTTACACATAATAATAATTGTTGTACATAATTTTTTTGTGCAAGTTTGCTTTCAATTGGCCAAAAGCAGGCCACTCATTGGCAAATCTGACCCAACCCGTTTATTTACACAAAAGGTATTACTTAGCGAAATAGCTAATGGACCAACCATGACCCGACCCAATCCACTTTGTAAACAAACCGGCCATAATCTGACCCGGCGGATCTATTGCCCGCCCCTAATTATTGTACATCTCCCATTTTCACTACCGATTTTGATAAACCAAATGACTCTCAAGTGGGTGTTCTAAAGGATATTCTCAGGATTTGTCAAAGCAACATATTACTTTTAACAAAATTCAGGCACTTTTAATAAAGGGACTCCATTTTTTTTTTGGTAAGAAATGTAAGTAATACAATCTAGGCAGCCCTTCTCGCAAGGGATCTCCCTAAATTATCCTCAAAGAGGATACAATGAAAGTCTCTATGTGAGACCCGATTCCACACAACTACCTAACTTTGCCAGCCAGTCGGCTGCGTGCTTGCCTTCCCTAAAAATATGTTTAACAATTACATGATTATATAATTGAAAGTAAGTGTGGATGTCATGTATCAGAACTTGTAATTCTCATGGAGCTTGTATGTATCCTTGCACTGCTTAGATGAGGATTTTGCTTCTCATTACCGTTGCTTCTGCAACCAATATTGAACTTGTTCCTAAGCTGAACGCTGACGCCTGAATAAATTCGTCTTCCCAATTACATATGAAATAACCTCCTGTTACTTTGTGAGAATATTTGGATCCATAAAAGTTGAGCTTGATGTATCCCTCTTGTGGCTTCCTCCATGCAACCCAGTATGTCTTCTTACAGTTGATGGTTAGATGATGGATGTTGGATGGTTGTATGGTTTGTATGAGTTTATTCCTTATGCGCCATTCCGCACTTGCTCTTTTTGCTCTTAAAAGTGTTGTGATAGAATTTGGGATTTCATTACGGAAAACCTTATTATTCCTTGATTTCCAAATGCTCCATAGGAGCGCTAAGATTCTATCTGTCTTGACTAGTGACTTAGATTGTTTAATATTAATCAGCTAATGTTGTATTTTCGTTTGGGAGATATTTGGTAACCTAGCAGTGACCCAATGATGGTCACTTGCTAGTTGCCAAACTTGTTGAGCATCATGACATCTAAAGAAAACATATTCTACATCCTCAATTGTGTCGTTACAATGAGGGCAGAGTGGGTCACTTTTTATTCCTCTATAAAGTAAATTTCCCCTAATAGGAAGGGAAACGTGACATAATTACCCCAGAAAGACTTGCAACTTAGGCATGATATCTAACTTCCAGATCCAACTGAATTCCCATGCTGGGGACCTATGTAAGCCCAGTCTATCATTTTGTGGGTAGCTTTTGGGTGTTATGCAACTTGGTGGTTCATTTTGGTATATGTAGCAATGTATCATGGTAATCATTGGGGATTGAGTGTAGGTAGAGGTCTCAACCTCCTGTCAGTTTATTCACGTCTTAGTCTTGCTTGGGGACAAGCAAGAAATAAGCATGTGGGAGTTGATAAACCTCTATTTTACCCCCTTTTGACATGATTTTTACCCATCATCACGGCGATTTTTGGTAAAACTTCAAGAGTATAGAGGTTGATTAGTCATTCTTTACCCCAAATCTGCCTAAATGTTGTATTTTTGTGTTTTCAGGAGTTCGATTGAAAGAAACAAGGAAAACAAGCTAATGTCGCGCTAAATAGGAGCCAAAGATAGATTTCTAGCCAAGAGGAAGTGGCATGGGGGCACCATGCCAAACAGTGTGACCATGCCACCCCATGGCAGCAAGAAAACGAGGGGCAACAATGTGTCACGATGGCACCGTGCTGAATGGCACAACTGTGCCACTTTAATTCTCCTCCGTTTAATTGTAAATTGGCGTTGCAATTAGTTCTTCCTTCTCTCATTCTCTCTCTCTCGAAAAACGACAACTTTAGGTTTTTAGGATTCATATTGGTTGTTCTTGATTTGAAAGCTTTGGATTGAAATCGATTGTTGAATCTGGTAGATTATTACTTCAATCAATAGAAAGTATGTTACTTTACCCTTTTCCTTTTGCGTTTTAATTCAAAGTTAACACTTTTAATCATGTTCGCATTCTTGATTTTGGTGGTGATTGTGATAATGATTATGGGCTAAATTTATTGTCTTGGATTGGGTGTAGCCCCTATTGTGCGATTTGGATTCGTATTGTAGATTTATGTGTATGAATGCCCATGTTGTAATTGAACTCTCACTTAGCATGCCAGGTGTTCAATGAATTGCCTCAGAGGGTTGATTCATGTTTGTAATTGGGGTTTAGGAGATTAGCGAGAGTTAAATCCTCTACCTAGAGCTACTTAGTGAGCAATTGGATTTCTTAACATGAAAATAGTTAGGGTTTCAATTGAGAATTAAGGGTTACTCAATCTTGTGGTTTCGTGATTCTAGTTTCATGACAATAAATAATTAGGATAGCTTGACCAGTCTAATGACCTTTGAGATAAGACTCAGATACTCTTAACTTATAACCATTCCATTTCAGTTGTCTATGTAGGCAGATTCGCATGATCTAGTTTATAGTCCAAGGAACACGATAGTGTGGTGAACCCCAATCCGGAACTTTCGTTAATATTGATTTAGACAATAATAGTAACTTTCAGTAGAATACAACTGTTATTGAGTAAAAACCATTCCTAATAGACTCTGGCCTAAATAGAGCGTTAAAGGTTGGTTCGGTGGTTGAAACCGGGTTCATTATGGACACGACTCGTACTTGCCGTTGCTAGCTACAACTGGCACCGTGCACTTGCGGTATTTTTAACTCAATAGATTATCGGTCTGTTAATTAAATCTAAAGATAGTAATGAAATGTGTCATGAGCCCAAAGACTGGTTTAGTCCACAAATGAGACCCCAGAACATTGAGCAAAATATGCATATGATGATCCATAGGATCGGTCGGAATTATGGCCTTGGGAATCAAGCTAATTTGCTTTCTTCCTCTCACCAATATATAAATTTTAGAAATAGTAAACAAAGCATACAACTTGAAATCATTATTACAAATACTTGAGAGACTTAAAGGTGGCCCAAAAACAGAAAGCAAATGGAGAATAAAAAAATTCTGGCAATGGTAATATCTAAGTCCCTACAACTTACACTAAAAAAAGAGTGACAAATGGAATTCCCATTTTCCGAACTTTTGAGCATCATGCATGTGCTTACGACCTTCCCCCTGCGGAAACACGCCAGTGGCCAATGCAACCCCGAAGAAGAGGAAAGGCCAACTCTCGTATGAATAAACACTAGTATAACAATGTTAACGCAACTAAAATAAGTCCTTACAAAAACATGTACATAACCGAAAAACCCTTGGAATAACATATGCATAATATAGTGTCAAAATCTCAAGTAATATCATAGTGATGTTATTATCATCCTTGATTTGTTTATGAAGCGGGGAAAGATTGCAAAACTCTAATCGCCTAGGGCACAAGACCCTGGCATCATAGAGATGCAGAACAAAGGGAGGCTTATCAAAAGAGAATGCGGCCATCAGCCAATAACACAATGATGTTATTAACATCCTTGACTAGTCTATGAAAGGCTCAGTGTAGAAGCAGTGGATGAGGGATCTCAGCATAGAGAACATGTACTCCAAAAGTTGTCTCCTCCCTTCATGGGGTTGGCTAGCATCCATATAAAAAGTACTGGGAAAAACCCAAATCCAAACCCATACAAAGTTAACCAAATGACCGGCAATTAAGGGGGCACATACCAATGCCCAGAACCAACAACAAATCATGCTTAGCCGAAAATAGTAAACACTAGTCAGAGATAGAAACACAAATTCTCAATAAAGAACCAAAAATCTACAAGCTATAATTGAACAACTATAAAGATTTTCATTGTCACTAAGAGAGGAATCCCAGTCAAACCAACTAGGCACAGCAACACCCTAGTACATCCTTACAACAAGTGGGATCAACCTCCCAATAAACCATAAGCAGATGGATGAAAAAGAGATATCACCACAAACCACTAAAAGTCTGAGTAAACAAAAGGAAGTTAACCTATCTAAGGACCAAACAGGTAATACGAAAACAAGAAGAGCCAGCCCCATCCTTTGCTATTGAACCCACCCTTTGAACCTACAAAAAGCCACCAATACCAGAGATACAACTTCCAATAATTGGGTATCAAGGACCATAAGCCAGTAAGCACCCAAATTACTCACATAACATAGATACGAATGAGCAAGTAATTCAACTATTAAGACCATAAAGCCATAAATAAACAAAAAAACAAGACTCACACAAAGATCTAAAGACTTTCGGGGCAAGGAATAATGAAATTGAACAAAAACCAGAGCAAACAGGACAATAAAAGAGCACAAATTTCGATCTAACATGATTTTTTCGAATAAAGGTTATAATTTTCCAAACAAGGCCGCAAGCAAGGGTCATGGGTCAAAACTTCGAGAGCAAGAAGAGCACTTACTTGGTTCCCATTGATAGAGAAGGAAGTTGGGATGTTCACCTAAGTTCGAAAAAGCTCCACGGCTGCTGGCAGAGTTTCAGCTTGAGCAACAACCATCATCGTGTCTGTCTCGAATTGAAGTGTTACGGTGCATCTCAAATCCCTAGATGACATAGAGGCGGGCAAGATGATTTCGAAGTCCTTGGTTTCGCATCAGCACAATCAAAATTAAGCATCTTTCGGGGAGCAAAAAAGGAGTCATAATACAATTGGGTTGGGTGTGTGAGAAATTGCCAAGAACATGATTTCGACGAAGGTAAAAGGCAAGAACCACCAGGATCTAGAGGTTTCATCATCTTAAACTAAAACTAAATCAGATGCAAGGAACAGAAGGATAAATGAAGATTAGTGAGAGAACAAGCAGAGAATGGGGAAATGGCTAGGGTTTCATGACCATTGAAGGAGGCAAGAGACTCTTTGTCTCTAACTTTCTCTCTCTAGAGCAGGCGAAATACATCTTTTTATAATAAGAAAGACAACATCCTTATCAGGCTTGACATCAAAATGGGCTTTACTTATGATAACTTCTTGGGGTGTTGAAGAAGGGACGAGGTGGTGACTGGGGGATGGATTATCTCTTAATGTCTAGGAACCAAAGTGGCTACCGAGGTCTAACTCTTTCAAGGCAACTCCTATCAATTCTCACCAATTCGTATCAATTTTTACCAGTTTTTGCAACCCTTCTAAAAAAATTCTAATCCTTTCCAACTCTTACTAATCTTTCCCAACTCTTACCAATCTTCTTCAATATTTCACAATTCGTAAATTGTCATGTAAAAATTAATTATTTTCTCAACAACAAAAATACCCTTTGGTTATTTTTTGGGGTTGTGTATTGAACAAGGACGTAGTTGAAATTATGTGTTTTGTTTGAACAAAATAATTATAAGTTGAACATTAGTAGCATATATTGAAGATGTTTTGTATGATTTATAAATATGAATCTAATAATGTCATTCGCTCATAAGACAAAGATAATGATATGTATATAGTTATACAACTGATTCCAACAATCCATTTCGAAAAGTAAGTGATACAAACATTTAAGTACATATCATTGCCAAGTTTACAAACGCATAAACATTTAGAACAACACTCATCAAATTAATGAAATCTAAAATTTTACCATATTTTAGTTAGTTTTTTAATTATGAATATTGGTAGAAAGCAAACTAAAAAAAAAAACCTTCACTCCTTTACATTTTTGATCAACTTCTTCGAATCTTTCCCAATCTTAGCCAATTCTTATCAATCATTCAAAAAAAAAATTCAACTCTTTCTAACTCTTACCAACTTCTATCCGTTGATGAGTGCATCCATTTGTGTTGTTCCTGACCCAATGATCGTATTAACTAGCATTTCCATGAATGGTGAGCCCATTGTTAGAATTACGTACCTATTAATTAATTTAGCAGCACAAGAAGGTGAATGGTCCCTAAAATAATGCACGCAGTACATACTCGTGGACCGTAGAAGCCATTTTGGCTTGATTTGGATGTCCCTCTTAGGATGAAACTGTTCATATATATGGCACTATTTGTGCAAGTGATCTTCCTATAGCAAGCAGCACACTTGGCTAGCTAGGGGCATTGCCAACTTCACCATGTGATGTAGCATGTGTGGAAATAGACATGCATGCTCTTGTTAAAATCAATATAAATCATTGTATACTTTTGATAAACTAATTATCAAAATTTGTCAAATACCAATCAATATATGAAATATCTTGCTCAGCTAAAAATCCATGCAATGATATGCTAATGGTCTCATGGACAGTTAAGACTAATAGAAGTTTTCTCACTCAATCATGAACAATGCTTTTATTTGTTCACTTAATGATGTGTTGCTTTGTTCACACCCTTTGGGACACCTCTATTTGTGCTTAGCCTTTTTAGCGGGAGGGTGAGTTATATATGAAGGGGATGTTTGAGGACGGATATTGCTTTTGTTCTTGGGGTGATCGAGTGTGAAAGGTTAAATGAATCTACAAAACCGTTCAAAGTTTTAGGAGCTACTCAGCAAAATAAGGCAAAAATAGAATAGAACAACGATCAATAGATTAGAGGAGCTACTGTGATTTTTCGCAAGCGCACGGTTTATCGTTGTAACGGTAACGGGTGTCGATCCTTAGGGATGGATTATGAAATTAGATTATGAAAACTTCTAAACTAATTCAAAAGTTATTCTACCAATTACTACACTATTAATTCATGGAATTATAACCTCCAACTAGCAAAGACTAAACACCAGAATGAAAATAAGGCACCAAACGACAAACAGTTTTAACCACCAACACTTAGCTGAATTCACTTATTTGGCCAACCTTACTCAACAACAACAACAGAGGACCGTGAAAGTAGAGCAAAAGCCTCCATTATTTGGGCAACAGAGCATAGCAAACTGGAAGCATAACGTTCATATCAAAATCAAGCAAACTCAACTCTAAATCCCAAACCATCTCTTTGGTTGAAATAAAAACTAGAGCAATTACAAACTTGAGAATCTGAGCTGAGCTGGAACTAAACCAACAGTCGAACACCAAAAACAAGGACATCGTCCAACTACTCTCTACTCCTACTGCACGAATCTGAAAATCAGAGAAAATGAAAGCTCAAATTGGAGTGAGTACTTCAACCTCATCTACTACTCTACGCTACTCCTCCGACTTGCTACTCGAGCGCCTCTACTCTCCTCCCCTTTGTTTCAGCCCATCCCTCCTTTTAAGCTCTACTTTCGGGTCTCCCATAAAGCATAGCTTTGACCCTTTATCCCCCCTCTCTTTGTCTTGTAACCGCTACATCTATGATGGTGATGATGATGTATAATGATAGAGGAAAGAGAAGAAGTAACGGATGAGGGGAAGGAGGAATGCCATGCTGTGGTTATGGTGAGGAACTAAAGCAATAGCAGGCTTTTGGTCTGTCTGGGCAAGAAACCGTCGAGACCTGAAGACAAGAGGGCAAAGGAAGATGAAAGGAAAGGGAGAAGGTGGTGGCATGGATGAAGCAATGAATGTTGTTGAATCATGGAGAAAGATGAAGCGGTTTTTTTATTGCAAAATAATGCCTTGTTTTTCGGGCTCCCTAGTGTTGAGAGATGAGGGAGAAGAAGAAGAAGAAAGAGGAGATGGGGGGGTTGTTGTCACGTGCTTGGGGTGTGGGAGTTAAATGAAAGAGAAAGAGAGAGAGATGAGGGAGGAGGGAGGAGAGAGGAAGAGGACATACTGGCCCAAAGTGAGGAAGTAAAAGAAAAGGGCCACTGGGCTTAGGGAGAAAGAAAAAGAGGAAAGAGAAAGCGCTAGGCTGGGCCACTGTTTGGGCCTCGAGGCTGTTGGGTCGGTCTAGTTTCATTTTTCTTCTTTCTTGTATGCTTCAATCTGATCCAACTCTAGCACTTGTTTGAGCAAATGTATTTATTTTCTTCAAGTTATTTCCAATTCCTACAAAATAAATAAAAATATTATTAAAAATCTAATTTAATAATTTATTTAAAGCAAATATTAGATGATAAAAGGGTATAAAATATCATAATTTTTGGTTGAACAAATACCCCCACACCTAAGTTTTGCTCGTCTTCGAGTAAAACAAAACTAAAAATCTTAAAAAAAAGAAAATAAAATCCTAACTCACTTTCGTATGAGCCACGGTTGCACTTAGCGTGTGCAACAAGCCCTTTAAACCCCTAGGTTACCCCCTAGTGGACGAGGAAGGTCCCGTGAGGATTTGCAGAAGATATACCCACAAAATCTATAAAAGAAAATATAAATAGTAACTTGAAAAGCTTTTTGGGTTTTGTTTTCAAAAATTAATATGTACAAAATTGAGAAAAGATATATACACATTCTAATCAATTAAATCACCCATGTAGCAAAGACATTGGCCTGCATATAGACAAAACATACTCATCAAGGCTCTCTACCCCATGAATGACATTAAAGCACTAACTTTTTACCCCACTAGACATCAAGACTTGGAATCCATCCCAGTGTTCGTGTGCAAGTGTATCATCATCTTAGGGCTCAGGTTTACCAGAATCAAACTCAACCCCACTTAACTGATACAACTACATTATTGATTTAATAACATCAGAAGCAAGCTTTCCTAGTAGCAGTATTGACTCAAATGGTAACACCCAGTAGCGCATGCCTTAAAGGGCTACTTGTCATTCCAAATTTATTCCATTTCCTTTCTTCTATTCTTTCTTCTTTTTCTGTAGTTTTTCTTTTCCTGTTTTTTTTCACTTTTTTTGTCATTCTTTTTTTTCTCTCTTTTCTTTTTGAATAAAAACCAAAGTAATTGTGTCAAAAACAAGTGGGAGAGCTGATAATGAAAAACTAAAACCTTAAAACAATAAGGATAATATAATTAGGGATTGGATTGCACAACGATAATGAACAAATGGGATTAGAATTAGAGCTAAGAATGACACACTGAGGTTGGAGACCTAACATGCACACCAAGCATATATACAAGCTAAAAATCAAGGTACAAGGGATTAAAGCTGATCAAAATAGCTTCCCCAAAAACATAACATAAACTTCTTCTTTTTTTTGAATTTTCAAATTTTCATTTTTTTTTCTTCAAATTTTTTTCAAAATTTATGTTCAAAATTTCCCCACCCCCACGCCTAAATTTTACAATGTCCTCATTGGGAGTGAAAAGAAACTGACAAAAGAAAACAAAACAAAAAAAAAAAGAATATACAAAAAGAAGACTAAGACTCAAAAAGAAAGAAAAATGACATGACTCTAAAACTCCAAAAAAAAAAAAAACAGGGCAAGAAATATATATATATATATACACACACACGAAAACAAAATAAAAAGAAGAGATAAAGAGAAACGTTTATATCAGGTCAAGTGCAGGAGTACACCTAAGCTATAGCCTCGTGAAATGTGCTTAGATAAAGACTCATGGAGCATCAGCCACTCCATATCAAATGGAACAGCGCTACTTAAATCAAAACTCGTTAAAGTACGAAGTAACTTGTCAAATATAGAAGACCAACTCTCAATAAAAGTAAGACAATGAACATGTAAGAGTTGATACCAAATAGAGTACATCAATCACAATAATGCAACACAAGTGATGACCCATTTCAACTTATCAAATTGGTGGGCCCAAACACCAAACAGGCAGACGTACGTAAAAGTAGCCAGGGGAGAGGTCATCGGCCTAGAAAGTATATCATCATGAAAGAACGGTCTAGGCAAATAAGAGGATCCTAAGTCCACAAGTCCTTTAAAGTCAATATGTGTAGGAGTCTGGTCTAAAGCAAAATTTTCAGGGGCAACATTTGCAGACTCAACAAAGTCAGACCTGTGAGATTCAAAGAAGAGTTCAGCTTGGATGGGGCCAAAAGAAAAAGATTCATAATCACCACACAGGTCCACTACCAAACTCACATTGATATCAAAATAGAACAACTCATATTCAACAAGAAATTAGTCATGAAGAATTAGAGGGTTAAAAGGGAATGATTCATATTTAATACAAAAACCCTCATCAAGATGTGCAATAATATCAAACCCACATTAAAAAGATTCATATTCAACAGACAGAATATCAACATTAAATTCCAAATTAGTGGGCTCAACTTCCTTTTCACATGACTCTTGTGCAGAAATGTATTCTGACTCATCATGACGCTCAACTATAGTAGTGATGCTTATGTCTAACTCACTAGCATTCATAGATTCCTGACCCTCTTCAGATTCAGAAGAGTCATCAAAAATGGTGGGTGGGTCGGTATAAACTAGGACATCATCAGTGATATCCTTTTGTGAGTTAGTGTGTGGTGCAAGGTCAAGTGATAGAGACACATAGAGGTTGCTCTCTTTTTCAAGGCTAGGCAAAGACAGATCATCATGCAAAGGAGGCCTAGATTGATAAGAGGACTCAAAATCATCAGAAAGATTAACTTTAGGTTTAGGAGATCCTAAACTAGAGTCAGACTCATTACATTGCTCCTTATTCTGATTAAAACAGTGAGAATGTTCAGTAATTCGCGCTTTCATTATCTCCATCACTTTATCAGTCAATTCATTTAACCTTTTTTCCGTACTTGCATAATTAGCATCAAAATCACGATAAGGGCAAGTATAAGCAGCATGATCAGACGACTCGCAGTAATCACACAAAACAGGAGGCACATAAGCATGAGAGGAGTCATAGTAGTCCCGGTGGTAAGGATAAGCATGAAAAGCAGACTCATGAGTTAGGTATCCTAAAGTCCATCTAGCTTGTTCAAACTCATAATTATCCCAAGCCAAATTTTCAAAGAAATTTCAAACCTCATCCTGAGTTCTAGTTAATAATCCTAGTAGACTGTAGACCCCCAGGATAAATAGACTCAACGTAACCCCAAGATTCAGAATTCAGACCCATAACGATAACCTCACAAATTTTTCATTTCTCGAAATTGTGAGTTAATTGAGCACGATAAGCATTAAGTCTAAACAGATAACTCCAGAAAGATTCATGCTCAAATTGTGGGAAATTAAAAACTAGCATTCTTGAATCTAGTGTTTTTTTTTTCAATTTTAAGAATTTTTCAATTTTTTTGGATTTTTAAGTTTTTAATTTTTTAACTTTTTTTAGGAAAGAAAATGCATCTAGGACACTATTTACAAACCAATGACTAAAACAAAAAGAAGATACTCAAATAATTAAGTGAACAAAATAAAATAAACTAACAAAAATAAAACTATGCTACCAAAATGAAAGAAAGACCAAAATGACTCAAACATCACACAAAATATAAAATGAACACAAACACAAAAGAAGAGCATTTTTTAATGTTTTTGTCTTGTTGACACACAAAAACGAAAATAGAAATAAACTCAATCTAAACAAAAACAGAAACACAACTGAAACTAAAACAAAATAGAAAATAAACTAAAACCTAAACAAGCTAAATCCAAAGAATAAAACTAAAAAAGAAAATGAAACTCCCAAAAGCAGAACTAAATAGACAGAAAATTCCACACAATCACAAGGGACATAATTTTTTTTTCTCGAATTTTTTCTGTCCCCGAACAGTGCCGAAAAATGCAAACAGATTATTAAGTCAAAAATTCACAGAAAAATCACAACAGTTCCAAAAATTCCTCAAACATTCACACAAACTCTAAACATTATTCTGAATCTAGGAAAAATATCAAAATAGCAAAAATCACACCAGAATTTGCCCAGAAAATTCAAACAGAATGCTGAAATTAAAGAAAAATCTGCACTGTTTGTTTTCTCCAGATCAGTTCTGCTTTGTGTCTTTTGCTGCACATAAACCAAATGCGTTAATACTATTTTTTCAGCAAACAATAAACTCTAAAACTAATCTCGACAAACATCAAAAATCAAATTACTAACTAAATTCAAAATTAAAAATAAACTAAAATTTTGAAATGTATTAACGACTCAACTAAACTAAAAATCACAACTCTAAAATTAAAAACGAAAATGACTGAAACGACTCGATTACTAAACTACGACTCGAGGAAATCTAATTTCACAACGCCATCCCCGACAACGATGCCAAAAACTTGTTGTGATTTTCCGCAAACGCACAGTTTATCGTTGTAACGCTAACGGTTGCCGATCCTCAGGGATGGATTATGAAATTAGATTACCAAAACTTCCAAACTAATTTAAAAGTTATTCTACCAATTACTAGACTTTTAATTCATTGAATTATAACCTCCAACTAGCAAAGACTAAACACCAGAATGAAAATAATGCACCAAACGACAAACAGTTTTAACCACCAACACTTAGCTGAATTCACTCATTTGGCCAACCTCACTCAACAGCAACAGAGGACTGTGAAAGCAGAGCAAAAGCCTCAATTATTTGGGCAATAGAGCAGAACAAACTCAAAGCATAACGTTCATATCAAAACCAAGCAAACTCAACTCTAATTCCCAAACCATCTCTTTGGTTGAAACAAAAACAAGAGCAATTACAAACTTGAGAATCTGAGCTGAGCTGGAACTAAAACCAACAATCGAACACCAAAAACAAGGACACCGTCCAACTACTCTCTACTCCTACTACACGAATCTAAAAACAAGAGAAAATGAAAGCTCAAATTTGAGTGAGTACTTCAACCTCATCTGCTACTCTACGCGACTCCTCCGACTTGCTATTCGAACGCCGCTACTCTCCTTCCCTTTGTTTTAGCCCATCCCTCATTTTAAGCTCTACTTTCAGGTCTCCCATAAAGCGTAGCCTCGACCCTTCATTCCCCCCCTCTTTGTCTTGTAACCGCTACATCTATGATGGTGATGGTGATGTATAATGATGGAGGAAAGAGAAGAAGTAACGGATGAGGAGAAGGAGGAATGCCATGTCGTGGTTATGGTGAGGAAGATAAAGCAATAACAGGCTTTCGGTCTGTCTGGACAAGAAACCGTCGAAAGCCGAAGACAAGAGGGCAAAGGAAGATCAAAGGAAAGGGAGAAGGTGGTGGTACGGATGAAGCAATGAATGTTGTTGAATCATGGAGAAAGATGAAGCGTTTTTTTTTATTACAAAATAATGCCCTATTTTTCGGGCTCCCTAGTGCTGAGAGATGAGGGAGAAGAAGAAGAAAGAGGATATGGGGGGGTGTTGTCACGTGCTTGGGGTGTGGGAGTTAAATGAAAGAGAGAGAGAGAGAGATGAGGGAGGAGAGAGGAGGAGGACATGCTGGGCTTGGGTAACAGGCCCAAAGTGAGGAAGTAAAAGAAAAGGGGGAGAAGAAGAAGGATAGGTAGGCTGCTGGGCTAAGGGAGAAAGCCAAAGAGGAAAGAGAGAGGGCTAGGCTGGGCCACCGTTTGGGCTCAACGCTGCTAAGTTGGTCTAGTTTTATTTTCCTTCTTTCTTGTATGCTTCAATCTGATCCAGCTCTAGCACTTGTTTGAGCAAATTTATTTATTTTCTTCAAGTTATTTTCAATTCCTACAAAATAAATAAAAATATTATTAAAAATCTAATTTAATAATTTATTTAAAGCAAATATTAGATGATAAAAGGATATAAAATATCATAATTTTTGGTTGAACATGAGCTACTCAGTAAAATGAATCTACACTTCCTTTATTCAAATGGAATGAATTTTATTTAGAACATAATTAAATTTATATCGAGCAAGTATAATTTGGTCAAGTTCTAAACCATAAATGACATTAATGTTTTATTACATACATTATCATTTAGATAAATTGTATATTCTATTTAGGAAACAAATAAATTTTACAATAAACATACAAACATATTAGACTTTTGAATCATTTAGACATTTTTCATCTAATATTCAACGAACTTTCAGATGTCTCTTAAGATAATGAACATTTTCCATTAAATGTCAATTGAGTTTGATTAACGTTAGATTTCTAGCTAATTTCCACAAATAAATTAACTTTATAGAATTTGTATAGAGATCACTCAATGGTAAAAAATTCCTCAAATATTTATTGATATTATTGTTGGTAGTAAATGCAAGGAAGTTAAATAATCTATGGTCTTATCGATTGATCATTCGTCAATTTCATATAATCCTATACAAGTAAACATGTAAGTTTGTAAATAATATATTATAATTAAAAGGCCAATAACAAAATTTATATCATACTTCTAAGAATACATATTCTCACAAATCACGTCAGCGCCACATATTAAAAATTATCTATATAACAAATACACATTA
>JACYFF010031956.1:11140149-11165603 GCA_017589665.1 Selenicereus undatus | reverse complement strand
TATATATATATATATATATATATATATATATATATATATGACAAATAGATATATATTTTTTTAAATATATGATATATATTACTGCCCAATAAACCGACAAATCTCAACATTTTCAGTTTCTCGTATCATCGGAGAAAAGATGCTTTTCATTTTGGGCTCCCTTAAAGATTGAGATTCGCACTTTACAAGTGTACCGATAAGTTTTTGCTTGTGGAAAGGGATGTTTTTGGGTTTAGTCAAGCATTATTTTCAATTCCATCGTTAATATCTATAAAATATGTAGATTTTTCTGGAAACAAACAAGCAAGGTACAAACCAAAATTCACAGTTGTATCCTTAGATGTTTGCATATTTCATCCTATGTTAGTAGTAAAAATTACTTTAAAGTAAAAATAAAAATCACAAAGATTACGAGAAATTTGAAAAAGTGACTTAGGCTCTGCTCCCTTCGACCTATTTTATTTAAACTTATTATAAATTGAACTTTGTCTAAACTTATTAAGAATAAATTTTTAAATTTACTTGTTAGACATTTATTGTAAATTGAACTGATTCTGAACTAAATTTATTTAAATTTATTTTTTAAAAAATAAGTCAAAGAAAACAAAATCCTAAATTAGCAAACTAATTGTTTAGTGCATGTTTTATTGTGTAGTGCTCTTTTTTCCTTGTTATTGTTGCAATTAGTCCCATAAAATTAGTTTATTTTTACGTGTCCTTTTAAATATTTCAAAAGCTTTTATACAAAACTTCGAATGAATTTTCGACTAACAACAGCATTGCATCCGATCCCCAGAGACATGGCCACGTAATTCATACGCCAACAGGAAATTTAATATTTTTATTCCTCAGAAATATTTATTTCGTGCCCTTTGTGCAAATTTTGTTGCTGCTCAAAAAGAATTATTACTATAAAAGGTTCCAGAAACCTGGTTGGCTTAAATTCTTTGACAATTCTACCCACATAACTTTCTCTTTATGACTCCCACATCCCACGAACAAGTCCACACTCTTTCTTCTTTGAATGAACAAACCGGGTAGGGGCAAATTCGTCAAATCAGGTCAAAAGAGACAAAGCACGACTCAAATTCTGACCACTCACCTCCTTAGCTGTCCCATAAATACCTTTCCACGTATGTCTCGATTCATCTTTCTTATTACATATTACATTCAGAATCAAACCTCCGACCCACACCCGAAAAACGCGATTTCAGAACCCTAACCCTAACCCTAATTTCCTCCGTTATTCTCGATTCACAGATGGGTTCGGAGAACAAGATGAACGACGGAACGAGCTTCCACCAATCCGATAAGCCGATACTCTGCGCCAATGGCTGCGGATTTTTTGGAACAGCGGCGACGATGAACCTCTGCTCCAAGTGCTACCGCGACCACCGCCTCAAGGAGGAGCAAGCCGCGTCCGCCAAAGCGGCTTTCGAGAAGTCCCTATCGCCGCCGTCGCCGATGGTTGTTGTGGCGGAGAAGACGGTGGAGGCAGTCGGTCCCTCTTCGGCGGTGGAGTTGGCTCCGCCGGTGAATCGGCAGGCGCCGGTGCAGGCAAAGCCGACGAACAGGTGTGAGAGCTGCGACAAGAAGGTTGGGGTTATGGGATTCAAGTGTAAGTGTGGGAGCACCTTCTGTGGGTCCCACCGGTTCGCTGAGGCGCACGGATGCACTTTCGATTTCAAGGGTGCTGGTAGAGACGCCATTGCCAAGGCCAACCCTGTCGTCAAGGCCGATAAGTTGCAGAGGTTCTGATTGGGAGAAGAAATTGGATGTCATGGAAATTAGGGTTCGAGATTCGAACCTCTTTGTGTCAATTTTATCTCGAACCTCTTTGTGTCAATTTTACCAATTTACCTCTGTTGTTCCACTTTTACTTGAGAAACTGTTAGCTTGGCTTTTGGTTTGGTTTGATTTGATTTGGTGTGGTTGTTATGTTGGATGGGTATGAGCTGGATGTGGACAAAAGGGGGTACCTTTGGTGCTATTATTGATGGTTCGAGCAAGCTTGCTTTTTTCTCAATCAGATGAGATGAGAGAGATCACAGGCTGGATGGATAAGACGGGATAGGGGAGAGAGAGGGGGTGGATTCGCTGTGTAATATTAAAAATTGGTGAGGGGTCAGGATTAACTAGGGTTGATAGTTTGGGGTTTGATTTTTATAGCGTGCTGTCTTCTCTTTCTGTTCTTTTGCTACGCTTGTTATGGTAATTAATAATATTTGCCATATCGTTCACTTTTTATATCAGTTGTTGACCTTGATAGCTAGCATATGCATATACAATGACATAAGTGTTTCAACTTAGATTGCTCGTTTGCTATTCAAACTTGAGTCCTGATTCTGAAATGTTGTTGCGTATTAGTAGGTTACACAATTTTTTTGCTCCAATATAATCTTTAGTGGATACTTTCGAGATGTGTTTTTGATTTTTATTTGCTAAAACATCTTGTGTCTCATTGGTTCCCTTGTGATGTGATTTCAGTGAACTTTTGCTTTTTGGGACTAATCTTGACGTCTTCATATCCCATCCATCTACCCTGCTGCGTCTAGAACTCTTACGCCTGATGGATGGATTTTGCATCATGTGGTTGATTTTGTATTCTGGCCTTAGACCTTGTCGCTTCCGGGATTGCTATGCTTGACATGGTTGATTTGTTCTGTCTGCTGTTCGTATGATTGATTCTGTGGATGGCTGTTGAGGTGAAATTTGCGAAAAGCCAGTGGTTCAATACCATTGTCTAGTAGAAGTAGCTGTAGGTGTTCCACACTTAACTTCGTTTATAAATTATAGTCCTTTGCCTGCCTAGAGGAACAGTATTGGAGGTTTTGCCAATTCTGGTGGTTGAACCTTTTATAAGGTATTCCTCTCTGTCCAATGGTACATTCGTGATCATCTTGGGTAGGTTCCTTATGTACTCTAGCAGAGGTGTCCCATGTGGAAGTTGCTCCTTCATACCTATCTTTATTTCACACTTCCAAAGTGGAGGATATTGTATGCGAGTTGACTTACATTCATGTGATTACTGCTGTGTGCATTTGAGAACAACAGTTGAATTTAAGCTGTCTTTCTTTGGATTTTGTTTTGTCCCCATTTGAAATATTGAATTTAAGAACATGTGAATGTTAGCATGTCAAGCATGCTTTCAAGGGGAAACACCCAGTTAAAGGCTTAAAGCGAGTCCAGATGAAGCCTTGAGCTCTTTAGAGGCTCTGTTTATCCTCTATTGTGTGTCCTTACAAGATTTTCATTTTTCATGGTATCTATGTTAATGGAACTTGTCCTTTTGGGGGGGGGGGGGGGTATCGTTCGTTTGTTGTGTGTAGAATGAGTAGGTACCATATTTGCATTTCCTGAGTGCACAACAGATACTACATTTGAGACTGTTTGAGGTGTTTGACATGATGCTTGCTTAGTATCGTATGAGGACCCCGTCTATTAAGATATGAGAGTCGCCTAGAATAAAATATGTTGCTTGTATCTGTTACTTTAAATTAACTTTGTTTTGGGGTGCCATTTTGTTTGAGGGTTGGACCAATGTGGAGCGTCTATCCTATTCCCTGCACGACATGGTGAAATGGTTGCTAGGGACGTACATATTTACCCATGCACAAGATTTCATTGAGAAGTGAATGATTCATGGACAATCTGCGAAGGGGCAGAAGGGGACTGGTTTGTGTTTTTCTGCTGGTGTACCACTTGGCTTAGTTTCGGAGGGTAGATTGCGTCTGAGAAGTTCTTCTACTTATGCTGTATCCAGTTTCTACTTCAAACTTCTTTGGTGTGCATGTCAAATTACGCGCACTCTCTATTTAGGATGTTTGGAATTCGTTTATGTAGATTCTGTAATCGTAGTTCTTTGCATTGCTTATTTGTTCCTTGTTCCGAGTGGTGTAATATGAGTCTGAGCTCCGACCACCTTGAGGAACTAGAGCCTGTGCAACTAATACTTGACACTGTTTTGTGTGTTCGCTCCTGTACTTTGCACGGGTTGAGTAGATTCTCGCCTTCACCAACTTTGGAAAAGGCATTTCGTGCACGACTAGATTGTTGGTTTTTGTTGACAGCAAGTGCCTGCGTTGTTTATTTTAGTATCGTACTTGAACATCAAACTGACTTGTTGTCAGATTGCTTGACCTGAAATACTCATATTGAGATTTAATTTTATTACTTGCTGAGATTTGAGATCAAAATCGAATTACCTAACAGCCTGTGTGATTATTTTTTTTTGGGGGGGGGGGGGGGGGGCCGGGTTGTCCGGATTAGTAATAGCCTGTGTGATATGATTGGAGTTGTCTAGTACAATTGAACCCATAAACGAGCCTTAATTACATGGACACATTCTCGCACATAAACACAACTTGCCCGAGCTTGGCATGCCATTAGTTTGAAGGATAAGATTACTTCCTAGTTACAATTGTCAAGGTTGTGGGTGTTCACTGTTCAGCTTCTTATTTTACGTACTTGTTTCTTTTACACGTCTTTATATACTTTTATGTCGTTCAAACAATGCCACCAAAGAAAACAAAGGCCGGACCGACATTGACTCTTGAGCCCTATTTGGCAAATAGCTGTTAGCTATTTATATTAGCCGTTAACTTTTAGTTGTTTGAGTTAGCAGTTTGTTGCAAAATTACCTGTTAAAATTAATTGTTTTTGATAAAGTTATAAGATAAAAAGCTAATTCTTCAAAAAATTCTTCCAAAAAGTTCATGGAATTAGCTTTTTGGACTTAAAAAGCTCTTATAGAAAATATTTTCATCAAATGCCTAGATTAACTTTTTTACTTGATCAAATAATTAATCTTAGTTAAGAAAGCTCTTTTTGGTGAAAAAGCTCTTCAAGAAGTTGTTTGCTAAACGCCTCCTTGGTGTGGGTTTTTTTTTTCCCCCTGGGGTTCCCCTTGATTATCATGAAAGCCGGCTAAGGATTTATTAGAAAACAAATTTCACTCAATAAAATCTCGTAACATAAATAACAATTTATCACCTGCTAATCGTATTGCCAATCCCATACAAGAATTCTCCTAAATTTTCAATTGTTTTTCAACAAATCATTTATATGTAGTGTTGGGTGCATACCAGCTGATCTCAAGATAACACACGCAAAATGAACACAGTGGGTATATGTCACTAATAAATGGGGGTGGGCAATTGGCCGGGTAGCCAATGGGTTGAGTGTGTTGACCGTTTAAAATAGAACTAATAAAAGTTCGGATTAATAACGGATCGGGTCAATAGTGGGTCGGCTTATTAAGACATTAAGGACTTGGATAGGGTTGTCTCATTAACGGCCCGTTTAGTGACTCATTATTTTTTCAACCTACTTCACACATTAGTTTATATGTTAGAATTGGTTAGCTTATTACCAACGTTTTATACATAACAATAATTATTATATGCAGTTTTGTTTTTTGTAAATTTGTTTCATCGTAAAAAGGGCCAAATACTGGATCGTCCATGGGCCGACACAACCTGTTAATTTACCCAAAATATCCGACCGGATCCAAATAGTTAACTGACCAACCATGACCTGACCCCAGTTCACTTTGTAAACGGGCCGATCTTAATCCGATCCGATTCGGTCCATTGTTCCACCCCTACAGTAATAATACATCAGCTCTTGGTTAAGGAAGGGATAAGATAAGCTTCATATAACTCTAGCTTAGTAGTTGCAACCATGGGCAGATTTTCATCAAGCTGACGCCACTGTGACTGAGAACAAGTTCATTCTTGCCTCCTTTCTTTTGATTGGCTTCAAAAAAGTTGAAAATGACATGCAAAAATCCGGAAAAGGAAAGGGGAGAAAGGAGGAGCCAGGGACTTGGGAAACTGGAAGATTGAAGGGGCCAGGCCGAGATTTGATCAAAAATATGCTCAGTTCAGTACTTCAGTCCTGTGAGGCTGCGTTCATTTTAGCAAATTAAGAAGGCTGTGCTTAAAATTTACAACGTTCACATCTCATAATTTTGAAAGATTTTTGCAACTCTTTACCATCTCTTACTATTTCTTACAACTTACAGCTTAACCTTACATCTGCACAAAAAAAGGGGTGGTTTGAATTTAGTCGGACTTATAATTTTCACAGTCTGGTAAATCGTAAGTGGCTAGCTCAGATGTCCAAGCCCAAATTATAACTAATCTAACCTTCACTATATAAGTAATTTTTTTCCTTAATTCTTTATTAAAATTAAAGTACTTCTTTACAGACATGTAAGATAAGAAGTTACTATCGGTTACTTCAGAAGTCAACTATCGCTTGGTGCATAATGTAGGGCATGAGTATAGGCCTTTTAACACTGTAATTGAAAACCTCGTGATCTAGTCATGAAAAGCCCATCGTTTAATACCTTGAAAATGTGAAATGAAAATCCCAGCAGTTGGGCTTGAAAATCATACCATTTCTACAAGTGGGTAAAAGCTGATCCACTTCAATCTCAACTTGCAATGCTCAATCATCAAGTGCTTGTGCAATAATCTAAAAGAGCTTGTGTTGAAATGCTCAAATAATCTCAATTTATTACACGTCATGATTAGTGCCATTTTGATGGAATGGATCTCAATGCTTCAAGCATGCCAACATTCCTCGTTCAAGGTGATGAGAGCACCACTAGGAGTGCAAATAGTGAAAAACTCAAGGGCATGAACTTGGAAACCATAATGAGTAGTTTGGCATCAAATATGAGTAATCTTATCTCTCAAACTAATTTATAGAGATAAAATTATTTTGTCGGAATAGAATTTAATATAGTATGTATTTATGATCACTAGTGTAAAAGAGACGGTCAGTTTAGTTGTACTATTTAAATACTTATGACTAATTCTTGAATATTGTCCATATAAAAGTATCTTCATTATAACGGTTATCAAGGATTCTCTAACATTACAATGTTGATGCCATGGGTTTAACCATTTAAGTCTTGTGAAGTACAAATTTCTCTTTAAGCCCTTGTTTTTTTGGTAGGTTGGGTGTAAGGGGTTGTCAGACCCAACAAGTTTTCTCAATGGCCTTGGTTAACTTGCAGGCTAGACTTTGTTGGACCTATTCTGATCTATGCATCCACATTGCCTTTAATACCATTGCAGCCTATTGGGTTCACCCTCCACATGAAGCCTGGCGAATGGACAATATACCTTACCAAAAACTAAAACGGAAAAAACTGTTCAATGTGCAAGAATTGATTTGATTGTTTCGTAGCTTGATACTCGCCAAACCCTTCTCAAACAAATGATCTTGATGGAGTAAAGTGTAAATATTCTCATAAGTTAAATGTTGTACATATTTTAACATTGAAGGTGTTGGGATTTAACCAAAGGTTTTTCCATTGAAAAGAATATGATGTTAGATTATTAGAAGTTGCTAGTAGAAGACTCTATGAATTAATTTTATTTATAACTATAATGACAACAAAAGAACCGGGGATATATCAAACAAATATTTACTGATTATTAAACGGTCTTATTCTTATTAAGATAAAAATGACCATGAAAGGAAAAAGAAAAATATACTATACAAGTATGAATATTTGTCAAGAGGGGAGGGAAAATTATTTGCAATTGAATGAATGGCAAGCAAGAGTTTGAATTAAGATATGGCCATCCTTTTCATATCTTCCCTTTTCTTTTCTTTTCTTGGAGTGATCATCTAAAGGCAAAGGCAAGGGCAAAGCTCCTTTTCAAGTATTAATTTGCAAATTTTGTACTTGAAAAAGTTAAAAAGAAGTGGGTAGCTTTAATTTGAGGCACTGCAGACAGGACTCAACATGAAAGGTTCTCCCTCCAATGTCCAACCACTAATGCTTGCTTGCGCTCCGTGGCCTCCAAAAGTTGGTTGCATACAAGTTTGCTTCTTTTTAAAATTCTAGTGAGTTGATAGGTGGTCTCCTTTGATGATCAATCATGAATAATAGCAAGCAAACATGTTCAGAAGGAGGGTTAGATGAGCCTTTTTTTTGTTTTTGTTTTAGTCTTTGGAAGGTAGATTATGCTCATTTTTTAAATGAATTAATATGGGTTAATGTAATATTTTTTTTTGGTCTTGGATCCTCCATCTCACTGCAATCAAACTACTGCTGGCCCAATAAGGAGTAGAGCTCTTTCATCACAAATTTTATCCATTTGCAAGAGTCGAATCTGAAACCTTGCTTACTGGGAATAAATATCAAACCACTTGAACCAACCTATGTTGGTGGTTTAATGTAATATTTGCACCAGGTACTTTGATTTTTCTTAAAATTTGCTAAGAGAACACAATTGAATAAGTAAAGATCAATTTGATTTATATTGGCAAAATTAAATTTGAGGTGAAATTTAAGATATTGTTTTTGAATTTGATATTTAATTTTTCCAATTTGATAATTGAATGCAAGTAGATCGACATTAGCTTCAATTACATAATTTTTTCTTGAAAATTTAAAGTTTTGCAGAGCAAATTAAACAATATATTCATATATTGCTTTTTTCTCCATGATATCTATTTTTTAAAAAAAATTATTTTTTTGGAGGATATATATGGTATTACACGACAAATAAGAATAAGGTAACTAGGAAACACATATCAAAAGGGCAAGGAATTTAGAAGAATAATCTGACAAGGAATAATTTCAATGGTTCATCAAATGCATGATCATAGCAATTGCAGACTTTGCTATCCTTTGTACCAAGGAATCTCCCTCATTGTTGTGGGCTTGTGACAAATTAATGTGATGAATGGTGTTCTTCTGTAACTGACAACATCTATGCCTGAAATTGTAAGTGTCTTTTCCTTCTGTAGAATCATAGAGCCGACAGGCACTCGTGACATACAGCAGGGGCAGAGGAATATTTGCTATCATATTAATTTCCTCAACATATGTAGAACTTGTGAAACCATGGGTTTTTCTGTAACCCGGCATAGGACCGTTCGATATATTCTCCGTTTGGATGCTCTTATCTCAAGAGTTCTAGTCAGCGTATTTGTTACAATATATTATAGTGCGGTGATGTATTATGGATTTAAATTTACATGAAGGATTCGTGAATTTTGGTCAAATGTTAAGCATTGTAAGTAAGATATGGGGTGTGGGGGGTTTCGTTCCGTTTATCGGGGTGTTAACGATAGTTTGGGATGTGTTTATTATGAGTCCATGATCTTTGGTTCTCTTAGAACAAACCAATATACAATTCTATAGTGTAATGGTTAGACTGTTACTTTGAACTCATCTCTCTTTAAACCTCTATTTAGATAGGACTCTCAAAATATAAATTGAATTTTGGATATTTTCTGAATTTTGCTCTAATTGACATAACCTCACAAGGGGTTTTATTTAGTAGTAGTAGTAGTTAAACATTGCTTAAAAAGTAATGATTAAATCAATGTTTCCTTAATTTTTAAGTGAAACCAACATCATACTTTTGATAGTGACAATCCATATATATTTATATATTTTTATCATGTAATTGACTATTTAAAGAAAGTTTTGAATTGAATTCAATACAATAATAACAGCCGGTGTCGCTTCCGCTTCAATGGAATTGGGTAAGATCTAAATACAGACAACCTTACTCCTAATTTTTTTAGATCCTGCTAACGTGGGGCTCACAATGGATATTATTGTTATTGTTGTATTGAATTTCAAATCAAATTGATTCTTTAAATACTCAGCTACATGATCAAACGCAAAAAAAAAATAAAAAAAAATACAGGTGAATACAATGAAAATGCCTTGCTGAATTTGAAAGTCTACTCTCTCTATCCAATTTTATTTCCATGAATTGACAAATCACGTATATTACAGAGGATTTGGTCGGAAAAGCTTGTCATTGCCAATAATATAATTCGGTTGATATGATTAATTGCTTGACTAATGTCAATTCATTAATATTTCCAGAAAATAAAATGCTCGAAATAGATGTATGTTCTCATATTTGGGCATGTTCGGTAAAAATTAGTTGTTTTAGTAATGGTTAGCTGTTTTATAATTTATTAGCTATTAGTGGTTTTACTAACAATTAGTTGTGACCCACTAGTGTTTAGACGTTAGTTGTTCAACTAGCGATTTAAAATAAATGTGTTCAGTAAATATAGCTATCATGATAGAAAATTCATGTAAAGTGACTAAAAATGATACAATAAATGAAGGTTTGTAGTGAATAAAAAAGAAAATTTTGTAATTCAAAATGCAACCCCTAGGTATAGGTACTTAAAAACTTCTTTGAATAGCTTTTGCAAAGCAGTAAATAAATCTCTAACCACTACCTCATCAACACTTTACCAAACTTACAAGTAGTAGCTTCTTAACATTTTGACCACTACAAACCACTAATCTCTATTTTAACCTCTATTACCGAACACAACCTTTGTCTCATTACTTGTTTGAAAAATGCTCTTTTTTGTAATTTGTATAAGAATTAATTGTTATTCAATGTAATGGTATAAAAAGAGATAAAACACTAATCAATTATCAACATATAAAAACTGTGCAAATAATTTGAGATATCCACAAAATGAATAACAAATAAATAATAGGGCGAACAAAGTAATAAGTTAACGGACGAGGAAACAGGGGTATCAAAGCCCAAGCAACAGCCCAGACCCATAAGCCGTCACACAAATGTCACGCACAAGGCTGAAATCTATGCCCCCCAGGATCGAACCCGGGAGGCAAGGGGAGGCAAGGGGCGGCAAGTGAGAATGTTACCAATCGGGCAACACTTGCTTGGACAAAAAATTATTGTTCAATGTAAGGGTTTAAAAAGAGATAAAACACTAGTCAATTATCTACATATAAAAACTGTGCAAATAATTTGAGATATCCACAAAATGAATAACAAATAAATAATAGGACGAACAAAGTAATAAATTACAATTACCCTCAAAAAATTTAAAAAGGGTTCATGGTGGATTCAAACAGATTACAAGTGCACGAGTGAATAATTAATTATCTCAGGGTTATTATCACTGGTAAAAAAATAGAGGTCAACTCTGTGAAGTCAAATGTTACTCAACAACGTCATTTTTTGTCACTATCACGAGACATTCCTAAATGAAGGCGAAAAGAATTTTCAGAAATCAAAAAATGTCAAATTAGGAGACAAAAAGGACGAATACATACTCCACATCTAATCGTAAGTCGTGATTATTAAATCAAAATAATACAATTAAACTCAAAATATCTTAAATACACCATTCATAATTTGGAAATTGGAACTCCTCTCCTCCACGTCATTCAAAGTTTCATCTTTTAAAACTTGTATTCTTTCACATCTCTAACTCAAGAACTCTAATTTTGATAACCTAGTAGAATATTTGTTATGTACTCACCATATAATCTTTTTTTTTACCATCTAAACAATATTTTTAAGAAAAAAGCAAAAAAAAAAGTCACAAAAAGACGAAAAAATGGAGCTTGGAATGGAATAACAGTTCGGTCCTATTCACGGGGCAGCACATGTGGAACATACGCTAGAATCCAAATGTGTGGATCAAGGTGGAAACAGGTTCCACCGTGCTGCCTGTGCTTTTAGGGCCACCCTCTCATGCTATGCCGTCATCCATGTCATTCAGCCCTAAGGATGATCACAAACTAGTTTGACTTGTTTTTGAAGATTGTAGATCAGATAAACAAATTTTTCTTTTTAAGAAAATACGAATCGAAATTAGAACGGAACCAAGTGATTCAATTTATTGGAAATTGATTAATCTGTTTTTTAATGTCAATTTATTGGCTAATCAGAATCGATAAATAAGAACTTTCTAATTGTTTTTTCGTCACAAATCAATCATATGACACCCTATCTGAAACCACTACAAATTAGTAAGCAAACAAATAGTTTCCATTAATAAAACCATTAAAATGTCAATGTTTATTAAATAAAAACAACCACAATTAAAATTTGGATTTCATCTTTGTTTTTTATTTAAAATTCTTTAAAAACATTAAATCGGCTTCGTTTGGTGGATTGGCGGTACCAAAATCCTTACAACAACAACTCCCAGTGTGGATCCCGCTTTCGCGAGGTCTGGGGAGATCCAGATGTAGACAACCTTACCTCTGTCAGTATTTCTGCCCATAGAGAGGCTGATTCCAAGAGACTCATAAAAATTAGATTTTGAGAAAACATTTTAAAGAGAAAGGTTGAGAGAAAACATTTTAAGGGGCAAGCTAACGGTGATTACTAGGGAAAGAATTAAGAAATATGAAAATACGAAAAAAAACAAGCGGCAGTAACTAAGTGACCATAAGTGCAACAAAACAGAGGGAGATACTGTACCCTAACAACCAGAAGAAGGCAAACAGTGTCTCTTCCCAGACGCAAGAACTACCTGCAAGTAAACAACACATACGAAAAAACCGCAGCCAGACTCAAACTACTACAGCCACAAGGCCAACTATGAGGCTAACTCTCTGCGCTCTAAAATCTTAATCCTATCTTGCCATAGTCTCCTATCCTGAGCCAAGTCCTCCGATAACCCAACAACTTTCAAGTCCTCTCTAATAACCTCGTCCAAACTCTTCTTTGGTCCTCCCCTCCCTCTTTTATCTCTTGGGACGTTAATCCTCTCACATCTCCTCACTGGAGCGTCTGCACTCATTCTTTTCACATGATCAAACCATTTGAGTATTACTTCTCTCAACTTATCTTCGATGGGGGCCACTTTGACCAAGTCTCTGATCACTCCATTACTAATTCTATCCATTCTCATGTAACCACACATCCATCTAATCATTCTCATCTCTGCTACCATTAGCCTTTGAACCTGAGTCTTCTTTGTAGGCCAATACTCTGATCCATATAACAAGGCGGGTTTAACTACCATACAATAAACTCTGCCTTTTAGACCTACGGACATTCTCTTATCGCATAGCACACCTGAAGCATACTTCTATTTTTGCCAGCCCACTTTTATGCAATGGCTAATATCTTCGTCAATGTCCCCTTCTTGATGAATGATTGACCTTAGATATTTGAACTTCTCGACCTTTGGTATCTGCATCCCCTTAATGGTAACTACTCCCCTCGCATCCTCCCTCCCACTAAAGCAACAATGAAGGTATTCAGTCTTCGATCTACTAATTCTAAAGCCGTTAGACTATAGAGTATGTCTCTACCGCTCTAATTTTCCATTAACTCCCTCCCTGGTCTCATCAACAAGAACAATGTCATCTGCGAATAACATACACCAAGGTAAATCATCTTGAATCCCTTTTGTAAGTTCATCCAAGGCTAGAGTGAAACGGAAAGGGCTCAAAGCAGAACCCTGATACAGGCCCATCTCAACGTAGAAGTTGTTGGTAACCCCTCCCGGCGTCATAACGTTCATCCTACCTCCCTCATACATATCCTTAATAAGTTGAGTATACGTCGACGACACTCCTTTCTTTTCCAAGCATCTCCATAACACCTCACGCAGGATTGTATCATAAGCCTTTTTCAGGTCAATGAACGCCATATGAAGATCTACCTTTCTATCTCTGTACATTCCCATGAGCCTTCTCAGGAGGTAAATCGCCTATGTGGTCGACCTGCCAGGCATAAAACCAAATTGGTTCTCTGTTATCGCGATATCCTTTCGCAACCTTTTCTCAATCACCCTCTCCCACAACTTTATGGTTTGACTCAGCGGCTTAATATCCCTATAATTATTACAATCCTGAATATCACATTTGTTCTTGTACAGTTGGATGACTGTACTAAACCTCCATTCTCTTGGCATCTTAGCGGTCCTATAAATAACATTGAAAAGCTCTACTAGCCACTTCAAACCCTCTTCACCCAAACCCTTCCACACTTTCACCAGAATCTGGTCAGGTCCCTCTACCCTCCCATTTGCCATCTTCCTTAGGCACTCTTTAATCTCATCCTTGCTGATAGGTTCACAAAAATGAGGGTCAAGTTGACTTTCAGTACTCTCGCTACTCCTACTTTGATAATCTTCCATCCTTTCACCATTAAGGAGTTTAGAGAAGTACATCTGCCATCTCTGCTTGATTCCTGCATCCTCACAAAGCACCCTACCATTCTCATCTTTAATACACCTCGCGACACCCAAATCCCTTGTTCTTCTTTCCCTAGCCCTTTTTAGTTTAAATACTTCCTTCTCACCTTCCTTGGTCTCCAGCTTTTGGTATAACCTATCATACGCGATGCTCTTTGCTACAGCAACAACTTTCTTGGCTACCTTTTTTGCTGCCCTATTTCTAACTCTACTAATCTCTTTCTCTTCCTTCGTTCCGCTATTTGTGAAAGTCGTGTATGCTTCTTTTTTCTCCTTGACTTTCTCTTTAACCTCGTTCCACCACCAGGCTCCTTTCATTTTGTGCCCACCTCTTCTAGATGTTCTAAGAATTTCCTTTGCCAACCTTCGAATACAATTCGCCATTGCCTCCCACATTGCATCTGCGTCCTCTGCCTTCTTCCAAACACCTTCTTCGGAAATCCTCCTTGCTAACTCCAAAGCGTTCTCCCTAGTGAGATTTCACCACTTAATTCTAGGCTCTCCAGCACACCTCCTCTTCCGATTTGATCCTTTGAGCTCTACATCCAACACTAGCAGTCTATGCTGAGATCCTAAACACTCACTAGGTAACACCTTACAATCCTTACAAACACTCCTACTACCTGTCCTAATCAAGAAATAATCAATCTGGGTCTTGGAGGGACCACTCCTAAAGGTAACCAAGTGGTCTTCCTTCTTCTTGAAAAATGAGTTTGCCACCAACAAATCATAGGCAACTGCAAAGTCCAGGATAGAAATCCTTCCATAGTTTCTCTCCCCACAACCGAAACCTCCGTGAGCCGTATCATACTCGTCTATTTCAACCCCAATATGGTCATTAAAGTCTCCTCCTATGAAAAGCTTCTCGCTCCGAGGAACGTTTTGAACGACCATATCCAGGTCCTCCCAAAATTGCTTATTAATATCGTCCGGCAAACCTATTTGCGGTGCATAAACACTAACCACGTTAAGGATTTCCGAACCCACCACTACCTTAATGGCCATAATTCGATCACTTTTTTGCGGTGCCAAAATCCTTAAAGGAACTAAACTAAATAGCTTAACAGTTTGCCAATTCGGTTAACCAATTTATTAAACCAGCCCGATTAACAAAAAAATCGGTTTGGTTTTGCCGAAGTTCAATTCGATTTAATGGTTTTATCTTATTTGCTCAATCTTATAGATCAACGTAACCCGCACTTTTCAAGTTTTCTTGTCCAAAACTACCTAGTCCAACCCCCCTCCCTTCTTTTTTTAAAAAAATTATGGATTAGTAAAGATAAAATAAGATAAGATTTGAATTAGAAAACAAAGAAAATATGAGAGAGAAATAAGTTGGGCCAAACTCCCCTATTACATAAAAATTATATTCAATCTATGTTATATTATTTTTCAGATATATTAGTATATTTTTGAGTTACAGGTATAGATAAGAAAGAAAAAATGTACAAGGTTTACAAAAGAGATGCATATATATATATATATGTGTGTGTGTGTGTGTGTGTGTGTGTGTGTGAAAATAAATCGCATGTGAGGAGACATTACTCGTATAGGGGTTGCAAGGGAAAAAAAACATCTACGCCTAGCATACGAATTAAACGAACCATATTGTGTTACTTGTCTATTACATAAAAGTTAGGGCTGGCAAAAATTGTCCGACCCGGATACCCAGATTTGTCTGACCCAAAAAAAACCGGGTGTGGACGCTTTTTTTATGTCCGAATTTGAAATCTGGACATTCGGACGTGTCCGGATTCAAACCGGGTCGGGTCCAGGTTTAATGAACCGGGTCCAAATTGTCTGAATTTAGAGCCGATTCTGGGTCCAAACAAATTCGGACAACCAGACTGTCTGGACCCGATTTTTTGGTGGGCTTGGGATGAGGCAGGCCTTTCAATTTTGGGGTTAAAAAAATTGAAAAAATTGCCAAATTCGTTTTTCACTTGTTTTGGCAGATTGAAAACCCTAGATTCTAGAATGAAAGTTGAAAACCCTTGAGTTCTTGACTCCTTCTTCTCTCTCCTCTAATCCATTCGCTGCGCTGCTGTGGTGCCCTACTGCTCTCAAAAATTTCTCTCTTATCCTTGGTCACTTCCTCTCTCTCCTAGACCCCAGTCTCCCATAATGCATCTCTGTTTGGACTTTGGATCCTAATTCGTTGCAAGCATCATCATCAATTCAAGGTAAATCTCCTTCATCTTTGTCAAACCTTCGAGCTCCCCTGATTTGTTGCCTTTGCTGGTGTAATATCTCTGCTTCTTTACTACCCGGTTGCCATGGATGTTGGTGTTTCTTCTTTCGTTTGAAGCAGGCTCATGTCATTGGAGGTGCCCGGTTTGCTGCTTCTTTGTACTACTAATATTGTCTCTTTCCTATGTTCATGTGGTTTTAACTTATTTAATTTGCACTTCATTTGTTTATGTTTCGACATGTTTTTGCCGTTATTTTGCCAATATTCATCCTCTTTACTAATAGAAATGCTAGCATAGATAATGATAAATTACAACTCAAAGTGAGATAAATTTTTAAAAGTTTCACTGTAATAATGTCAAAAGTGGGGTAAAAAGGAGATGTCGTGTGAATGTGTAAGAATATTATTCCATATTCAAATAAGGCAATTCTAACCTTTTTGAACTCCTTAACCATAAATTGTGTAGAAATATTGTTGTGTATGCTCCTAATATTGACTGTAATAACCAACATCTCTCGTGATTCCTGACTTGTTTTGCTTAGTTCGTCAAGGGTTAATAACCATGGGAGCATAATCATTTTGTTTTTGGTTCTAGAATTTGTCATTTTATTTTATTTTTTTCAAAACTTAGAAGCATTTCATAACCATGGGAGCATAATCATTTACATTTTACAGTTTGTAACTTGCCTTTTAATTCGTCAAGGGTCTTTTAACTTATCATTTGCTTGTGGTGTAGACTATAGATATTGGATAATTATGGCCATTGTTGATGTGAGCGTTGACATCTCAAATACACAGTCACAGGAAGTGGTTAGTTTTTCTTCTTTTTATACTTAATTTAATGTTTTAGAAAGCATGATTGTAATTAGAGTAAATTGTTGCTAAATGTGGTTATTTTTTGCTGTTTTGTAGAATATAGAGAACACACATGACACAGGCAAATCGACAAGTGTTCCAACTTCTAGCCAGAAGCACAAACCAGAACCGAATTGTGGAGCAAGGTGGAGGAAGAACCGGTCTGAAGTGTGGGATCACTTTGAGAAATTAGAAGAAGGTACTTATTCGTTGTTTGAAAATTATGATTACAAAATAGGGAAGTGTAAGGGTTGCAATTTGGTTTTGATTTGTGATAGTAGGTATGGGACTACAAACCTAAAACGTCATATAAAGACTTGCGTGAAGTTGCAAGGCCAAAATGATGTGAGACAAATGCTCTTGAATGCTTCCTTGTCTAGTGATATGTCATTAAGAGGTTCTAAAATAGATAATAATGTCTATAGAGAGAAACTTGCAAGAATGATTGTGCGCCATGAACTTCCTTTTTTGCATGTAGAGTATAAAGGAGTTAGAGAGGTCCATGTATACTTGAATCCGATGTGAAGCATATTACTAGAAACATATGTAAGTCTGACATGTTTAAACTTTACCTTAAGAGCAAGAATAGAGTGGAGGAGGTACTAAGTGCATGTCCCGGTAGAGTTTCTCTAACGGCTGATTTTTGGAGTTCAATAACAGGCGATTCTTACATGTGTATCACTATCCATTTCATAAACAATGATTGGAAGCTTCAAGACTTTGTGTTGTGCTTTTCATGGTTCCCCCCTCTGCATATTGGTGTATTGATTAGTGAAAAGTTTTCTAAGTTGATGGGTGAGAGTGGTTGGAATATTGAGAATAAATTGATCGCAATTACTTTGGATAATGCTTCAAACAATGATAATTTTGTTGATTCCTATATGACCAAGTTATTATCTCAAGGTGCTTTAACTTTAAATGGGCGATTTTTTAGGGTGCAATGTGCTGCTCATGTGATTAATTTGATTGTGAAATCAGGTTTAGAAGAGCTTGATGTTGTTGTAAAGAAGGTCAGGGATAGTATGAAATACGTCAAGGGGTCACCTTCTAGGCTTGTCAAGTTTTTAGAAGCTGCAAAAGACAAAAAGATTATTTGTGTTAGAAAACTTAAGCATGATGTGGTCACAAGGTGGAATTCCACTTATCTTATGCTTGAGAGTGCCTTATTTGATAGAGGTGTCTTTGCTCATCTTGCCATAATTGATAAGCATTATACATTTTTCCCTTCTTCTTATGAATGGAAGAAAGTTGAAGTGTTGGCTAAATTTCTCAAGTGTTACTATGATGTGACTAAGCTCTTTTTGGGAAGTAAGTATCCCACTTCAAATCTATTCTTCCATGGAGTTTGGAAAATACAACATCAATTACTAGAAGAGGCTACAAATCCTGATCCTTTCATTAGGGACATGGCAGTTAGAATGCAAAGGAAGTTTGATAGCTATTGGCAAGAGTGCAACTTGGTCTTGGCGGCGGCTGTTGTTTTGGATCCTCTATATAAAATAAGGGCGGTTGAGATTGCTTACACCAAAATCTATGGAAAGGATGAGGGTGCTCAAAGGACAAAGCAAGTTCTTGATACCATGAAGGCGCTTTTTGAGGAGTGTAAGGCGGAAAGTCCGCCAAATTTGGATACTCGTACTTCTCAAATGCAACAAAATATTGAATCGGAAGTCAATGGTTTAGATCCTTGTGAGAATGTAAGTTGCACTTTTTCTATTAAGTTTTGCATTAAGTTAAATTCTGAATTTCCTTGACAAAATTAACTTTAAATTAAATTTCGAAGTTTGATTTCGGAAAGCTCATTTATTTTTCATTGTTTGGTTGTTAAGGACTTGGACATCACGAATGCAAGTTTGTTTGTGGAGAAATCGAAGTTAGACTTATATTTGGAAGAACCACTTATAGATAGAAAGCAAGAGATAGATATCTTAATGTGGTGGAAATCCCTTATATACCGTTCTCCTTCTCTAGTAAAGCTTGCACATGATGTGTTGAGTATCCCTATCACCTCGGTTGCTTCGGAGTCGGCTTTTAGTGTTGGAGGTAGAATCTTAAAGCCAACGAGAAGTTCTTTAACTCCCGATAGTGTAGAAGCTTTGATTTACACAAGGAATTGGATATTTGGATTGAAAGGTAACTTCTTTGTTGTATTTGGAATTTTGAAGCTCTTAGTTTTGACGTGTCATAGACTTGTAACTTAATTTATATAAATTATTGTATTGCTTTGTTTAGAGGAGGATGAAAGAGATGTTGATGCCGTAACTGAGGAGATGACTTATCTAGATCTCAATGCTTCCACTTCTCAAGGAGGTTCAAATGAACCTTTTCAAGTTGATTAGAGGTAATAATTTATCATTGCATTTGTTCTATAATTTTTAATCACAAGTGAATTCCACTCTTATGCCATTTATATTTTGTTTTTGAGGTGCTTGGAGTTGGAGCTTTCAAGACCTTGGTGACTAGATTGGAGACTTGAAGCATGTCGGCTGGGCTGGAGTAACAATTGGAGACTTTGTTGTCATTCTTTTAATGGTTTTGTAATAGACTAGTGTGTGAAGTATCACACTATTATTCATTTAGTTTGCTCGCTTTGGTGTTGAACTTTGTGTTATTGACTTATTGTGTACTTTGGTGTTGAACATTGCTTGTGTGTTTCTTCCAACTTTATGGAGGCTCAATTGTGTAGCCATAATGAAATCTTCATTCTCATTAATTGGCACTTGGCAGAATCATTGTCGGGAACTTTGGATTTAAAATTGAACATCCGGACCGGACATCGGACAACCGAGTCCGGGTCCAGGTATGGTCTGACTGTCCGATTTTAAATCCAAATTAGGGTCCGGGTATGGCTGTTTTGTCCGATTGCTCGATTTTTCCATACCTGAAATGACCCGGACCCGAAATTTTGCCAGCCCTAATAAAAGTTAACTCAATTTTACATATACTTATATATATATATATATATATATATATATATATATATATATATATTGGGCTTATATTATATTAGTAGAGATAAACCCATACATATCTTCAAATGCTCAGAAAAGCACATTGTTCGAAACATCCACCTACTAGACCCTACTTGCTACATTGATTGGTTGCAAGTGAGCAAGATCACAAGCAACAGCATTAGTTCTCCTCTTGACAAAAGACCAAGTAAAAGACTTAAATGATTCCACAAAGGAAAGAATATCCTTAACAATGAAACCAATAAAACTATCAATTACTTGACGACGCTTGAATATCTGGATAGGTGCAAACGGTCACTCTCAATAATGACTCTCGGGTACCTGGCCTCAAAGGCAACCTAAAGTCTAAAAAGGATAGCCCTTGCCTCTTTCACCTCTGGCCCAGCAAACCTTATACCTCATCTTGATCCTGCTAGCACTACATCACTGTTGTGAACACGGACAACCCCCATCCCTAGCTTGAGTCACCTAATCAACCACTATCAGCATTGATTTTGGCAAAACCAATGCCCAGGGTGTTCAGGCCATGGGGAAAGAGCCAAAAGACGCCACCTCATGAGCTTGAGCTTCCCTGAAGCTACCGATAAAAGCGATGGCTTTAGCACCCAACACACTCATATCTCTATTATGGGTCTTAAATATAAATTTGGTCCTTGCGCTCCAACATTTCCAAAGCACGGCTACAAACACTCCTAGCTTATCCATAGAAAGCTCCATACGAGTGGCCATGAAACATTCAGCCAAGTTTCTAAAGTTCACACCCCATAACCAAGCGCAAAGGATCTTTCCTCCCATACATTGACAACTAAAGGGCACTTAAGCAAAGCGTGAGTTTCATATTCCTTACGATGGCCACAATTTTGTTACACTGTACATTAAAGGACGGGATACACCTAGTTAAATTTTCAACCGAAGGAAGAATATTGCAATCAATATGCCAAGCAAAGACCTTAATACAAGGGGCACATGAAGGTTCCGGACTGACTTCTACATATCCATACTAGGGTTAAAAGGACAACCAAATTCAGTGAATTTATCCTCTATGAGGATATGGTAAGCTGACCTAATCAAAAAGGAGCCATTGGAATTATAAGACCAAATGAGCTTGTCACTAGGGCAAGTAGCACAAAAGGGAATACCAAGAATATAGTCCACATCACAGGGCAAAAACACATCACGAAGTAAAGTCTCATTCCAACACATGAATCAAAGTCAATATGTTGACTCACCAAGAGAAATTGTGGGCTATTAGGTCTAGTGGTGACCACCTTGAACAAATTCTTGGAATCTAATGACTAATCTAGATATCAATTGAGCTTCCATTACCCACAAGCCAACACGATATATATAGTCACCACCTCTCTGGCGTTAAAGATACTTTGCCATGTGAAGTTTGGTTGACGTCTCAAGCCCCAATGAGGTTTGGAAAATGTCACAATCAGGGAAGTATTTGATTGAATAATATGGGAAATAAGAGATGAGGTATAGTGTCTAGTGAGCAACTTTCATAATTGTTTGGCCAACAAAGCTTCATTAAAGACCTCTATATCGCGAAAGCCAACACCCCCATATTCCTTGTGCCTACCCAAATTGGTACTACCCATCCAGTGAAGCTTATTACCTTCTTGTTTGTAAATCCACCAAAACCAATTGATAGTAGCCAAAATAAGGTGATAGATATCCTTACAAAAGCAAATTCACTCACAGCGTAGGAAGGAATAGCTTGGGCAACAACTTTTATTAGCACTTTCCTTCCACCCAGGATACCAACCTATCCATGGAACATGTCAATCGTTTCTCGATCAATACTATCAATAATAAAAATGAAAGGTTTTTTTCTTGATCTACCTGTGAAAGTAGGAAGACCCAAATATTTGTCATAAGAAAGTACCTCCCGAATATTTACACATAGAGTAATAGCATTCCTTTTGTCCTAGCACACCCCCTTACTAAATGGAACATTAGTCCTACAGTAATTTACTTGCTACCGTAATGCCCTTTTATAGCAGCCCAATAGCTTCTTAGTCACTCTTGTTTGCTCAGGGCCAGCTCCACAAAATATTAATGTGTCATCGACAAAACATACATGGATACCACTGGCTCCTGCGCACAAAGTTGATGACCACTTATGGTCGTATTCTCAAATGCCCACCTCAAAAGCGCCGTAAGACCTTCCGCACAAAATAGGAACAGATAAAGCAAAATTGGGTCCCCTGGTCTAATTCCTTGTTTTGAAATAATATGACCCCAAAGGGCTCTATTGATAAGAAAGGAAAAAGAGGCAGACTTCACACACTGCATCATAAGGTCTACCCAACTCTGTCTAAGTCCCAGTTGTAGCATGCAATTGGCAAGGAATGACCATTCAACCCTATCATATAGTTTAGACATGTCAAGCTTAATCGCCATTAGCCTCATTAGATCCCGAGTCAGTCCACAGTGTATGAAAAAGCTCAAAAGCAATAGGAATATTCTTCGTGATGAGCCTACCTCGGATGAACACCCCTTGGGTGTTAGAAATAATTTTTAGAAGAAGTGGCTTCAGCTTGCTTGAGATAACCTTTGAAACTAGCTTGAAGGACATGCTATATAAATTGATTTTTCGAAATTTAGAAACCATAGATGGCTTAGATTTGTTGGGTATAAAGGTAATGAAAATATGGTTCAAACTATGGAGGATGGCATGATCATGCGGAATATATAGAGTCGTCGCATCTACGTTATCTCCACCAAGATCTCAAAACTTATGCCAAAAGAAACATCGTTTGGGCCAGGGCTTTGTAGGGATGCATTTGCTTGAGTGCCATGACAACCTTCTCTTTCATGTATGGCTTATAAAGACGAGTCATTCATCTCAGATGTGACTTGAGGGGATACGTAGCCAAGAATATCCGTCATGTCGAGGTCATTAGAGGTGTTAAAAGATATGCATAATAATTCACTGTTAATTTCTCAATATCATCAGTAGTACCATGCCAAACATCATTATCATCATCAAATGAATTCAATGTAATTTCAAGCTTTCTGCAAGATTGTATGCGTATAGAACCACCTAGTATTTTAGTCACTTTGTTTCAGGTGGTTTGACCTACACAAAATCTCCTATGCCATTCACTAATTTAGCCAGATTGTGTCATCTACTAATAGCATCTTGTTGCACTCAAAGCTGCATCTCCAAGTTTTTGATTACTTTCCCTACATAGCCAAAGATGTCTTCATTACATTTAATAAACTTTTTCGAACAGCTCTTAGTTTTCAGCATAAGATTGTCAACAACATCTTGATGGGAAACCGAAGACCAAGCTGTTGAGATAAAGTCAGGTCCACTTGGGTCTGTGAGCCACATTTTTTTGAACTGAAACTTTTTCTTCCTATCCCTCCTATGCAATAATCTTCCTCATGTGACAATGCAACATAATGGGCAAATGGTATGATTTGTCATAATCAATGTGTATAACCCGTACATTAGGAAAGACTAGAGACTAGTCTGTATCGGTGCAAAAACAGTCCAAACACTCCTCCACCACCGCACCTCCTTTGTAATTGCACGACGTGAATTAGCAGCCTACAAAGTCGTGGTTAAAGAGACCTTTATCAATGAAGATATCTCTAAACTCATCTATGGCACATTGGGATTTTGGAAGGCTTCCCTTCTTCTCACTATGATATAAAATCTCATTAAGATTCCCTCCCACAAGCCAAGGGAGGTCACATTCCCATTGTGGGTCCTTAATAAGTTGTCCTGTCCTCCACTTTGTTGAGCTTTCGGCCACTCATAGATCCCCGTAAAGCTCCACTTCACTTAATTGTTCTCCCAGCAAATTGTTACATTAGTATGATTAAAAAAGCATGAAAGCATATTGAGGCTAATATGCTTGCCCATAGAAAAGCAAGGCCACCAACCCTACCCTAGCATTCACAAAAACACAACTATAATCACCCAGCAATCTCCCCCATCTCTGCTTACTCCGTTTGGTCACAGAAAGAAAGACCATCTTGGGCACAAGTCTTCATAGTGGTCTACGAAAGTCAAGAACTATTAAGGCTCCGCCTAAGCCACTATAGTTGTAACATATGGTACTCATGGTCTTTGGCAGGGTTGCACCATAACCTCCACCTCATTAATAGAGATATGTTCAGTTGAAGCATCATCAATAACTCAAACCTTCCTCTCCCCTGTCTTTAGATCACCATCATTCACCTTCTTCCCTTTTGACGTCTCATTCCCATGAACAAACTACTTATTCTCATCAATCATCATGTTGCTCGCTAATCCTATGGTTGATTTATCTGAGTTCTTCTTGTTATCATTGCTCTTAAGTTGGGGTTCAGAGCTTTCACCAAATGCACGCTGGGGCTAACGTTGTTCTTGTAAAAAGGCATGCATAACTTCTTTTCCCCCCTAAACTCCATGACAGCCCCCTGGCTCCTAAACTTTAGCGGAGAGGCTCAAATAAATTCCTTATATTGAAGCTAAGATTTCGCCATTGAGGGATCAACAATTTGACACCCTTTCAAGACATGGTCCATCTGCCCACATCAATAACAGAAATTTGGGAGCTCACATATTTTATCTTAATCCAGGTAGGAGTTTTACCCATCAGGATTTGCATGCTGTGCCAAAGGGGTTTTGAGACATCCAAGTCAACCCTAAAACATAGAGCTTTATCAATTCCAAAAATGGTTGCCTCATCAAAGTCCACAAATTTCTCCAAACTGTTACCTGCAAAGGCTACAGTCTGTTTAATACCAGGAAGGTCATAAGCTTTGACCCAAAAGTGAGATGTCTCAAATTTCACTTCAGATGGTTGTTCCAACTCAATCATTTCCTATAAAATAAGTATTTTGCTATCGGATAACCAGGGACCTTCACTTGGATGCTAACCTATGCACAATTTCACATGCAAACAAAGCGTAGCCTACTATGCCTTGCCACTATGTTCTTCAATTAAAAAACCTCACCTCCTCCTCCTTGGTCGTTAACTTGATCTTCCGCCAACCATTAACCAAGTCGGATTCCATAAATTCACGATAACCTTCCATCTCAGCAAATATGAAAGGCCATGAACCCTCATAAGTATGTTTTTAGTTCTCCGCCCCCCCCCCCCCCTCTTTTTGATTTGAGCACGATTTACGTAGCAATAGATATTATGTTACTCCATCTGCCCCATATTCAAAGTCAATTTAGCGAATATACGAAAATAAGCATTAAATGCATTTACATTATTGAAATAAGTTTTCAACCAATAAAATATCAAATTATTGGAAAAACAAACGTTGGCAATTTCATATATGTACATATTATATATGTATATATGTATATTATATATGTATGTATACATACTTACATACATACATACATACATACATACATACATACATACATATACATAAATAAATAAATAAATAAATATATATATGTATATGTATATGTATATGTGTGTGTGTGTGTGTGT
>JACYFF010031956.1:11094022-11135149 GCA_017589665.1 Selenicereus undatus | reverse complement strand
TTTTTTTTTTTGAGTTTTGCCCATTAGTACTCTCGAGTCTCAACTTTCTGCTTGTTTTTGTCCTCAGCGGCTCCTCATTTAGACACTTGCGCACACGCAGCCACGCCACAGCCATCAATCTCAACTCCCATGCACTCTCTCTCTCTCTCTTAGTTCTGTCACTCTCTGCCTAGCCCAGTTGCCGATTCCGCTAGTTGTGCTGTCGGCCCACCGCCTCCAGTCCTTCCTCTCCTCCTAAGTCCCAAATCCCTATTTGAGGCAACTTCCAAAAATTCCCTTTTTTTTAAAATTTTGTTATTTTGTAAATAATTATGTTTATTTTACTAATTTTAGTTAGATTCATGTTAAATAATTGATTAACTTAGTGAATTACTCATGATTCATGAATTGAAAAATGAGGATTTTAACCGAATTGTCTTCTTAGTTGAAAATTTAAAGTTTGGCTAATTTTGTTTGTAATTGCTTCCTTATTTATGTTTAGTTTACTAATTTTTATTGAATTTGTGTTGAATAAGTGGTTAATTTAGAGATTTACTCATCAATTAAAAAATTAGATTTTGCATTTCTTGATTGAGAATTTAGAAATTAGAATTGGGGCAATTTGTTGGTTGTTGTTTGTTTATTTGTGTTAAAGTTGTTGACTTTAGGCAAATTTGTGTTTGTTTATGATAAATAATTGGTGAATTTAATGATTTACTACAAACCATGAACCTAAGTAAGAACTTGATTGTGTTTTTCAATTTGAAATGGAGAAGTCTTTCAACAAGATAGCTAGACGATCTCGCCCCCCTTTGCTTTTAATCCTGGCTCCGCCCCTGCCCGAACCAATAAATTTTTTCAATTTGGATACGGTTTGGATGTTTCGTATTTTCGGATACCGGAAAACCCAAAACTTTTTTTTATTCATTTTCTTTTTGAAAACTTTTGTTTTTAATTTTCTCTTCCCTAAAGACATTGTATGTTAGATATCCCTAAGCCCCATGAAGAAGAGGACTCTGAGTCTTTGGCTTTGTTGCATTGTTTTGTTTAGATGTCTAGTTCTTCTATAAGACTTTATTGTATATGGGCAATGGTTTCGGCATAAATATGTTGTTAGTAAGCTTATGTCTTATGGAGGTGTGAAGTTGTTGAAATGTTAATAATAATAATGTACTGTGTGATACTGCAACATTGTGTGTTAATATCAAGTATTAGTTCCCTTTGGGTACCAAAAAAAAAAAAAAAATTCAATATAGGAAAAAAAAAATAAAAAATTGGGTTATTGGTTAACCGAAAATCCAAACCGAAATTTTCGTGAACGCGAATTTCGGATACGATTTACCATTATACCAACCCAAAATTTTGGGTATCCAAACCAGAGTTCCTTTGGTTCGGATACCCGAACCATGAACACCCCCCATCCTCTTCCATGCTTTCATGCTTCCACTCCCTTTATAACCCATTTGTTTCTTTCTTTCTTCTTCACTTCCCACTTCACTATGAACTAGTGATGGCAGTGGGTCCTAGACCCGATCCAAACCCAGCCGACTCGATCCAAACCCAGCCGACTCGATCCAAATTAGAGGGTCTGGGTTCAATCAAATGCGACCCAATGGCTCTTAAGCAGGTCTGGCTCCAAGGGATGTGAGTCGGGTCTGGATCTTTCAGATCCAGACCCGATCCAAGACCCATTTATTTTTTTTTATAAAAAAAAGTACTAAATGCAGTTGACTAAAATAACTCTAGACTAATAAACCCTAAAGTTACTTTGCTTTGTGTTGGTCGTAGAAGAAAAACTATTATGCTATGTTTGTGGACTTTGTCTTTGTAGTTTGTACTAAAATATTATTGTTGGTGTATAACACATAAGTAAGAACACCTAATTATGGTATATGTCGCTAGAATATTTTTTTATTAACTATTATTCCTTCTAAATTCAATTATTTGTATTTAGAATATTGCAGTTTATGTTGTGATGTAGAAAAAATAATCTTTAATGTGAAGTCAGGACCCGTTTAGGACCGGTGGACCGGCCAAACCTATGAATCTGGGCCAGGGTCTCATCTTTATAGACCCAACGGGTCTGGGACAGGTCTGCATCTAGGTCCCAAAGAAATAAATAGGTTTGGGTCCATTTGGACTTGATCCAGATCTGACCCATTGTTATTCCTACTATGAACTCATCCTCACTTTGATTTGATTCCAATCCTATTTGCTTCAATGGGTGATTCAGCTTGGATCCTAGATTTCAATAAAGGGCAAAAAGGGTTTAATATGGTCGGATGATTGAACCCGCAATCACCATTCTTGTTGATTCTGTAATCTTTTGCAATAAGTGAAGTAATCATCACTGGCTTCATCCCACCTGGGTTGGATCCCAATTTCCAGGAACTTGTCAAGAAACCCAAAAAAGTTTGAGGCTACAATTGGGGGGGGGGGTTCTTGGAGAAGGGGCAGGGTTTGAGGAGAGAGAATAAGAATCAGGAGGAACTTGAGATTCCAAAGGGGTGACAGATTGATTGACTGGATGAGAAATGTAGGGAAGTGAGAAGAAGATAAGTAAGCTAAATTTGAGTTTAGGGTTTGAGGAGAGAGAAAGTGAGTGAGTGGAGAAGAGGATGGAGAGCGACGAAGGATAAAAGTGGAGCAGAGAGAGGCGAGGTTGTTGATGGTAAGGAGGTTGAAACAGAAGCGCATTGGAACGAAAAAGAAGTGTGTGCCCAGAACCCGGGGAAGCAGAGAAGACAAATGATGGAATGGAGTTGAAAGATGGGCATGCCGGAGATTTGGTAAAACAGGGATGCCGAAATGATGAAACTTTTTTTTTTGTTTTTAAAAGAATTCTTTTTTGGGCTTCAAAGGTAGAAGTCAATATGTGAACCTGCTATTGCAGGTCAAGTCGTACATTTGTTGGCACAATCGGTCACACATAGTTTATTGGTGGCATACTTGACAATAAAAAAAAGTAAGTGTAATTTTCGAACAAAAATAAAAACATGGTGGCATTGTATGTTACAGTATGTGTAGTGACAATAGTTTGACTCGCGGAGGGGGGTGGGGGGCGACATGAGCTACACATCAGAACTGCGACGCCAAGCCGAAGCAGGCCACTCAGCGAGTTGGCTATTGGGTTGAGCCAACTTGTACCTCACTTTTGGCCAATTTTTCTTTTTCATTTTTGCTGTTGGGCTTTGTTGAACTTGAATGCTTTGTGGAAACATTAAAAGACATAGATAGAGGATGAAGGAGAGAGGCATGTGTGTGTGAGAGAGAGGTGCGTTGTATGAGGAAGAACGGGCTGAAACGACAAGCAAGGGAGATGGGGAATAAAAAAGTAATGTATCGTATGTCTGTATTTATTATTTGTAGGAGAGTGGGAGAGAAGGGTTTTTAGGGCAGGTTAATAATATTAATAATTTTTAATTTTATATTAATAATATTGTTTTAAATTTTGTTAACATAAATTAATTATTCAATTTTATAGAAAATTTTAAAGTTACTTTTCACAATTTATTCACATAAATAATAACACAAAATAAAAGAGTAAAATTAATTAATTAATATATTTAGTGAATTTTATGAGTATTATTTAATACAGTGAGCTAAATTAATAATTCTTATATTGGAGTAGAGAAAACATAGAAGCCAAAAAATTAGCTCATAAACACATGTAAAGATAATAGGCTCCTATAAATGAGCTAAGTTTTTGGCTTGTTGCTCTTAGGAACTCATAAAATTCTGTTCTGACCCTTGAAATTTAAAATTCCCGTGTAAAACATAACATCCTCAGTTCTTCCCCACCATCACCACCATCTCTCTCTCTCTCTCTCTCTCCCACTACTAGCACACGATTTGGTCCTCTCTGTCTCTCTCCATATCTCCATTACTTCTCTTCCACCTCTCTCTCTCTCTCGTTCTCTCTCTACATATCCAGCTTAATCCGTTGAATGGCCAGACTTTTCCGCCATTGACGGGCTCTTAGAAGCTTCAGAAAGCTATTCTTCAACAGCATTCATTTGATTCTACCTTTAAGCCATAAATTTGAGCCAAATATCCCTAATGACGAACAACAATTACAGGAATGGATCAATAAAGGGCCACGCAAAATCCCTAAACTCTTCCTACAATTCCAACCCCAGGGCTTCTTTATCCTCTTCATCTTCCTTCAAATCCAAGCCTTCTTCCACTCCTTCTCTCTCTTCCTCCACCTCATCTCTCCGCCGCAGCAGTCCTGCTTCTCTCTCCAACTCCGCTGCCAAGTCCGAATCCGGTGGTCAGTTCATTTCTATCTACCTTTTCCTTTTTTTTTTGAATTAATTTTGGTCACAACTTGAATTTTGATGGAAATCAGGGGGATTATTAGGGAATTTCAGACTTCACCTGAAAGGTGTGATTTATTTTGTTGAATGTTTTGAATTTGATGTGAATAATTGACATATGTAAATCCTCATTTTTGGATATGCATTTTGTTCGAAATGCAATTACAAGTGTTCCTGATTCCCTTTTTTTTTTTTTTTAAGCAAATATTTTTAGTGGGTGGTGCCAGTTCTTCTTATCTAAGGTAGACCTTCAAATTTGAAGGAAACATGTGGTTATGAGCTTTTTTCAATGTACATAATTTGCTGCTTGCCTTCTTGATGAAGTGGGTAGTGGGCTTGATATGACATGCTTCTTGTATACGCCAATGTGTAGTGAACTTGGGGACAATTATTGAACATGAAGTACTGGGGCACTGAGGATCAGACCTGACTACTCCCTCTTGAAGTTATCTTTAGTATTGGGTTTAATTTTGAAGTGTCTTGGGAGTTGCGCTTTGTCCGTGTATAAGGGCCAGACATGGGCACATTTAGGTTGAAAAGAAGAGTGTGAACAATGTTGATGGACCACCGAAGTCAGCAGAAATGCACAAACTATTTGTGATCTAGTCAACTTGATGCCCAATTTAAAAGCCTGAATTACTATAGCTAACTATGCTAAATTGCTAAGTAGCGAACCTTATTCCGAGCCATGATCCATGACCACGAGCTTGGTGCTTGACATAGACCTTGTACTTTTCTTGTGTCAATAATGCTTTATTGGCTGTTTTTCACATGATGGCCGGTGAGGTTGCTTCAACTTGATAGGATTGGGTATTGGTCCAGTCAAGCTGGTTTTGGCTTTAAGCTCATATTGTCCAAGTCGGCATCATTCTCTGTACTGTATCTGTTGTCCCTAGAATTTCATAAAGGGTCTTTTCAAAATGATACAAGGAAAGCTGTTGGCCTACAAGCCAGAAGTCTTTCATGTAGCACCTAAAAGAAAGGCTACATGTTGACAACACTTTGGAGAAGACAACACAGCAATTAGAAAAGACATTTGAAATATTTGCTTTCTGCACAGTTCCAGGAAGAGTCCGGGTTGCTGTGAGATTACGACCTAGAAATACAGAGGAATCCGTTGCTGATGCTGATTTTGCAGACTGCGTGGAGTTGCAGCCGGAGGTTTGTCAATTTACATGAAATGATTCGGTATTATCTTATATCTTCAATAGTTACATTATTGAATCTCTCATTATTTTATCACAGTTAAAAAGATTGAAGCTTCGCAAGAACAATTGGGACTCGGATACCTATGAGTTCGATGAGGTTCTGACTGAATTTTCTTCTCAAAAGCGGGTTTATGAAGTTGTGGCAAAGCCTGTTGTTGAGGTATGCATGGGGGATGTGTATTCTTTCTCCTTATCCACCTTCTAGTAACGATTTTGGCTTTGTCAACCTCTTGAAAGCTGCTGAGAGAATTGCTGTTTTTATTTTTTTTACATTAAGATGTTACTTGGGCACTTCATTTTACCCAGCCTATCCACATCATACATTCAGCACAAGACAGTTGAGGCTCAACACTCAACAGTGGACGGTGAGATGTGGGTGGAACACTTAGACCCTTGAAAATAGCTGAGTCCTACACTTGGATGCATTTGGGCACTTCATTTTACCTAGCCTATCCCTGTCATACATTCGAAAGATGATAGTTGAGGCTCAACTCTTGACAGTGGACACTAAGACATGGGTAGAACACTTAGGCCCTTGAAAATAGCTGAGTCCTACAATGGGATGCATATCCAAAAATCGTAGCACAGCTTACTTAAGAAGTGAATTATATACTTTCTTATTGTACAAGGTAAGGCTTTGTTGAAGTCCTTTCAAGTATGTAGAAATCTGCGGAGTAATTTGTCCCGGGATCTCAAGTTGTAGACATTTTTGTTCCTGTACTTTGAAGTGTTGAGATTCTCAATCCCAGCTTCAAGTTACTTTCTAAAACAAAACATGAACAGGGCGTTACCAGCATTGGAGAGTTTGAAGTGACTAAATTACCTATGTGTACTACAAAAAAGGTAAAGAAAAATGTATCAATTTGTTGTGAGATTAATTGGACATAAATAAACCAGTAAACTTGAAGTGAAGGTTAAATCGAGAGAACATGGGTTAATTCTGTGTTCTTTCTACTGTTGTGGATTCACTCAGCCCCATTTCCCTCTTTAAATCAGGCATTGTTTAGTTTTATGTATTGTCCTAGGTATTTCTCTGACTAGGAATTGATAATCTCACCTGAAGAACCCTCTTCTTTTGTTTCTGTCTTGCATGTTAACTGTAAGCCCAAACCATATAGCACAACCGACTAAAATGTGGGAATTCTGACAATTCCATTACTTTCAATCACTTACATAGTTAAGCCCAAACGTAGACACAACATAGCCCAATGTGGGAAGTCCGACAATCATATTACTTTCAACAACTTGAGCTCAAAAGTGGAAGGCCTTGTTAATACGTTTATGAGCATAAGACATTGTAAACTTGCTATCTATCACTTAAACTGACAATGAGGGAAATCCCCTCATACACCTTCACACTTATTTTGGGGGGGGGGGGGGCGTTTTTACAGACTCCATCACTTAAAGAACGTTGTGCACCTCAGATGTCCTCTCCAAGGGCAATGTGGGCTTATAGGGACATTATCTCCACAAACCAGGCACACCAGTCTGCATGTCAGCATCACCCACTCCCCTTGTTGCACCGGGGTTGTCATAGAAAATGTGGCCCACACATTGTGGATGGTAGCTGATACCATGTAACGAACTAGCCCAAACCACTCCCAGCGTAACATATTAATGTGGGAAGTTCAACAATGGGGCCCATTACTTTCAAGCACTTAAGCCCCAAAGTGGAAGGCCTTGTTATAGGCTTATGAGAATAGCACATTATAAACTCGATATCCTTGACTTAAACTGACGATGTGAACAAAGTCCTGTTATACATATTCACTCAGGTACTTGTGTTGTTACATATGCTAAGTGTAGTGACTTGTGAAAACAATGGTACGGAGGGGTAGAGTAGCAGCTTGGTTAATGAGATTTGGATAGAGATCACATATGGTTGAGAGAGGAAGCTAGGGAGAAAAGCTGGAAAACTGGAGTTACAAACGAGAGGCAATGGGAGGTGGATGTTTAGCGAAGAACACCACTAACTATTGAAGCCACAAAAAAGGAGGAAAAGAATAGGTTGTCGTATAAAGGCACTTTCATCTTTTCAACAGAACGGTAGTGAGTTGCCTTAGTAACAGAAAGTCACTTTCAGCATCTGGCAGGGCCGCTGGGGGGAGTACTTCATCAAAAGCATTAGGAGTGGAACAAGAACCGGATTTATAGAATTGAGAACTTAGAAGTAAATGACCGATAGTTCTATGTGGTGAGAAATTATTCATTGCATTTGCATAAGGGACATTATTTTTCCAGTGATCTAGGTCGTGAAGGTGCTTGTTAGTCATTATCTACTCATTAGCTCATAAATTTTAGCTTCCTCAATATCTGCTAGATATGATATGGAGATTCAGGTCAAAATAACGAAATTTTCATTGTTTCTCTGTAACACTGTCTCTTGCAGAGTGTTTTAGATGGCTACAATGGAACTGTTATGGCTTATGGACAAACGGGCACGGGTAAGACTTACACACTGGGAAGACTTGGGGAAGAAGACACAGCGGGGCGTGGGATTATGGTGCGTGCAATGGAAGACATTCTAACAGATATTTGTCCAGAGACTGATAGTGTGTTGGTTTCCTATTTGCAGGTTTGATACGCATGATCCATTCATTGTTTCATATAATTTTGCCACTAGTGAGCTGAAACTTGATTTTACCCACGGAAATTGTCATGTATCTATTGTTTCTGTGATTTGACATTTATTTCTTTTTTGATCTTTATCTAGCTCTATATGGAGACAATACAAGATCTACTTGATCCTAGTAATGATAACATCTCCATCGTGGAAGACCCAAAGACTGGAGATGTTTCTCTTCCTGGAGCTACTGTTGTTGAAATCAGAGATCAAAAGAGTTTTATTGAGCTGCTAAGATTAGGGGAAGCACACCGATTTGCAGCAAATACCAAGATGAATACTGAATCTTCTCGTAGTCATGCTTTCCTAATGGTGACAATTCTCTCTCTCTCTCTCTCTCTGCTGGTTGGGGGGGGGGGGAGGGAGGGTAATAACTTTTTAAGTATTGGAATTTTCTTGCAGCCATCTCTTAGGTTGTAATTGAACTCCAAATTGTGCAATGTACCAGGTACATGTTAGGAGGTCATTGAAGGGCAGAGATTTGGCTTTGCCTAGTCAGAATGGAGAAAATTCTCATGCTAAAAGTCTCAAACCTCCTGTTGTGAGGAAAGGCAAGCTAGTTGTGGTAGATCTTGCGGGTTCTGAGCGTATTGACAAGTCAGGTACTTATCAATGAAGAACTGTTACCTTCACTCTGCAATTGTTTTCTTCGTAATATTCAGAAGAACTTTTGAGAGAGAAAAGGTAGACCTGAACATATATGCCTCAGCCTGACGATTTCTCATAAGGCTTGAAATGTTGTCTTAACATTGGTGTAGCATTTGGTTTCCTTAATTGTGAACAAAACATATACGCCTGACAATAAATTGCAAGTAAAATTTTTTCTGTTTAAGATATGCTTTCGGAAGTTTGATACTTGCATATGAAGCATCATTTTTGAATATTTTCAGATTCACCTGTGAAGCATTTATTTTGAACTAACAGTGATATAACTTTCTGGAGATGTTCAATTTCTTCGTCCTTGTTTCAGTGTCAGTCCCTGATCCTTGTGAAATGGCTGTCCTTGGCATGTTGCTTTGCTGATCCTTGCTGCTGTATATTTCAGTTTCCTTTATGAACTCCGTAGGTCAATTGCCCCCTCTTATTTCACGTGCTGAGGTTTCTGTCTGTTGTTTATCTTCCAGGGATTGATGGCCACACTCTTGAGGAAGCAAAATCCATTAATCTCTCATTGAGTGCGCTGGGGAAGTGCATCAATGCTCTGGCAGAGAATAGTGCACATGTTCCAGTCCGCGATTCAAAGCTGACTAGATTGCTTCGAGATTCATTTGGAGGTCAGATGAGCTGTATTATTGCTTGTTTGATTGCTATAATCTGCTTGCTGTTTATATTTAACCACAATGCATAGATGTAGCAATATTTGTACTGAATGATGTTAGTTCAATCAATGGTATCCCAAAGTCATCCACCGGACATGATAGCTAGGTAGAAATTCATCATATCTCCTCATTCAAAGAAAAGGGGAAATTTGTCGTGTCTCACTTTTTTTTTAAATGAATATTGGCTTAAAGTAATTCGAACTATAGGGAGAGTGTGTGAAATAATCCAAACTCTGAAATTTGCAGCACTTTAAAACTATTTGCACAGGATACACCCATTTGATCATGGATAAAATTCTGCTGTGGAAAATGTTGACATGGCACACATACTAATACATATAGGTATAATAAGTGTTTAATTTTATTTTAAGCTAATGCATAGAAAAATGTAAAGAAATAACTGGTCAATTTGATAAAAATAAAATAAAATATTTAAAATAATGTCTTAAGTGGATTAAATATGTAAAATAATATCTCACATAAATAAATTATATTGAAAATAAATATGAGCCATGTCATCTTTTTCAATGACATAATTTAAGTTGTACTAGAATGCGTGTGTACAATACAAATATTTGGAAAGTTTGGTATATATGTGCAAATTCTATAGTTTGGATTATTTTGCACATACCTTGTAGTTTGGATTATTTCAAACCAATTTTGCCTTTTTTTAATTGTCCAATACTTCCATCTTATGCCAAATTTTTAGCTCAGGTAAATAATGTATGATGTGCATGCTAAATAATGTGTAATGTGCGTGCTGTGACTTGCTTTCATACAGGCACTGCGAGAACATCATTGATTATTACAATTGGCCCATCCCCTCGCCATCGAGCTGAAACTGCTAGCACTATAATGTTTGGACAAAGGGTGAGTTGAAGTCTTTGCTTATCACCTTGTCTTCCAGATTTGACATACTTCTCCTTTTCTGTACCATCCCAAATGGCCTTGATGGTAGTCATGGACCAAATTCTTCACTCTGACTGTTGGTTTTCAGTACTTTTTAATTGATGACAAAGCACTTAGAAGGAGATAGGCATAGTCTTTAAGGTGGCATATGAAGTATCAATGATCGAAATAAGTTCTTGCTTAGTCTTGTTTTTAGTAGTTTCAGGATAGCAATTACTATTGATGGGCAAGACTCAATGGGTGAAACAGCATGATATTTGTGATGTACAGGCTATGAAGGTTGAAAACATGTTAAAAATAAAGGAAGAATTCGATTACAAAAGTTTGTCGCGAAAACTTGACATACAACTAGACAAACTGATGGCAGAAAGTGAAAGACTACAAAAGGATTTCCAGGACAGAATCGATGAGATAAACAGGGAGGCACAAAATCGTATATATGATGCTGAAAGGAAGTATGCTGATGCTTTGGAGGTAAATTTCGGCAGTCTGCATTCTAAATTCTATTCTTTGGAGTAGTCTGTCTGGGATATTCGGTTTCTGTGCCAATCTTTTATTCTCATTAATAAGTCAAAATTTATCAGCACAGTTGAATATGGTACTCTTATCTCTAAGGCTGACTGTCTGGGACCCTTATTTGTTGAGTTATGTGTTTCGCTTCTTTGTAGTATGAAATCTGTCTGTTGATGTGTTTACATATGCGTGTCACAGTAAGGATATTATGAGACAGCTAGTTCTACTATGAAATTGATTGTTTCCACAGTGATCAGGAGTTTAGGACTCCCACATACCATTGATGGGGGAATGGTGAATGATACCCAGGTCTGAAACTATAATTTTGTATTTGTGCTTCAGATGCCTTCTCTAGAACATGCCAATGGGGATGTGCGGTTTAAGGGGGATAAGGGAAATTCCTTGACTTCCATTGTAATTCGTATCAAATTTCGAATTTCTGAGCTATTTTATGGTTACCCTACTATAAGTACGTCAGGGTTTCATGCTTATTTGTGTTCTTTCACTATTTTGTTCTGTATCTGTAATGTCTACTATCTGCTTTTCATAGTATACACGATTTTCATTAAATGTTGGAGTTTAAGGTAGACCTTGGTTTCTGATTGCATTTCATTTCTAGGAAGAACGGCGGAAATACCAGAAAGATTACATGGATGCAATTAAGAAGCTGGAGGAGCAATGGGCGATAAATCAACGAAAGCGAAGTAGCGAAGCTACAACATTGAGTGTTAAGAATGATTCTGATAAATCACCTGGAGGAGAGGTATCTGTAATTCACCCTAATACTAGCTGATGAGTTAAAAGTTAAAACTCCTAACGCTATCTTGTGAGACCTTTATAATCAGGTGACTATCGTATATTCTGTTCAGTGGCTTTGTTCCGTCTTCACCCTCCCCTCCCCAGCTTCCCGCCTCTTTTCCTTTCGTTCCTATTCAATACTCAGTAGGAATTAGTTTCCTATTGTAAGTTTCTCTTTGCATTGAAATACTGCTATTTCTCAGTATGTATGGTCTTCGATTGCTGATGATGTTTTCTGCTAGCAATTTGCCAATTTGGGTGCTTTATTTATTCATTGCCCCTAGTCAATGTGGATTGCTACTGTTATAATTCTGGGTCTTGTTTATATCCAGTGTCCCTACCTGGGGTATCCTCATCTTTGGTTTATGGCCCTCTTTTTGTCCTTCAGTATAGCGATTACCCAACCCCAGTATTGACAAAACTGATGCTTTTAGCTGCGAGAAGATGTTAGCTCGACTATATGCCACCAGGACATTTTTTTTTAAAAAATGGTCTTTGATTATCTCCTGAAATTCACTGGTGCTGTTAGTATGTGATTCTACTACCAGCCTGTTGTAGTTTTGGCTGATCTACTTCATTTCAGTGAGATTGTAATTTCCACAGTGAACATTCTAAATTGCATTCAATGTCTATTAGGTACCTTCTGCTGAGGAAGTTGCTGAAATAAGAAAACTTCTTCAGGATGAAACTCATCTTAGGAGGGCTGCTGAAGAAGAGTTAAACAATCTGAAAAGTCAGCTGGCATTATCAAAGAGGTGTGAGGTATGCTTATTTCCAGGAGGCTAGTGTTGTTTAAGCATCTTGTACTTTCCCTGTGAATGTTTGTGTAACTCTAAGCTGACAAGAATCTCTACATGTCAGGCAACTGCCAACTCTGAAATCTTGAAGCTTCAGAAGATGTTAGAGGATGAGGCCCATCAGAGGGAGAAACTTGAACGAGAGATAGCCATGCTGCAAAGCCAATTGTTGCAACTAAGCTTTGAAGCTGATGAGGTATGATCTACTTTAAGATTATTGAGCTTTTAGGAAAGGTATGTCATATATTTAGTCCCTGAGCAGAAATGGTCAGAGACTGTGTGGGATTCTTTTTTTTTTTTTTTTGAGCGTGTTCTCTATTTCCTATGTGGAATGTAGAGTAGTAGTCTAATTGTCTGGAAGTATAATGTGCATACAGACTATTTTTGTTGTGCGAACAATGATGGTTGGATCCGTAACAATAGTTTGCGCCTGTGCCTTAAATATGTTCCTGCTGTCGTATTGCTTATCTGAGGAGTTTCAATGACGGAAAGATCAAACTTGATTGTATGTTGTCGTTTTCTCTAGAATTTAGATCTTAGACAAGATAAACTTGAGATTACATATTGATAGATCTAGAGTCCCAAATATTTGAAGATAGACAATTGTTTTACTTGAGAAGCAACTGGAAACTGAACAGTGTCTGTTTGAATATCTATAGCCGATACCTCAAAGGCAGCACTGCAGAAAAAAGCTTCATCATTTGGAACCTTTAACTTCATGGGTGAAACGTTGCCTCTAGTGGCTGAGCAATTCTTGCATTATGTTCATATTATGTCTGCTGGACTATTTTCCCAGCAGTCTTACCACAAAGTCGTGTATTTTTCTAGTTCCCAGCAGACATTCTTAGTTAGTAGAGAATTAACTACCACTTATGCTTGAATTCCCTTTTAAAGGTATGAAGAGATCATTCTCTTTCCAATACGATAGCCAATAGCAGAACATAGTGGTGATGAGCTCCATCCCCTTTCGAAGAGAGGGGCCGGGCGGGAGTCTCTATGCTATGTGTGCTTAATGTGCTACCCATAGAGTGCACTTAACAGGCCTTCAAAATGACAAAGTTAGCTCAACTATGACAGAGGTTGGGTTCAAATCTTAGCCCTACAACATTTTTCCATGTTCTGCAGGTGACTGTAGCTTGACTTCTGATCAAACTTATTAGGTCCTTTGATCAGAAGTTCTAGTCTTGGTAGGGGTGACGATATGTATAGTAAAAACTGTCTCCACTTCTTTTCTTTCGCTTTATATATATTTTTTATCGTTTCTGTAATAAGTACCGTTAAATTAACTGCTCAACATTAAAAATATTCCATTTCTGTTGACTCTCATCTATGCCTAATGACATGCCTTCATACTACTACCATTTGTATTTTTTGGAGACGTGATCCTTGAGTAAGTGCATAATACATGCTCTTTAACAATGCCAGATCATTTCTAGTCGCTAGTTTCCTCAAGTCACGGTCTTGTGGACTTCTCATTCAAAAGGCCGGATGATAAAAGCTTATCTCTTCAGCTTGTCCTAGTCTTCCATTTCCGTCCCGTTTTTTCTGGTTTGGCTAAGAGGGTTGGCATTTGTATTTCAAACTTCAAGAGTGCGAAAACTGTACAAAATGTGCAGGGCATACGCTGAGAGCCATACCCTATAACATACTATCACTTTTCTAAATCTACTCAAGATGATTTTGCCGCATTCTTTACTCCATTTCCCTTCTTGGGAGCTGTGTTGTACTACTAAGAGAGAGTGATCGTCGGGTGAGGAGCAATCTCGCTAGAGGAGTGAAGTGAGTGATCCTTGGGTGAGGAGCACTTATGCACGTAATGTTCCTTTCTCCCCTTCGACAACGTTACTTTTCCTTAAGAGCGATATTCCCAAGGGGCTTCAAGCTCATGATGTTGGTTTTAGGATGGAGTAGCCCATTTAACTTATATACTATGACCCTTCTTTTCAAACTCCCGATGTGGGACTTTATTACTCATGTGTGATATTCCCAACACATGAGTTGAAGTAGGGCCTGCAAATCCTGCACCAAGCGACGCCCAAAATTATAGCGAGTGCAGGAATTGAATACGGTGCCCAAGAGACATGTTGTAGGTGTACAGGACCCAATTCATTTTAATGAATTGAATTAGGGCCTGACCTTTGCGGCATTTTCAGGCCCTCAATTTGTGGATCGAATTGAATAAGGGCCTTGTTACTTGTTAGCAATGATAGACTTCAAAAGTTCATCCTTAACCGGCATGCTTCTTGTCAAATGCCTGTGGCTGCATCATAAATTGGCAACTTAAGCATATTGCATCTTTGCATGCAAAAATACATACCTTAGAGATGTTGTGTCCTGGTTGCTGCTCTGCACAGACTAGAAGAAGGCTAGACCAAGGAACATCTGAGAAAATTCATTGTGATGTTGATCCTCATATGTCTCAAGTTCGACATCCACAAATGAATGGTACAGGAAACGAAGATAAGAGTTCAATAGCCAAACTCTTTGAGCAAGGTAGTAACAAGCTATGCCATGTGGTTCCTATGAGTCCAACATTTGATAAACTTATCTTTCCGGCTCTTTCTTCTTTTAACAAGAATCAGTTCTGTGGCAGTTGGATTGCAAAAGATATTGTCGTTGCTTGAAGCAGAGGATCCTGAAGTAAGAATTCATGCAGTGAAAGTTGTGGCAAATTTGGCTGCTGAAGGTACGTATTTAGCTGCAGTAAGTAAAGATTGCTTTGCTCTTTGATTCCTTGCATGAGGAACCTTCTGAGAATTCTATTGAACCCTGATAGGAAAAGTATTTAGCCTATTTTATCTGTATGCTTACAGCTGGATCTCCCCAGACCCCGCGAAAGCGGGACCCACATTGGGAGTTTGTTGTTGTTGTATCTGTATGCTTGGAAAAACAAGTTTCTGCTGTATCGGATTATGTCATCCATGTTGAAGAAAATAATTTTCAATCTCTGCAATGTGTTCATTATTCATGTTTTCATGGCGTATTGTTCACAACTCTACTTCCTTGTGCAGAGGCAAATCAAGAAAAGATTGTGGAGGCAGGTGGGCTTACATCCTTGCTGAATCTACTTAGAAGCTCTGACGATGAAACTGTACATAGAGTTGCTGCTGGTGCTATTGCAAATCTGGCAATGAATGGTGAAGCCGGTTAACCTTTTTATTTTTTTTTCTGCCCTTGCGCCTCAACAGAACTTTGCCGTCAATCCTAGTAATTTTTTTTTGGTTTATTCAGAAACCAACCAGGAGCTGATAATGGCCCAAGGAGGTATAGGTTTGTTGTCAATGACTGCAGCTAATGCAGATGATCCTCAAACCCTTCGCATGGTTGCCGGAGCGATTGCAAACCTTTGTGGCAATGGTAACCTTTGATCTTATGAATGTTTGAATCGTCTTTTTGCTTCCCCTCTGATTGGAAGACACAAAAGAGTCAGGATTCTGAATCTAGGACCTCTGATTAAAGGACCACATTCTGTTATTTTGACCTGCTTATTGCTTCACTGGCAATTTCAGAATTAGCTGAATATTGTGCGAGAAGATCTGCTGTTGGTGGAACTATATTTACACGCTTTCCACCATATTTACATGCTATGTCTTTAAGGACTAGTATTGCTGTGTATAGATTGGCCTTTTTCAAGTGCCATTTTAAACTTGTGAGTCTGGAATATTGAACTCATCTTTAATCTGTAAATGGGGATGATCTGTTTGTAAGCAAACTATCCTTTCCTCAAAATCTTTCAAATTTAGATAATCTGACAGATAACATTTGGCTATAGTACTCTACCATATATCATGATACTTCTTGATGGACAAAGAAAGTAACCATAGGTTATATGTATTCTCTTCTTCACAAAAGGAATTAGTACTATCTTATACTAGTCCACTGCTTTTGGGGGATAGTGCAGCGAAGCATAGCGGTTCTTTGAACTATAATTGTGTAGCAGTAAGCAGTCTGTAGCTTTCAAATCAAGTGTCTGACAGAAAATGTTGGCTGCGGTTGCCCACATACAACCTTCTGTCCTGAGCAAAAATCTGGGTAATTGGTTTAATTCACTATAGTGTTCTGATACTTCTTGCGTTGTTTCAATAAGCTGCAATTCTGATTGATCTTGTATTGTTACGGTGCACTGGGCTTAAAGTATGCTACAATGTGGTATTCCTCTTGTTAGTGGTGATGCTTCCTAGAAAAATAACAATTTAATCCATCTACCAGATAAACTACAAACGAAGCTTAGAGGTGAAGGTGGTATTAAGGCATTGCTAGGGATGGTCAGATGTGGGCACCCTGATGTCCTTGCACAAGTTGCTCGTGGTATTGCAAATTTTGCAAAATGTGAATCAAGAGCATCATCTCAAGGTAATCACTACCCAGTCTAGCTATTCAATATTTACTTGTTCTTAGAGCCATATTACGATTTAACAAATAATTGTTGAAACCATGCCTGTCTCACTGTTGATAAATAAATGTTAAAGTCATCCCTTCCATCTCTCGGGATGAGCACTGATCCAGCTGAATTCAAGCCCAACTGGACTACATTATTTGGGATGGATTCGGTTTTGTGTTAATAAATGTAGGGGTCGGTGCAAGTTTTCCAGTCCTCTGTTTAATTCCCGACCCTATGACCTCCCTTTGTAGCTCTTTTAGCATTCAAGAATCAAGATCTTCGTTTTATAAGCGACAAGACATGCCTTAAAATGACATTTTTCCAATGGGTTGGCTTACACATGCACTTCTGGGATTCTGATTTTTGGACAGGCTTGACAGATCTCGAAGCAGTCAGCTTTGCTCTGAATTTGTGGTCAACTCAACCACCAACCAATACACATCCTTTTCTATTGCTTCTTCCCATCACCCAAACCCCATACTCCGTGTGACTGTCTTCATAAAATTGTGAGCCTCAGAGTCTCCCCTTTGAGAATGCTCTGTGGATACCCATAAGAATTAAATGACATCTAGTTTTACTGAGAGAAAGGATAATCTTGGTACTATATGCCCCAATTGCAGGATCCAAAACTGGGAAATCTCTGTTGCTGGAGGATGGTGCTCTTCCATGGATTGTGCACAACGCTAACAATGAGGTCTCGCCAATTAGACGGCATATTGAGTTGGCTTTGTGCCACCTAGCTCAGCATGGTAAGCTTCCTATCCCTCAAGTCTCTCAAACCTGCATTCTTATCATTCATCTTATTTATGAGGGACTCTGATTTCCACTCTCAGAGGTGAATGCTAAGGACATGATAAGTGGGGGTGCCCTTTGGGAACTTGTTCGAATTTCACGGGATTGTTCACGCGATGACATCCGGACTCTTGCACGCCGCACACTTAATTCTAGTCCAACTTTCCAAGCTGAGCTGAAGCGTCTGCGAATAGACTACTAATTTTGTGTTTTGTAAATATGGTCCATCAGGGTGATTGCTTAGGAATCTTTAGTAGTGATTTACTACTAATTTAATCATCCCCTCTCTCTCATTTGGCACTTATTTTGGTTTTGGCTTGTCCATCTCATTCATGTTACAGAAGCAATTGGTTTTTCTGAGAAAGTAGGATTACTTAGATAAGTATTGTAGTGCCTGTTGGTGTTGACTCCACCTCGGTGTCTCGTGCAAATTTTAGAAGAGGCGCCCATTACATGCATGTGCCATGCACATGACTTTTGGAACACCAAGTGTAGCAACAATTTTTTGTTGTGGTGGTCTTGTTTTGATTCAAACTTTGTAAAGAACAAGCATGGCCTTATGCTTGTAGAGTGTTTTTTGAGGCGGAAAGCAGGTATCTGTTAATAGCTTTCAGACACTGCAATTGTTTTGTGTATAACTGATGAAAAAGGTTGCTGCAGTTTGCGCAATTTGAATGATAGATCTTCCCTGGAAGTACATAGATTTTGAAGAGCGGTGAGAAAATATGAAGAATTTTTAGAGAGAGATTAGAGGGAGAGAAAGCTGACATTTCATTGATGATATGATTGTTAATGGATGAGTACATCTATATAAGACAATCTTAAGAGAATCGACCGATGATCAGCTTGATTAGAGGATTGGATTGATTGGTTAATTGGTTGGACTGGTAGGATCGGAGTCAGATTGATTGATCTGATTTATGTCGAATTAAGTTAGACCAGAATGACTTGATAGACATGCTATAAGACAAGGCTTGGATGAAAGAGATGGGCATTGAGATTCGTGACGTCTGTAACTTGCGCAGGGTTTTCTACCTCTGGCTTCTCAAAAGTTAACAATATTCATGCGTCATTTTGTGGCTTCCCAATTGGCAAACTGGTATAGAAAGGAGGAAAGAGGAGAAAGAAGGGCAACGCCGCAACTGGAGATCCATGTCCACGATGCTGCTGCTAAGTCCTACAGTCGACTCACTGCTTCAAAACAGTGTATGACCATGGCTTCCAATTCGAAGCCAAGGCCACAGCAGCTCTCTCTCTCTCTCTCTTTCTCTCTCACACACACACATGCTCTCTTTCTCTCTCAAAAGTTAAAGAAAGCAGTGTCGGACCATGGCTTCCAGTCTGAAGGCAAATGGAAGAGCGTCAATTAGTGTTGTATCACCACTCACCTAGAGGCTGCCACAATACCATATCTGAGGATTTCTCTCCTGTCATACATCTCAAGTACCCTTCTAGGCATCTAGTTACTGCTTCAGTTTGACCATCACTTTGAGAATGGCGAGCAGAGGACATATGCAAGTCCACGTGCTGACGTCTAAAGAACTCTTGCATCCTTGTCTATTACTTACAATAGTCTTGGCTAGGCATCTAGATCACATATGTTCACAAGGTACAGTCGGGCCACTATAGCTGAAGTGAAGAGATGTGATAGAGCAAGACCTCTAGACTTTGGCAATTCCCTAATGAAATCCAAGGAGATACTTACTAATGTAGCACCATGAATTGGGAGAGGTTGCAAGAGTCCTCCACAGGATGACAAACTAGCCTTATATCTTTGGCATATGTCATATGCTTGAATACAATTTCTAATATATTGGTTGAGATCTACGCACTAGAAAAGGCTACCAACGGTCTAAAATGATAAGTGATTGTGATAAAATATCTTCCAAGTAAATTGGGCCTCCATCTTTCCACTGCAAGCACCACAACTATAAGCTCTTGTAAAGCCCCACCTTAAATAGGCAGATGCGTCACTACTGTGGACGTCTAGCTAGAACATCCATAATGCTTTCTCTATTGTTTTAACTTTTCTCTACTTAATCGCTCGAATGTGGCGGTCGCTTAACACAATTTTGGCTAGATTTAGGCAATAATGCTAAACATATGCTTTATTTATATTCATATAATCAACTAGAAGATTATTACATAGTTCATATGACATATGACTGTTTTTATTTTTTCAAGATGGCCATCAACGTGACCAAAAGGAAACATAAGAAAGCAAAGTTAGTTTTCCGTGTCCAGTTCCCAAAAAGTGTTTGAACACTAGCCTTCTTAGTTGCATCGTAACTTACTTCCAGTACCTAAAAAATAGTAAAGTCATGAGTTACCCTATCTGAGCAAATAAATTCTGCAGGCTACCTGTTGTATCTTTCACTTTGCACATTAGTAGCTAATATACACACATACATAATCTTCAAAGTCACATGCGGATGCGTCAAAATACTTAAAGAGGACAAAACTTAGATTGCTTATCTAAAGCCAAATCAGATTACTTTGCGAATTGGGAACAAATTTGTATTGATTCAGATAAAAGTAATCACATCTTAATTCAAACCCATAACTTCTAGCTTATTCGAAAATCAAATTTCATTTCATTTCCAAAAGTTTCCAAAACGGAGGCATGAATTATTTTTAGAGTGCGATTGAGCTTACGACCTGACTTTATAGACTACTGATTCTCTAGTAAACACAAAGCTCCATAGGGCTACAAAATACCACGGGAGGATGTGATTAGCTGAAAACATAAAGCTCCTGCAAGTACGAAGCTCCACTAGACCTACAAATCTCAGCAATTACAACGTTCCACTAACTCTACCATATAAAGTAAGACTTCTATGGCCATAGATCCTAGGTCACGTAAATAGAAGTAATCTTCATGCAAATCTAAAATACAAAAACTTAAATTTGTCATTTAATCGTTTATATAACATAATAAGGCGGGTTTTCATAACCTATACATCTTTCCCCGAATTTTAATCAAGATGCAAAATCATTTACTGCAACAACACCACCTCCCAGTGTGGGTTTCGCTTTTGCGAGGTCTGGGGGGGATCCGGATGTGGACAACGTTACCTCTACCGACATCGCTGCCCATAAATAGGTTGATTTTTAGACTTAAAATAGCTATTATTTGTATAATCCTAACATAATATCACAAAAATCATACTCACATAAGAACATATATGATCATATACTCGAGGCTTTCGTGGACTCAACTAGTCTCGAACAACTTCCACATTATTTTAACGCTTTCATAACCCTACTTTAATATTTTAACCCTAAAAGTATTCTTAAGTAGAATTACAGCTTATATATACAAACATTCGCATATATATTTCCAGCAACCTAATTTATTGAAAAAATCATAACTCAGCCAAAATTCATGAAACTTTACAGAAAATTTTAGAGTATTATAAAAAACTATAGTTGCAATTTAAGAAATTTTCGTCCAGCTGATAATTCATAAAAATTCATATTGCTAATAGAAACAACACGAATTTGAATTCTATATTTATATTTAATCTTGCTTGTTTTCCTAATTGTTGTCATGTGCATACCAAACTAAGTCATACAAGATCATACTGTACTTCATGGCATCAGCACCACATAATCACACACCATAGTTCAAATTATGCAATCATATAATCGAATAATCATAAACAAAATTTACTATGAGTGTGTTTCTACTTGTCAATTTAGGTGTTTCCATTTAAATTATTCTGAAGTCAATTTTAGCTAATGAATTTAATTATATTTTAGAAAGAGAGAAGTGAATGAATTTACTTACTTTAAAAAGTCAAATTTAACTAGCTTTCCCTTCTTCCTTTACTTTGGCCTTAACTTTAGCCCAAGCCCCTGTAACGCCCCGACAATTTAGAATTCCAAAACATATATTATTTATAATATTTAGCGGAAGCTTGTTTTAAAACGAGGCGTTATGCCATGTCTACGAAGGAGGCAAAAGGCACTCTAAATATTACAACTAGAATTTTTTTTTTCTTCCTCTAAATACTTTGATTCAAAGCATCATTGCTAGGACTTATTTTGATAGATTGCACTAAAAAAAAAATAGGTGGGCCTATTATATCCTATATGTGATATCTCTCTCGACCTTTTTCCCTTCAAAAGGACCTGAAAATGGAAAAAATATAAACAACAAGAGAAATGGGGCTAGTACAATATGACGTTATACAGTAAAAGAATAATTTAGAGCTCAATTAAATTCATATTATTTAGCAAACTAAGTAAAACATTTGCTCCTTTTATTATCTTAGGATGACACTCAACATATTGGACTGACGTCCTATCAATGTAACATTTAACGATAAGAGACCGAATCTCCATTAAAATCATTGATCATATATGCGCATACTTGGACTGATCGGGAAGTCCAAACTTCATTGATTAACGTACAATAGAGCAGTGAAATGGTCCACCATAACGTGACAAAACAATAAAGATAATTATTTCATGTTACATTTCATTAGCCAAATCGATTCAGTAAAATGCCATGAGTATAAGGGCATAACCATCATACTGTACCTTGAAAATGATAATAAGTTTTAAAATGAATGATAATCTAAACTGCCTCGGGGTCCCAGTATAGCAATATAAAACTAGCTAAGTACCATATATATGCAATTTGACAACTTCTTAGCATTGGTACAAATCCCGTTCCCTTAAGAGCCCCTAGCCTCTTATTATCATAAAGAAACTTAATCGATATTCTTCCTTATTAGAAAATATTGTAACCCCCCGAGTGTGATCTAAAAGGATTTGAAGTGACTACTTATATCACCAAAGGTGCACCTTTTTTTTCGGGAAAACCCACTCTTAAGAACTCCACAACTAAGTGCGCTTACTGTGGAGAAATCTTATGATGGACGACCCCCTGGGAAGCTTCTCAGGCAGTGTGTGAGCGAGGACGAAACACAACGGAAAGACTTATGGTGATTTGTGGGCCAGTTGACGATCCTTCAAGTTGTTCCTGGTAACTGTTCGCGACCTAGGAAGGGGTCGGGGCGTTACAGATGGTACCAGAGTCGACCCGCGACTGTGAGCTACGTGAGTGGACAGGATAACTCTCGGCAGTCACCTAGTGGGGCGAAGATACTAGGATGGACCGCCGGTTAAGAGGACTTGTAAGTCGGTTGGCTAGTGGAGTACAATGAGGACGTTGTGCATTTTAAGTAGGGGTGATTGTAACATCCCAAATGTGACTTAAAAGGATTTAAAGTGACTACTTATATCATCAAAGATGCATATTTCTTTTTGAGAAGTCCACTCTTAAAAACTCCACAGTTAAATATGCTTGCTGTGGATAAATCTTATGATAGGCAATCTTTGAGAAGTTTCCCAAGCAGTGTGTGAGCCATGACGAAACACAACGGAAAGACTTAAGGTGATTTGTGGGGCCAGTTGATGATCTTTAAAGTCATTCTTGATAACTGTCCGCGACCTACAAAGGGGTTGAGGCATTGCACCCCCCACTTTTTAGATGTGTGTGAAACGTATATAGCAAGGGGGTATTATTTGTGGCTCTTCAAGTTTGAAACTCAACAATTACCCTTGGACAACCTAGTGGGTGATCTGGTTAGCATAACTACAAAAGTTACGCTCTAACGGGGGAAAGAAATCCAACTTGCACACTAATCATGATAGCATAGCAATGACTTCGTCAATGAAGCAAATTGCGAAGACTGTGGTGTACGTGTCCTGCATACATGTCCCACTCATCCCCTTTTTTTGGGGGGGCAATGCCAATTATATTTTGAGTAATTAGTAATATTGAAGTCAATTGAATATAACTAGCCCCAAAATAAAATGTCTAAGGACACGAACGAATCACATATTCGCACACAAGATGTGGTTTAGTAGTTCAAAGTTCAAAGTGTTACAATTCTTTTTCATGTGTAGAGAGAGCTTGATGTTTGGGGGATAAAGCCTTGCTCAAGTAAGTATCGGGGTGGCTTTCTTACATTGGAACTGCCCCAATGCCACTCCTTGAGGCATCAGTTTCCACTACAGGAGGCATTGAAAAATCAGGTAAGGCCAACGTTGGGGCTGAAACCGTGGCTGACTTGAGCTTTTCAAAAGCTTCTTGTGTTTCTTCACTCAAATGAAATGCATTCTTCTAGAGTACTATAGGCAAAGGGCTTACTTAACTGACCATAATTCTTAATAAACCTTTTGTAATATTCAGTAAGGCCCAAAAATCCCCTTGGTTGTTTAATATTTGAAGGAGCATGTCATTCCTTTATAGCCATTATCTTTCTATGGTCTGTACATACTTCTGTTTGTGTAGGCTATGTTATTTATTAATTGGGAATGAAAAAACAATTAAGGGCAAAATTATGATAATTTGGAGTTGGAATAAAATAAATTGAGACAATGATCTAAAGTGTTAAGCAAATAGATGCTAGCACTTGGGTCAACAAATTAAAAGCAAAGACATCAGGTTATCTGGAAGCTATCACATGTTGAATCTGGTTCGTTCATCATGGGCTCATGCAAGGCAAGTATGATTGGACTTTGTGGATAAGTCCAAATGACACCATTTATTGTTGTCAATTGTTGTCCAACAAAAAGCATTTATAACTAGGTCCTTGACTGCTGAAATTCATTTCATTTGATAGGTTTAGATCATTTTGTTTTATCCAAAATCAGTTTTTCAGAACTAGTGGATATGACAAATTAGTGATATGTCTAATTAATCATTTTTTTTTGAACCGATGGATAAGACAAATCACTAATGTGTCTTCATCACTTTTGCCTTGCTATATAATCCAACACATGCTTTATTCCTGATTGAATTTTTTTCGATTCCAATCAATTTCTCAAAAATTATTTAAAGAAACTTTCTCAAATTTGCTACTTGTAAGAGTTGTAATTTTGAATTATCCTGAAAGTATATTTGCCAGAACCCTTCAGCATATTTATAGTGAGGGCAAATAACACTCTAAAGAGAGAGTGTTATCATGATTCAAAGTCTTTGATCATACCCACTGGCTTATCGACTCCTAGTGCAGGGATCATATCCACTTGTTACTCCCCCAAGCTGGATTTACTTCTTTTAGAAAATAAGGTGTTCTTTCTTAAGATTTCAGAAGAAAACATGAAGTGTATCAAACGCTGAGAATATGAGGAGTTGTAAATGAGTATGTCATCAAAGGAAACCAATATAAAATTTCCTTAAATAAGCCTTGAAAATGTCATTCATGAGGGCTTGAAAGGTGGGAGGAGCATTTGTGAGCCCGAAAGGTATCACAAGAAATTCATAATACCCTCTACGAGTCTTAAATATTTTTTTTTCTATATTCATTAGGTTTGTTTTCACTTGCCAGTATCCCCATATGAGATCGATCTTTGAAAAATATTGAACTACATGTAATTCATCCACTATTTCCTCTACCATTGGTATGAGAAACTTATCCAACACAGTGTGTTTATCTAGTTTCCTATAATAAACTCAAAACCTCCAAGATCCATTTTTCTTCCAAATCAAAAAAATGGGTGAGGAAAAAGGACTTTGTTGGCTTTTCACTACACCAGCTTCTAGCATTTCCTGAACTGCCTTCTCATGGACATCCTTTCATAGGGTAGGATATCTATGTGGCCTCACTTTAATGGGTGATGTGCTCTTTTTGAGTATGATTTTGTGATCATCGCTTCTATGAGGTAGAAAAGTCTTCTGATGAAAAATGTCTGTAAATTCAGGTAATAGCTGGGCTAATTGAGGCTCAATAATCACTTCTTGCTGCAGAATCAAATTTACTCTGAAAGAGTAGACTTCTAAGGCAAATAGTTGTGCTGAATTACAGAGTTTTCTGCTTTCTTTTTTTCACCCATTCACTCCACAATAGTCTTTTGTGTTCACCTCAAAACATACCTATTTTGCTTATAATGAAACTCCATTTTAAGGTTCTCAAAATTCCACAAAATAGATCATAAAGTGGATAGCAACTACACCCCAAGCACCATGTCATAACTACCTAAAGTTTCCAAGAACATATCAACTGTCAATTCTTCTCCCATCAATGACCAAGTGAACCCTTGGCTCATAGCCATGTAATTCAGTTGTGCCCCATTTTCCACTGCCACTACTAGAGATGAATTTTGTCAATTTAATTTCTTGGCTGTAGAAATATCCAACAAATTATGTGTGTTCCCTGAATCAACCAATAGTGTAACTGAGACTGATCTAAATTCCCAGTTATTTTGTTTTCCTGGTTATAGAAGCAAGCCACCATTTTGCTAGGTGATAAGCATCATGTAAGGTCTAAGGTTTGAACATCTTTACGGCATGCTGAATCTCATCATTCAATCAACTCAAAAAAGAACTAATACCATGATTTACAGATTGTTCCACCCCTATTCTGTAAAGCATCAAAGGTTTCTTGGTATTATTCTACACTGCCCAATCACCTCAATTTCATGGGTTCTGCTAAAGGATCATCATAAGGACCTGACCCAAACCTCTTGATTATGGTTGTTTCATGTTAACATTGAGGAACTGAAGCTTTGATGAACCAGAAATGGAAGGAAGAAGAGAGAAAACCTTTCACTAATTCTACCATCATCATTCATTATCAAGTGTTGATATTGATACAGTATCTAGTGTATATATAACATGTGCATGTATCCAAGAATGAAAAAACAGAACGCTAACAGAATATGTAACAAACTAACGGACTTGGATGAGCTGGTGCTGAGCTAGCATAACTAATAACTAACTAGCTTGCTCTAACACCCCCCTCAAGTTGGAGGGTGTACATAAAGAAACCCACAACTTACTAAGGAGGTGATTATGCTGCAACACAAAAAGGGGTTTGGAAAAGAGGTCTGCAAGCTGTTCTGTAGTCTTGGTGTATGAAAGTGATATTAAACCCTAGTGAAGCTTTTCTCTAACAAAATGGCAATCCAATTCTATGTGCTTTGTTCTCTCATGAAACACAGGGTTCTTTGCAATGTAGATAGCTGCTTGGATATCACTTTTTATGGGAATGGAAATGATAGAAGGACCTTGCAACTCAGAAAGGAGGCTTGTCAGCCAAGACAATTAAGCAATGATAGCCCTCATGGTTCTGTAGTCTACTTTTGCTGAGGATAGGGCCACAATTGGCTGCTTTTTTGACTTCCAAGAGATAGGACTTCCACCCAACATGATAAAATAACCATTGACAGGTCTTCGAGTGCATGGGCATTAATTGCGCCTAATTAGTATCACAATATGCTACCAGATTATAATCAACTTTATCATTGAAAAACAATCCTTGTAAAGGATCCGTCTTAATGTATCTCAAGGTGTGCAAAGCTACTCTCATATGGGAATTGGTAGGTGCTTGAAGAAATTGACTCAAGTATTGCACTGAGAATGCAATGTCTGGTCTAGTGTTTGTAAGATAATTGAGTTTCCCAACTAACTTTCTGTATTTTGTGGCATCACAAAGACTTTCTTCATTAGCAATACTCCTGGATAGAGGCCCTAATGGGCTTGTGGATGCTAGAAGTGTATCACATTGAAATTCTTGCAGTAAATCCAAAGCAAATTTTTTTTTGAGTTAACACCATACCATGAGATACCTTGATAATTTCCATACCTAGGAAGTAATTCAATCCTTCAAGATCTTTGACCTTGAATTTGTTCTCAAGAAAAGCTTTCAAAGCTTTAATTTCTTTAGGATTGTTCCCTACAACAATTATATCATCCACATAGACAGCTAGTAGCACAAGTGAAGTACCTTGCTGTTTGCAGAATAAGGAGTAGTCGTTTTTGGAATGCTGAAAACCAATGTGCCTTAGAATATCAGACAGCTTGGCATACCACTGTCTTGAGGCTTGTTTAACACCATACAAAGATTTTATCAGTTTGCAAACTGTGTTATTAGATGGGATAGCCAGTCCTTGTGGAGGTTTCATGTAGATCTCTTCATCCAAATCCCCATGGAGGAAAGCATTGTTGACATCCATCTTATAGATGGGCCACGTTTTCCTAACTGTAGTGGCTATGAGGCTTCTTATTGTGGTTATTTTAACCATAGGGGAGAAAGCTTCTGTATAGTCCACACCTTCTTTCTGTATAAACCGCCTTATGACAAGCCTAACTTTACATCTCTCAAGGCTGCCATCTACTTTGTATTTAACCTTATACACCCATCTGCTGCTTATACGTTTCTTTCCTGCAGGTAAGGGAACCAATTCCCAATTGTTAGCTTGAAGTGGCTCAAATACTTTCTACATTGCCTCTTGCCATTCTAGTTTTGTGGAGGCTTCTTCATATGAACTAGGCTCTGTATAGGAGTCTAAATGATGTAACAAAGTAGTTGTTTCCAGGGATAGGGAATCTTGACAAACTGTAGTAACATTGCAGCATATAGAAGTCACTGTATTAGAGCAGGAAGGTTACTGAAGATCAGAGTGTTGTGCTAGGATGCTGTTACAAACATATTCTGAAAGATAAGATGGTGTTTTGTGAGGTCTGCTGGACCTTCTTGGTGGCCAGGAGGAGGATAAGTTTTGGGATTGGTGTACACCTGATGTTGATGTATGTGAGTTAAGTTGCCGATTGGAAGAATGCCCCTGCACATGCTCTGGATTGATGGGTTGAATAGGTATAGAATCATCCTTAGTGTGACAAAAATCATATGAACTGTAATTGGGAAGGAGAATAGGTTCATTTTGGCTCTGAGTTTGCTGATAAGGAAGAACCTTCTCATGAAAAATCACATCCCTAGAGGTGAAAACTTGATGTGTTTCAAGATTGAGTAACTTGTATGGTTTTGTCCAAATGTATATACCAAAAATACATAGGGAATAGACCTAGCCTGGAATTTGTCTCTTCCAGAGTTTAAAGTAGAGGAATAACAAAGACTTCCAAACACCTTGAGATGATCATATGATGGTTTTTTGCCAAACAAAAAGTGAAATGGGCTTAATCCTTTAAGTACTTTGGAGGAAAATCTATTGATGAGATAAGTGGTTGTTAATGCACACTCTCCCCAATATTTGATAGGCAAGCCAGATTGGAACAACAATGCTCATGAAGTTTCAAGGAGGTGCTTACGTTTTCTCTCAACCGCACCATTCTGCTGTGGAGTTCCCACACAACTAGTCTGATGAATAATCCTTCTGCTCATAAATTACTCAATGGCTTCCTTGTTTAGTCCAAGCTAAAGTGCATTGTCTAATCTTATTGTTTGGACTTTAGCACTGAATTGAGTGTTAGCCATTTGTACAAAGTCTCCAATTAAAGGCATGACGTTGCTTTTAGCTGCCAAAAGATGAGTCCAAGTTTTTATGTTATAATCATCAACTATGGTCAGAAAATATCTGTAGCCATTGTAAGTTTGAACACGATATGGTCCCCATAAGTCAATGTAGATTAGCTCAAAAATATGTGTACATAGAATAAATCTGACTGTGAGGAAAGGGTAACCTATGTTGTCTGGCCTTAGAACAAACCAAACATTGCTTTATTATATCACCAGATCCATGAGTAGATAACAATCCAAAACTTTGTCACTTGGTAAATGGTAAATGACCTAATCTTGCATGCAAAATAGAGAGATCATCTGTATAACTCTTAGGATTGCAAGCTAATTTATGACAATCAAGAGGAAAATCCTTAAAATAGCAGCTACTGTTAGCAACTTCCTTAGCAGAGATGTGATTTGACTGCAGCAATTGAAGCCCTCCAAAGAGCTCACCAAGAACTTGAGGCCTCTTCACTGAAGGGGCCTGCATAATGCAACATTTTGGAGTAAAAATTACATAACATCCATCTTGGCTACATATTTTACTAACTCATAATGGGTTATATCTGAAGCTTAGAATATAGAGTACCCCATGTACAACCATATTACCATTGAGCATGATGGTTCCAAACTAAGTGACAAACACACTTCTTCCATTTGATAAATTCACCATAACAGGTATGGAAAGACTTATGAGATTGGTAAACATGTTTTTATTGTGACATATATGGTCACTAGCCCCAATATCAATAATCCAAGGATTCTTCCAATCAGTAATTGAAGACAAAAGGCATAAGTTCTGTTTGTGTTCAGTAGTGTTTATATCTACAAAGCTTATAAAGGCTGTTGATGAGGCATTGTACTTAGGACCTTGATAAGAGGCATTGGTATTATGACCTCCTTTGCTAATCGGAACATTCTGAAGTAATGCCATGAGTTGGGATGACTATTCCTGAGTTAGACATGTGATGGTGATATTGCTCTGAGGTCCAAAGGTATTGTGCTCTAGAATCGGAGGCACATTCTCTTGGTCATTGGTTTGCACCAAGGCAGTTGTCTTTCTTGCAGTCTTGAACTTGTAGTTTGGTGGAAAACCATGAATCCTATAACATTTATCAATAGAGTGTCCAGATTTCTAGCAATAATTGTAGAAAAGATTAGATCTCCTTCCTTCAACCTTCTCAAACCTGTTATAAATATTATCGAATCTTCCCTCAATCTTTTCCATTCTACCTTTATCATATTGATTTGGTTTGTGTACCTCAATAGCCAAGGATGCAGAGTCTATAAGAAAATGTCCAGTAGACCTAGTTTCTCTTTGTTTTCCTTCTCGAATCAACATGGACTAAACTTGACTAATAGATGGCAAGGGACTCATCATAAGGATATTGCCTCCAATTGCATTATAATCATCATTCAACCCTATTAGGAATTGTAACAACTTCTGATTTTGCTCTCTCTTCAGCATCTTTTTAGCAGAAGAGCAAGTGCAAACATGTATCTCATCAAGATCATCTACCTCATCCCATAGACTTTTGACCTTGGAAAAATATGATGCTATGTCATTAGTACCTTGACTAATTGTGCACATTTCTTTTTGAACTTGATATAACTTTGCACCATTAATCTGACCAAATCTCTCTTCTAGCTCCACCCACATTTGTCTAGTAGATTTTGCATATATGATACTATATGCAATATTTTTACTCAGAACGTTTAGGATCTAGGACATTACCATGTCATTGCATTTGGTCCATTTTTTCAAATCTGGCGAAGTTGGCTAGGACCTTGTGAGACTGCCATCAACAAAATACAGCTTGCTCTTAGTAGAAAGAGCAATTGTCATTGCACGCTCCACGATCCAAAGCCATTTCTATCAAAGGCAGTGGAAACAAGCAATAAACCAAGGTGATCAGAAGGATGCAAGAAATATGCCTCACCAAGATCCTCAGCTGAGATATTGTTGGTTTCCGTATTCGAAGTTGTCATTTCTCCAAAGAATTTGAATGTATTTTGACAATCAAGATTGAACATCTATTAACTCTTGATGAAATCTTATGAAAAAGAATCAAATCTCGGATGTTCCACAATTTTTGAAACTTGATCGATTGAAGAATCTAGTCAATTAATCGAATAGGAAGAAGACAATGTGGTGTGGTAATCATTCGACTAATTGAATGGAGCAAAAGGAATTAATTGGAGAAGGAAGAAAGTTGTAAATGAATCTCAAAAGTTGTAAGCTCTGATACCATGTTAACATTGAAGGACTGAAGCTTTGATGAACCAGAAATTGAAGGAAGAAGCTCAGAGGAAGAAGAGAGAGAACCTCTCACTAATTCTATCATCATCATTCATTATTAAGTGTTGATATTGATACAACATCTAGTGTATATATAACATGTGCGTGTATCCAAGATTGAAAAGACAGAATGCATACAGAATATGTAACAAACTAATAGACTTGGATGAGCTGGTGCTGAGCTGGCATAACTAATAACTAACTAGCTTCCTCTAACATTTCATATTCATCGCAATCAGGCCATTCCCTACCATTTCTACTCTTCATAAACAACTGATGCCGCAACTAGTTGTTAGTTTGTTGTTGCTGTTATTGGAAACTATCCATGGAATGTTGGCTGAAGTTGCCATGGAATTGATTGAAAATTTGTTGATCCTAGATTTAGGGTTCGCCGGGTCGATTGGGGATACAAACCAATCAATTAATTAGAATAAGCAATGTGTTTAAGCAAATTGTGACTAGATTGATTGGATGTACAAGTCAATCAATCAACAAAGAAGCAGCTAAATGACACCAAGATGGTATCAAGATTGATGACCAGGACCGAAGCTTTCATATCAAAATGATTAACCTTCCCTGGAAGTAGAGTTGGGAAAGTCTGACCCGACATGATAACCCAACCTGAACTCGACACAAACTGAAGCGATTTTGACCCGAAGTCACATGATTTGATCGTTTAGTTTGAAAACATGTTACTTTCCTATTTTGAGTATATCCAAATTACTTGCAAAGCTGCCACACAAATTGGCCCGTTTAGTAAATGGGTCAATCCCAACCGATCTGTTATCCAACTCTACCTAAAAGTATAGATATTTGGAAGAAAAGTAACAAAACATGGAGAATTCTTAGAAAGATGTCAGAGGGAGAAGGAGCTGAATTTTTTTGATGATTTTTAACAGATGACTACATCAGTGTAAGGGAAGGCTTTATATTGTCATTTACAATGTTCAACTCTAACTAACATCCAGCTCTAACCAACTTTAGTTTGTGGTCCCCGCGTGTTCAACAATACTCTAACAACCCGATAGATTCTCCCGCCTCACATATCACATGCCCAGCTTGTGGTGATTATATTCGATCATTGAATAGCGAGGATAATAGGTGGACAAATCACATATCTGAATATTAGTAAGATCGTTGTTTGAAACCTAACAAAGCCTTCTCAATTTGACATAATTTTAGTCATCCTCAAAGTAAGTGGTGTACAATGTAAATTTCAATAGACTGCTAGCAATAGTTACTTCTCCTCACATGCGGTAATAATTAATAATTTTTTACCTCGGAATGGATTGCCATGTGTGAGGAGAAGGTATAAGCGAAAGGAAAATGTTGCAAGCAACTTCTAAAATTTGAAGTGCGCATGGGAGCATATTTTCTTTACATGTCACAAGGAACAAATGTTGGACGGTCAACATAAGATTTTAATTTAACCTAAATGTTGTCCTCCAGCCCATCTTTCCTTCACTAGACCACCAAGGGAGACAAAAAAGAGTTTTTTTTTTTTTTAATCAACAAAAAAGAGCTTTTTAAAGGTGCATAGTTTAATACATCTACACTCGACTAGGTCCAAATTTAAAGATTGACTCAAACTTTTCTCTAATACATTTTTCCAACTGTTTGAAAACCTCAAATGTTCAAATTAATGTCCAATTGTACTTGAGTTGCTGCTATGCAAGGTCTAAATAGGCAGCAGAAGAACCCAATGGTAAGCTCATCAAATTGCACATTGTAAACAAGATTTGCATGTAAAACTTACATGCATGACACATGTAAATAGATCTCCAGTGATGTTTCACTATTAGAATCAAATTCATATTAGACCAAACAAAACATAAGCTGAGTGATCCAAACCTGGTGTACAGCCTAATCACATCATCTACAAGACCACTTTTAATTCCCTGTTTCCATTTTCAATAAGAACTATACATTCATAGCACAAGCACATCATCAACATTTACCAGGTTTTCACTCTTACTGAAAGTATAAGAGCCCAGACCTCAATCAATATTCGAGAAGTCGGGCTCGGGGGGTTTCTGCAGGGCAAAGCTGGAGGTACTTGAGCCACCACTCCGAAGCCTATGGACTCCACGCATGGCTTGTCTAGCAAACTTTGAGACATAGAAGGTGGCAGCAAGGCTTGAACCACCACCATTGTTAACATTTCCACTCCTTGGCTTAATCAATCTTCGTTCTTCCTCTCCTGTGTAATCGTCATAATCATCTTCTTCTTCTTCCTCTTCTTGGCGTTGAAGCTCAGCTATTTTCCTCTTAATGTGACGGCGCCAAGCAGCTTGTATAAAGCAAGCAGCCCATGTCCGCCATTGTTGAGAGTAGAACCGAAAAGTGTGCTGAACTTGTTTGCTGTGAAGTCTCCTGAACTGACCTGCAACAAATTTTAAGTCGTCTGCTGTTAACGCAAAGCATTCTACCTCCGTCAGAGCTTTCACTGTTCTTGTTGATAAGGGCAAGTTAGAACTAGCTCTAGGGTCTAGGGCCCATGTTAAGAGCTCTTCTCCACAGAAGTCTCCTTCCTTCAACAAGCCCCGGTTGTAAAACCCGCTTCTCCCACCATCTGTGGTGACACTCTCTAGGCGCCCTCTTATGATGAAGAGCATCTCGTCAACAGGGTCCCCCTCGCGGACAACGAATGTATTGTCAGTATATAAGCTTGGCTTCAGCCGCTCACACACTGCATCCAACAAGCGTTCATCCATATTTGCAAACAATGGCACCTGAATATTAACAGTTGACAATTAGAGATCCGGATATTGAGATTCCATATTCATAACATGTAGTCCCGCCCATACAGGATTGGGGCCCGGGGTGTCAAATATAGCAGCAGCTTTACCTCTCGTTATAAGAGGCAATTTCCCACACAAAAAAAGGAAAAAAGACTAGATTAAAAACATTTTGATCATCTACTACACCTAAAAAGAAGTAGAGAATAGTCTTGTCAGACATTTCGCCATAATCCACTACAACAAAACTATCAAGAAAAATACTAACATCAAACAGGTGCGGTTGTTTCAACAGCTAAAAGGAACTCAGTATAGAGAGCTGATGCCTGTATGGGTATGGGAGATGAAGATATATGCCAGTTTATTGCATATCCCTCTCATTATTGGAGATATTGTATGTTAACTTGATAAGGGCATTCGATGTTGACCAGTAAGCAACAGAAAGAAGATGCACATGCACATATATAGTTACCTCTGTTTAACCGCCTCTCTAGAAGGATACAGGATGAACACAGGAGCACAATATACAAAATTCGTCATCCAAGTGATTATCACCCATGAACTCCTACATGTACCCACAATTCCCATCTAACAGTCAGTACATTACTAGTTTGGATAGTTAAGGCACTGACCCTTCTGACCAAGTTTAAACAGAGATGCCGCTTGATGTCCCTCCTGAGATCCTTTGGTAAGCTCTGAACCAAGGTTTCTTCATCCACTCCTCGTGTTTCCAACCACTTGTATTGGTTATAACGCCTGACTCGCTCCCTAAGTTCTTGTGGAAGCAACCGATGATGCATCCACTGCTCTGCATCACGCCTCTTGAGTCTCATCTCCTCAAGCCGAACTGTGAGTGATTGAAGATATGTCTGTCAACAGTTTCGACACATCTTTTGGCTTCAGCATCATCATAAACATCTTAATTATTCACTGCGGCTAATAGGATTCAAATTTCCATACAAGGGACCAACATATTCTTCCCCTTATCGGCTGAGTCTTTTATAAGCAGTTTTTTCAGCTTCAGATTAAGTCAGACTACAGCAAAATGTTTCATAAACTGTCATCTATTTATTTTTTATCTTGTTGTGTAGTCTAAGGAAATCATAGTTTTCAATGGATAGTAGGAAAGCATCGCTCAGGCAATTCCATCCTTTCATTTTCATGCAGATACTGATACCCCCACCAGGGGGGGGGGGGGTTTAGATGTAGCAACTAGCAACCCTGCCCCTCTCCAACTTGCACAGATGTTGGCTCTATTAGACCCTAGATTGAAAGCCATCATCTACCTACTACTCCATAGAAAGAGAAGCAGAGGGTAGTTTAGATTGGCATTTTGCTGTGGTTAGAAAGCTGCCTAAGTCGTAGCCCCTTTTCTTTCCTTTTTCAGTCAGCAGAAAAACGCAGATAAATGTAAAATCCATGAAATTTCCTTTCCAGGCTCCCAAATGAATCTTGGTAAGAGATATATAAGTCATCTTGTAAGCTCCAAATGATAGTTATTTTGGATTTACCTGCATGTTTCCTATCAGAAGTGCCATGAGAATAAGCCCTGATACACCAAGAAATAAGGAAAAGATCACCTCTCCAGGGTATGTACTGGTTGCTAGCCCCTGACCTAGAGTACTGAAACCAGGCAACATATTAGTATTGTTAGAATGATGAGACTAAAAGCAGTTGTAAACTAGAATCTCAAAGTCCATACTGAGCATATTTGCAAGACGATAGACATTGATCAGCCAATGGGAACAATGAACAAGAGGGATTTACAGCAAAAGCTGACAAATAAATGTCATGCCATGATCTCACATTGTTAATTAGCATCAGCGCAATTAAATTCAGCCCACTAAGCTATTAAAGATTCAAAAGCCAACAAGAATAACAAGTTCGCCTCAAGTAATAGAAAAGACCAATAGACTAATTCCATTACAGTAGTGACAACCCCCACCATATTTACGTGAGCAAAAACTTTCCAAGCAATTGTAGTAAGAGAATATGTTCTCTTATATAGCAGAAAATTTCAAAACAAATGTTTGCTGCTTTGGGCATCAAGGGGGTTGCCATGTAGATAAGTTCGTTTCAGACTAGTGCTCTGGCAGTTTACCTGAAAAAAGCTCTAAACCTAAATCGATATGTTTTACCTCCATTTCTAACTTTTGTGATTCTATCTTAATTGTGTGAATCAATAGTCTCATCTGTTACAAATGATTATATATGGGTGAAATACACATTGAAAAAATGGAATCAGGTCTATCTTTCAGTTCTAGATCAGTAAATCTATTTAGAAATCAGATTAATGTTTTGAATCATAAAAAATGGAGCTAACATGAAAGTCCAGCATTTTTGAAATTTGAGACTGTCACCTTGAGAAGTCTGATGATTGATTTCTGCAGGAAGGGGGTATTGTATAAAAGAACTGGAATAATAGAGACAGGATTGCAACCTGATAGTATGGTGATGCCACAAATTTCAAGAAAATTATGAAAGCGTTACTAGATGAGGACGACAGTTTATTAGCCAGAAATAAAATCATATTGAAGCTCCAGTTCCATACCCTTTCCTCCGTATTAATTCATTTGCCCTTTTTCTAGCCTTTTCCTTTCTTCTCCTCTAGAAAAACTTAGTTTCTTTTCTGTTTTTTATCGGCTACCACGGTTTTTTTTTTTTGTGTGTGGCTAATTGTAAGTCCCGATCTCTTCTTTATCTATGTTCTTCATAGTATTCTTTTCCAGCTGAAAAACTTGCTCTCTTCATTTGCAGGAGTCTCCTCATATCATTCTAATAAGTGTAATCTCTCACTCTTGGAGTGCTGCTATCAGTTTCTTTTCATGTCATTCTGCTTGTGTGGAATTGCATACAAATTGATTGCAAGATCGGTTTGCTGGACATTAATTATTCGTATTTGGATTACTATAGCAAATAAATTTTTCTCTGGGAAGGTTATACAAGATTTATGGATCTCTTTGTTCGAGGTTGTATTATAAAACAATGATTGAATAAAAGAGGAGTGTTCAGAAGAGTTTCAATTAGTTTTTTTTTTTTTTCCCTTTCAAAAGGTTTATTTTGTCATCTTATTTATGAATCTGTTTGAGTATGATGTTTATTGTTGATGGCTTGTAGTCTTCAATTGATGAATTCATCCCTCATTTTCCAAAATGAAGAAAAAAACACTTGCCGTTTTCGAAATGTCTGACTCTCCTATAGTCTCTGCTGCACTTGACTTCGTATGCCATTTGTTACTAAATACTCCCAAAATTCCCGTAGGGTTTTACTTGCTTTTTCTTTAGTGGGTTATTGGGAAATAATCTCTTTGCTTGTCCAAGCTAGCATATTCACTAGAGGAAGAAATTGAGGAAGAATGATTATATTTTATTATATATTCTCCTAGGTATTTTGATTACTTTAGGACTATATCATGCAGATTTTATTTTGGGTTCTGACCCTTGTTAGGATTACTCTTGATTTCGGATTCTCGCCAAGATTAGTTTTAAGAAAAAGTTTGCATGACTATGAATAAGGGGCTCAAAAATCTCGTTTTTGATCTTCTATTGAATTGAATATTGAAATTACAACACAATGTAAACCTCTACTCTATTCTTCACTTAATTTTCTCCTCTTCCTCCCTCTCCTGATCTTTCTTTTCCTTTCCCTTTTCCCCGATCTCTATCAGATCGGTATCAGAGCATCCTGTGTGTTATCATTTCATTATCAGTAAGATCATATGCATATGGACTACCACGAACCCTGCTTTGGTTGGAAGGAGACTATTCTTGTCATTGTCTAGGGAAGTATCCCCCTACATGCAGTAAGGGAACAGCCAGTTGAATCAGGCCAACAAGAGTGGATCAACTGTGATGGCTAGTCTCTTAGGATTTTAACTGGCGATGTTCAAAGATTATGTGTTTATTAAATAGACTTACCTACTGTTATGACGGGGAGATGGGTTTATCGCACAAATGGCACAATAACTAAGCCTTTAACCGTATGTACGACACATGATAACCAACCTATAAACTAAGCTAAAGTTGTCTTTACCCTCAGGGCCTAATGAAGTGAAGAAAAGGAGGCCTAAGCTCCTTACCCAAGAATCATTTTCTCAAGATTGCTCATTCTCGAACTAAACTACCACAATGCAAACGATTATGATACAAGAGAAAATTAACTACAGAAGATTCATTGGGCAAACTCACCTCAGATTTTGTAGGCCCCACCACAGGCAGAACCAGAATTTGTCGACAAAATTTCTGGTATAAACAACTTTAGATTCTAAAGCTCGTCCGTAGATTCCAAAGTTGAAAGTTTCTTCTTCACTGCCTTCCTCATGCGAACAAAACTGGTTAAGACCTTCCTGACTTGAATTTCGCCACTCCTCATAATTCTCCACATTGTGATTTCCACAATACAAAAAATCCTCGTTACATGTCTCAGGACCTTGATTGTGGCAAGCTTCCTGCCAACATGTGTCAATGCGTTCCAAAGAAAATAAATACCATAGGGCTCCAAAAATCTGCAAAACAAAATCTAACATACTTAAGCTCAAAACAGTAAATTTCAAAAGTAAAATATGAACATGCTGTTAGAAGTAAGTATGCTTGTGAATAACAGAGATTTAACAACATGTTTAGACATGGAGATGTAATGCATTTTACAGACATATACTAAGGTGAAGCATCAGACAGTTCCATGCAAAATTCAAGCATTCTCCTGGGTGAAGCATCAGACACCCAAGATTCGAAGTTATAAGGCATCATAGTGATCATGAAACATGCCACACCTTTTAACAACAGCCACACACATCCTGCATTTTACACTAAGGTAGTATTTGATTGGGAGGAAAATGGCTTTCCCAGAAAATCATTTTCCATGGATAATGGATTTTTCATATCACATTTTTCATTGTTTGGTGTGAAATATATCATTTTCCATTGAAAAAAAGAAAATGACAATTGAATTGTTTAAATAGCAAAAAATGTCAGTTGAGGTGTCGCAGTGGGATAAATGTTGGCTAGATGAAAGAATGTTGAGCTCCAAATTTAGATTTAAAGTTATTTAATCTTTCCATCCAATAATCAAGGATCAATCTAAACTGTTGAAATTGTTTTAGTGGCGAAATATATCAACTAAATAGTTTAAGTGGCAAAATATATCAACTAAATTATCACGGTGGAGATAAATGTAGACCAAATGAAGGAATGTTGAGCTCAAAATCTAAATTGGAGCTTATCTTTTTCATCGGATAGTCAGGTTTCGATCCAACCGTTGAAGTTGAATTTTGCTCCTAAATCCCGGTTGACTACATCATCAAAAAGTAGAAGGAAAAAAATTCATTTCTTCTCAAAATGGAAAATATTTTCCTTCGTTGGGGTGAAAATAATTTTCCTTGGAAAATAATTTTTCGTCCTTCACTATGCCAAGCAATAGAACCCCCAGCCAAACACTACCTGATGTAAAACTTTCCAAATAAAAAAGAAAAGGTCAATTACCATTACGATTTATTTGATCAAGTCAAACTACCACCCTTCATTTACAACATTTAATAGCAACAATTGGAAAGACGAGAATGAACTTTCTTCCCCACAATCCTCCCGAAAAAATTTTAAAATTCCCTTTCTCCCATTCTGTTGATTTTAGTTGATCACTCAGAGAGTTTTCACCATATTCCCTGATAAAAAAATATTGATTTTACTACAATACAATGGCTTGGAAGAGGACGGACTTTTCATGGCATCACATTTCCAGCATCAAAATCTATTATGTTTGTAAGTAAAAATTTGTCTGAGTTAATTAAAATTAACTTTGGAAAATCAATACAAGCGGGACAAAAAATGAGGGAGAAAGTGAGATTAAGTGTATCAATAAGCAATTGCTAAGATAAATGGATGAGAAACAACTTAGGTAAGATAGAGGTTACAAAAAGCCTGTCCCTCTATGAGATCAATCACATATATCTATCCTCTAACACTTAATTCTATCGGGGCTACGTCTATGCCAGTTACGGGTTAGATTTCATTAAAGCCATGAGGAGATTCACCTTATCTGCCCCCCCGCCCCCCCCGGGCCGCCAGAATGTGGCGAACGTCCAGATGGAACCCATAGATTGGGTATGCTCTACAAGGGGGAAATGAGATGAGAAAAGCTAGAGCATTTTAGGCTTGAAGCTCCATCCAACAAAGCCCAACTTGGCTCATGAGCTTGCTGAACTTAAAAGTTCCTGCTTGATTTTTAGCTCACCTAATCACATGAGCCCTTGAAAGGCGATGCTTCCAATTTTTCCTAGCAATTCTCAGCATCAGAATGAGACAATAGAAATCAAATTCAAATGTGGACAAAAATACATCAAGATGAATTTCAGTCATGGGATGGGAAAGACATGTACTACAGACACGAGATTGATTGATGTCAGGGATCAGAGAGATGAATCAATGATAGGGGCAGGAAAAAGTAGACTGGTGTGACGATAATGTGTATGACTACCGCAACTCGGGTTTGGATGGGTGATGGAAAAGAGATGACTTGGTGATTAATATGGGTTTCTAGCTACGTAGAGCGATAGAGTATTCTTTTTTTTTCTTTTTTTTTGAGATTGGATCTCATGTCAAGTTAGTTCAGACCCCCCACCCCGGATGCTTGTTTGTATCTTGAACTTGAGCCCACTGAGCTGAACTCTGCTTGGCTTGCTTATTAGTTACTTGAGCTGGACTTAGTTGTTTATAGATAAGGGACCAACCCAGCCGACCTGTTATTATCAATTCTGAAGAAAACACATCTTACCTGCTCCATCATAGCTCTGCTCAGCTTGAATCCCTCTTCTTCTAGAACTCTCCAGCTCTATTTATTCTTTCACTAATACAACGTCATAATCTCATATTTCATCCATTAACTTTTTCTAATAAAGATATTGCCAGCAGAAGAATGGTAAATGTAAAAAGATTATAGATGAAAATTAAGAAGTGAATAATTCAATAAGCCAGCCAGCAGAGATCATTTTTGAACTAGAAGACTTTGAATGGCCAACATAATAAAATTCTAAATAAAGGCTCCCGAAACCTTCCTATATATCCTTCCCATCGTATTCCGACTTCTCTAGTAATCACATTGTTTCCCCTCCATGTTTCCGTTGAAGACAGTAGGGAATTATGAGATGAAGTCACTTCCTTAGTATATTGAAAGTGCTTGATGAGGCAAAGAGGTAACATTATT
>JACYFF010031956.1:11026796-11073964 GCA_017589665.1 Selenicereus undatus | reverse complement strand
ATTATTATTATTATTATTATTATTATTATTATTATTATTATTATTATCGTCATCATCATAATTAGTATTGCTGTATTATTGTCATTATTGCTATTATTACTAATATTATCACTTACAGTGTTGTAGCGCTTGCCCTGCTACACATTACTCAGGTTTTGTATTAGCCCAAGTCGGTCCTCTGGAGGGGAACGGGGTTAGGAGGGGAGTAGGGTTTAAGAGGTTGCATTTGGCATATTGGAATATTGGGTCTCTAACGGATAAATTGATAGAATTAGCTAAAGCTTTGCATAGTGTAACAAGCCGAGCATTTAACTAAAAACCCCCACATTTTGTGTGAAAATTTGATTTGTTCTTGTGTTTAGACATTTTATTTTGGACCTAATTTCTATTTAAGTGATCTTACTATTAATAAAATTAGTACTAATAACCCGAATTACAATTAGCATTGCTTAAGAAATAAAAAGAAGAATAAAAAGTTGGTCATGTGCATGGGATACATTCCACACACACCATGATCTTTGTAATTTGTTTGACTACTAAAGTTATCGCGATGATAATATGGTTAGTATGCAAATTATGTGTCCTTCTCCAATTAGTTAATGAGTTGTAGTTATCCATGCCAAATCACCCATTATTTGGGCAAGGTTTAATTCGTTTGGTCAAGGTGAATACTTTACAAACAAGATATAAGCATTTGGCTCCACCCCCCACGCCAGGAGCCTAGCATCGCTTCACATTCAACCAAAAAAAAAAAAAAAAGAAAGAGGCTTGGGCTAAGACTAGATCTGGCAAATGGGTCATTCGACTCGGGTATGGGTCGGGTCGAGTCATGTTTGAGTTAAGTGACATAATGGGTTGTTTCGGTTTGGGTCGAGTATGGTTCGGTTCGGGTCGATTTCGGGTCAACCAATTTTTGGTGAAATACGCTCGTCATGCCAAAACAAGCAACTTTGTTAAAAATTTCGGATCGGGTTTTGAGTCCACTTTCGGGTGAGCATATTTCGGATTTCGGGTCGGATATGGGACCGGGTCATTCGGTTCAGGTTTCGGGTATCGGGTCAGTTTTTCCAGATCTAGCTAAGACTAAGGAAGGAGAAGAAGAAAGTTGGCATACTTTTTAACTTGCTAAGGTGAGTAAATTCTCCCATCTCTCTTTTCCTAAAATTTAATTAGGTTTACTAACAAAATCAACTCAAGAATATGGTATTTTAGATTAAATTGAAGAATTAGGAAAATCTAAATTTAACAAGTAGAAATCCACTCATAGTAAATTCTGTTTGTGATTATTTGATTATTTGATTGCATAATATGAGCCATGGATGTGTGATTATATGGTTTTGAATCTATGATGATCTTATATAACTTAGTTTGGTATCGTCATAGCTTAACAATAATTCGAAAAACAAACAAGATGAAAAATTGATGCTAATTTCATATATGCTCTGTTTTTGTGCACTGTTTGAATTTTTTAGAATTACTGGCTTGACCAAAATTCATGACAATTTAACGGTATGTTCTCTATGTTGTTTTGCAAATTTTTTTCAAATTTTCAGGAATTTTGAATGTGTATTTTATGTGTTATGAATTTTTGATTGAAACTACCCTATTTTAGTGCACAATTTTAGCTTGTTGACTTAATTTTTGGGAGTTATTGGCTTGATGAAAAATTTTGACATTTTTTTATATTCTTCATGATATTTTTCAATTATTTGGGAATTTTTCAAAAAAAATTGAGATGTATTTTGTAAATTATGAATTTTTGATTCAAACTGTCCTATTTTAATGTATAATTCTGACCACTAATTCAATTTTTATGGAGGATTGGGTAAGTAAAAACTCTAAAAATTGTATTGTAGACTATTCATAATATTTCTATTGTGTTGAAAAATTTTGTGAATTTTGGATGTTTATTCTTCATTTTACGAAATGTTTTTTGAGTGAAAATGTCTTGTTAGGTGTAATTATGGACTATTTGTATTTATAAGTTTTAATTTCTAATTAAGAATGGTTTTAGGGGCTTAAGATGATTGAGTAGGGATGTGGAAGCGTTAAAAATCTATTGGAGTAGTTTAATACTAATTGAGTTCATGGAAGCATCAAGTATATGATTATGTATGTTCTTGTGTGAGTATGATTATCTGGTCTATGTATTTGGACTATGCAAAGAATAGCTATTTTGATATTACAATCTGCTGAGTCAAATATCATTGACATTGCATTTTGAAATGAAGTATCAAAGAAAAATATATAAATTATGACAAAGAACTTTGTTATGTTAACAATAAGTTACTGTTTTCTGTATGAGCCTTAGATTTGCACTCAGACTCCTACTATGTTGATCCTGGAGCTATGGCCATAGAACTGCTACTGGTATGTGGTAGGGTTAGTTGACCTTTGTGCTTGCGAACATTTGTAGGTCTAGTGAAGTTTTGTGCTTCATAGGAATTTGTATTTCTGAATAGTTGCTTTCCCCAGTGGTATTTAGTAGGCCTAGTGGACCATTGTGCGTTCTAAGACGTTGGTAGTCTGTAGTATCAAGTCGTGAGCTCAATCCCACTATAAAAATTATTTATGCTTCTATTTCAGAAACTAATGGAAAGAAGATGAAGTTTGATTTTTGAATAAGCTATAAGTTCTACGTTTGGAAATAAGATGTGATTACATTTGGTGGAATCAGTTGTTCATTAATCAATATTTTTACCCACAATACATGATCAAATATATTCGTAAAAGACATCTAAGAATCTTTAGAAGAAGTACTTTTAGTGGCAACTTGCCAAAACATTGAACTAATTATATTTTGCATTAAATTAACATTCAAAATTTATAAAATTTGACCAAAAAATCAAGTATGATAATAACATTAGAATGGGGGGAAGCCATTGAAAATTTATGTTTCAATCAATAAAAAAGGTACAATATTGAGACAAATAAAGTGAATTTTATTGACAATACGCATGGAACAAACGGAGTACTATATTTACAATTGTCGAAATTCCAAATTCCTTCAACCCCCTCAAACCCCTAATGCTTAGAGCATCCGCATTGGTGATCCAAAAGTTTGGATCACAAGTAGGGACCCACAACCTCCACATCATCTCACAAGCTAACTTTTTTTTTTTCTCTACATCATATGGATCACCAACTTATATCATCAAATAAAATGATATTTTATAGACCCTTCTACTAACATATTATTGGATTTTAGACTTTTAAATGCTTAGTTGGCAAAAAAAAAAAAAGAGAATGTGTGGGGGGCGAATCATGGCCATGAGCTGGACCGTGGGACAAGCGAAGCGGATCACTGATGAATGGTATTGCTTGGACCGTGAACCAAATTTTTGGCTCACCGCCTTACATTGCAGATGCTCTTAGGTTCTACACCCAGGATTACAATGCTCTATAGACCTGGACAAAAACAAAAGTGTGGCAACCCATTAATATGCCGCCCAAAGTAGTATACACCATATAGCATGCGTATGCCTCAAAAATATCAAAATCCATAGTTAAGCTTTTTGAGAAACAACAAAACACTATCAAAGAAGAATCTAAAAACTTCCAAACCAACCCTTAAACATTGGATGAAAAAGAAACAAAGCTAAAAGAAAGGGGGAAAGACAAAAACAACATCTAATTTAAAGTTCAAGTTTCTTAGATAAATTCTAATAGCTCCAGTCAAAAAAATAAATTGCAATAATATTTACAAATTAACCAATTCTGGCAAAAAATTCAATATTAAAAAGAGTAAGATGTCTCGAAATATGTAAAAACTTGTGCAAATTACCTTGAATGCTCAATACTATAAACCTAAATACAACATACTGCTATAATGTTGAACACCATAAGCTTGAATGTTCAACACTTTCAAATTGAATGCTCAATAGTACTATCAATGTTGATGCTCAATGGCAATTGGAACCAAAAGCTTAACTCCATACAAAAGAACGCTTAAGACTACACAATAGAACGCTTGCTTTGTCATATATTAATATTAAAAATTGGATTGAATTCATATATGTGTGACATGTAGGATTGCCAAAAAGGATGCTATGTATGATTGTTTGCCATTTAGCTTGAGCATTCTCTAATGAAATATTCATTAAATTTAAATTTGTAATTATAATTAATTATATTTATTTCAAATAAGTAATTGTATAAAATTATTGATGTGGTCCTCGAAATGTAACTTTATTAAATATTTGTTCTATGATTCTCATGTGATGCATACCAAGTCCCAAGCCAACTATTTGCTACACCCGCTTCCTCACCAAAGTCCAAGCTAAATTCCCTTGGTTAAGATGGTCACCACTCCAACTTCTCACTCGGTTTCGGCTTGGCTTCTCACCATCCAAATGATGTCCAATTGGGTTGATCTATTCCTTGTTGGGAAGCTTAAAGAGTGTAAGTTAGGATGATGCAATAAAATTCCGAATTAGGATCCATTTTCATTCCTTGATTAAAAAAAACTCAACTCATACAATGCAGGTTTTTGTCTAAAAATTTGCTGAATTTGGGTCAAGTTAAAATCCTGCCCAACAAAGCCGAAACAAAGTGAACCCAAGTTTTGTTGATTCCCTAAAATGTCTATTTTAGCCCTATCTGATAAAATTTAGCATTGGTTTCCAATATTATGAGAAATGACCCAAATATGTGGAGTGTGCATAAAATTCCCTAAGATGCCTATCGGAGGCAGGGTGTGTAATCTCATTATTGATGGAGGAGGTTGCACCAATGTGCTTCTACAACACTCATTGACAGACTTCAATTACCCACCAAGGTCCATCCCACCAAGCCCTTATTGCATTTTCAGTTGGTTTATATTGTGTTCATATACTATGCAATGCCCTTCCTATAGATGCATGTCACTTGTTACTTGGTAGGCCTTGGTTGTTTGATAATCATGTGATTCTTGATGGGCATGTCAATACAGATGCATTCAAACGCAAGGGCTGTCATCTCACTTTAACACCACTACCTCCACCTAAACCTCTCAAATCTAAATCGGGGAAGGGACATAAGAAAAGTCTATTTATGAGTGAAACACGGGTAAAGAGAGCCATTAGTAAGAGCAAACCTTTATTTGTCTTGCTTATGGTGGAATTAAACACATGTGAGGGGGTGCATCCCCTAGTTCAATTACTCTTGAGAGAGTTTGTGGATGTATTTTCCAATGATTTACCCCCGGACTCCCTCCTTTGAGAGGAATTGAGCACAAAATTAATCTTCTACCAAGTGCTCCTTTGTCAAATAAGATGGCCTATAAATGCAATCCTAGTGAGTCAAAAGACCTACAATGACAACTCCAAGAGTTACTAGACTGTGGGTACATTAGAGAGAGCTTGAATCCTTGCTCAGTTCCCGCCCTATCAACACCTAAGAAATATGGGACTTGGCGTTGCGTATTATGTATTGACTGGATGGTCATAAACAATATCACCATCAAGTATCGATTTACTATTTCTCGATTAGATGATGTGCTTGATGAGTTAATGGTCTCAATGTCTTTTTTAAGATTGATCTTCGAAGTGACTATCACTAAATTAGGACGAAGGAAGGAGATGAATGAAAGACCACTTTTAAGACCAAGTGAGGTTCGTATGAGTGGCTTGTGATGCTTTTTGGTCTATCTAGTGCTCCTAGTACTTTCATGAGACTCATGAATAAGGTCTTAAAGCCATTCATTGGGAAGTTTATTATGGTATATTTTGATGATATCTTTGGTGTATAGTTATGATGAGGCATCTCATGTGGAACACCTCTCTCAAGTATTCCAAATGTTGAGGCAACAAAAGTTATACGCCAAGCTCGGAAAGTGTGAACTATTCACTCCTCAAGTTGTCTTTCTTTGCTATGTTGTGTCTAGTGAGGGAATTCAAGTTGATGAGTCTAAGGTTGAGGCTGTAAAGAGTCGGTCTACTCGCACCTCTATCACAGAAGTTCAAAGCTTCCATGGGTTGGTCTCCTTCTACCACCGGTTCCTCAAAGACTGTAGCTTCATTGTGGCTCACTTAACTGAATGCATGAAGAATGGAAGCTTTGAATGGACAAAGGCTGCCCAAAGGGCATTTGAAACAATCAAGGAAAAGCTATGTTCGTCTCCTATCTTGGCTCTTCCTAACTTCAATCTTTTTTTTGAAGTTGAATGTGATGCTAATGGCGTAGGCATTGGGGCAGTCCTCACCCAAGCCAAACGACCCTTGTCCTATTTTAGTAAGAAGTTGAATGGCTCCAAACTCAACCACTCTATTTATGACAAAGAGTGTTATACCATCATTCGGACTCTTACCCATTGGAGTCACTACCCCAAGCCAAAGACCTTTGTGATACATTCGAATCACAAGGCCTTGTCTTTCATCAATGGGCAAGCCAAGCTCAATTCAAGGCATGCCAAGTGGGTGGAATTTCTCTAATCATTTCCTTTCACTTGCAAGCACAAAGATGGCAAGGAAAATGTGGTGGCCAACGCACTCTCAAGAAGATACTCTCTCCTCCCTACTCTAGAGGCCAAAATTTTGGGATTTTACACCATCCAAGAACATTACAAGGAAGATAAAGATTTCTAAGGAATTGTTGCAAATCCCAAGGATCATGACTAGTATGTCTTGCAAGATGGGTTTCTCTTCAAGCACAACAAGTTATGTCTTCCTACGAGCTCTCTAAAGGAGTGCTTTGAGAGAAGCCCATGATGGTGCATTAGGAGGTCATTTTGGCATCAACAAAACAATTGAGATGTTGAAAGAACACTTTTATTAGCCCAGGATGGCAAGTGATGTCCATAAAGTTGTTTCCAAATGTCTCACATGTCATAAGGTCAAGAGCACCTTCCATCAAGGGTTGTACACTCCTCTTCCAACACCAAATAGCCCTTGGGAAGATGTTAGAATGGAATTCATTTTGGGTTTGCCAAGAACACAACGAGGGCATGACTCAATCATAGTTGTGGTTAACCGATTCTCCAAGATGTCCCATTTCATTCCATGTCACAAGAGTGACGATGCTTCTCACATTACTCATCTATATTTCGAAGAGGTCATCCAGCTAGATGGTATGCCGAGGAGTATCGTCTTCGATAGAGACACCAAATTCCTTTGCCATTTTTGGAGGTGTCTGTGGAGATTGTTGGGAACGAAGCTCTTATTTAGCACTACTTGTCACCCTCAAAGTGATGGGAAAATAGAGGTTACCAACCAGACTCTATCTATCTTCCTTGGGGGATTGGTGAGCAAGAACCTCGAAGAATGAGATTTAAAGCTACCTCATGCAGAGTTTGCTTATAATTGGGCTCCTACTTATGATACATCCCACTCTCCCTTTGAAGCTTGTTATGGAGTTAATCCTCTTACTCCAATAGACCTTCTTCCTCTTCCCATTGAGAATAAGGTTAGCTTTGAGGCCCATGAAAGAGCTAAGGAAATGAAGAAGCTCCATAAGCGAATTCACGCTCAAATAGAGAGGGCAAATACCTATGGCTTTCAACCTGGGAGATTTGGTTTGGTTACCCTAAAGAAGGAGAGATTCCCTTCTAGGAGGCAAAACAAACTCATGGCTCGAGGAGAAGGCCCTTTCAAGGTGCTTGAAAGGATTGGAGACAACGCCTACAAGTTGGAGTTATCGAGAGACATGCATGTGAGCGACACTTTCAATGTGGGTGACTTTGCTCCTTACGTGGAAGACGATTTTGAGGATTTGAAGGAAATTCTTCTCAAGAGGGGGAGGTTGTTGCATACCAAGCCCCAAGCCAACTCTTGGCTACACCCTTATCCTCACCAAAGTCCAAGCGAACTTCCTTTGGTCAAGATAGTCACCGCTCCAGCATCTCACTCGGTTTTGGCTTGGCTTCTCACCATCCAAATGATGTCCAATTGAAGCAATCTATACTTTATTGGGAATCTTAGAGAGTGTAATTTAGGTTGATGCAATAAAATTCTGAATTAGGATATGTTTTGATTCCCTAAAGTGATAAAAACCCCAACTTATACAGTGCAGTTTTTGTCGAAAAATTTGTTGAATTTGGATCAAGTTAAGATCCTACCTAACAAAGCCCAAACAAAGTGGGACCAAGTTCTTATGATTCCCTAAGATTTTTATTTTAGTCTCATGTGCTACAATTTGGCATTGATTTTCAATATTATGAGAAATGACCCAAATATATAGAGTGTGCACAAATTTTCAATTTTGGAGCAATCTGAAATTTGGCCTTAATTGAGGAGGGTACAACTGTCATTTTTGAGATTAATTAGCATGGGCTGATTCTACATATATCTAGGAAGATTTTCCAAGTGGCGAGATTCGATTGGAGGTGTAGAGTCTTCTATAACCCTCATAGAAGGAGGGAGCAGAATTTTGGAAAAATACAGTTTACCTTGGCTGTAATTATCTTAGCAATTTGATATATTTTTCTCAGATAATTTGTAATCCCTCTATTGATACACTTGCCCCACAATTGTGAAAGCTAATCCTCCCCTTCCCCCCCTCGCCCATTTTTGGTATTTATAGACACCAATACCTCCATGTAAACTCAGTTTGAGTTGAAATTATGAACAGAAAGGCTTATGGTCATTTCTCTCACTAAAACCTCTAAATGTTTATATCTTTAATCAAAAGCGTTGAATAAAGTCTTTCCTTTAGAGTTCTTCATGGGTGGTTATGAACCTTTAAGAAAGGAACTTGGTGGGAAGTGTTTTATCTATCTTTGGGTCTTACCTTGGGTCAAACTCACGATCTTATTGATTATTTGAAGATTGAATCCAAACGAAATATCCTTTGGAGTGATTAATTTCCTTATTATCTATGATCTTGGGAGTTTGAGGATTCATTCCTCATCACCATGTTAATACCCAGCTTTAGTATTATATGTCTTCAATACCGAGTTTTAATATTATATCCAGCTATAGGTAGCCATTGCTCTATTTTGAATATATCTACTAGGAACTTGGACCATTGATTCTCACATGAGCTTTTACTTATTATCTCATTAATAACATTTTAATGCCTCAAAAACATTATAAAGCAATGGAAGATTCTTCGAAGCCTTTATGGGTGGTAGGTGGGTTTTTTGGTTGCTTGCCTTGGTTTATTTAACCCTTTCATGCTCTCGGGAGTGGCTAAGTATACTAGGTTTTGGCAAGTGCTATGGGTTGTGTGCTCAAATTTTTATCAGGATCAAAGATGACAAAAAACCATATCACAATTATGGGCTATTGGTGACTGGGGCTAAGTAGGCTGGTGGTGTGCTCGTGATTAATTCAGGCCGGATTGTAATATAATTAGGTTGTTATTGTTCTTGTTTTATTCTTCGAAGCCTTTTGGCTATTTATTTTGTACTGGCATTGCCATCTATCTATCCAAAAAAAAAAAAACAATGGAAGATTCTACAGTTTAACTTCACAATCAAATCAATTAATTTTTTTAAAAAAATCAAAGCAACAGCAATAAAAGTAAAGGGAAGAAATGCATTAGAAACTTAGGCAATTATCAAAATAAGTAGTTGAAGGCAAAGTATTAAACTGACATTGACCGCCAAGATTTGAGATACAAATAAATATGTACATACACAAATAAAATAATTAATTTAAACTAAAAAGTTTTCAAATCAAATAATTGATTGATTACTTGGATAGAACTTATGTTGATTGATTACTTGGATAGAACTTATGTAAGTCAACAGGTAAGCTTGCCAAACAAGATGCATGTATGATTGTTTTGCCATATAGGATAGAGATTTTAATGAAATATTAATTAAATTAAATTAAACATTGAAATCATAAGTACAAATAATTATACTTAATTTAAATAGGTATTCATAAGTATACAATAATTATATAAAATTAAATGTCCTTGCAAACAACCTATATAGTATTTTGTAGGAGAATTATTAGGATATTTTTTTAAAAATACGTACGCAACTTACTATTTTTAAAATATTAATCTTAATTACTAAAAAAAATTATAGTTTAAGAAAGCAACATAAATTTTCTAATCTAGAAGCATAAAAAGATGTTTTACATTAAATACAACTATTATTACTATTCTATAGATCCCTTTAAATAAGTAGCATAATTTCAAAGTTTTTTTTATAGATTCTTTACTTTATTACTTATTGAATAAATTAAGCTATTTGGTTAGAATAATATCAAACTAATTAGATTGTTTCATTAAATAAGAATAGGTTAAAAGTGTATTTTTTTCCATTAAGTTAAATTAAATTATTTTATTAGATAAATTGGATGTTTTAACTCTTTTTTTATTTAAAATTGGGTGTTGAAATGCTTAGAATGTTGGAAAACTTATTGTTTGCCCATAGTTACTTTTATTATTTTAATATTATTAATTTTTTAACTAAATAACTTTCATGTAAAGCCTTAGTCGTTTCACTTGGTATGTTGTAATTGCATGACCTTCATCATCATATTTAATATCTTTCATTATTTCATTGTGGGTTGTTGAACATTTGTGCAATGTTTCAATTGACCATTTTGCCTTGATTTATCTAAAATTAGTTGTTAATATTTAATGGATTTGTAACTCAAATGCTTTTATATATATTAATTTCATTCAATTTTTACCATCAATGTTTTTTGCTCTATAAATATTTTTCATCATTTGCAAAAAGGGAATGATTAGATACTTTGAAATTTGTTTATTGATTTATTTAGAATTTAGTATTTTAATATTCACTACTGCGGCAGGATATTATTTCAAAATTCTTATTATTTCAAAATTTTTCCCTTATATTTGATTCCCCTAAAAAAATTGTTCCCATACATGGCTAATATGATAGAGAAGTACAGGCATAAATGTAGTTACACTTTGTCAATTGATGATACGTGAATCATAGGATAAATCGATCTCCAAAATATAATGCAGCGTCCATTGGAATTCATTAAGTGACAATATCTATAAGGATCTTTCTGACTTCGATCTAGTTGTTTAAGTGTACAGGTTAGGTAACAGAAACACGATTATTCATTAAGGGTGTGTTTGGTAGAGGCGAAAATCATTTTCCTGGAAAATGATTTTCTCATTTTACGGTGCTTGGTAAAACAAGGAGGGAAAATTTGTTTTAAGTGGAAAATCATTTTCCCTAGAATGAAGAAAAATATTTTCACTTTGAATAAAGCATAAGTTGATTTTACATTTCTTGGACTCTCATACGGTCTCACACTCTTTCTCTATTATGTATCTATTTTCTCGACATATGGTTTGAAGATTAAGGAAAATCATTTTTAGATTTTTTTTGTTCATTTTTTTAAAATCAAACTCATTATCCAAAAAATTTATTTTCCCTTTTACCAAACAACTGAAAATATGTGTTGAAAATCATTTTACATAAAAAATTATTTCCTAGGAAAATAGTTTTAAACCCAACCAAACACACCATAAATTCAAGCATCTAGCACGGAAAAGCAAGTATTCCAATTTCTTACATTCCCCTAAAAATCATAAAACCAAGTATCCATTAGTGCAATATGAGTCATTCGGTCCCAATTTCACAAGATTTAAATTTTAATATATCTCTATAATGTGTTTACATTTTTGTGATTTATGCTTGCACAAGTTCTGAGTTTTTAAAATTTCCCATAGGTGTTACATATGATGTCACAAGGGATAAAGATGTTATTTAAGAAGGGGTAGTCTTAATGCAACATCAACTCTATAAATCAAAATGAGTACTATCTATTTACATGTCTCACTACTGCACGCTTAACAATTGAATTTAGTGATCAGCACAAAGAAATACTATAAAAATGTGAGTTAATTTTGTTTAGCTACAAGAATATGATGAGTTAAACATTAAGTAGGAAAAGTATATTATTACAATAGAAAAAGACTTAAAAATAAATGCTCAATTTTATAAATTACATAATCTAACATATCAAATTATTTTTCTTTAAAAAATAACCATTAGTAATATAATTTTTAAAAAATATATAAATGATATCTTTGCATCGCAAGGGTATCATCCTAGAATATTAGAATCTTAAGTCCATGATAATATAATGCTCAGCTTTGTAGCAGAAAACACTCAACTTCATAGAATAGAATGTTGGATTTTCCGAAACTTTAAGCAAATTGAAACAACAATGACATGCAAAATGAATATACAAGAATGAGCAAAAAACCATAAAAGAAGATAGAAGAAGAATCACAAATATATATATAGAGAGAGAGAGAGAGAGAGAGAGAATAAGATTATGATTGAAGATATGAGAGAAAATAAGAGCAAAAAATTATGAACTATCACAAGATCAAACTAAAAGCAACGAAATCTACTATTAGAAAAGAAAAAAAAAGGGAACAAAAATCAAATCAAAATCTCCAAATCAAAAAGGAAAAAAAAAAAACAATAGAGCATACCTCAATAATTTGAGGAGTTCATAAGCAAATAATCACCAAACTATTAGCAAACCGAACCGAAAGTGACATTTTCAACACTAAAATGCAAATTCAACACAAAAATGAGCCAAAAAAATTAAAAAAACAAAGAATGAAGAAGCCAGAATGAATACAGAGAGAATGAACTTAAAAGGGAAAAATCAAGAACAAAATTAGTAAAAAAATCAACCAAACTATCACAAATCAAGAACAAATTCCAGTTAAATTATTAAAGATAAAATAGGATAATAGAGAAAATAAATATATACGAAAAAATGAGCAAAAAGGGAGAGTGGATGCTTTTGGAGAAAAATAGAACAGCAGACAAAGAAATTATAATTAAAATAAAAATAGAATCTAAGAGATCTGCCACCAAGCTTTGCATGGTGCCTTCATTTATATTCGGTCCATTGCTTCAACATTTATTAGCTTTAACTAATTTTAATTGTAGTCAAAAACTATTAGTTTGCTTCGAAAACATTTAGGAAGATAAATGCATTAAAAAAAACTAAGTAACCTTTCTATAATAATAACGCTATAATCTATACCTACTTGAATCTTTATTGAAAATTAAATACATTTTGAAATATATTTATGAATAAAATGTGATAATCAAATACAAAAAAAGAAGAAGTAACTATCACATACATGCATGTGCGCGCACACACATATCTCTATATGTATGTGTGTGTATATTTCATTGATATAAAATTATTAATTTCATATTAGTTGTCCTTTATTCTCTGCAAAAAAAAATAAAAATGTTTGGCTTTTATTATTTATTATCGAGCTTATTGATGGCATTCTATGTTTTTCTGTAAGATAATAATAGATAAGTATATACACTAGAAACAAACAAAAAAAAAGTAACTATATTTTTTATTGCTACAAAATTATTAGTCTCATATCATTTATTATCAAAGTTATTGATAGCATTCTATTCATATTAATATAATATTAATTCGATTTTTGGATTGCCTAGCGGACGTCACTTCAGTTGAATGAGGCGATGCTAAGCACCATTAAGTAGGGATGGCAACGGGGCGGGTTGGGTATGGGGAATATATTCCCCGTCCCCGTCCCCGCTGGAATCCTCGCCCCCCGTCCCCGCCCCGTTCCCCGCTGCGGGGAAAAAATTTCCCCCCGTCCCCATCCCCATCCCCGGCGGGGATTTAATTCCCGTCGGGGCCCAACGGGGATTTTTACCCGCTGTTTTTTTCTTACCTTCTAAACTCTTCACGGCCATGAGTACCAAATCCAGTATATACCTAGGATTTTTACAAAGAAAATTACATATATAACCTTAGTTGTTTCATTTAAAAATTTTAAAAATAAAGTTATTTTTGTAATTTTAATTAAAATTGGAGGCGGAGGCGGGGAATTGGGGACGGGGATGGGAACGGGGCAAAATCCCCGACGGGGAAATGGGGACGGGGACGGGTTGAACTATGTCCCCGTCCCCATCCCCGAGCGGGGATTAATTTTCCTCCCTATCCCCGTCCCCGTCCCCTTTGGGAACAGGGATTTTTCCCCACTTCGGGGCGGGGCCCCGACGGGGATGGGTATTCCCCAACTTTTTGTCATCCCTACCATTAAGAGATAACAAATAAATGAATATTGAGAATGTAAGTTGAGGTACGCATTTTAGAAAAATACCAAAACAAATAAATGTAGAAGTAAACGGGTTAAGTGGTGACAAATAAATGGATATCTAAAATTACATGGTCCATTATTTGTAGAAAATGGCATACTGAAGTTAGGCCAAAATATTGAAAAATGTTTATTAAATAAAAATATAAATTAGAGAAATATCTTATGACTATATATTGCATACGGCTCTAAAATAACATTGCCACGCGTCTTTCATAAAATATTTTCATTTTTCTTCTTCCGCCTTCATTGATCTTTGCACCTCTAAGACATCGCGCAAGCGTTAAGCGGGACTTACACTGAGACATTGTTGTTGTATTAGTCTTTGAGCCTCATTCGCATCCCCAAAAAATTCTTTTTGTTATCACCAATAATTTCTTTTTTTTATTTGATGCAAATCAAAATAGTTTTTAAAAATTGAAATCAATTGAATGATTGATGATGTACAATTTGACCAATAATTTAAACGATGTGACGAATAATTAAGAAAAAGTGCATTATTGATTGAATAGAATAGGACATGCTCAAAATTATACATGACCACTTTATATCTTAATTTTTCTTTTTTTAATAAACATAAAATCCCAATTAGAAAACACGTAAAGGCTATATAGATTTTCTGTGGATCTAAATTAACATTGTTTGGCATCTCTATTAAAACAAAAAAACTTTCTAGTTTTTCGTATTTGGTGAAAACCAAAACATTTTTTTATAAAAAGGAATCCAATATTATGACCATTGATATACAATTATTGCAATAATTAATCAATATTTTATTAAGTTGAATACATAATTACTTCATGGGAACCCTACATAAGCACTTTATGTCAAGTTAAATACTATAAAAGCATTAGTATTGTTGGGCTGTACTGTGACACTAATCTTAGAGGGTTCAGATAAATAATAATGTTGCACTTAATACTTCAAAAAGGTGATTTTACAATTTTGCCCAACACGAAAATTGAGCAACATTCACATTCATCCTATGATCAAAGAATTAGTACACTGTTCGCAATGAAATCATATCACCCTTCATGAAAACCAGGATTTGAACTCAGGGTTTTAAGCTCCTCTGCTTTTTCATCGTCGAAGCCAAGGGCTGCCAATATCTTGTGTCCTGGAGAATCCTTTTCCGACCATATGCCAAGAACCATATCTGTTGTCGTAACTTCTCCATTTTTGCCTGCATGCCAACGAATTACGCTGTCAGAAATCTAAGTTTTATTTTTCCTTTTTAAAATATTATACATACAGAATTCCACAGACCAAACTTAAATAAGGAATGTTTGGGTTTTGACACGGGAAATTTGATTTCCATTAGTGTGTAGACGAAGAGGATCAACAAAGCATGTCACAAGCTGCACAGCAACTATTTTTCCAAAGCATTAAGAGCTTAACATACCACAGGATTATTAATTTTACTAGCAGAGAATCTTGTAAAAAACTACTTTAGCTTTCAAGCCATGCCCTCTAAAGATAAGTCATTATGCATCACGAGTCTCTTGGACCCAGCGTATCGGTCCTGTGCATAATTGAAAATCCCATTCTGAAGAAATGCAGTAACATTTAATCAACCTCATTTTCTACGTATTAGCTTGGTTGGGTCTAATTCATGTGAACCTCAGCTACCAAGATTGCAGTATGCAAGGAACATGAACGTGGAATGGGATGATTGATTCGCAAGTTGTTCCCAGAATGACCAATTTGGAATACGCATTGGCATAATATCCTAGTACGTTAGTTCTTTGATTTGATTTTCCCAATCTCATCAGCCACTCACGTTATTATTATTTGGAAAAGGCAATGACTCGCTCCCATACACATCAACTACGCGATCAAGTCTATGACACCATCACCCTGCCAAAAACATAAAGTAAAATAAAAAAGAATCCAAGATTCGTGATCCCTGAGACCAGATCCTCCCAAATGAGCGGCGCATCTCAATCGAAACTTTTCTTCCTACCTGGGATACCACTCCCAGCTGTCAGAATGAGCAGAATGAACCTAACATCAGTGGCAAACGAAAATGCTTCGAGGAATCTGTTGGGTACAAGAAGGCAGAGGCCGACAAAGTAGATGAGAAAGGGCAAAACCACCCAAACAACAAAGCCAACTATGTTAAGCACACTTTGCAACCCCAACCCCACCGTATTAGAAAAATAAAATAAAATAAAAAACCTATGTCATGTACACTACAACCTCATAAGCCATCATTACAATTTTAACGTTCACGGTTAGAGAATATGTGATTGAAACACTGAATCAGACATAGAAGCAAAATAATGCCTCTTAACATAATAATCATCAGCTGAAAGTTAAGAATAATAAACAAAGCGCTACGGGGTCACTATAATGACAAAAGGCGTACCAGAATTGAGCTTGTGATTCACAGCCCAATCAAGTGCTTTTTGAGCTGATTCAGTTAAAGGAGGGTTCATTGGGCTGCAGTAAAACATATGACCTTGTCCAAGTAATTTTGTACATTCCTCCCGCACCTTGGTGAGAGTGATTCCATGTGCTCTGAGGAACTTTGCAGCAAGACTCGTTCCTTAGAAGAAAGAAGACAAAGCAATGGCCAGAACAATGATCAATCCCAAGTCACCCATGTAAACCAAAGGAAACAGCACTGAAGACGCCCCCCCCCCCCCCAAAAAAAAGGCTGATCACAAGCCTCAAGTGCATATGCTGTTTATTTCTATTGACTTGTTATTATTGATAGGTAATGTAAGAAGTGATGAAACCAAAGCGAAGACAAGGCTAGAGGACATCAGAAACGGCATATCAATCCATGACAGATCAAGATGGAAAACAAAAAATATTAGCTGCATTGAAAATTCAAAATCTTAAAGAGATGATAGAATCATAGAACTCTGCAATCACCAGCTCTCTTACTTCTCTGTGTGCCGCACCATCAGCTCTAGAATGAATATCTTGGACATCATATAGTGCTTTGACTGGAGATGTATTATTTCCAGTAATTTCCTTTTATGCTGACATTTATTCCTATTAAATTCAGAGACTCAACACAATGGTCAAATAACAGGCTGGTGCTTCTAGTCTAGGGGAGGGGTCTATCAAACTTCTCAATTAACCACTAAATGCCCAAGCAGCAGATTGTCCATACTAACAGCCTGCTCTTTTCGTGGATAAATTGGGATAGGTGAGGTAGGTTGAAGTAGGTTGAGATGGGTTAAAGTAGGTTGAAGAGGAATGAATTTTTTCATGTAATAAATTGAACTTGGTTAAAATAGTGAAAATGGGTTGAAATAGGTTGAAGTATGTTGAAGTGAGCTGAAATAGGTTGAAATAGGTTGAGGTTGGTATTTTAGAATTGACCCACGAAAAGAACAGGGCCTAATTTCTGCCTTCTGAATTCTTCTATGTAGGCAACAAGCACACATAAAACTGATAAAAGCCCTTGGAATGCAACAGCAGTGGCGCAGTGCCCAGCCCCTCTCAAACAAACAAAAAGGACAACACGTGTATAGTGGCTGTTACAGGGCAGTAAATGTGAATCCACCAGTTGAATCACATCCCTCTCGTCTTATCCATTCCTTACCCTCCACCCAATTCTTCTATATACATAGGGGTCTCCCCTGTACATAAGGGTGGATCTCTCCGCATAGAGGTACAAATACCAATTAGAAGCCTTTTCATACAACAAAGTAATTAATATTCCAAGGGCCATATCCCCCTGCCAATGTTCGACCTTCAATCCAGGGCATATGACGTGTTAAATCTACACGACAATCCCGACAAGATAACACCCCAGTGTATTGACCAATACAGGTCCTCAATATCACAAGTCCACGGCAGTATTACCCTTCTGTTTGCACTCTGAGCAAACCAAGACTCGTTGTCAGGCTAAGGAAGAATGTGACCATCTAGCTACAACCGATTCAACACTTCTTCCACAATGTCATTTAATTTCCATCTTGAAAAGAAAAGGTCACCAAAAGCTCTCTGCAAGGGAGCATACAGAAACCTACAGCAAAAGAAGCTGTCTTGAACTCTGAACATCTGTGAATGAATACCACATCATATCATCATCCGAGAGCCTCTCAAGGCACTATTACTGATGGCAAGGCTTTTGGGAATGTAGCCTTCTCCTCCAACTTGTACTAATGTTGTAATTAGACCATTGATTTAAAAATCATTGAGCCATAGACCAACCTACAAACTTTGGTTCCCCACAAATGCAAGGAAGTAGACAATCTAGCAAGGGGCTTCATTAGTTTACTATAATTCCAAGTCTATAATCATCTCTCCAGTGAGTTCCTCAGCATTATCCAGTACTTATTGATGAGCAAATGCCTAAAAAGTGGGTAATGACAAAGCAAATTTCACCTACTGTCTCTATGAATATTAAAAAGCGATGTGGCACCATATGATTCATCTTAGATCAATCATACTAAACAAAGTAGACGGGTATTATTAGCGAAAAGGAGATGAAATCTGCAAAGATATTGCAATAGAGGAGTATTGGTACAGGAAACATGTGACAGCATTGTCAGAAACCTTTTGATCTGCATTCGTTCATAGCCAGATAATTACGGTAACCATCTACCTTTAATAAGCTACAGACTACGGCACCTGAATCAACCTTTAATTGTTACAACAGCCAACCCCCATCCCATCAAAACAGAAACAAAAATTTAGCAAAAAAGATCGACACAAGCACCACAGCCTCGTACACTAGATGCCTCTCTGCTATGAATTACCATCAGTTGAAATGCTTGAATAAATCTCAAACTTCCCCCATATTCTATAAATCCATGAGCAAAAGCAACTTGAAGAATACAACACCTCCCAGTGTACGTCCCGCTTTCGCGAAGTCTGGGGAGATCCAGATGTAGACAACTTTATCTCTACATACATTCTAGTCCATAGAGAGGCTCATTCCAAGAGACCCGCAAAAAAATTTTGTGAAAACATTTTATAGAAAAAGGATTTCCTAAAAACACTTTATAGAAAAAAAACTAAGGATAAGAAGCAGGAGATAAATTAAAAAATACTAATAAAGCAAGTGACAATAACTATATAAGCCATAAGTGCAACATAGCATAGGAAATTACTATACCTCAACAAACAAAGGTATGCAAACAATATGTCTTCCCACATGTATGTACTACCTGCATACAAACACGACATACGAAAAATAAAAAAATAAAAAAAATAAATCTAGAAACACCACAACCAAACCTACCCTACTGCAACCGAATGACACCAAAAGGGCCATCGCTTTGTTGTTCTAAGACATTAATCCTATCCTACCATAGTCTCTTATCCTGAATCATATCCTCCGTCAGCCCTACAACTTTCAAGACCTCTTTAATCACCCCGTCCAAACTCTTCTTGGATCGTCCCCTACCTCTTCTGCTTTCAGAGATACTAATTCTTTCACATCTCCTCACTGCACATCTCCTCACTAAAGCATCCACACTCCTTCTCTTCACATGACCAAACCATCTTAGTTTAGTTTCTCTTATCTTATCCTCAATAGGAGCTACTTTAACTAGGCCTCTAATTAATTTAGAGACCCTGCCCCCACCTTCCATCAGGTATGCCTAATTTAAAAGCCTCCACTAAGATCAAAAGTCCATAGATCCAATTCGATAGACTCAAATCATTTCTCCGGGAGATGTCTGGATCACAAATGCACCACGGCCACAACACAAGAGGATGCTGTAGGCAAGCTAATCATCCAAGTGTTACCGTGGACATCAAGTCACTTAAGACCAAAATGCCATAAAAAGTCCCAACCACACTAAGTAAACCACCTTAGGCCCTATTCTTTTCAGTAGGAAATGATGGGTGTGGGATGGATGAGTGTGGGAAAGGGGAGAAAGAGTGGGTGAGAGTGGGTAGGAGTTGAAAGGAGTTGAATGAAGTTGGAGAGTTGAATGAAGGAGTGTGGGAAAGGGGGGGAAGGAGTGGGTGAGAGTGGGAATAAGCGGTATTTTTGTTTAAGTGTGAGAAAGAGTGGGAAGGGGGGGAAGGAGTGGGTGGGTGTGGGAAGGAGTGGGTTGGGTTCATTAAACCACGAAAAGAACAGGACCTTAGTACAAGAAGCCCAACATCCATTCTGCGTAAACCAGGTCTGCAGGTGTCCATATTCAAGATGTGACAGTGTCTTCCCTATCAACCAATCAAGCACCGGAATTGTTCTTGAGTAAGCGCAAGTGCTCAACTAGCTTGCGGAAATAATATCCAGACCTACACACACTTCTTGAAAAATTTTGCAGCTACACACTATCCTGGCACATCCATTCACTTCATGATAAACTTCGAACTAAAGATAAACGCTCTGAAGATATACACGCGCAACTAGGGAGTGAGATTCTAGGCTTTCAAGCTAACATGTCTAGCAAGAGCCAAAAGTGAAGAATACAAGGAAGATTATGTGCCCATCCTAATGATAAATGATTCACCTTAATTAGGCACGAAATAAGTATAGAATTACCTCATGCCACATATCAGCTATTGTAGTGAAGAATTCTCAGGACTAGACAGGCTACTTTACCAAAGTGTCGTCTAAATTTGGGGGGTGGGGAATAAGAAGGCCTCATTACCACGTCACCAATTCCTCATAAGAGCAAAATGAGCATGAAGCCACTGCATTTTCAATAACACCACACATTTTTCCACTAAGGCGATGGCTTATAATATTATGTAAAGAGCCAATAACAGAATTATAACAACCAACATTAAATCACTAGTAGTCCTCATTATGTCAAGCTTCAAAGTGACTAACCTTCAATAATGATACCCATAAGAAGGGATTCAGTCCCAGTATTAGCGTATCTGAGCTTCCAAGCTTCCAATTGACCCATTGCAAATGACTTTATAGCCCTCCATGACCACCTGTATCAATTCATTGAGCAACCCATCACCACCATCATTCCCAAAAAACAAAAACAAAACAAAAAAAATCCACAAAACCCAAACAGAAAACCCACAATCACTATTCAAAACCCTTCAAATTAAAACCCTTCAAAAATCAAAAACCAAACAAGATGGGGAAAAAAAAACACACAACTTGAAGCACAATTACACTCACTTGGCGGTTTGCTCAGCGGCAGCGTTATCTGGGTTCCTGTCCAAAACAAAAATCAAACCCCACCAAAAAAAACATATCCAAAAACTCCAATTTTTTCAACAAATGAGAAGAAGCTTACGATGTTGGGCGGTTGAATGAGATGGTGGCACTGATAGAACGAAGCTTGGTGGTAGGTGAAATAGGGAAAACCCTTGAATGGGGGGTGATAGAGAAAGAGAGAGTACCCAAAAACGAATTCTGAGAACTGAGGGAGGAGAGAGAAAGGGAAGGGCACGAATTACATGAAGTGGGTATTCGGAATGATGGGATTTGAAGGTGCAATCTATAGAGAGAATGGGTAGTAGCAGCCATTGATGCAGAAGAGAAGAATGGAGAATTTGAGAGAGAGTGTGAATTTACGAAAATAATGGGTTAGGATTTAGGAAAGTTATGGATTGGTTCTTTGGTTTCCGGGCCCTTTCTGGAAGCAATACGACACTTGAGGATGAGGCTTCTGGGCCGGTGCCCAGGCTATGATGGCTTTCTGAACTTTTCAGAGGACCCTGTATTTGGGCTTTGGGCCATCATTAACTAGATTAGGTTCTTAAGACGTTGAATTTTCACATTTGTGAATTTTCGTGGTTGAGACATGGAATGAAGACTCAGGGCTTGTTCTCTTCGTTGGAAAATATGAGTTAAAAAGCGGATGAAATTGATAGAAGTGGATATTCTTTTGTTGAAGTGGATTGAAGTTAGTATATTTTTTATATGATGGGTAGAAGTTGGTTAAACTAGTGGGTTGAAGTTTCTTTTTTTTATTGAAGTTTGTAAAGTGAGTTGAAGTTGGTAAAATGAAATTTACTAACGAAAAGAACAGGGGCTCAATGGTTGTACTTGTAATTGCAAAATTTGAAAGCAGAAGAACAACATTAAGCTAAGGCTTTCTAGCCCTAATAATGATGGCTTTTCTAGTTTTTTTTTTTTTTCTTCTTTAAGTCTCTATCTTATCAGACTTAAGCTACTATTAGTCTGTAAAGTCGAATAATGATGACTTTACTCTCTAATACATCTAAAGCTTTTAAGTTTTATCAATCTAAATTTAGGTGGGTGGAGCTTACGATCATGATTATGTTATAAATTAAGATTCATGTGATGAAAGTTCAGCATGAAAAGTAATTGCTAATTTGTTGAATTTTTTTTTTCTAATAATAACGACTTCTAATTAGAACTCATAAAAAAAACTTATTTGTATTGAAACATGTTTTCAATCGGACTAAATAATCTTATACGAGAGAGCCGTAATGTAAAAGCTACGAAGTTAAGGAAATAGCTGTCAAGGCAAAATATATCATTCCACATATTGGAGTAACCATATACTTGTCCAAATCCCATCCCAAATTAGCGTTGTGATTGAGAACTTTCCTGGTTTGTTCCTTCTTGCATGACAAAGCAAGGGAAGTAGGAATCCCCTTTTGGAGTCTTGTCTAGCAATTTTTATTTTTTTAAGATAAAGTGTCCATTTCATTAGAATCTATGATAGATAGTCGGGTGGGACATTAGTGGATTAGGGAAGGGTTAGAGTGAGACAAGCCCACAAGGGCGTATGGCTGAAAGAACCTAGTTACACATGTATATGACACTCCCACTTTCCTCCCTCCCCTCCCAAGTTCAAATATAGGAGACACACACTTCTGCTTTGTGTTGGAGGCTTGTAGGTCTAGGCTTCTAGCTTGGTCTTGACATCCCCTCCTCTGACCGGTTAAGGTCTGTTAGATACTCTGTGATAGGGGCCTTGTAGGCTGAAGAAACATGGCCATTAAGTTTCAGTCCTAGTCCTAGATTTTTACCATAAGGAAATGATGCTTGTACAAATTGACACAAACTCTCTTGACGTTACAGGTTATAAGAAAAAAAGGACGACTCTCTTTTATATATTACCCATGCACAAAGTGAAACCCCTACGAAATACCCAAGAAATTTTTTCATTTTATGGGCATGACTCATGAGTCACTAGAAAATGTTTCCCCGTGGATCATACGGAAACTTCCATAGATGCTTGAGAAAGAAGCAAATACAAGACCTGCGGGAATAACGGTGGTTGGAAAAGGACAGCCAGTCACTACATAATTTGCAATTTATAATTGCCACTAACTTCACACATATTGTTAGTTTCATGTCCTTTACAACTATAATCAACATTATTTAAAAAGGTAAGCCTAAGATTTGAAGATACGTGGACTGAATTTGTCTACCGTGAGTGTTAACCGGGCCTATTTAGTTAGGCCCGATGGTCACTTAGTGTTGCCTTGGGTAACAACCTAGCTGCCCCCATAACCTATAAAAGGGGGTTTGGGGGGTCAGCCACAGATGACACACGCACAAGATACAAATCTCTCACACTCTCTTCCCCTCCCCTCACGGCTGTCTACCATCATTGCTGGGCATCGAGTTTAGGACGTGGGCACTCCTAAGACGACTTTGGCAACCGTCACTCATCACTATATACGTAGACTACTCTCGACAGTTATTTCCGCATTCAGGTCATTCATAATTATCTAACAGTGGTATCAGAACCTAGATTGACCGAATTAGTCCCGTTAAAAAGAATTGGATGATCTAAATAACAAGCATGCTTAGTTTTGAAAACATGATAAATGATTAGGTATTTAATTTTTATCCAAGTTAATACCTAATAGCATGCCTGTGTGACTCGAATTGGCTAAAGATTCGAATTTTAGTCATGCTCACTGATTATGTGTTAACCCCGCATCCTAGATTGATTAACATGTTTATGTCCTACAAGCATATTTTTTTATGCGATTATGCGTTAATCAAAGCTATGACTAGATTAATCAATTTCATGCTTAAATTCGCCTATGGCTTGCAAAACGAACATGCCCATACTGGTTGTTAAATTCATGCTCAACATGTTTATACTTTACAAGCATGATTCTTTATGTGCTTTTATGGGATTAAATGTTAATCCTGTCCACATTAATATGTGAGAAACATAATAATATTTAGTTGATTATTGTTATTATGCATCAAAACCATGATTCTAAGTGCAATTATGATAAATCGAATTCATGAATGCAAGATTAGTACGCGGCTGTTTTATTAAAACCCATATCTGAAACCCCTAATCCTAATCCCATGAATTCTTGATATGCTTTGAGACTGTTCAATTAAACAGAGATTAATGTTAGCGTGATTGATAATTGAACTGAGATGAGTATTAGCATGCTGATTAATTATACATGGAGATGACACCAAAAACCCTAATCCCGAATCAACCTCTATGCCTGAAACTCTACCTCAGCTTAGATTAAAAGAAAAAGAAGGTGAAGGAAACCGAAAAAGGGGAACTCGAACCATACCCATCAAAAGACACCGCGGAGGGGTGGTGCGTGACTGTCATGCGCTGCCGATGAAGGTTGTTTCACGATCTTCTTCCTTCCAAAACCCCTCATCATCGCCGATCTACGCAACCTTGATAAAACAGAGCCGAAAAACATCATTTCAGGAAGCGCATAAGACCACACGCCGCCACCTCAATCGCGCGTCTGGCGCATGGGCATCTTCTCCAGACTTGGTTTCAGCCGATCTACAAGGGGGCGGTGATGGCTCTCATCGGATTAGCATAGGTCAAGGCTCGTGGGCATTTATTTTGGGTTGGCGGTGGTTTTACATCACTTGGGTGGTTTTTTTTTTATTATTAAGGAACCGAGAACGGTGGTGGTGGCTACCATAGCCACGGCGTCAAAACCCAAGAAAGGAGCTTGGTGCTCCATTTCTTGGCTATGGCGTCGAGGGACAAGCCAAAAGGAGAGAGGAGCTGGAGAGGTAAGCAGTAGTAAGAGAGAGAGTGTAGGAAGCTTCTAGGCTTAAAAAATGAAGTAAAGTGAGCAACACTCACTTATAAAAGGCAAAGAAAAGGGTCCCGGTTTTTTATTTCTTGGTGGACCATTTTTTTTGGTTCTGTTTTGAGCCAATTCTTGGTTAATTTCGGCTTGCGCTGCTTTAAAAGAAAAGGGGGTTCCGATTCTTTGTCATTGTCGGCCATTTTCGTTTTGGCCCAAAATGTTTGTTTTTTATTTGGGCCGTTTTTGTTTCTGTTTCAATTTGGAATATTGAATATCTACTCCTATGATCATATAAATTTGTTTTATATGTTGAAAGTGGCCATTATTTTTGCTATGAGTTATATTTTTGGCCTTTATTCTCATATTGTTATTGTTAATAGTATGATATTTTGAAGTTGATTATATAACTTTGTGTTATATGTATTAAAACAAAATGAAGTTTTGTTAAATGAATTGGTTTCACAAAAATTATGTAAATATATATTTACATGATAAAAGTGAACATCTTCATGATAGCCATTGAATTAAAAATGTTAATTAGTTTAACAAAATCCTTAAGGAAATTCTCTGAAGTTAAGTTAATAATTAAATTAAAGAAGCTCCAAAGTTCATATCTATACGTGATGATTATGAGCTTAGAGAAATTTTCGAATGTACATTATGAATGATGGGGTCTCCTAGATAATTTAATTATTAAACAATATGTCCAACAAATAAAATATACTTTAAGATATGGCAGCTAGAAACATGATAGGCTGTATGCAATCTGATGACAAACTGGATGGTTCAAACTACGACGTTCGGCATCTAAAAGTTCAGTTCTATTTAAATAATGATGACATGCTGCACCTCTTGACCACCTCTATGACTGCTCCAGCTGAAAAGGATGAACAAAGTAGGGATATTACTGCAACTGAGCAACACAAAGAAAACCTAAAGGCGTACCAAGTATGGTTCAAACGCGATCGTTCTGCACGCTACACTATGCTGTCTTGCATGCAGGACGATCTCCTGGGTGAGTTTGAACACTTCCACACTGCTAAGGACATGTGGACGCCGCTTAAGGTTAGGTTTGGGCAGACATCGGCTACAAGGTTTCATACCTTGCAACTGAAATGAATACAGTATACTATTGACTCCAGTCGTAGTATCTTCGAACTATGAGTGTTATGGTTCGAGACCTTAAGGCTGCAAAGCAATAGGTTTCTGAGGAAGAACAAGTCCTAAATGTGATTAGAGCTCTTCCCAATGACAATAAACATTGGAAGAGTTTTAAAGTATTCATGACACATAGTGAGCACATCAAGACCTTCGAGGCAATCTCCAAACACCTCGAAATGAAGGAAGAGCGTTTAAAATTATATGTGTCTCCTAGTGTGGCATTCGTTGCCAAAGGATTGGGCCTAAGGGTAGGAAACCTTACCGTGGTAAGAAACCTAAGAAGGGCCCCCTTCCTCCTCAGAATTCTCGCTCCAATGGTGGTACTACCAAGAAGCATAAGGCTAAGGGCAACGGAGCTAAGGATATGGCACGTGTAAAGTGCTACAACTATGGAAAGAAGGGTCATTTCGCTCGGGATTGTCCTGAGCTAGCCAAGGTACCTCTTCCCACTAAAACTCCTGAACTATATGTTTGTTCTCATGCATTCGTTGCTAAGTTTCTTTCTCAATGGATTGTAGACACGAGGGAAACAAAGCATATAGTTCAGGATAGGGCTGGATTCATGAAGTTCCATCGCTACCTGGTAGGTTCACAGACTGTCGTACTGGGGAACATCAACGAAGAAGATGCCCTTGAAGTAGGAACATACCAGCTCAAACTCTGTGGAAGAAACAAGCTGCTTCTTCATGACGCCCTCTATGGACCTGGGGTACGATGCTCCTTAGTTTCTTATGTTTCTTTAGTAAGATTAGGTTTTACTTTTGGCTTTTGTCCAGACAGTTTAGATTTGTTCTACAATGGCAGTTTGTTTGACCAAGCAACTTTGAAAGGAGATGTAATTGTTTTGGATTTGGATGATAATTATAATAATATATCATTTGCTTTTACTTCATCCTTTGACTCCAATTCTGAATATGTTAAATAACATGCTAGACTTCGCCATGTGGGCCAAGATAGGATAAATAGCCTAGCTAAAGAAGGTCTCCTAGACCAATTCACTAGGGTTAAGTTGTCTAAGTATGAGTCATGTCTAGCTAGCAAGGCAATAATGAAGCCTTTTGGTAAGGCCTCAAGAGTACCTAGTCCCTTAGAATTAATCCATTCAGACATACACGGACCCATAAACATTAAAGCACGACATGTGGCCATCTATTTCACTACTCTCATAGACGATTATTCACGATATGGGTATGTGTACCTACTATCTCATCACTACGAGGCACTCAATGTGTTCAAACGCTTCGTAGTAGAAGTAGAGACTCAATTGGAACGTAGGGTTAAGATCCTTCAAACTGATCGATGTCATGAATACCTCTCTGATATGTTCAAGGAGTTCTGTGAGGAAAAAGGTATACAAAAACAACTAATGATTCCACGTACTCTACAACAGAACGGTGTTGCGGAATGCATAAATCGTACATTGCTTAACATGGTCAGGTCAATGATGGCACATGCTAACCTCCCAATCATTTTTTGGGGGGATGCGTTGCTTACGGCATCCTACATCCTTAGCCATGTGCCGAGCAAGCGTGTACCTGCCACACCATATAAGTTATAGTTTAATAAGAAGCCATCCTTGGACCATTTACACCTTTAGGGTTCAACCAGCTATGTGCATAACCCAACCCATAAACATGAAAAACTTGGTCCAAGAGCCACTAAAATGTGTTCATTAGGTATCCCGCACAATGTAAAGGATATGTGATGTACGGAGAATATCCAAACGGTGGCATGACAGAAATAGATTCCCGTAATGTCAATTTTCTCAAGGATGAGTTCCTGACCATGTGAAGTCAAGAAGGATGTCAAACTGTTTGAGTTACAGCAAAACATCCAACCATCATTCAGTGATGGAGAGAATTTGGACTCTAACCAAGTCACCGAAGATGGTAGGCTTCCCCTATCCGAAGGGAATGGGGGAGACTTGTCTGCCCATGAGAATAAGATTCGTCCTCGATCTCCTATACATGAGGAAAGTCAACATGCGAGTGAGGTTCATCCTCAATCTCTAGTTCCCGAATATGGAGTTAGTCCACATGTTCGGGATCCCACACCCCAGAGGGATAGTGGGAGCAACTCTCCACATGCTCAGCGTCCCACACCTCTTAGAAAAAGGGGGAGGGATACCTCACGCAGGCAGACAAACAATGAAGGCCCCAGGCTTTGAAGGAGTGAGCGTGGAAGAATTCCTTAACGATATTTCCAAATCGAAGAGGAAATATTCCTATGCACTCCCTTGAAAATTAAGAAAACTACCTCTTATCAAGAGGCAATTGACTCACCAAACCACAAGGAGTGGATCTATGCCATGAGGGATGAGATGGACTCAATGGCAAGAAACAAGGTTTGGGAACCTGCTGATCTTCCAACCCAGCATAAGTCTATTAGAAACAAGTGGGTTTTCAAGATAAAACATCGGGCAGATGGTTTGATCGATAAGTTCAAAGCTCGTTTAGTAGCAAAAGGGTTTACACAAATTGATGATGTAGACTATGAAGAGACATTTTCTCTTGTTGTGAGATTTACCTTTATTCGCCTACTCCTTGCCATGGTTGCCCATTTAGACTTAAAGTTGTTTAAAATGGACGTAAAGACTACTTTCTTTAATGGTAGCCTTGAGGCAGATATCTATATGGACTAACCCATCAGTTTTGTATCAAAGGGACAAGAGGACAAGGTGTGTCATCTTAAAAGGTCTATATATGGTCTTAAGCAGTCTTCCAGATCTTGGTACTTAAGATTCCATTAAGCTGTAGCTTCGTTTGGCTTATCCATGGTTTTGGAGGACCACTGTGTATGTTAAAAGGTCAACCAGGGGGATTATGTTCCTTACCTTATACTTTGACGACATATTACTGGATGGGAACAATTTGGAGATGATCGAAGCCAATAAGAAGTGGTTGTCCTCCGTCTTTTAGATGAAGGACATGGGTGAAGCCAGGTATGTTCTAGGTGTGGAAATAATAAGGAATCGTTCTAAGAAACTTTTAGGTATGAGCCATGAGGCATATATCAAGAAATTCTTAGAATGATTCTGTATGCATTACTCCAAACCCGTAGACACTCCAGTTGAGAAGGGTTTACCCTTGAGCCTCGACCAATGCCCAAAAACCAACAAAGAAAAGGAGGCCAAGAGCAATGTCCCTTACGCTCGTGTCGTAGGAAGCTTAATGTACGTCATGTTATGTACACGGCCAGACATTTGCTTTGCGGTTGGTTTTGTGAGTCGTTACCAAAGCAACCCAGGACAAGCTCATTGGCAAGCAGTCAAGAGAATCATGTGCTACCTTCGTGGTACAACCGACTTGGTCCTATGCTATGAAGGCAGAGACCTCAAGTTGAGAGGATATTCAGATGTTGACTGAGGTGGTGACCCCGGATGAGTCCAGATCAACCTCAGGGTATATCTTCACCCTGGGTGGGGGAGCCATATCATGGTGCAATAAGAAGTAAGAGTACATAGCTCTATTAACTATGGAGGTAGAGTATGTCGCATGTAGCCTAGCCACGCAGGAGGCAATGTGGCTCAGGAGTTTCCTCCAAAATCTTAACCCCACTCCCAGAGTTGATGATCCTGTAGAGATGTTATGTGACAACACTGCCAATCTGCCACCACCTAGTTCGCTAAAGATCCGAAGTTCCATCAGAAAATTAAGCACATCAAGAGGCGTTATCACATCATGCGAGACGCCATAAAGACAAAGGAGGTTACCATCAAGTATATACCACTAACATGATTATCGTCGATCCATTAACTAAACCAATTCCTAGAGATGCTTTTAAAGCATATTCATTGAGTCTAGGACTTCGTAGAGTTTAGTTTTTGGATAAAATCTTGTTATGTATGACATATACGTTCTTCTTGTAATGAGCATTTATGAAATAAAGATTGGGGGTTCTTTTTCTAAATGTTTTGTGATTTATTTTTTAAACATGTTGAAATGTCACAGGCTTCTGATTGGCCTAGTCACACAGCCAACGCCCTGACGCTTAAGTAGCGGACATGATGAGACAGAATCATATTGGCACTAGGTGTGCAATATTGATTACTCATACTGGAAGTGTATGAATGAGAAATAGTCGCCTTAGTAAGTCTAAGATGAGACTCGAGGGAGTCGAATATGAGACATAATTCATATTGAAGCCTTAAAAATCAAATCTTGAGTGTTAATATTAGCATTTAGCATGTTAATCTGGTTGCTTGCGTTAGATTTTTGATGAAAATCTAGACTAGCGATTCGCATGGCATATAGAGTGACGATCCCAGGTAAGTGGGAGCTATGTCATGACACACATCTCATACTGTGTGTGCTTAAAAGATGGCCATATACAGAGTGACAATCTCTTATCACTATGTGACCCTATAGACGATGACCATTTGACTTAAAGTTATGGTACGAAGTCAAGGCTTGATGTTGCTACTTTAATATGTTTCTCAAGAACCACAATGTATATGGTTCAGAGAGAACATGTTAGGAAGCAATTAAGCTAAGATGCAATATCATGAGTGTTTAAGAAAAAGTCTATCTGTCATCACCAATATCAGCTCGGACGATTATATTGAGTACATAATCATATGATATATCATGGCATAAGGGATTGGAAAGGCTGCTGGTGATGTTTAAGATGACTTGGGGTATCGTATTTCAGGAAAGTGTTATGTTAGTCAGATGTTAACTTAATATAGCACCACTTGTTACTTTTCGGTTGCACATCCTATTCCCAGTATGAAGCATGAGGAGTTGTGATTTGTAGAGAGCATGTGTTTGCAGCCTTCATGACCGAGTGGGAGCTGTTTACCAGGCCTATATAGTTAGGCCTGACGGCCACTTAGTGTTGCCTTGGGCAACAACCTAGTTGCCCCCATAACCTATAAAAGGGGGCTTTGGGGGTCAGCCATAGATGACACACGCACAAGACACAAATCTCTCACACTCTCTTCCCCTCCCCTCACAGTTGCGTACCATCATTGCTACGCATCGGGTTTAGGACGTGGGCACTCATAAAGCAACTCCGCTAGCCGCCACTCATCATTGTATACGTGGACTACTCTCAATAGTTATTTCCGCATCTAGGTCAGTCCTAATTATCTAACAATGAGCATGTCAAAGGCTTCTTTATGGATCAATTAAAAAAAAAAACCCTCTTTAGTAGTTATAAATCAAGCTGTTTGATGGTCTGAAACCAATAATTGTTGTTGAGCTTGTCTTTACCACAAGACCATCTCATCCACAAACAAAAAAGGTATGTGAAAATTTTTATAAAAGCTATCACCTATCCATACAAAAGATATCTTAATGAACCAACCACCGAGTCCTTAATTATCATATAAGAATAGATTAAGTGTTAAGAGCATCAACTAATTATCAAGAGCATTTCTATTTGGTACTTCATTGTATGTGTTGATTGGTGCAAGAGGGACACTTTGTTGTGTATTGGAGTGCAAAACTATTCACAAAGCTTTCAAATATAAAATTTAAACTTTAGTTTAGTTGAGATAATTCTTAAATAACATAAGATTTTGAATTATTATATATATGGATTGTTTTATAATCGCCTAGTTGAACCAGCACAGCAGAAGTTGAACCCGAACCCTTTTCACTAGGGAAAGAAAAAAAGAGTCGAGCAAGGAATCGCTGCATCACAACCCTTTTCCAAGCCACTCGGCTAAAAGAGAAGCAGCAAAAACCGTTAATACAGCTTTTCTCTTTTATATGGGATAGGGCTTTGGAGAACTCAGCGTAGAGCGAGTTCATAAGTCTAATGATGGTGCTATGTACACCATGTGATACCACCCCCCCCCCCCGAAAAAAAGCTATCGTTTCCCACCATTTTTTGCTCATATCATGCAGGATATACTTGACATTACGGGTGAGTAGAATTGAGTGCTGGGTTAAATTTTTAGGAACCACTAAAATTTGGAATTGAGTCCTATAGTTTGGATTGGGTCCGATTCCGGGCACCCGGTTCTTAAGTAATATTTTTTTCCCTCATTTTCCCCTAAGAAAATAGGAAGAGAGAGATATTGAAAGAAGTTGAAAACTCATATCTGAAGCTAAACTCCTATAAACTAAATTATAATGCTAAATCAAATACAAAATAAGCAGTAAAGAAGTTTCATGTACTTTAAAATAAACTTAAAGAGTTGGAAACAGTGTTAATCATAAATGTACAATTCAAGATTACAAAACAAATAGAAATCTAAAAGTATTTTAATTCACTTGAAGTAGAGAAAGAAATAGAGGAAAACTGTCAAAATAATATAAAAAACCAACACGTAGTAAGCAACATGGCTTATGAAGAGAAGAACCAAAACTTGAAGGAAGAAATCAATGGCAGTCAAAGTACATAAAAAGTAAGTCAAAGATAAATTAAAAGCAAAAAAATAAAAAACCAAAGGATTAAACTAGAGTAATTGAGAGTTGGGACTCGGTACAAAAGATAGATCACTTGAGGAAGAAGTGTTTACTTTTTTTATTTTTTCATCAAAATTCTTTAAATTTTGACCGAGTACCGGTTAGCTGGTCCACAATTTCAGGACCTGGTACAACCGGGTTCTAAATTTTAGAATCGGTCCAGGAACCGGTCTAACCGTGTCCGAGTCCGTACTGCTGGGTCCAAACTGGTTCTGGGTCTGAAGCCAGGTACCGCTTTCTTTGCTTACCCTGCCTGACATATATTGATTGGGATGAGTCCTTATAAAATGTGATGGTTCATACCCTTTTTTTTCCCATAATGTAAAATAAGGCAAAAAGGTTAATGTAAAAAGAATTCGAATCTAGGTTATCTGTATAACAATTCTTAAAAGTTTCTATCAATTAGATTAATTCACACCTACAAATGTAAAGATATGTACTTTAAATGTTGCGATAAATGAGTATTTAAAAGATAGCAGGGTCACTTTATAACTAGAGTCAAGGGGGTTATGAACATTGTTATATTCAGCATCATCACCTTTGACAATATATATTTGCATGTTTTAGGGTGCACAAAAAAATCTAAACCGAAAAATGAAAAATTGATTGACCGAACAAATTATCAAAAAAAAAACGTTTGGTTAACCAAACCGATTTGGTTACGATTCGAATGATTTGAAAATTTGGTTAACCGAACTGAAATTAACTTTTTAACAAAATTTTAAACATAAAAAATGAAAATTTTAGGTAAGAAGGTGAACTTTTTTTATTACATGAAGGTAACCAAAATTTAGTTTTGATAAAAAAAATTTCATATAAAAAATGAAAAATTTAGGTAAGAAAATATACTTTTTCATTATTTTTAAATAGTTAACCAGTAACCGAATTGAAAAATTTAGGTTTACGAGGAACCGAACTTTTCGATTAATCGAAAATTTCAGTTTGTTACCATTAGGACTTTTCTTGAACCAAAAATCTGATTAATTGATTTTCAGTTAACCAAAAGTCCGATTAATTCGTTTTATGCACCCTAGCATTTTTAATTGTTTGATACAAGTTATACTAGCTAGCTAGAAAGTCAATTTTTAGAGACATTAGAAGCAAGAAATCTCACTTTAATTATGACTTAACCCCAATTTTGTCAAGGAGTGTTGGAGTATGAAAGTGAGTATTATCCCACATTAATAAAATTCAAAGAAAATGATAATGGGTGTTGTCCCACATTGATGAAATTAAAAGGTTTGAGCATGTATATAAGCTTGTGAGTTACTCTATTCATTGCCAATTGATTTTGAGATGGAACCTCATTTGAGCTTATATACATAACTATTAATTGTCCAATTAATATAAAAATTTATACTAAGAAGGAGTAGGCAATTGTCCAAATCATCACTACTTTAGAAGGAATACCACCTTAATCACTAGTGGGATCATATGTGGAAAAAATATTTTTTAAAAAAATTGAAATGTCTGGTGTCTGCTCACCCACCGGTTTCGGACGGGAAAAGGCAATGACATCATTCATTTACAGATTTGTTCCCCGAAAAAAATCTTAATTGGGTGGCTTTAGTTATCAGTCCATTAATCTTATTAACATGTAGTTTTCAACTAGGTAGTGCACAAGTGTACTACACATGGTACCTAACTTTATTTCTATTAATGAAGGATCCTAATTACAAAGAAAAGAATTGATATTGTATTTTTCTCATGACCACTTATTTTTTGATACATGCAAATCTATAACCACCTAGAATTTTAATTAACAATTCTTTTGAATGTGAATATAATACCTATATTGAATTTTTTTTTTTCCTTGATTGGTTCGACCTTTTTTCTTGTCCAGGAAGACGCTTGTCGCCTCTAACGAATCTTAGAAAGATAAAGTCTAAATCACGATACGACAAAGAAGCGAAAGAGTTTAATTGACTAATCTAATATCTTTTATAGCTTCAGAAAGTACTGTGTTACTATAGATCGACCTTTCATATTTAATAGATCGGTCTCTAATATTTAACAAATAATCATATCTTTATTTTTTATTTTTTTTAAAAGAGATAAAAATTCATATAAATCAAAATCAAATTTATAGCAACAATTTCTCAAAAATTTTCAGTTAAAACAATAAATACTCACAAGAGGCGTTTTCTCAAATTAGTAGACTCTTGAAGCTGTTCAGGGCTACATCAACTCAACAGGTCAATGTCACTTGGACACTGGCGGGTGTGATGACAAGCTAGTTGAGAACAAAATGTGACTTGTTTGCCAAGGCAAGCCACTTCAACTGCAATTGCCACCGCCTATTGACTTTGGTACTTTGCGGTAGGCTTACGCCTGTTATGTTTGCTTCATGATTCTTGTCCAATGCTTTTCATCACTTGTGGTATGTCTAAATAAATTTGAGAATCAACTTGCTAATTACATCATGAAATGAACCGCCCCTGTCCTGTAATCATTCTCTAATCTTCTTTTTTTGCCTTGTCTTTTTATTAGTTTTTTTTTTGTTTTAGTAACAATGATCTCAGTCTTGATTAGATCATATCAAAATACAGGGTGGGAGTGGGTCAAGAGACTCATGATTTTTTCAACACTAACCCTACCCGATCCTTAGATGAATTAGCATACCCGTGACTTTCATTCCGCCCTTGCGAGCACCCTCTAGTTAGATCCAAACCTCACATGACCTTGTACACAAAACAATGTAATTACACAAACTATCGTCTTTCTTGTGGAAATTAACACCTAATACTTGCCGCAAGGGCCAAGCAACACGAAAAAATTCATTACATGTTTTTAGCTGTGACACCCAGACTTTTATCATGACATTTATCCTAATTAACTAATAATCAGTGGTCAATACAGTGAAAGAGTTCAAGTCAGGACGTTAACGTCATTCTAGGAAGGATAAGGCCTAGTTATTCGCTTACATAAGCATGATAACACATTCTATCTTACGTGGAATGTAGAAGACACACAATTTATTGGCACTCGAACTAAACAACCATCCAGTAACTCACAAAGCATACAACCTGTGGCTCATGACCCTTTTCTTGTAAAATGTCACTGAGAACCTATTTAACTCTATTGACCGTCTCCTAGCCTCTACGGTTTTGCCAAGTCAAGACTTTGCAACTTAATTTTCCTAAAATAAAAGAACACGAAATATTCGAATAATAAGCCGAAACTCAATACGTTTACTCCTATACTGTCAAGAATCAAATTATTTTTTAGTGAATGAGCGCATTTCAAGTCATTTTGGTTCAAAATGAGGGGGAGAGAGAATTATATCAAAACTATTATTGATTTTTATCTAGAAGTGGAAGCCAAATTGATGAGCTCATATGTACAATGTGATCATTGAATAGGTATACACCTGTCAGATCAATCGATAAGTCTGACCTGAAGCCGCACGGGTGAACTGAAGGGCCTAAGCTCTGATAGTCGATAGCTGATGGGCCAACGTGATTAATTATATGGTAAAACAATACTTAAAAATGATTCATTATTTCATTAAATATTTGTATATTATGATATTTTTGTACTTATAAAAGCACGTGAATATTTGAAAGGCACAGACAGTAAACATATCAATTGCATTTGCAGCATGATTCTAATCCATTGGTTCTCATCATTAGTACTATGTCTAAATAAATTTGAGAATCCACGATCTAATTACACCATGAAATGAACCGCCCCTATCCTTTAATCATTCTCTAATCTTCTTTTTTTGTCTTGTTTTTCTATTAGTTTTTTTTTTTATTTTAGAAATAATGATCTTAGTGTTGATTAGACCTAATCAAATACAGAGTAAGAGCGGGTCAAGAGGCTCAAGGTTTTCACAACACCAACCCTACCCAATTCTCTACCCATGACACTCATCCAACCCTTATGGGTACCCTCGGGTTAGACCCAAACCTCACATGACCTTATACACAAAATAATGTAATTACAAAAACTTTCATCTTTCTTGCAGGAATTAACACTAATCCTTGCCACAAGGGCCAAGCAACAGGAGAAAATTCATCACATGTTTTTAGCAATGAGCTAGAATCAATGACAAAACAATATTACACAACCAGAAGAGCAATTCCAGCCAATTCAACAATTATGAATTTATGGCATTTAATTTGTACTTCATTAATGTAAAGTCCACGAGAGTTATCATCCGAAACCTATGTTCAAATTCTACCTATATTAATCTTTATACTTCATTCGCCCAAACATAAAAATCTATTTAGAGCTCGATCATCAAATGATAGAATCCTAATTTATATCTCAAACTCTCTTTTTACTTATTATTGCTGATATAATTTTTGAGATATTATTACAAATCCTGATTAATTAATTTTAGTTTTCTTTATTACATATATGTTATTATAGACGCACGTACTACCCACTTGAACAGTCTTATGACAGCTAGTGGTTAATTCAGTGCGTCCAACGTGCATGCAAGCTCACACTCTCACGTCCTCCTGCCTTTGACTGAACTGATCGATCGAGTACTATCCCATAATTAATTAATTAGTGAGTTACATTATTAGTATAAAAACCGTGACTAAATTGCTAAACTCCCACTAGGCCACTTATCCGCCCCATCCTGATGATCAGTCAATGACATATATCAAAGTAATGAGACTACTAATTCTAATATTAATTAGTAGTAATCTTTATTTAATGATTCTTAACTTGTCACCACATATTGTCTCCTAGCTGTACTTAGAAATCCTCATAGCTCAAGTAAGCATCAATAATTCACATATCTATGCATATGAGTTTTTTTTGTAAAAAAAAAAAAAAAAAGATTCTACCTTGGTAGGAAATGGTAACCAAAGGGCACTTATCACATTCAACATGATCAAACATCACTTCTCAAAAAATTTCTTTTCTGAGATATATATAGACACACTCACACCATCTTCGCAATAAAATGTCAATAAAATTAGAGCACATCCAACGACTGAACAATATATTTCCAATTCTCTTTTGATCAAATAAGAATGAGACAAATTATATATGTCCTACTTGGTAATTGAAGATAGGAAGCAACTGATTGCAAAGGAATACTCATTGATGGCATTTGTCTCGAGAACTAAATCATCTCCTTCATTAGGCAAATTAAGAACAGGAAGATTTTTGCACATCTTTTTGAAGTTTTGAACAATCTTTGTGTCATTAGTGGTCCATGTCCAACTTACTTTTTTCTTCAGTTTCTGCTGCAATGGCTTTCTTAATTTAGCTAAATTTTTAATGAAATATGAAGTATAGGTAAGGCATCTAAGAAACCTTTTTAGTTGCTTCCTATCTTCAATTTTTTTCAGGAAAATTTTTTATTTTTTTGATAATATGTTTTTGTAAGATGACTTGTCCAGCTTTTATCTCTAGTCCTAAAAACTCAATTTCATGTTCAGCATAAATACATTTGTTTTTACCAAATATAATGTCATGATCAATGCATCTTTAGGTGACAGCTAAGACATCGTTTTTGTGTTATTCTATGGTCTTTGAAAAGACAAGGATATCATCGATGTAGACTAAACAACAATTATTAAGGTCTTTAAAGATGTTATCTATTTTTCTTTGGAATATTTGATGTGCATTTTTTAGACCAAATGGCATTACTATCCATTCATAATGTTCTTGTCGGGCATTAAATGCAGTTAAAGGAATGCTTTTCCGAATTCATTTTTATTGCCAATAACCACTTTTACAATCCATTTTTGAAAACCAAGAGGCTTCCTAGATTCTATTGGAAAGGATAGTTTTGTTAGGAATATAATAACCATCAAAAACAGTATTATCATTAAGCTTTTTATAATTGATTACCATCCTTACTTTTTCTATTTTTTTCTTCTGTGTGATTTCTTACCATGTAAGTGGGACTGGTGTGAGGGCTCTTACTATTCCTGATTAATCCTTTATCCAAAAGTTCTTTGATTTGTTTATCAAATTCTTGGATATCCTAATGTGTATACACCATTTGTTTGACTCGAATAATAGTGTTGGGATTCAATAAAGTGATTTTAGCAAATGCTTATCTTCATCTCAAAAATTTAGTGGATTATCATAGTAGAGTTCTTTACATAATTTCTCTTGTTGCTCGATAATTTGTTGTTTAATAGATAAATCAAGTAATGAGATTGTTAATGCTACCTCACATTGTGCTGGTATTACCTTCTCACCACGCTGGCTACATGTAAATTCAATTTTTTGATGAGTGTAAGTCTTACTTAATTTCTCAATAAGAACTGAGTGACCATTTATTGTGAATATTATCTGGTTTATGGTATGTGTACATAGAGAATAGAACCTCTGAAAATTATTTTCCATAATCATATCATGAAATGGTTGATCAGTAGGCCATAGAACTGGTATAATGCATTGGACTCCTCCTAGTTCTATGGATAACCCTTCTATCGTTTCGTTGTGACTCATAATACTATTATCAGTTATCCTTACTTGCAATGGATTTTTAGCTTTTTTCCACATAAACTCTGAAAATAATGATCTTTTCCCAAAGCATACTGAACAACCATTATCTATGTAGGTACATAACTCATATTTATTATATCCCTCTAAGGATACGTTTATTGGATATAAATGCTATTAGGATTTGTGTTGGTGACTTCATAGCATATTTCTATAGTCATAGTTTTGACTAAATCATCCTCATAGATTAGTTCACTAACAGTTCTTGTTTTGTACCCAATGACGTTTCTATCAAGACTCGTAATTCAATCTACACTGGGTCTTACATCTTTAAAACTCATTCTACATTTCTACTCATTTCACTGGTCATGCTAGTTGTATCATCTTTTTTGAGCTCTTTTTTAGCTAATGAAGATCCTTCTCCCCATTCTAATCTTGTACTCGTGCTTCTTAATAGTTGAGGTTTAATGGTGATTTTGCCCCCTTCATCAATTTTTATTATATTTTGCTTATTGATCTTTGTAGAGTTGGTAAAGCTATATATCCATGAACGATCGATTTTTATCTCTTGAGGATTGGACTTAATCATTTGGATCTTTTGCATACTGGTAGGACTTTCAAATTGTTTTGCTTCTATCATTGTTACCTTAGTCTTTGGATCTATGGTATTATCTAATTTATAGATAATTTTTTAAAATATCCTTAAAGAATATCCTTCTCTTTTCATTTCCATCCCAACTGCTTTTATCTTAAGGGATAGGAAGTTTTTAGCAAATTCATCTTTTAGACTAACTTAATATCCTGCTCAATAGTTGAATCCTACTGAGCCATTTTATAAATTGGTTTTTGTCCCTGTGATAATTTGGTTATTAAATTTGATATGTCTAATATCACATAGTAAAGAGTAACAATCAATATCTTTACCATAATATTATAATTGAGTGATTTGAACTTGGACACTTCCGACATGGATATACCTATACTTTTTATCTTTGTTATGCTTAAGAATATTCTCCCAATTAATAAGGTTAACTTCTCCAACGTCATACTCACAATTCTTTATCTCAAGATCTCCTGCCATCATTTCACATACATACTTGCTTTTTAATTGAAAATGAATTTTTTATAGATCATGTCTTTTTGGATTATGGAAAGAACCCAATCTCCTTTGACTTTCTCATGATCATTGTCTACAATAAATTCTTATCGTTGAAGATCACCAAGACTGACAAAGCTACTCTCTATCATATGACTTGTTTCTTTATAATCACTTTCTTCATATTCATTATCCAATATAATTTCAACAAATCTTTGTTGTTATTTAGGGTTATGTCTAATGCCTCATCTTCACTAAGCTCAACATAATATAGGCTCCCTAAAGTCTCAATAAGTTTGTTATTTTTCCTATTTCTGCATTCATTAGCATAATGCCCTACTTCTCCGCATGCTCAACATTTGCAGTTGTTTTTTCCTGCGGGACAGTAAGCGCCTTTCTTAAAAAATCTTCGTTTTTTAGGACTTGGTTTGTTATAATATTTTCTTCTATATTTTTCACCCCTCTGCTTGTTAAAACTCTTTTTCTTATGAAATTTTCTCTTCCTTTGCTTTTCAGGGTCCTTTCCCCATTGGTGAGGCGAATCCCAGCAAGTTATAAATTGCTTCTTGATTTTCTTTTGCTTTTGAAGATCAAGACATTGATCATTGACCCATTTTCTTAGATAAGAGGTTCTTCAATCTAGAGTATCAATGACATCTGCCCGTTCCAGATATGCAATGTATTTTTCATTAATTATGGAATTTATAGGAGATGACAAGCTATCTTAGAACATGCCAAGATTAGTTTCATTATGCCTGATTTTATAATTATGTTAACTAAATTCGGCAATATAATATTTCAGATGTCTCATATCCTATAATTATATGTTATTAATCTTTCTTTGTCATTCTCTTACTTTTTCTTCTGAATCAAGTTTGGCTCCGATGAACTCGATTTCAATTTCTTTACATAGATTTTTAAACATTGCAGCTGGTGTTTCCATAATTCTTAACGTATTTTTGTCTTCTTCAGTTAATGAATCATACCAGTCAACTACAGTGCCAGAAAAGTTATATTCGATGTAGTTTAAGAAATTGACAGCAACCCATGTAGTATTTAAGTTTAAGACACTGCTCATGCCTCTTTTTCAATGTTCAAATATTTCTTCTCTATTATGAGCTTTATCTATGTTAAGATGTATCCCGTTTGACTAATTGATAAATTTCTTCAAAGATTGCTGTTTTCCTTGGGATGAACCCAAAAGAAAAATTAGTTGTACATCCTGTTAGAATGTACATAGGTTTTAGAAAATGAGTATTTCTTCTAGATGATTCACCAAATTCTTCAGGTTTAGGAACAACATTGTTAATAAGATTAATCTCTATTTCACCTAAGTCAAGTTCTTCTCCAATCTTATTAATCTCATATTCAACAGTCATTTTACCATATTTTTAATCTAATTTTCTTCTAATTTCTTCTAAAGGTAATGCATTAAGATCATCAAGCTTAGGAAGGTTCATCTGCTGATATATTTTTTTTATAATTAGACATTATTGGTCTCTTCATTTTCATCAGATAAAACGTCATATTTGTCTCTAATGGCGATCATGATTTCGTTTAATTCTCCTGGATTTTGTTCTTTCTCGAGGAATTTTTGTAACTCTTCAAGAGTATATTGTTCATACTCCATCTTCTTTTTCTTTCTTTTCAGTCTTTTTTTCACCAGATTTTTCTCATACTTTTTGGATTTTTAGCTCGTGCAAGGAAATGAAATTTTATTTGTTGGGTTTTGGAATGGATATTTATGCTGAAAAGAAGTACTAATACTGGGAGTAACTTTTTCGATATGTCTAACTTTGTTAATAAGATAAAGATGGACAACGGTTAATTGATTCTTAAGCTCCTTAAGTTCTATCTTAATCTTTACTAATTCTGCTTTTAATTCTAGAAATATATAGATGATATAGTTTAATTGAGGTGCTAGTGAGGTAATCCCTTCTGGTGAGTGGATAATATGTGAATAATTTGGACCAGGACAAGCAGGTAATGATTCAAGTATTAATCACAATTAATTATCTTAATCAATCATTAATTAGTTATCTTAATTATTTTTGGTCACGTGACTCTGATACCAGTTGAAAGAGAATCGAAAATACTATTAATGGGCAAAACTACACATAAACAAATTTTAGATTTTTTAAAGTAAGTTTTTAAGGATTGGGGTTAAAATAAAAATTAAAAATCTTTAAGGGTCTTTTTGCAATTTAGAAAACAACTTTTGGCAAGATTGGTCCCAGAAACTATTTGCACCAAAGCTAAATGGACCAAGAAATCGTTTCTAAAGTTACAAGTTTCGAAAATTATTTACGCCAAACTTTGGGGGCCAGAATAGAATTTATCCCGTATATGCATGTAATTAGCCAATATGAAGAAAGAGTAATTTTACAATGAGGTATAGCTTTTTTGAGAAAAATAATATTACAAAACACTTGTGACTTACAAAATATCTTTTGCTTTTTCAGTATTTGGGAGCATCAATACTTAGATCTCACTTAACTCCTATAGGGTATAGCGTATCAAGAGTTGAAAATACACAAAACTCAAAGTGCCAACTAGTAGCTTGAATGCATGATAATGGCCTGTTTAGTAATTAGCTGTTGGTTGTTAACTGTTTGTATTAATTGTTAGCTGTTAATTATTTGGATTAGCTATTTGAATTAGCTATTTCTAGAAAAAGTGTTTGGTAAAATTGGTTGTTTCTATAAAACATATTTGGTAAAATTTCATTGATGTCCTTGCTCTAAAATACTTTTCAATTAAATAAGTTTTTATCTATTGATCATCTTATTTTGTTTTAAAAAAAATTAATATATGTCATATATACAAATTAGCTTCATCCTTGGAGCTTTATTTTTTATTAATTTAAATAATTTGTGTTTTTTACTTATTTTCTTTTGTTTTCAATGTTTACTTATATAATGCCTACATCTTTCAACCTTTGTTATTTTTAGGGATGCTTATTTTTTTATGAATTGCAATTAATATGAACTTGCATCTATATTTTTGTCATGAATTGAAATATTATGGATTTTAAATAATTTAATCTTCATCAATTCAAAAGAAAACTAGAAATAGGGTTTATTAATGACAATAGAGAGAGTGGAGATGAAGGTGGGGATGTTGGGTAGAATAAATCGAAGCTAAAAATTGTCTTAAAGGTAAGAAATTAGGAATAGAGTTTACTAATGGCATGCATGTAATTTTGTTAAACTTTTGGACAATATTGTAATTTTCACAAACAGCTATTCCCAAAAGGCTAATGGAAATAGCTGTTTGAAAAAGAATTGTTTGGGGCAAAACAGCTATTTCAAACAGTTGTTGCGAAACATCATTTTAACTGTTTGACTAGTCAAAACAGCTAAAATCTCTCCAAACAGCTCTTTTTAATTTCTCCCAAACAGCTATGTTACCAAACACCTCCAATATGACAAGGTAAAAATGGGATAAAAAATTTTAAGACAACTGTTAGCTCATAAAATCAATTCTTGAACCTTCAATTATTAATTTAAACTTTTGGTTAAGTTGGTTCGTAAACATGGTATTAGAGTATTTATGAGCGAGAGATTTTAAGTTCAAATCTCAATAAACCCTCATATTTATTACGTAAGGTATGGAGAGGTCTTTACAGCATCTAAAAGACATTTACGTGATAGGACATGTTAGAGTATAAAATTAATCCTTGAACATTCAACCATTAAATTTTTAGTTAAGTTAATTTTTAAACTGTAATGGAGTTTTAAATTACAATATAAGAGGGAATTAAAGGTCCTTATCATTATCATTATCAAGGCTAAACATCCAATGGGGTTACCTGGTAATAGGGTATATAGGTCACACAGACAGATTAGCCCTGAAAAAATTAAAGGTCGGACTCGGACACGGGACACGCTACGTGCTTTGCTCGTGACGGCTGTGTCTTCCATGTCTGTCCCCCAATTCATTTATTATTCCTACTGCTACTTTTTAAAATAGAAAATTAAAATAGTAATTTTTAAAATTTTGAATTTAAAAATATGGGACCTTGTGTCTGTCTTCATCATGCCACGTCCATGAAAGAAAGAAGAAAACATGGCCCCTTTGTCTCCCGGAGAGATACGCGGCGTTGCATTTATGTCCCCACTCCTACATCCCGCCCCCCCAAAAAACAAAGAAATAAGAAAAATAAAAGACGATCTCCCGCCTACTTTTCTTCGAAATTGGCGCCATAATATATGCTTCGGCCTTACACTGTCGTTCAAAGCCGTCCCATGTCCAGAGTTATTTCGACAGTATATAAAGCCTGTTCTTTTCGTAAATAAATTAAGATAGATAAATAATAAAATAAAATAAATTAAATTAAATTAAGTTAAATTAAAGTAGATTAAAGTAGATTAAAATATATTGAATTATTTTATGTGATAAATTGAACTTTATTAAAATAATGAGAGTGGATTGAAATAGGTTAAAATTAATATTTTAAAATTTACCCATAAAAAAATAGGCCCATAATATTACTTTATGTAAGATATATTATGAGACAAATATTTTTATAATAAACTTTGATTATAATTGGAGTAATTAATAATTTATCTGGAATGATTATAATAAAATTCTTTATGAGATAAACTATCTATCAATTACCACTAAATAAAAAAGTTATTTTAAAACATGTTATTAGTTATAATATAACTGCAAAAAGGATTACTTCTAAATAAATTCGTCTTAAAATAACTCTTACATAAACAATCTCACCCAAAGTATGTAAAAATAAAAAATTCTTGAAAAATGATATTTGGACCTTACTTTTTTTACAAATGGCATCAAATAAAATCATGTATTTCATTCAATGTAGACAAGATGGTGTCTTGTTTTTTTTCTGATAGATAGCTGGTATTTCTTTTTCTTTTTTTTTTTGTTGATGGAGATAGATGGGATTTCGGTTCTACTCTTTGCAAAATCATATAGGCCTTCCAAAGGTCAGAACTGAGGGGCCCATGCAGTCTTTTTTATTTTTTCCTTTTTCCCTCCAAACATTCTGGGCATTAAAACACAATCGGACCCGGGACCCCCATAACCGTCGGATTTGGCGGGAACGCCCCCGATTTCCCGCCATTGATGCCGCACATTCACGGCCCACAAGCACATCCCTGGCAGGATCTGTTAGGCAGTTAGTTGAAAGGCAGCAAAATACGGTAATATGTTGGCACAGTTTAACAAAATTAGCAGTTCAAGTAGTAAATAGTAGTTTAGTTAGCAGATAATTTTTTAGTAGTGGATATCGTTTCTAATTTAATTGTTAACAAATAGGTGTTTAGATGAGCAATTGAAATTAATGTGTTCGGTAAATTTAGCTGTTGGGTAAGCTGATTAATATAAATTGACATAAAAGTATATAGATAATTTTCAAAGATAAAATTTTTAAATGATATTTTTTGGTAAAAAAATATGAAATGCTACTTTTAAATGCAAAACGCTAATACTATTAGCTTTTCAAGAACGCTGCTTAAAACGTTATACGTTACTTGAAATGTTAGTCAAAACACTACGTTACCGAACACCAAAAAATACCTAATGAGTGTATTGAATTAGTCAAAACGTCAAACGTTACCCAAAACACTGTTGCTGAGCACGCCCTTTGTAATTTGGACAGGGAAAACTTTAATTAGTTTTGGAAAGAAGGGTTACGAAAATAGAAGATATATTTTAGAAAAACTTAAAGAAATATCATATATGGTAATTAGGGTCTATGATCTATTTACCGAGTATTATTATATAGTTGTTCCATTAGCTGCATTCTTTTTCCTATAATTAATTTAAATAAAATGATAGAGTGAGCTCGTCCACTTGAAAGGAGCGTAAGCTGTTGTATGACAATTTCTTACATATGATATCTTGCCTTTTAATAATAAAATATTGTAAAAGAATTTCAATTAAAATGTATACACTTTTTTGTTTCATTTGATATCTAAATGGATAATGTCGGCCCATAATATCTTGTTTTTTGGGATCAAATACATATAAATTTATACTTGCAAAGAATTTACACAACTATTTTTAAAATATAAAAAAAAGGGCAGCCCGGTGCACAAGCATCCCGCGTTCACGCAGGGTCCAGGGAAGGGCCGCACCCCATGGGGTGAATTGTAGGCAACCTAACCTGACTTTGTCAGTGGCTGATTCTACGGCTCGAACCCATGACCTTTTGGTCACACGGAGACAACCTTACCATTGCTCCAAGGCTCCCCTTTCTATTTTTAAAATATCCACCATGTAATAAGTATAGTCATCAACAATGAGGCATGACAATATGAAACTTCATTTTTTATATAAGTACCTTGGCAAGATCGTATCATGAAAATTTGTTATGAGAAGAAATCTTCTACAAATTATCAACTTAGCAAGTAGTGTCCAATTAGGTAATCAAGACAAATGTCGCACCACAATTAATCGTGAAATAATAATGGGGGTGTTTGGTAACAACAGCTTTTTGAGAAAAAATAGCTGTTTGAGAGGATTTTGGCTGTTTTGACCAAGTCAAACAGCTAAAGGGTGTTTGGTAAAGAGCTGTTTGCAACAGCTGTTTGGCTTCAAAAAGCTCTTTTTGAAAAAGCTATTCTCATTAGCCTTTTGAGAAGAGCTTTTTGTGGAAATGACATAATTATCCATAAGTTTGGAAAAATTACACACATCCCATTAAAAACTAATTTATAAATAAGGGCATAAATGAGATTTTACCAACATATTGTTTAGAAACAGCTAATTTTTACCAAACACTTTTTCTAAAAACAGCTAATTCAAACAGCTAATATAAACAGCTAATTCAAACAGCTAATAGCTAACAGCTAACAGCTAATACAAACAGCTAACAGCTGTTTACCAAACAGGGCCAATATCAGGTAAGAATTTGCATTTTTGAAATCATATCTAAGACAGTTATTCATTTGTTACCCAAAAAGGAAAAAAAAATACCATATTAATGTTCTAATATGAAACAAGTCTGTCTATCCAAAAAAACAAAACACACACACACACAATTCTGAGACTTTCTTTTCTTCCTTAGATTTCATTGGTACTATGTTCAAAGCCTATATTGTACTCTTAGGAGTACATACTCCTATAAGCCACATCAGTGTCATGTATTAAAAATTGTCTATATGTCAAATAAA
>JACYFF010031956.1:10987598-11014703 GCA_017589665.1 Selenicereus undatus | reverse complement strand
TTGTTGTTGTTGTTGTTGTTGTTGTTGTTGTTGTTGTTGTTGTTGTTATTATTATTATTATTATTATTATTATTATTATTATTATTATTATTTTGATCATCATCATCATCATCATCATCTTTAAACATAAATATAACTATAAATATAAATACGAAATATTAGATATATTAAATATAACACAATCACAATGATGAATATTTAATATACAAGAAAGGATTACCAACATATTGTCATTAAAAGGTTTCAGTCTCTTTCAATTTTTAGAGTATAAGAGTCCTATCCAATAATAACAATTAATGGTGATAAAATTATCTTATCTTTAGCACATATTCTTATTGTGATATGTGAAAGCTTAGCATATTACTTTTAAATTTTCAAAGTATAACAATCCAAGTAATATTAACAATTTTTTGGTGGTAAGGTTATCTTCCATTTAGCGCAAATATTTTTTCACATTTATGGCCGTTAAAAATTCATGTAATTATTTAACTCTATATCTAATTATTTTAGTTGTAATTGTACTATTTAATTAAAAATATATTTATGATCGCTCCCCAAAAACTCTCACCAAACACAAGGTAAGGAACTTGAAAAGGAAAGGATTCAAGTTCCATTCCTTTTCTTCTCACCAAACAGACTCTTAAAAATTTTGCGGGAATGCCATGTAATTTTGTAGGAGTGTCATCTTAAAAAAAAATTAGAAGGGAAAATTGGAAACCAAACATCTGCAATAGATTTTCCATAATTGGTGTGTTTACTTCATTATTGTATAGCTAGTTTTTTTACTCATGCGTTGCACGATGGCTATTACTTCTCAACTGATAAGTATCATTATCTTGTTGTATATGTTATTGGTGGTGCTATACCATATTGAGTTTTATGGACTTGATGATAGCACTTTTTTTTGACTTTATTTCATATGAAGTCACCTGAATTATATATACTTGAATGTTTTATGTGCAGTGTATCTTTTTTAATCTCATTAGTCAAGAAGTTTTATTTATTTTTTTGTTTCAAGATATTATATGGTTTGAAGCTGCGTGATTTTTTTTTTTAAGTTTAAAATGATTTTATGAAATAACCATATTGATGATGGGAGCAAATGAGAAAAAGAAAAACATAGTATTTTCGGTAATTTAATATTGTTTTTCTCAAACTTGGACTTTATTTTTAAAAGTACATCATATGGTAATGTGAAATTTAACGTGTGAAAAGTAATTCTGATATGAAATGTTCAATAACACATAAGATTTGTCATCTTCGCTGTCTATTAGTTACCAACTTCCCTTCTCAGATTAAGTAACCTGCAAAAGTAACATATATTATACTAAAATAGTGTTTAGTTGGAAGAAAATTGGTTTTCCCGGAAAATCATTTTCTGTGAAAAATATTTTTTCAAGGAAAACTAATTTTTATGTCACATTTTCCGTTGTTTGGCACAAGATAGATTATTTTCATGAAAAAAAAGGAAACATCAACTGAATTATTTATATTGTAAAAAATATTGACTGAATGGTTATAGTTGAGATAAATGTTGACCAAATGAAGGAATGTTGAGCATAAAAATTCATATTTGAGTTTTTTCAATACTTCCTCTTAGATAATTAAGTTTCAATCTAAATTGTTTAATTATTTTACCAACTAAAAATAACAACTGAATTGTTTAAGTAGCGAAAAATGTCGATTGAATTGTCTTGGCAGATAAAAATATCGACTAGATTAAGAAATATCGTGCTCAAAATTTGGATTTGATCATATTTTAGTATTTTCTATCAGATGATCAAGTTTTAATCCAAACTATTGAAATTGTTCTAGTGGTGAAAAATATTGACTGCACTGTTTAAAGGGCAACAAATGTCAATTGAATTGCTGTTGTGGAAAAAAAATTGACTAAATAAAAGAATATTAAGCGCAAAATCTGAATTTGATTATATTTTAATATTTTCTATTTGATAATCAAGTTTTAATCCAAACCATTGAAACTTTTTTAGTGGCGAGTCGATTGAATTGTTTTAGTGATAAAAAATGTCGATCAAGTTGTCGTGGTGGAGATAAAATCGATCAAAAGAAATTTGAGCTGAAAATTTAGATTTGAGTTTATTTTAATGTTTTCCATTAGATAGTTAAGTTTTGATCCAAACTGTTGAAATCAAATTTTGCACATAAATTTTAGTTGACCATTTCATTAAAGAGTTGAAGGAAGAAAATCAACTTCCTATCTTCTCAACAAGGAAATCATTTTTCTTCATTGGCGGGAAAATCATTTTGCATAGAAAATAGTTTTTCATCTTTTATTGTGCCAAACAACGGAAAACTGAAAAACTAAGAAAAATTATTTTTTCCCAAACCAAACACTACCTAAGTTAGGTTTTGATTTTTCATTTGTTCCCAACTACTTGTCATCAATGATGTGTTGTTAAATATGTGTAATGATTTTTTACATGTTTATACATTTATTAAAAAATATAAGATAATATTTTTGTATTTATTTGTACTTACCTACAAAGAAGTATTTCAATTGTGGACTTCTTCTATATTTTATCTGCGTGGAATTGCCTGCACAATATTGGAGGAATTTATTAATTGTTATTATTTTAATATTCGATTATATTTAATTCTAAGAATCATAATATATCATGGTCTTTATATAATTAGAACTAACATTTTGTAGGAGTTTGCCAATACTAAAAGATGTATAGTGCCAATTTGTTTTTTTTTAGGATAATTTATAGTAATGAAGTTATTTTGAGTGTATATATACCATTGGTAAGTTGTTGAACACTTCCTCGTAGACAGTGCTTCTTGTGTGTCCTTCATAGTGTTTATTGTCATGTTTAATGGTAAACTTAAAACCCTCTAGTGAAGTCACCCGTAATGCTGCACTTCAGTTGTCCATGACTTAATGCTGATTTGGAAGGTAAATTCCTATATATTTCAGTAATTGTCCTTGTCTTTTATTTATAGACATTGCATAGCAAACATGAATAGTATTTTGCCTTCTTATTAATACAAATGACCACTTTGCCTCAAATGAGTGCAAAACAATTCTAAGGATTGTAACTTTCATTTTGAAGTTGATTGAGAAAAGAATAAGATTCTTTTATTTTAGCCAACTAATGCTTGTTAGGACTCATTTTATATCCTTCCACAACTAAAAATTATATGGGGACACAAATTTTCTTTTTGATCAAATAATGACATAAACTTAGATGAGATACTACAAAATTAAGTCCCTATTTATACTAATTATAAATTAAGATAAACTATAGAGTAAAATGAGTAATTGTCGGGATAATGAGGTAATTAATTTTAAAATCTAACATATAATATAAATTAAAGGTGAGCATTAAAATGACACAATGAGGTAATTTAACAAAGGTTATATAATATTAAAGATGGACATTCAAATGAAATAATAAGATAATTTACCAATAAGAATAAATTAGCAAAAGATTAGTTGGTACATGTGAGACCAAATGTCAAATTCACAGGGTCACAAAAGTTTCGGTTTTTTTCCATAGATATTCCTATTGGTTTAATTGTATTTATTATGCATGCACTTACTTCAAATGTCCATTGCAAACTAATCCAATAATTTAACGGCACCTTTAATATTATTTAATAGTGATGATGGTCCTTCCCATTATTTGACGCATGATGTGGATAGAAATAGAATTTGATTAATTACTCTCATGATCAACAAAGCATGAAAAAATCGTTGACAGTAGTAAGAAAAATACAGATAAGTATTTGATCTTGATCTTTTCTCTTTCGTGTATAATTATTTATAAAAAAAATCAACAAAGAAAAATGAAAAAAGTTCAACAAAGAAAGAAAGAAAGAGAGAATAATAGCAGATGAAGAAATTTAACTACAATTTGAATTTAGGAAAACTTTTAACATTCTTTTTTGGGGAGGGGAGGGGAAGGGGAGTACTACTAATTTATGAAATCAATTATGGCCTATTGTGGGAATATAGACAAGCTACTCTTATATATTAATTTACCTATTAAATTTGAATTTAAATTTGTTAAAAGAACTAATTATACTATGCGATTTTTGGGCGCAAAATATAATCTCAAGTGAAATATAAATGGAATAAATCCTGAAACTTTTTTTTAACATCATGAATGTAAGTTACAAATGTGAAAAGAAACTAAGTATTGTACCAACTTAAAGTAGTTGTAAGCAAAACCCACAATCACATTAAGGTCCTACTATATTTCATATTATCCAAATCCAATTATGGAACATGCTTAAGTAATAAAGCTTTATAATATGCTAAATAAGCAGCTCAATCAGTATTAAAGTGTAAACTCATGATATATTTAGTCAAAAATAAATATATAAAAATAAATATATCTACATTTAGATGTCCAATATATACTCACCTCAAGAATAATGTCTAGCATACTTCAATTTTTTTCTTGGGTAACATCTAAATAATTTCTTTGGTCTATAGTTAAATTTTTAAAGACAAAATTCAATTACTAATTAGTTATAACATATGAGAAAAGAACATTAAATTTAATTAAAATGGCATTGATAACCTACATCCATCTTAATTACATGGTAGAAGTCTTTTATGTTGCTATTCTACGTGGCATTCCTATCCCATGTGACATCCTAGATAGCATCATATATGGCATTCCACATGTCGCTCATATATGAGTTCAATCCAACTTTTAATAGATGTATATGATGCCCTAATTTTTGTAACATAAGAATGATCTTAACAATGCAATATAATGAATTATCATAGTTAAACATTGTCTTTTTTTTTGGGGGGGGGGGAAGAGAATCTTTCAAATTGTAATTAACTTTATAAAATCTTTTTTGTTTGGGAAAAAAATCTTCATACATAAATCATAATTAATCAACTTGTATTTAAAAAAAAATAAAGACTACTAACTAAGGTACAAATTTTGTGGAAGTATCATGTGTTATAAATCTAAAAGGGTTTATTTTATTTTAATATGTATGTAGATTGTATTCCATAAAGAAATTAGAAAATTAAATACGTTGAGAGATTGACTTATCTAAAAAGGGGAAATCCTGTTAATTTTGTACCTTAGTTTTAAGAATCTTACTCCGAAAATCACGGGTATAAAATTATCACGTCAGTAATTTCTGATTCTTTTTTTACGGCGAGGAAAAAAGGGAGAGCGAGTCAGGAACTCAGGATGGCCATGTAAATTGTGAGAGGGCGCACCGGGTCAGACTCACTCTTGGCTTAAAACGTGTATCAGTGTTTTCAGTCTTTTCCCCTTAAAAAAAAAAAGTAAATGCCAACTAATAATCACTACTACCGATGACAGAAAAAGGTAAACTCTTCCAACGAGAAAGAAAATAAAATCGCTAAAATAGGTCCGAGCCATTGATATAAATAGCCAGATTCCCCCAAATTTTAGAGAGAGAAAGGGGGCGACCCTCTTTTTACAGAAGAGAGATAAGCGAAACCAAAACCCTATTGGTAGAGCGAGAAACTCTCAACCACAGAGAGACAACGACGCTTCTTCTTCCTCCTCTTCCAAAGCCACAGCTGCAAGTTTCATACGCTCGTAGACAGAAACTCGGTGATCACGAGGAGAGAGATTTTGAACCTGATTTGAGTTTTTTTGAGGAAGATGATGATGGAGTTGTCGCCTTGTTTGAATGAATTTGATAAGCTTCTTTTTCGTATGGACACTCCTAGGTACGTCGCCAAATCCCTAATTTTTCAGATTTTAATTTCGTTTAGGTTTTTCTGTCCTCCTGATATCGGAAATTTTCGTGATTAAGATGTGTAAATTGCGATTTTGGCTACGTTTTTGGGGTAATTCTTGAGTTTTCGGCGATTTTAGTTGAGTTTTCTTGTGATTTTGGGTGTAGTGAGTGGTTAATTTCAAATCAGGGCTCACACAGTCACACATTGCTTGGAGCCGACGATACTTGATTTTCCTTGACCTTTCAAAAGCAATCTAATCTCTCACTTTCTCTGTAATGAATAAATGATGCACTGCCGCACCGACCACCGACTGCTGCTGTTCACACCTTCAAATTTTTTTGAATTTTGAAAATCACAAAAATTATACTCCGGAAATTAGGAAAATATTATTTTGAATTTGAATTTTTTGAATTTTATTCGAAATAGTAGTTTGAATTTTTTTGAGAGACTGACTCTTCTGCCATGCTTTTTGTACAGAGTGGCTATTGACAATGCCGTTTGCCCTGATGCCACAGTTGTCAAGGTGAGCTCATCTGTTCAGACTCTTTCCCCTTAATTACGCTAATTAACCCCCAATTAGTCCTTTAATTGAAGTTAATTTGTTGGTGTTAACTATGTTAATTTTTGATAGGTTGATAGCGCTAGAAAACATGGGATCCTTCTAGAAGCAGTTCAAGTGATTACAGATTTTAATCTTTCCGTTAAAAAGGCTTATATTTCCTCCGATGGAAGATGGTTCATGGATGGTGAGCTCTCTAATTACTTGCTTTTTACTAATTAATCCCCCTGAAACCTCTATTATTTTGATTTCTGTGGTCAATGTTCATTTGCAAATTAATCTCCTTAATTCTTCTGTTAATTTGGAATGTTATTTGTGATTAATGCACTTTTGGAAAATAATTACCAAAACTTAATCCGGTTCTTAATTATGCTGGGTGCAGTTTTCCATGTAACTGATCTTAACGGAAACAAACTGAAGGACGAAAGCGTAATCAGCTACATGGAACAGGTAATTTTGGCAGCAAATGCCAGCTTTAAATGCCGATTTTTTAACTGGTGATTCATTTCGTTCTTGAAAACTGATAGTGATTCAATGTTTTGGATAATTAAACAGTCACTTGGGAGCATCCATTTCACAAAATCCTGTGAATACAAAGGGCTAACGGCACTGGAGCTAACAGGCACAGACAGGGTAGGCCTGTTATCAGAAGTATTTGCAGTATTAGCCGACATGCACTGCAATGTGGTGGATGCAAAAGTGTGGACTCACAATGGCCGGATTGCCTCTCTCATATATTTAAAGGACTGTGATTCTGGGTGTCAAATTGAGGATTCTCAGAGGATAAGAAAGATCGAGTCCAGATTAAGGCCAGTGCTTAAGGGGGATAACGATATAAGGAGTGCGAAGACCACGGTCTCAATGGCAGTTACTCATACAGAGAGGAGGCTGCATCAAATGATGTTTGCTGATCGTGATTATGAGAGGACTGCATCTACCAGCCCGATGATATACGATACCCCAGATGTCACAGTTCAGAATTGGACTGAGAGGGGGTACTCGATTGTGAATATCCAGTGCAAAGATCGGCCTAAGCTGCTTTTTGATGTCGTGTGCACATTAACAGACATGGAATATGTAGTTTTTCATGCCACTGTCCAGACTCAAGGCAGCCGAGCATATCTGGTATGCTTTTTAATTCATGCCACCCTTGTTGGTTTGGATGGCGTGGTCATATCAGGTTTGATTAATTTGGTCTATGTGATTGTGTCTCAGGAATTCTATATCAGGCACAATGATGGAACCCCAATTGACTCTGATGCTGAAAGGCAAAGGGTTATCCAATGTTTACAAGCTTCCATCCAGAGAAGAGCATCTCAGGTATAACCTGGTTCTTTTAATCTCATTATAGACATTGCTAATTGAATTGTAATTTCTGTGAAATCACAATAACTGATGCGATTTGTCTTGGCAATTGCAGGGTGTAAGGCTAGAACTATATGCCAAGGATCGTCGATGTTTACTAGCAGATGTAACCCGAACATTTAGGGAGAATGGATTAAATGTCACGAGGGCCGAGATCTCTACAACCGGGGACATGGCCCTCAACATCTTTTACGTGACAGATGCAGAGGGCTATCCCGCAGATCCAAAGACAATCACAGCAGTCCAGGAGAAAATCGGGGCAGATTGCCTAAAGGTGAAGGAGCTACCTTTGATCAATCAACAGAAAACGGGAAGGAGCGAGGCCGGAGTTGGGGTTGGTGGGGCCATGCTGCTATCATCACTTGGGAGCCTAGTAATGAAGAATCTATACAACCTGGGGTTGATCAGGTCATATTCTTAAAGGGTACTCAAAGGCAAAAATCTGTTGGGTGGGGGAGGTGCACTTCCAGAACTTTAGCATATACCTTGCTTCTGAGTTGGGCTAACTTGTTCCTGTACATAAGAAATATTATTTAGTTAATAGTTGAGTAGCATTAGGAATAGAACAGTGGAGAAGAGGGTAGATTTGGTAGTTGGTATAATTGTAGTTGGGGTTTAGTTGGCTGAGAAAAGGAGGGGGAAGTTTGCAGAAAAGGATTGAAGGGAAAGGGACCAAGTGGACCAGTTCAAAAGTTGGCAAGAAATTTGAATGAAGAAGAGGGAAAACTAAACCTGGAATTTGGAAAGGGCCAAAGGGTGTTTGAAAGGGAGGATGAGGATGCCCCCCCAAAAAGACCACTTTTTAGATTAGGGATTTGTCTATGTGGATGTGGGATAGGGAGAAAATTAGGTACGTGTTGTTGGGGGTCGGAAAAATTGGGTTGATACGGCATATATCTTTGTACATATATGTGGTTTGTTTGTTTAGTTCAAATGGTTGACTAGTTTTGTTCCTTGAAATTGACTTGGTTTTTCCTCTATTCTGTCCTTGTGGGGCCCTTGGTTGAACATGGCTAAAGAAAATTGGGAGTTGTTTAATGTTCTAGAGTGTGAACTTTTTGGTGAATCATTGTGGGTCATTGGTGGGTGCGCGTTGAATTTCACTTTGGATTTCAAATTACTGTATTGTAGTAGTCAAGCCTAAAGTGATTATACTCGAATGCATCTAGATGGATTTCCTGAGCTAAGCATATCTTTAAAGTCCTTCAGGGAAAGACTTTGCAGTCAATTTCTATTTTCTATCCCGTTAGGCTAAATTTGATTTTATTGAAAAGCAACGTAATCAAACCCACTCAATACTCAAAGGTGCTTATGTATGTATTTGATAAAATTAGTTGTTTTGTTAGTTGTTAGTTGTTTTACAGTTATTAAATGCGATCATTATTGGTTAGTGGTTAGCTGTTCAACTAGCGCTTTAAAATAAATTTATTTCGTAAATGTAGTTGTTGAAGTTGTAAATTTATATAAAATAACTAAAAATGGTACAATAAATAAAGATTTTTAGTAAATAAAAAGAAAAAAATTATAATTTGCAATGCAACTACTAGGTAGAGGTTATGCTACTTTCATTAACTTTTGAAAAACACTACATAAGTCTCTAATTATTATTTCACCAATTACTTTATTGAATACTTTTAAATAGTAGTCCATAATACTTTGACTACTATAAACCATTTACTTCTACTTCAGCATTGATTACCAAATACAGCCTATGGCATAAAATCTAAAGAGAGAATAGGTGAATAAAGAAAGGTAGAGAAAGAGGAAAATCTAAAGAGAGAATTGGTGAATAAAGAAAGGTAGAGAAAGAGGAAGGTCATTATGCCCTGTCGAGAGTGAATAACTAGGACGGTGTGTCAGGTGCATAGCTGTTATCCCACTAATGAATTTTTAGAATGTTCTGCGCATTGCTGTCTTATTTTGTCTGAACTTATTCTGAATTGAACTTATCTGAACTTGTTCTGAAATTATTTAGTGAACTTATTTACTGAAGTTATTTACTGAACTTATTTTGAACTTATTCTAAACTTATTAAGCACAAATTTATGAACTTTTTTGCTGAAATTTTTCTGAACTTATTTGCTGAATTATTATGAACTTATTTTAAAATTATTTACCAAACTTATTTTAAACTGAACTTATCTGAACTTTTATTCTTCAAAAAATAAGTCGAAGAGAACATGACCTTAATTAGGTTATTTTCTTTCCATTTGCATGTAGTTTAACGTTTGTCTTTTTAGGGGTTTTGTTTTTTGGGATCTCTTGGTGATCTTTAAGTATTTTCAGTCTTATACTATGGTCTAAGACTTATTGTCTTATCGCCTTCCAGAAATAATAATCAAACTTTAAGAAAAAGAAATGGTTTTTAACTTGAGAAAAAGACTTTGTTTGGTTAGTTGTTAACTATTAGTATTAGTTGTTAGCTGATTGTATTAGTAATTTGACTTAGTTGATTGTACTAACTGTTTCTAGAAAAAGTGTTTTGTAAAATTATTAAATGTTTCTAACAATGCTATTTGATAAAATTTCCCCTTTGCCCTTTAACTTAGTTTCAATACTTTTTTCGAACATAACAGTCTTTACAAATTGCATATTTATTTTTCTTCTCAATATAAATTTAAGGATTATGTGATCTATAAAATACATTCATAACTTTACGCAAGTTTGGTTATGACTCATGACAATATTTTTCTCCATTGTAACTTAATTTTCTTTAAGTAATACTTGAACTTTATGTGACAAGAAATACGAAAAGAAACCCTACTTTTCAAAGATCAAATCCCTTATCTCAATCCAACCCACACTAAATAAAGGAAGAAGAAGAGAGAGGCACGGGGAAAAAAAAAGATCAAACAGTTTAAGACTTGAAGTAAATCGTCTAACCCAAGCCTTTTTTCAACCCCGACTAATTGTTGAAAATAGAAGAAAAGACAGCCACACTATGAAGCTATGAGAGAGGGTGATTGAGAGAAGGTTACGAGAGGATGTAGAGTTTTCAGAGAACCATTTTGGTTTCATGCCAGGCAGGTCCACCACTGAGGCGATCTACCTCCTCAGAGGGCTCATGAGCTTGTTCAGGGATAGAAAGGTGGATCTCCACATGGTGTTCATTGACCTGGAGAAAGCGTATGATAGAGTCCCAAGTGAGGTTTTATGGAGGTGTTTGGAAGAGAAAAGTGTGTCGCCCGTGTACATTCGAGCAATTAAGGATATGTAGGAGGGAGGGCGGACGAGTGTTAGGACTCCGGGAGGGATCTCCAATGACTTTCCTGTTAGTATGGGCCTACATCAGGGCTCCGCCTTAATTCCGTTTCTTTTCTCATTAGTTTTGGATGATCTCAGTAGAGGTATCCAGGACGAGGTGCCTTGGTGCATGATATTTGCAGATGACATCGTTCTTATCGATGTGACCAGGCAGGGGTTGAATGACAGTTTGGAGAGTTAGAGGCATACGTTGGAGGCTAGGGGCTTTCGGTTAAGTAGATCGAAAACGAAATACCTCCATTGTTGTTTCAGCGGAAGGATAGAAGAGGGGGGAGAAATCATACTAGACGGGAGGGCGATACCGAAGGTCGCTAAATTTAAGTATCTGGGCTCGATTATCCAACAGAATGGGGACATTGATGAGGATATTAGCCAGCGGATAAGAGTGGACTGGAAAAAGTGAAGTCAGCGTCAGGGGTGCTGTGTGACAAGAGAGTGCCCCTGGGATTGAAAGGCAAAGTCTATCGGATGGTAGTTAGACCGGCTGTTCTCTATGGATCGGAGTGTTGGCCTCTAAAAAAGATGCAGGTCTAGAGGTTGATGGTAGCTGAGATGAGAATGGTCAGGTGGATGTGTGGTTTTACGAGATTGGACAGAATTAGGAATGGAGTAATCAAGAGCTTAGCGAGAGTGGGTCCCATAGAGGAGAAGATGAGGGAATCGAGGCTCAGATGGTTCGGCCACGTAAAGAGGAGAAGTGTGGCCGCTCCAGTGCGGAGGTGTGAGATGATCGAGCCCCCCGGTGGAAAGAGAGGGAGGGGTAGACCGAAGAAGAGCCTAGAAGAAGTGGTTCGAGAGGACTTGAGAGTTGTCGGTCTGACGGAGGACATGGCTCGGGATAGGAGGCTGTGGCGGGATAGGATTAAGGTCTCTGATTGTAGGAGATCGGCTCCGTAGGTGGCAGCAACTTCGGTGGCGTGGGGCGGGTAGGGTTTTTGTCGTGCTTGTCTGCAAGTCGTGCTTTTCTGGGATGTGACGGCATCAAGTGACTCTGGTTTGTTGAGGTATGTCTCCGCTCCCTCTTTATTTGCTTTTCGGAACCTTTTCTCATCCTCGGTAAATGGTTTTGCAATCGTTTTCTCTTTAAACTTTTTTTACAGAACTGTTTTGTGGGTCTTATGGAATCAACCTCTCTATGAGTAGGAATACCAATAGATGTAAGGTTGCCTACAGTTGGATCTTCTCAGACCCCGCGAAAGCGGGACCCACACTGGGAGTTTGTTGTAAAAGAAAAGACAGCCAAATAATGAATAAATTAATAAATACATGGAGTTGGCTCTGATAGCTAAAAGTGATTCAATAGAAAATAATATGTTTTTGTTATCAATGAAATTTGAAGTAATTTTGTGAAAATAATTATGGTCAATATGATCATTTTCATTGTACACAGTAATAAGTTAAGTGAAAAAGTTATTCTAAAGAACTTTTTGTAAAAGAGTTTTTTGAACATAAAAAACTAATGCGAAAAGCTCAGTAACCAAATATTTAAATTAGTTTTTTTATCAAGGTCACACAGCTAATGATCCCAAAAAGAGTTTTTAATCCCAAAAAATTCTTTGTCAAATAACTCCAAAGGTTGTTGATGCAAGGGAGGAGGGAAGAAAGCTCTATGAATTTGCGTTATACGCGCTTTTCCCTCACCATTGTCTTATAAAATTAAGTTGTTCTGGGATTGACAAGTGACATTTCACCATGGACTTTATTTTTTTCATTTCTTTTGTTCGTTTAAATGTCACGTGCCAAGTGTCATTCATAACATTGACTTTTAATGCAATATTAAATGGTGCTTAACGTAGAATTAACATGTTTTATAGACACAAGAAAATACTGTTATGATACATTCTTTTTACACTAATTTTGAATGAGATGATTCTCTTAATTTTTTTCTTTTTTTGGGATTACTCGGCCTCTATTTTATTAGAATTGAGTTACCATTGGTCTATAAGGGAATAAAGTTCTCTCATTACAATTTATTTTTATTTATAAAACTTGCAGCTAAGGTTTACTTAAAAGGAATTAGTATCAAATTACTTGAACCAACTCGTGTTGGTATAATTTCGTCAATTACATCACAAGATTAATACTTTTTAACTTAGTGATTAGCACTAGTGAGTGCTGATAAGAACCGATGAATATCGATCAGTGCTAATGAGTGCCATTGAGTGTTGAAATTGAATGGAAAAATAAGACTATGTGTTGATCAGTGATAAATACTTATGATAAGTACTTATAATAAGTTAAAAAGAACAAGGTTATAATTTTGTAAACTACTTCATGCCAAGCAAGCTTTCTAAACTGAAGTTTTGATACAAATTTAAGTAAAAAATTTCTTTCTTACAATCTTCTAAATTGCATCATGCAAACAAGCTTTCTAAACTTTGTTTCTATTCAAATTTGATTCAAATTCAAGTAAAGGCACATTAACTCATGATCATACGAACCATGAAATTAACTTAGCATTCAAGAAACACTCATCAACATCAGTTAGTCTTCATCAGCAATAAGTTATTTATGATAAGTTGAATATAATAAGTCCACTTTATCATATACGGTCTTAATAATAATTAGAGTCAAGTAAATAAATAAAAATTTCTTTTTTTTATATTCTTCCTGAATTTGACAAATTTTCAAGGATTGGGGTAGTATATTGTAACTAGTAACTTCAAATATTATTATTTTCATTTTCAATTGTTTATATAAAGGTTTTTGTATCGATCTTAAGATTTTATTAGATTTCATTTTCCTTTTTTTTACTGCAATTTTTTTATTTATTTAAAAACTTCATCAATTAAACTAATTAACTCTTACATTGGAATTGTTTGGATCAGGAAGGCAAAGTAATATTTATTCATTCCCCAATACATAATTATAACTCCATTAATCGATGTCATAAAAAACCAGGTGGCGCAACAACCCAAATCACGTCATTAGTCTAATTAGATCGTCTTCCATTACAAACATAAAGGCTCGAATGCAAATATTCTCAAATTGGACTTGGTAAGATTTTATTTTTTTTTTTAACTCAACAAATTATCTAAGCTCTTTCTTCATTGGTTTTGAATTTTTTTTTTCTTTTTTAAAGAAAAAATCATTTTTATTTTCTTTTTTTAATGAAAAATCTTTAAAAATCGCTGTCACTATCAATATAAATTGAACATCTTGCATTCTTGATCCCTTCATCCAAGGCAAGTGGATGTACCTCAACATCAGTACATCACCTTCAAATTGGTTATGGATCTTTCGAAATTGGAAATATCACCGCAATTTTACTTTTACAGTTCATCCGAGCAATAATCCAAACAAAACTTATACTATACTCTTACGAGTACATACTCCTATAAGCTCCATTAGCGCTAGATATTAAAAATTATTTAGATGACAAATACACGTTGGAAAAACATATATATATGACAGATGAGAGTACACATTTCTAGGTGTATGATATACATTATCTAATCAAAACTTTATGTTAAATTATTTACCACTTATGGTGAAAAGAATTTATCACCTGTAATGGAAAAAAAGTTTTCCTTTAGTAATTTACTTCATCAGTGACAAACATTTATCAACAATGGTGAAAAAAAAAATCATTAGTTATTTTATACGCATAAAACAAAACAAATATTGCCAGAAAATTTGACATTACGCTGTATTAGTTAGGGGAGCTTATCAATGAGAAGTAAAACAAGAAACCATTCAAACTGCAAGATGAAAGGGATGCATGGCTAGACATTTTGATTTGTCCCCTCCGGAAAGATAGAGACTTCAACATTTGCACACTTTTCACATATGAACAGTGGAGAGAGCAGTTTCTTGCAAGCTATTTCAAAAAGTCTATACCGTACTTATAAGAATACAATCATGTTTGGCAAACAGCTGTTAGCTATTTGTATTAACTATTAGTTATTAACTGTTTGAGTTAGCTATTTGTTGAAAAACTGTTTGGTAAAATAAACTATTTTTTATAAAGTTATGAGACAAAAAGCTAATTCTTCAAAAAGCTCATGGAATTAGCTTTTTCAAATTAGCTTTTCGGACCCGAAAAGCTATTTTAAAAAACTCTTTCACCAAACACCCAAATTAACTTTTTTACTTGGTCAAAAAGCTAATTTTAATAAAAAAAGTTCTTTTCAGCCAAAAAACTCTTCAAAAAACTCTTTGCCAAACAAGGCCTACATACTTTTACAAGCTAAGTCACTGCTACATATTATTAAAAGTTATTTATATGACAGAATATATTAGACAAATATGTATATATATAATAAGTTAGAGTACATACTCCCATTATACACATTCCTGTCATTTCATTCTTTGTACAAAAATATTGGATTTGATATTTGATAAGGATGTTTAGGAAGGGAATTCTTCTTCGTTTCTCCTTGAAGATTTCCCCAGTATGACGTCAACTCGGCCTAGATGATATAAGAATATGCTCTTAAATATCCATTATGCTGCAGGATATTTTTCCTGTATTTAATTTTTTGTCAGTCAGATGTGGTTTTCTCTTTTAGGTTTTACTATTTCTAAATAAATTATAATTACTATGTGAAATCTTGATAGAGTATCTTTCTTAAGAAGTAGAGGTTTTTTTGGTGGGGAAGGAGGGTCAATTGGATACATCCCTTTTACGAACAATAATAAATCCATTTTTATAATGATAAAACACCAATCGGAAAAAAGGAAATTTTTGTAATTAAGGACTAATTAAAAGAGTCAAAGGTGATTCGGACAAGCTGACCGACACGATTAACAATTCGAGAATGACACAAAATTAATTGGATTTGGGTATAAATTTTCAACCCGTTTAATTAAAATGGGTTGACACATTTAAGCCATTTAATTAAATAAGTTAAGCTCAGGTCTAGATTTTTGACATAAAAAAATAACTATTTAATCTGTTTGATTAAATGGGTTAAACAAGCCAACTTATTTTTTCATTTTTATCTGTTTACCTTTTTATTAGATAATGAAGAATATAAAAATTAAAAAAAATATGAATTATGATGAATCAGTGGAGTTTTAGCGAGTAATTGTTTAATGATATGTAAACTTAATTTTTAACGCTATATAATTAGATATTAATTGAAAATATTAAATACGTAGATCGGTAGATGGATGATTGAGTGACTGAAGTTAACCCGTTTATCTTCAACAGGTGAATTAGGTCAAGCCATTTAAAATTTAAATAAATATAAATTAATATTTTTTAACTCATTTAATAAATTACTTAGAATTAAATCGAAAAGTTCTCAATATGTTTAAATTCAATACGAATACAAATTTGATATGATTTGATGCATTGTCAAGCTTTAGTCAAAGGATCAAAAAGACAAAGGTGGGAGCACTAACTAAAGGATGAATCCACAGTGGAATATGAGACTACTAACACAGAAATCCACAGCCCGGAAACAAAAGCGTGCCATTGGATGGGGAAATGTTTTTTCCATCCATATGGCCAACCCAAACATCCCCCATTATTGATGTCATCCAAAACTTTTAGCATATCACATGATTTCAAAGCATGTTTATGTAATTATTATCAGATTAATTCCGCACTCTCATTCTGTTAAGGGATTGGGTTATTTGTGAGGTTGAGTTGCATTCATGTACTAATATTTATCTTTTATCTTCTATTATAATATATGTTCTATAATAATATTATTAATATTTTTATTTTTAAAAGTCTATTAATGATAAATCATTGCAACTAATCACTACGATACTAAATCACTAGTGGTTCCATCTTTTATGATGACATCCTAATGAAGAATGTATTAGGAAAGTACATTTTGGGACATGTTCTTATCGACTTATCGTTAACTTTGAATAATTTTCAATATTATTCAACACAACTTAACATATGTCTTTTAGCACAGTTCAATAAAATGCAATATAATGGAACAATATTTATCACAATTCAGTACAATTCATCTGTATTGATATCAATAACATGATTCGAAATAATTCAACATGATTTAATACTGTTCAGTATATTTCAATAATTTTTAATATACTTCAGCATGTTTCAAGAATTACCAACAAACTTTCCATACATTCAAAAGCTTTTAACACAATATTGCTAGAATTTTTCGTAAAATGTTTTATATCTTTTACAGAAGATATTTGTAACTTTTATTTTATGGAATATTCAATGTAAAAAAAGAAAGAAAAAACAGACTGTATGTACGGTGGACAGGCTGGAGTGGCTTAGCTGGCATCTCAGATTTTACTGTCTTCGAGAGAGAGAAAGAGGGGGGTCTATCACGTGCTGTGCAGGTGTAGGTCTTCTAAGACTCTCTTTTTCTCTGATTGGCTCGTTCTTTTATGGTTGTTGACTTTGACCAGTAGTTCCCCACTTCCCTCCGCCAGTTCACATGGGACAGTGATGTCCTTTTATCTTAAAATTAGTTATAAAATCAAGAAAAATAAAAAAGAGAAACAAAGGCAGGTACTAGCCGTTTGCTATGGAACATTAAGTGGGACAGGGGCCTCTTTTTCCCTTTTTTTTTTTTCTTTTTGGGTTGGCTGAATCATTTGGTCAGGAGCTTTTAATTTTGACGTATTTGTCTTTTTGATGACGAAGGCAACAACTTTATTATGGGTTTTCATGTATTTAGTTGATTGGAATAAAATTCGAGCATTTGCTTATAAAGGTTAAAAAGTTATAGGTCCAGTTTGATAAAGAGTTTTTTGATCAAAAAGAGTTTTTTTGATCAAAATTAGCTTTTTGATCAAGTAAAAAAATTAGTTTAGGTATTTGGTGAAAAACTTTTTAAAAGAATTTTTTGGGTCCAAAAAGCTAATTTGAAAAAGCTAATTTCATGAGCTTTTTGGAAGAGTTTTTTTTTGAAGAATTAGTTTTTTGTCTCACAACTTTGTTTTTTTTGAAGAATTAGTTTTTTGTCTCACAACTTTGTCAGAAACAGCTAATTTCACCAAACAGTTTTTCACCAAACAACTAATTCAAACAGCTAATACAAACAGTTAACTCAAACTGCTAGCAGCTAACAGCTAATACAAATAGCTAACAGAACAACTAACAGCTGTTTGTCAAACAGGGCCATAAAATCTATCTAAAGAGCGTGGATGGTGTGATCATCAAAATTACAACATAATCAAAATATAAATATGAAAAGGTAAATGATAAGCATTGTCTCAGGGCCGATAAATAAGCCTCATTAAATACGAGTATAAAATAGAATCCTATTTAACACATGCTTAGAGAAGCAAAAAATAATTACCATGATTAATTGTCTCTGAAGACAATTTTTGTACTATTACGAAAATATCCTCCTAGTTTATGAACCGAACTTTCTTCCCTTTGACATTTCCTCTCTCCCTCCGTTATTCACCAGAATCACCACATACGTCAACCCTAGGCCCTGATATTTTCCTATGTCCTCCTCCATTCTATTATGTTTACACATGCTTTTTTTCTTTTTCTTTCTTTCTTTCTTATTTTTTCCCCCATGCCTTTGACCTATACCCTTATCCCCACCAAGGCCATCATCAAACACCATCGCCATCGAAGATTCCAGAGCAGTGCCAAAAATTTCTCCACCTTCGACTAGCCTTTATTAGTAACCCATATTCAGAAGGCTTCGAAATCCATTTTCTTTCTCGTCATGCAGGCATTGCCCCGGGAATATCATGTAACGAGATCAATATGAAAAAGATAAATGTGAATAAAAAACAAGTATTTTTTAAGAAGATGTAAAAGTTTTCAATTGCTCCACTATTTATAACCTGTTGAATTAGGCTATGATAATATGGACTTGGAGTTACATATAAATATAATAATAATAATAATAATAATAATAATAATAATAATAATTTAATTAGTATAGACAAAGCAAAAATATGGTGTACAATTTCCAGAAGCAGTATTAAAAGATGATCATTCTTCTTGTCCATAGTTTCCTTTTAGTTATTTATTTCTATCCAAATTCGGTTATTGGTAACCGATGGATAAGTTTGTTTGGCTGTCTATCCTAATTAATATTATGTGTTTGGATATAAATACGATCCAACATGTGCTTAATTTTTTACTAACTCCTTTTAATCAATCTCCTAAAAATTATTGGAAGAAACTCTCTCGAATTTGCTAATTGAGAGAGTTGCAACTTTGAATTATCCCAGAAGTGTATTTGCGAGAACCCTTCACCATACTTATAGTGGGGCCAAATAACACTTTAAATGTTATCATGATTCCATTTTTTTTTTTAATAAAAATCATACCCACCGTCGTATCAATTTAAAGTGTTATTTGTACAATGGAGCTTGGATCACAAACCGCCCTGTCTTCAGTGAATCAAGGCTTTGTTAAACTGGAACAATTTGATGGTACAGATTATAGGAGATGGAAAGATCAAATGATCTTTTTATTGACTGCTTTGAAAATCCACTATATTTTTGGACCCAAATCTTCCAGGAATTCCAGAAAAGAAAGATGGTGAAGATGCTGGATTGGAAGAACTGCGAAGGAAGCGCTAGGAAGATCAATTGCTGTGTAGGGATCACATTCTGAATCGCCTATATGATCATTTATATAATCTTCATATATTCATCCACCCAGTCACTTGCGACAATTTGGTCCTCATTGGGGACCAAGTATACCAATGAAAAACAAGGGACAGATAAGTTTCTCATTATGCAATATTTTGAATTCTCTATGGTTGATGAAAAGCCTGTCATGGATCAAGTTCATGATTTGCAAGCCATTGTAAATCGACTCAAGAATCTAAAAGTTGAGATTTCCGAGTCATTACAAGTAGGGGCGATTATTTCAAAATTGCCATCTACTTGGAATAATTATAAGAAAAAGTTGTTGCATACTACTGAGAATTTATCCTTAGAGCAGATTTTAAAACATTTGCGAATTGAAGAGGAAACTCGAGTTCAATTCAAGAAATAGATGTTTGGAAAGTCTGACTCTAAGGTTCATTATGTTGCTGAAAATTCTCGTAAGAATGCAGGAAAGAAAAGGAAGAACTTTCAGGGAGAAGCCTAAAAAAACAAAAAGACAAAGCAAGATGTAGCGAAGAAGTGTTACTATTGCAAGCAATTCGGCCGCTTTGTTAGAGATTGTCCTGTGTTGAAAAAGAGGAAATAGGATGCTGCAAACAGAAAGAACAATGATGGTAATTTAGTTAATTCCATCGAGAATCAAACCACTGATGAGATAATAGCCATGATCTCTGATCTTTACATTGGCATGATTTCTAAGTTAAACATGGCTATACTTGGTAATTCTAATGATTGGTGGTATGATTCTGGTGCAAGTGTTCATGTTTGCAAGAACAGGGCTCATTTTAAAGAGTACAAAGAGGCCAATAATGGAAGAAAAGTATTGATGGGAAACCACAATACCGCCAAAGTGCTGGAAACGGGAAGTGTAGAGATCCAATTCACTTTTGGAAAGAAAGTTACACTTGTTAATGTTCTTTATGTTCCCGATATGAGGAAAAACTTAGTTTCCGCTGATTTGCTTTGTAAAAGTAGGCTTAAGGCTATACTTGAGTCTAACAAATTGATCTTGTCTAAGAATGGTGTCTTTGTAGGCAAGGGATATTCATGTGATGGGATGTTTAAGTTAAGTATCAATAATATGATGAATGCTTCTGCTTATGTTGTTGGATGTTCTTAATTTTTTTGGCATGAACGTTTAGGGCATGTTAATTTTAGATCTCTAAAATTTATGTCCAAACATGGTTTGATTAATTGTGATAATCATGAGACAAAAACATGTGAAATTTGTGTACAAGCCATTACCTTTTCCTATATCACAAAGAAACTCTGCAATTCTTGATTTGGTACATTTCGATATTTGTGAAATGAATGATACTTTAACAAGAGGTGGAAAAAGGTATTTTATTACATTTATAGATGATTGTTCTAGATACACTTATGTTTATCTCATGAAGACCAAAGATGAGGCATTTGACATGTTTAAAATCTATAAAGCTTTGGTTAAAAATCAAACTGGAAAGAAAATTAAAATCTTTCGAACTGATAGAGGAGGGGAATATTTTCCTACTGAGTTTTCATCTTTTGTAAAGTGAACAGGATGATACATCAAAAATTTGCCCCTTATACACCCAACAAAATGGCTTAGCGGAAAGGAAAAATAGAACATTGACAGAAATGGTAAATGCCATGATTTTGAATGCTAAATTGGCAATTAATTTGTGGGGTGAAGCTTTACATGCTGCGTGTCATATGCATAACAGAATACCTTCAAGAAAATATAAAGTCTCACCTTATGAAGTATGGAGAGGAAGAAAACCCAATCTTCATTATATAAGAGTATGAGGTTGTGTTGCATACTATAGAGTGCCTGATCCTAAAAGATTAAAATTAGGACCAAGAGCCATCAAAAGTGTGTTCGTTGGATATGCTGAAAATTCTAAGCATATAGATTATAGGATTTGGAATCCAATATCATTGTGGAGTCAAGAGATGTGAAATTTTTTGAGAATAAATTTATAAATGACTCCATCAATGTTAATGGACAAGCTTTGGTTCAAGGTTCAAGTGATTTTGATCCATCTACTTCTACTAATCAAAAGCGTCAATCTGTTGAAACAATGAATGAACCAAGAAGTCAAAGAGTTAGAAAAGAAAAATCTTTTGGTTCTGACTTTGTCTCTCCGGATGATATTTTATTCTTGGTAGAAGGAAGTAGAGAAGAGGTACTAAACAAAATACCCATTGTGTTGAATATTGAAAATGAACCCAGAACTTTTAAAGAAGCTATGACTTCTAGAGATTCTTCCTTTTGAAAACAGGCAATAAATGATGAGATGGATTCATTATTATCTAATAATACATGGGTCCTTGTAGATTTGCCTCCGAGGTCAAAACCAATAGGTTGTAAATGGGTATTTAGAATAAAATATAATACTGATAATTCCATACAATGTTTTAAGGCAAGATTAGTTGCCCAAGGCTTTACTCAAAAAGAAGGTATTGATTATGTTGATACATATGCACCTGTAGCTAGAATATAATCTATTAGGACATTGTTAGCCTTAACATTTATTTATAAATTGGAAGTGCATCAAATGGATGTTAAGACTACATTTCTGAATGGTGATTTAGATAAGGAAGTGCATGTGAAACAATTCGAAGGGTTTATCATGCCGGGAAATGAGAATAAAGTTTGCAAACTAGTTAAATCACTTTATGGTCTAAAACAAGCTCCAAAGCAATGGCTTGAGAAATTTGACTCTGTAGTTTTATCATATGGTTTTCAACACAATAGTGTTGATAGGTACAAAGTTTAATGATCAATATGTTGTGATAATTTGTCTACATGTTGATGACATGTTGATCATTAGCACAAGCAAGAAAGGTGTTAATGAGACTAAAAAGTATCTATTCTCACAGTCTAAGATGAAAGATCTTGGTGAGGTTGATACTATTTTGGGTATTAAAGTGCATAAACATAGTGAGGGTTTTGCTCTTACCCAATCTCACTATGTGACCAAAATTCTTAATAAATTTCAGCATTTGCACTTCAAAGAAGCGAATACACCATATGATGTTGCATGTAAACTTGAAAAGAATACAGGAAGGTCAGTTTCACAATTAGAATATGCTAGAGCAATAGGAAGTCTTATATATGCCATGCATTGTACTAGACCTGATATAACCTTTGCTGTTTGCAAACTTTCGAGATATATAATAGTAACCCTAGTATTGAGCATGGGAAGACCATTGGTAGAGTAGTTGGATTTTTAAAAAGAACTAAAGACATAGCACTTCATTACAATGGATTTTCTTCAGTTTTAGAAGGCTACTCCAATGCTAGTTGGATAACTAGCTCGAGTGAAAATAAATCCACCTCTGGTTGGGTTTTTACTCTAGTGGGTGGAGCAGCATCTTGGGCTTCAAAGAAACAAACATGCATAACTCATTCGACCATGGAGTCGGAATTTATTGCACTAGTGGCTGTAGGCAAAGAAGCGGCATGGCTGACAAATCTTTTGTTATATATAAAGTTGTGGCCACAACCATTGCCGCCTAATTCTTTGCATTGCGATAGTGAGGCAACAATGTCTAGAGCATTCAATAAGATATGTAATGAAAAATCTAAACATATTAGTCTCAGACATGCCTATATAAGACAATTGATTTCAGGAGGTGTAACTACCATTGTATATGTAAGGTGTTGTAGTAACCTGGCAGATCCGTTTACAAAAGCTCTCTCTCAAGATATGGTGAAATCTACCTCCAATGGAATGGGGTTGAAACCATTCGTTTGAATCATTGGTAGTGGGAACCCAACTCTTTCTCTAATTTGATTACTTAAAGAGTTTAACAGGTAACAACAAACTATTGATAAGTGATTAGGTTCTACACTTTGTCAATAATTTAGTGTAGTTTTTGAGGCTGGATGTTTGACATTCTTAATGAAACTCATGGCATTAATTTGCATTAGTATAGTTTTCACCTATATGAACAATGTGGATGGTGCTGTCTGAACAAAAGCTAAATACTTTTGTATATTGTTTATGAATCTAGGATTTAGCATAGGGCCACATAAGTGCTAGGATTCCAATAAATTGGAGATTGATACATAGAAATATGCGTGTGACTCATCCGATTATAACTTGTGAATTGTGGTTTAAGCAAACGAGTCACCTTTAATTTAGTTATAATCTTGATAAGTCTACATTAATTGGAGGTTTAATTCTAATGACACCTTCATTATGCATATATCTATAGCCTAAGTGGGGGATTTTTGAAGTAGGCTATGATAATATGGAGTTGGAGTTATGTATAAATATAATAACAATAATAATTTAATTAGTATAGACAAAGCAAAAATATGGTGTACAATTTCTAGAAGCAATATTAAAAGATGATTGTTCTTCTTATCCGTAGTTTGCTTCTAGTTATTTACTTCTATCCAAATTCGGCGGAGTTTGAATTATCTTGGAAGTATATCTGCCAGAACCCTTCAGCATACTTATAGTGGGGGCAAATCTATATCTATATCTATCTATACTATTATATAATAACAATGTAGTGATGATGTGGATTTTTTCTAAATTCTCATAAATTGGAGTTTTTAGACCGTTGGATGCAATCTCTCTCTTGATCTCAACCGTTACTTCAATTTTGATTATATGTAATAAATTCCATAATTTACTAAATTACTTATGTCATATTTACTCTCATATGTCAACATTATTATTATTATTGGTCGATTAAAACACATAATTATATAATCAAACAAAAGAGGAAACTATAATGACCTTGGAGATCATAATTATGATAAAAAGTGATTATGAAATCTTCATAAAATAAAATTGTTATTTTGATTAAAAAAAATTGTTTAATTTAGTCATGGTCTAAGCAAGCTTTCCCACTCCTAATGTTAAACCTCCACGTATTTTATATCCTTTAGTATCCTTTCCTAATGCTTAACTAACAAGTTCTGCCATATGACATGGCAATAGCCACATATTTAGGCTATATTTTTTTCCTATATTACCACGCGACATCAAATTACACTCATTTAGGTTATATTAAACCCACATCTAGGTTATATTGCATACTATACACAAGTTGTAAACACTATTAGATTATATCACACACCATTCACGTCAAATTGTTCATTCCAATACTATTTCTCTTTGAAGATAGGATTTCCGTACGCGAAATTAGCAATTATTTAAAATGTTTGATGTTGTAAAATGACTCATTTTTATTTTTATCTTTTTCTTGAATCTGTAGAGATCAACATACAGTAAGGAAGAGATCTGTACTGAGCAAGGTCGATTTAAAAAAAATTCGATCTTGTTCCCCCCTCTTTCATCTTCTTCTACTTGGATGTTTATATTTTTTTTGCACTCATTTTTGTTTTTATATTTTTGTAATTTATAGGGATCAAAATACAATAAGAAAGACGTCTTCATCAATTTCATATATACACTCTCATATTATTAATACTTTTCTAAATGCAGATCACACAACAATAAGAGAAAGAAAAAATTAAGAAATTTTTTTAACCAACGTTTAAAATTTTAATTTTCTCTACTTGCATGTATGTATGTGTATATGATTTTTTAAAATAATCTCTCTCTTAATCTTTAGTTGACTGATTCTATTGCAACTGGAAAGTAGAGAAGTAGTTGTTTATAGCTATTGTGGAATTTGGGACTTCCGGTATGGTTGATATTAGTATGCACCCCTTTTTTACATAATTGACATGTTGTCTAAATTTAGAAAAACAGGGTGCACCTAGAAAAGATTGATATGTGTTTAAAACATACCGATGCATAATTAACTTGATGACATCTGGATTTTAACATACGGGTGCATAATTAACAAACAACTCATAAATTGATATGTTGTCATACAACATACGGGTGAAAGTATGTTCCCCTATCTCTTGGAATTTATGCAACCCATTTTCTTTAAAAAAAAAAAATATTTCCCAACCTTGCTCATCCATACGATATGAACAATGACAGTATAGAAGAAAAACTATCTTTGAACTTACACTTATAGTCACAATTATATTTCCTTTTTAAAATCTTTTTATATTATCTTTAATTAACTAAATAGTTGTGGGATTTTGTAAAGCACTCTTTCTCCTAAGCATAAGCATGTCAAAGTAATTTATAGTTCATATGATCAGCATCTTTATAGTTTGGAAAAAGGATAATTAACCATAATATAAAAAATTCTATTATATTAGTTTACCCACTTAATTTGGTTCTTTGAAAAATATAAAGCTACTATTTAAAATCATGGCTTAAAGGAAGTGGTTGATTATTCATGAGTTTTAAAATGGATCCACATGGAAATATTAGCATATGAAATAACTAAAGAAAATCCATTGTAAGTACATCAACACATGGATTTTGCACCCATGGAATACCTCCTCTAGTCACCCCAAAATAAATTACGTACAGGGCCTATTCTATTTTGCGTTTTAGATAGATTTAAGAAGATGTAAGGAGATGTAAGAAGATGTAAGGAGATGTAAGAAGATATAAGAAGATGTAAGGAGTTGTAAGACGATGTAAGAAACTATAAGGAGATGTAAGCTCTTAGCTAAATCCTAAAAAACGCGAAATAGAACAGGGCAGTTTGATATGAATTTTTCTCATTGGAAGCGCTAGATACGAAGTAATAACGTATGTTTAATATACATGGAACCAAAAAATTGAATTAATATTTATGTAATAATAATATGATCCGTTTATTTTATTTTTTTGGATAAAAGATCCATTTATGTGTTATAACTGAAATCCATTTGATTGATTATATCGAGATAACAATTTTGAATAAAAAATACAAAATGAAGAAATAAAAATAAATAAAAATTAAAATAAAAACAAATCCATTTTATTGATTACGTTGAGAACTCAATTTTGAATTTCTTCCTAGAATATTGTGCATAATATTGAAAAATTGATAATAATTTTATAGAGTTAATTTGTTTTTTCCCCCTCTTGGGATATTGTATGTGTTTTTATTTTTTGTGTGATAATGATATTGTATGTATTTTTTAAGTATATCTAATAGTTTTAATTCAATTAATAATTTATCCAAATATCTAAAAGTTGCAATCAATAAGTAAATAGATAAATAAGAGGGACCCACAATATTTACTTAAGTATTAGTACTAATTTTGATACAAAATTCTTTAAAAGATACTGTTAACTTGATTAGAGCAAGTTGATTGTATGTTTCTTTATAACCCAATTTTTTCCCAAAAAGGAAAAAAAAAGATGCCACACTAACGATAACACACCTTCTTCTTTTTTCTAATTTTTTTAATAAAAATATATTTCCTAACCATGGTCCATCCATATATAGATATGAATAATGAAGGTGCCCAAGTAAAATTATATTTGAATTTATACAATTTCACAATTATATGCAGGTACAGGAAGAGAATGTGGATTCTCCGTTAGCAGCATCATAAATTGTTGTATCATCTTGTCATTTAGCATGGTTTTTAGTTTCATTTTGATTACCTACAATCTCTATCATACTTTACATCATGTCTTTTACAATCGTAGGTTGCTTTAATTATTGAGTTTCAGTGGTTGTGCATGAGATTGCTATCTATTCATATTTTTTATAAATTTTAGTTTTCTTTTCTAAGTTATATATTAACTTTGTCTACAATGAACATTCCTATATTATTTATTTATTTCGACTATATATATATATATATATATATATA
>JACYFF010031956.1:10959643-10987198 GCA_017589665.1 Selenicereus undatus | reverse complement strand
TATATATATATATATATATATATATATATATATATTCAAAGTGTCTACTTTAACATGCACCGTGTAAAGTACGACACTTTAAAGAGAGTGTTATCATGATTCAAAGTTTTTTTTAAAAAAAAATAAAATTATACCCACTGTCGTATATCATAACCACCTTAAAATACTACAAGTTGCCCTTCATAACATAAGTAGCCAATTAATCGATAGCGCTTCCCTTGATCAAGCAAATCCTTTGATCATGTCCACACATGATTCTTAGCATATGACAATTATCCTTTTCCATTTTTGATGCTCCTCTTGATTCGATGAACTTCTTGATTGAATTGTCCCAATTAATTTCTAGTCTCCTTTTCATATATTTTAATATCTATTTCCCACTCAACAAAGAAAATTAAAAATATTAAGAATATAAGAAGATTGTATCGAGACTTATTTTCACATGTAAGTTATCTCTATTATCGCATCACTCCAAATAAATATGCAATATTCAACAAGTAAGCCCACATATAACAACATTATCATATAATGGAATAAATCATTTTTATCTTTCATTAAAATGTGTTAATAAATATATTGTGAGTTTAACAGAAGCTAACAGTGGATTTGCACGAGAATTTAACGTTCGTCTGTGTATTTGCATGATCTTCCATATCAAGGGGGATAACAATAATAGGAGTGCAAAGCCCATGGTGATAATGTCACTTGCTCATATAAAGACGAGGATGTATGCATAAACTGATGTCTTTACGTACGATTATATGTAATATGATACGTCTCAGTCTGATGTCTCTATTCAGAATTGGACCGAAAGAAGACGCCCAGTTATTAATGTTAGATTTTATACAAATTGGCCCTTAATCTAACCAAGTGCACATGCATTTCAAGTGAGGCTGCAATTCAAAATCAATTGACAATAGATGGAAGAGTGACTGTTTAACCTTATATGCATGCTTTAGACGTACTGTATAGTCCATGTCAGACAACATCCACTTCTGCATTCTTCATAGTAAATATCTAGTACAAAGATCGACGACATAAGGTCTTGGTTGATGTTGTTTGAGTTTATAGTTTTTCATGCCACTGTCAAGACTCAAGCACGCCAAGCATATCTGCTACGCTTTTGGTTCATGTCATGCTTCTTGGTTCGGAGATCATATTTGATCGTAGCCACTATGATTTAAGGTTATATTCTCTTCAACCTACTTTTTTTTAATAAAAGTTGAGTTTTGTTAATTCAGTAAAATAAGCTCAATTTAGTATAATTAGGTTCAGTTCAGTTCAGTTTAGTTCAATAGAAATTAGTTCATAATTAATTCAACATAAGTATAATTCAACAAAATTAAGTTTAACTTAATTGAGTTTAGCGCAAATAAATTCATAATTCAGTATAAATAAGTTCAATTCAATTTAGTTGAGCCAAAAATAAGTTCAGTCCAGTTGAAGTAAATTAATTCAAATAAGTTCAACAAAATTAAGTTGAAAAACAAATGACATAGTTGGGTCCATTTGATTATGTCTAGAATTCTACGTTTGGCAATTGCATAGTGCAAGACTAGAACTATTTGCCAAACTTTCCTCATAATTTTATGAGAAAAATTTTATCACTAGTTTTTAACAATTTTCCACTTAACTTTCCATCATATATATTTTTTTTATAATTTTCTCTAAGAGCATTCCCAACCTAACTTCCAATATTTGGAACTCAGGCCTGCCACATCATCAAAAGTTTCACATTTCTGGAACTTGCATTTCATCACTTTCCCAACCAATGAAACTCCAATTTAAATTATATAATAAAGTTTTTTCCAACTATCTAAACAATGTTTTTTTTATTAGGAAAAAAAGAAAAAATAAATAAAAAATCAGAAAAGGACAAAAAATGAAGGAATGAGGGGGGAACAGGCAGGCGTGTTGGCCTGCGTGCCCCTTCCATTTCCCTCACGCTAGTAGAGCTACCCAGGCACGCGTGGGACACGCGGGGCCCCCTTGCCCCCACACGTTCCCACGGCTGGGAAAACTCTAAACCAAACACAAGAAAAAAGTGACTTTCCTAGATTTTTTTCTTTCCACCAACTTTTTCAAGGTCCAAACGGAGCCTTAAAAAATAATGGCTTAAATGTTAAATGAGCCGAGATCTCTATAATTGGGGACATGACCCTCAACATCTTTTACTGTGACAATTTTCCACAATTATGCTACTAGATAAATATACTGATAATTGGGAATATTATTGACCTACATTTAAATTCTATTTTTTGTTGAAGGGTATTTGGATTTTATCTGTATTGATTTCTCTTCAAGATGTTAAAAAAAAAAAAAAGAAGCTCTAACTCATTACTTGACAGGGGAAAAAAATGGAAGGGAGGTCAAGATAGGCAACCCCTCCTGGATAAAAAAGACATAGCAATGGAAATAAATAATGGGTAAACCTACAACATTATTATTTCATAAATATTATCATAGCTTTTCCCCCTTTTTTTGGTTTTTTTTGGGGGGGAGGGGAGAAGCTTCACTAAAAAAAAGAAAAAGAAAGGCATCATCTATGGAATTGAATGGTGAATGCAGCTCAAACAGAAAGAGTTGAACAAAAGACTGGTTTGTTTGTAGTGGCCTTTTGGCACAAATGAAGAGCTTATTATAGGAGCTTAAACCAGAAGCATATCTGGTCCAATCCAACCCTCTTTCTTTGAACTCCATTCGTATGCATCCTTGGGCCCGCTCTTTTTTATTTATCATGGGTACTTATTGTCAATATTCAATTGATAAAAATTAATCAGCACTTAGTCATATTTTCTATTGTTGATTTTAGCCTTAATCAGCATCCATTAGCACTGATCAACACTGATTAACAATCATTAGTTCTTATCAACACTTATCAACACTTGTCAGTACTAATCAACAATAAGTTATTTATGAAAAAAATATGCTCTTTATTTTTTGATTTCTTTTCAAATCAAATTTCTTTTTACAATTTTGCATACACTTTTTACATGAAACAAATGTCTTGATTCGTTCTAATTAGTAGTTTTTTTTTTTTTTAATATTTAGCATTTTATGATGCAAGTTCTTAACATCAATTGCCGTTATAGTGGACAGGAAAATTAGTCGGTACAGTAGTTCCTTAACTTACTAAGAGCTAGCTCCATTACTCAATACGATAGTATAATTTTCAAGGATTTTGAAGATGAACATCTCTTCACGAGTCTCAGAATGGAGCAAAGCCCCACATCGTGTAAGCAGGGGGTCATAGGCTCCAAGGAGAGAGGACCAATGTTCACTGTATTTGTCCCTCATCTAAGGGTCCAACCTATGAAGCTAGTTTCACTGTGGAGACATGAGAATCATGACACAAGATGTGAATCATGTGATACCAGTTTAAAGGGGCAAAAAATATCAATCTTTACGTCTCCTTTTATTCCCAGAAGTAAAAGCAAAAAAAAAAGGGAAAAACCTTCTCTCTCTTGCATTTAAGCAAAAGATGATATGTGCACCATTAATAGCCGCAGTCACACACATACTCAACTTTCAGTACACAGGCAAATAATCTCTCCAGAAACCCCTTTCCAGGGTATTCAAAGTTTGAAACTGAAAGACCAAACACAACTTATTGATAACAATGGCAAACATCTACAGAGTGGCCCATATGTTTCTCTATAATGTTGTCGTTTCTTGGTTACAAACTCATGTTACACGGCAAAATATTTCGGAGGATTTTTGGGGAGGGGGGGGGGGGGGGAGAAACCTGTTTCCTGATGAAGTTTGCTTTACACAGGAACAGGTTCAGCCTCGTCAAGAGCAAGAACCCCCGGAAGTTCTTTGCCTTCCAACAACTCCAAGCTAGCACCGCCACCGGTTGATATATGGCTCATTGCATCAGCAACTCCTACTTTTTCCACTGCAGCAACAGAGTCGCCACCACCAATGATTGTGGTTACACCCTTCTGGCTCAGCTCCGATAGCTTCTTAGCAATGGCCTGGAAGAACCAATACAGGACTCAAGAATATCAACTCAAATGTCCAGTTCCCAACAAAGTAAAGGCATCGTGGGAGTCTGGGCACTCTGGGGAGAGAAGAAAAAGCCCCCAGGTAGGGGGGGGGGTGTCGACCAAGCAAAATGAGCGTTTGTTTCAGGTTCAGGTAGATTTCAGATTGGTCTGGATTGTCTTCAGGTCAAAAGCATGTTGTGCCATCTCACTAACACCCCTCCTCCCAACAAAAAAAAAGCAGCAACAGAAAAGATCCTATGCTTATGAGAATGGCCAAATGGGATACGGAGAGGTTGAGAATTGGGAACCAGGTTGATCGGGTTGTTTTGGGTCAGGTCTGGTCTGTTGAATTTGAATTCAAATGAATTCATGTTTGAGTCAGAGTGAACACACTCCGACAACCTCGTAGACTGGAACATCCACCAAAAAAAAAAACAAAAAACAAAAAAAGAGCTTCACAGAAATATCAGGGCAGAGCCACTATGTTACTCCAATAGAGCTACAAGTGACCAACATAAGTCCACATCCAGCTGTTGGATTTGATTGTTGCTTGATAACTTTTGCAATGACACATGAAGCATCAAGTATTCATACCCCTGTGAGAGTAGTGAGTATAAAATAAAAGTACATGAGGTGAAATGAAGAGTTATGGTCCAAGTAACTTTGGATGAAAGGTAGGTCAAAGCATGCCTGGCAAACAACTGGTTCAGGTCATGTTGTGGCCAACAGAATTGTGAGACAGGTCTGAATAGGGTAGTAGAGACCAACAACCAAGCATTTTTAGCTTCTCAGTATTTTCTAAGCTAATGACAATTTTTTATAAAAACGATAGCGTAAGAAAAGAAAACAATCACTGGGCAAGAATAATGTGCCATTATATCTATAGAGGATACCAAAAAATACATAGTTAAAACTTAAACCACATTATCTTACCTCAGTACCAACAGCAAACTTATCAAATTCGAAGACTCCCATGGGACCGTTCCAGATGACGGTTTGGGTAGTGTCCAAGGCTTCACTAAATTTCTTGACAGAATCAGGTCCAATGTCCAACCCCATCCAACCATCGGGAATCTCAGAGGAAGGGACAATCTGCAAAGATTCACACATCATACAGTTAATAAGTAAACACAAAAAGCATCATCATTAATCTTATTCCTTCTCCTTTAAGACAAACAAAGATGAATGTAATAGTTAAACCCCTTTTGACTTCTGTCGTTTCTTCTCCACGCTTGCGCTTACACCTCCCACCCTCCCAAACCCCCTCCCTCCAAACAGAAATAGAGGAGAAAGGCGGGTAAGACAGTAAGATAACAACAATGGCATCATTAAGCAATCATCATACGAAGCAGTGATCTTCAGGAAAGAGGGGAGAAAAGGAAAGGAATGATCGTAGGGAGACCCACCTTGCTGTTTGCATCAGGGGCAAACTTGTCAGCAATGATGACATCAGAAGGTAGCAAAAGAGAGACGCCTTTGGCCTTAGCCTTTGCAAGGAGTGATGTAGCAAGATCAAGTTTGTCATTCTCAACCAGAGAGGATCCCACCGAAAGACCTTGTGCCTTGTAGAATGTAAATATCATACCTCCTCCGAGGAGTAGGAGATCACACTTCTCCAGAAGCGACTCAATAACTCCAATCTTAGAAGACACCTTTGAGCCACCCACAATAGCAGCAAATGGTCTCTTCGGGTTTGAAACTGCTCCAACAAGGTAGTCCAATTCCTGTCTCTCAACCAAAAGAATTCAAATTAGACAATGCAATTCACAATACCAGATGAAAGTGAAGAAAATCCCACACAAACGAAGGGCCTTACACCCTCGTAAAGGCCAAAAGCTACTGATGCATGCTATCAGTGATGTAATTCCAGTGATCAGATGATTGTATTTGATCCTAGCATCACGACCACGTGACCATTAACTAAATTATTGGATCAAGAAAAATCAAATATTTGGCACAACTAAATATAAGTTACAGCACAGGGGCAAATATGCCCCCTCTATGTAGATCTACCTAAGAGGGCCAGAAAGCATTTGAAGCTTCAGTTAAACAAGCAGTTAGCCAAAACTTCAGTTTCAACTCAAAAGATTTATGCTTTTTTTAAAAACAAAATGTACAGAGAGATCAATTAAAACAAGCATTAACTTTTGAGTTTCTTTCACTAATAAATTTCTGAGTCAGAAATGGCTCAGGAAAAGGAAGAAAGATATCGACCTTTTGTAAAAGGAAGCCAGCTACAGAGGGCTTCAAATATTTGGCAACTCCTTCGGTTGATGCATGGGCTCTGTGGGCAGTGCCAAATGCATCATTCACATACAGGTCTGCCAAGGACGCAAGCTTCTTTGCGAATTCTGGATCATTCTTTTCCTCCTCCTTGTAGAACCTCACATTCTCAAGAAGCAGAACACCACCTTCAGGGAGTTCAGCAACCAACTTCTCAACCTCTGGACCAATACAATCATTAGCCTTGACAACCTGTTAATTTGTTACAGCAGTTACTTACCATATCTGATATGGCACAAAAGCAATAATAAAGCTTCGGTTGTACTGAAAGCATCAATCAGAGCATAGCTGTTGTATCTGCAGACGTATTATTTATTCGAATACTCACAAGGCCATGACCATAAAGCACATCGATTCAGTTGGTGCTAATGTGGGCACGCATTTTTTAGTCAAAAAGGTTATGTTATGAATTATGATGCAACCTATCCCACCAAAGGTTCAATGAATCAATGGAGGAATCCAATGGACAAAACACTCGGTGTTTTATTCCTTGACACAAGTTCACCTTTTTCCTTCTTGCGGATTGTCCCTCTGCTCTCAGACTTGCAAAATATAGAGTCACCGTAAACACTAACTGCTATTTTGAAACTGATATACACAAAGATCTCTTGAAGCTCCGTTAAACGCGATGGTATTCATAGGTAGCCGCCACTGCAGCAGCATGAAGAAATCAGGTGGACAACAGGCCTAAAGGGAAAATAGCTATCTGTCAAGCCTAGTATTGTTTTCTTTTTTTATATTTTTTTGGTAAGTAATAGTCAAGGCTTAGATGGTTCGGTCACGTCAAGAGGAGAAGTGCGGCCGCTCCAGTGAGAAGGTGTGAGAAAATCGACCCCCCCGGTGGTAAGAGAGGGAGGGGTAGACCGAAGAAGAGTCTAGAACAAGTGGTTAGAGAGGACCTGAGAGTTGTCGGTCTCACGGAGGACATGGCTCAGGATAGGAGGCTGTGGCGGGACAGGATTAGGGTTTCTGATTGTAGGGGTCAGGCTGTAGCTTAGGCGGTGTGGGGTGGGAAGGGCTTCGGTTTGCTTGTCTGCAGGTCGGGCTTTTCGGGGATGTGACGGCACCAAGCGCTCCGGGTTTTGTTGAGGTATGTCTCTACTCCGCTCCTTATTTATTTGCTTTGTTTCCACTCCCTCTGTATTTGCCTCTTGGACCCTTTTCTCATCCTCTCTCTCTCTCTCTTACCCAGTAAATGGTTTCAACAATCGTTTTTTCCCTTCAAACCTTTTTCACAAAACTATTTTTGTGAGTCTTTTGGAATCAACCTCTCTATGGGTAGGAATACCGGTAGAGGTAAGGTTACCTACAGCTGGATCTCCCCAGACCCCGCGAAAGCGGGACCCACATTGGGAGTTTGTTGTTGTTGTTGTTGTTGTTTGGTAAGTAATAGTCAAGCCTAGTATTGCTTTCTCTATAGCTGTTTATTCGATATGATGACAACAGAAAAATAGAAGGTTCCAAAAGATGACGACTCCTTGGAAGGTTGTTGTGAGAAATATCTTGACAGTGATTCATACTAGGTTCTGTGGTAAAAGAAAATGACAATTGAAACCAATTATGCGGATAGCTTAAGTTGGCATCCTGTTTAATTGTTAGTTTGTGTCATTTTCAGCCACTGTCACAGCAAGTGATGAGCTTCTCTCATATCTACCGTTTCAAGAACCTGCAAATAGTGTATGCATAGATTTTGATTGCACAGGGCTCAGTTTATAAGATCTGTTTTCATGGGAAAGTACGTTATTGTTCTCCTTTTCATGTAACCAACGAAAACTTCATCATTAATATTCGCTACGTAGCACATAGAACAAGGTTATGTACCTGAATACCAAGGAGTTCAGAGAGCCTAGGAACAAGAGGTGCCAAGCTGTATTTTGGTGTGACGCCCTTAGGCCGGCCCTACATGGCAGCAAAAATAAAAAAGAAAAAATTCACCAATCCGATTGATAAATATATGAAGTAATCAGAAATTCTGTTTTTGATGTATAAGACACAGGGTAAAGGTATATACAACGGGAATATACATCACTTTCCGAACACAAGCACATTTTTTTTTTTTTACTACTTCACGCACTTAAATTATGTCAATCAAATGTATCATACACCAGGCAAACGTACACTGACAATGAACATGCAGTGGTAGGATGAACTCCCCAGGTTTTTGGAAAGAAATAGCACAGAGACTGGGTGGTCATAGAAATCACAAAGGCAATGGAAATAATGAGTGCCCAACATTAAACACAGAGACTTATAACATAGACCAGTGGACGACATCCCAATCCACAAATTAAATACAAAAAGACATCTTAAGTCTTATTGCCATAGATTTTGACTCAAACTGACTACAAACCATATGGAAAAAGTAACCGCACAAGTAAGAGAAACTTCAATATGAATTACAAAAGCACCAGCAATCCACAATTAAAAGAACGCAAGTCAAGATGTTGTAGTACACAAAAGTGCAGATTCCCATGATAAGGGTAATGGACAATGCTGGCATAAATCCCAGCCCAAAGCATATGTAAGAAAAATGAAATTTGACAAACCAAAGCCAACTGACTAAGTTTACAGTTTACAGGATTGAAGGAAATCAAATCAGCAAGATGCCATGCACTAAGGCTAAGTAAACTTCCATGAAGCAAAGTTGGGAATCGCACTGTGCAGGAAGATTTAAGAAAAATAGAAACCAAAAAACAAATCTAGTAGCCAACATATTAGCCAGCTGACAGTTTATCTCAAACACCTAGCACTGCCAATTGTCAAAACTGAATGTATGGCTGGAGTTACAATTACAAAGTAATAAAAGCACATTTGTAGTTCAAACTTGAAGGCAATCCAAACTTCAATGTGACAATTTCTAAGCTATGTACTCTGATTCCAACTTGTGACCATAGCACTTTTAAGTTTCGACCATAGTATTTCAGTAAAATTACAAAAGGTCAAAATCCAGCGTCGGTCCTCACTCCTCACCTTCAAATTAAAGTAAAGGTCAACATATTCCAGTGGCTCCTAGACCAACTAGATTGTGCTTCAGCTTATGGAAAACATATTCAGCTGAAAACATAGACGACTAGTAGACAACTAGTAACATCTTTTCTTTTCTTTCCTTTTCTTTTCTTTGGTCTTTTTGACACCATAGGATCATAGTTTAATCAGCATCGAATATGGGAAAACAGCAACAACAAGGTAGTCTTCAATAATCAAATACCCAGAGATCAAACCAAATAAGCGCAGCCAAAAAGAATCATCAAAATTGAGAAGACACATCGCCAAATGTAATGGAATTGTAATCTGACCAATATGGGTGGGAATGAAACTAAACAGGGATGATTGAGATCAAATTATGAGAAACTGAATTAAAACAAGCACAAGTGCACAACCCATCAAACTAGAGAAACTCCAATTGCAGAACAACCTAAAATCATAATCTGATCAACATAAGCAGCTCAAACAAGCTCATAAATATAACCAGCTAAGTAGCAAAGGAAAGACAAACCAAAATCTCGACATACGAATCATAGTAAACACAGCCCACAAGAAAAAACAACAAAATGGAGAAAACCCACTGACCAGACTTGAACAGGTAATCTACCCACAAAAGAGAACATGAGACTGTAGGAGATTCACCAGCCAACCAACTCAGTAGCAAAGGAGAAACAAACCAAAATCTTAACGACCAAAATCATATTATGAGACATTGAATAACACTAATAAGCACTATCCACAAGAGGAACTATGAAAATCGAGAAAACCCGCATACCAAATGGCTAGCAAGGATGACTTTAGCGCCATTGTTCATCAAATACTTGATGGTAGGAACAGCAGCGCGAATACGGGTATCATCAGTGATGTTCTGGTTGTCATCAAGTGGGACATTCAAATCAACCCTAACAAAGGCCCTCTGGCCCTTCAAATCAGCAGCAGTGAGGTCTCCAACGCTCTTCTTTCTCATGGTAATGACCGCTCTCAGGGACTTAGCAGAGGAGGACTTGAACGAGTGGATCTTGGAGAGGACATGGGCGGAGAAGGCGGCGTCCGAGAAGGAGCCGGCGAAGCCCAGGCGGCGGAGGGACGGGTGGAAGGCGGGGGTGAGGCGGACGAGCGTGGCGAAGCGGCGGGTGGTGGTGGAGGAAGAGGCGCAGGAGGAGTGGAGGAGAGAGAGAGAGGAGGGTGCTGCTGCGGAAGCCATTGTCAGAGACAAAGGTGTCAGTGCAGCCACAGAGAGAGAATCTGAAATGTGAGTTGGGAAACTGTCAAAGAGAGATTAATATTATTGTGAATGTTGAGAGATGGGATTTGGATTTGGATTTGCTTATCGTTGAGGAGAGGTTGAAGATGATCGATGCTTGGGTTCCATGGATTTTCAGCCACTACTCTTTCTTTCTTCCACTGTTGCTTGCTATTACAAATTAAAAGGAAAAAAAGAAAAAAGAAAAAAGAAAACAGAAAAAACAAAAGAGGGGGTCTTGTTTGGTAGAGATTTTTGCTATGATAATGGGCTCATATTTTTTGCACTAAGAAAAAAGAAACAACTCATATCTTATGAGGAGTGGAGATGATTTGATCTTTGGTGCTACTTGTTTGAAATTTGAGTTGATACTTTGGTGTAGATATTTAGAAATATCGTCTCGAATTTTATAAAATGTTTAATGATGAAATTTATGCCGTAATTTGTATATTTGTTGATCTAACTGAATTAAATTTTCATTTAAGTTTAAAAGAAGAGAAATGAAACATTACAAAAAGGAACCAGCCTGACCCATATCACGAGAATATCATATGCTCGGATTCTTGTTCGCCAGGAACCAGCCCGAGTGCCCTAGTGGTTGGCAAGAACTTGACCTGGATCCCGCGCTTCCTTCTCCATGTCTAAAACATGCCCCAACTAGTAGAGTTTAACTAAAAAGGTGTAGCCAATCAGATTAATTCTATTAGGAGATAACTTGGTCTATCTTTTTATTTTTTTTTTGTGAACTCATCTTATTCTTTTAGGCGCTGTAAAAGGGGGGCTCCCCCGAGGGTTAGACACGTCAAAAATTGGAGGAAAATACACAGAAAAAATTGGAGAGAAATAAACAGGAAAAATTGGAGAGAAATACAACGAAATTTGAGAGAAGAATTGAGAAGGGAGACATCAAGAGTGAGAAATTCGTTGACTAGAAAAAAAGTGTCACTCTATTGGGTTCCCCGACAAATCATATGCACACCAAGGGCACACCTAAGCTTGCTCTTTCTCTCCTTTTCTTTTCGCTTATATTGGTTTACCGAGTTTCGAATTGCAAGCAAAGATGTAATCTTTGATTAGTTTAGTCACCACCCATTGTAACTATTTGAATTGTTTCTTTGAGACTAACATTGTTGGTTTTTATTATCTAGTGTAATAGATTTTAATATGTTGTATGCTTTTGTGTTCAATGTGAATTAATTCTATTTTATGTTTTGATTAGTAGAGGTCATCAGTGATGACGGGCAATGTCGTGATGCATTTCATTTTGGCATAGTACATTCGCCTCCAAACCTGGATCCTTAGTTCAAGCCTATGGAGTCAGGTGGTTCATACTTTAGGGATTATTTGAGGACCTTTCGAAAACCTCTTTAAAACGAACTAGTAGTCCATTTCGGTATCCCTATCGATTTATGATTGTTTTTAGATAGTAGGTTTAGTTTGTAAGTTTTCTTAAAAACTCACTGGCGATTATGTTGATTAAATTTTTCATTTTCTGTTAAATTTGGGCCGGATAGGTTTGGAAAATAGGTTTTGCTTCAGGATCCCGATAGTATCTCTGTAAGACCCAAAAAGCTAGATTTTGTTCTAGCCCGGGAACCTGATTGAGTTCTTGGACCAGCACTACAGTCTGGTCACTTGGGTCAGCTAGAGGGGCTGATGGGAGTTGAGCCAGAAAAATGGGCTCAGTTCTGACCAATATTCCGGTTGTAGTCCAGCTCTCTAGATTAGGTAGGCAATTCTTTTGTAGTTTGATTCGTTTTTGTTGAAAATTAAAAACAAAAAAGAGTCAAACCCAAATCATACAAACCCAACAAGGGGGTCCATCTCCGTTTGTAGGGGATCTCACCTGAGGTTTTGAGTTGTGGTCCTTACAATGACTATTTTTTTTGTTTAATGGAAAGATAAGACATTAATGTCTATGTGTGCGGTGTTCTAACATTTTTATTGAATTGACTATTGCATTGGATGAAAAAATTTATAAAAAGAAAAGTAATGAAATAAGGCAAATGGAAAAAAAAAGTTCAAATATAGCAAAAGAAAGGATTTATATGGTATTGAACAAGTTCATGAATTACAACAAGATTCAAATTTTTTTTATTTTCCGACATAAAAAGTTGTGATATAGCAATAGAAGTCTAGAACATGAGTTAGTCTGGATTAATGTTATACAGAGTGAGGAGCTAGCCATTAATAGAATCATTAGAAGTATTATATAACAAATAAAAGTAGAAAAGATGAAAACCAAAATTCTATTGGGGAACAAAGTGGCTCTTGAGAATTAGCATTCTTATGCAGTATAGAATACCCATTTGAGTTTAGATGGTTTTTCATGGGATGTAAATGACTTAAAAACTTGGTGACCAGAATCTAATTAGATTGATTTTCTTCCACCCCTTTTTTTATTTTCTCAGAAGATTAATGATTTTTACTATTGTTCATCAACTTTTTCTAATATATGTGTACATTCTTCATTATAAATATCTTTTTTCTGATTGTTGTAAAGCCAAAAGGTTAGAATTAGGATCATAATAGGAAACCGACCATAAACAGAAATACTACAATTTTGAATAATAAGGACCATCTAGGCATATGTCAACCTTCTTTTGAATACCTCAAGTTGTCTCTTGGAAGCTTTCTTCTACAGACAGGGGTGGATTCAGCCTTAGTAATTGATTCAGATTCTATTGGTTTTTAGAACTCTTGATTTTCCTCCATTAATGGTGAATCAAAACCTGGGGGTGTAAACAACTTTTTCTCGTCTTCTAGCATTTTATTTGCCTCATTTTCTTTTTCCATTAATTAAGCATTAAGCTCAGGTATTTCAATGACATTGTTCTGGGTGGTGATTGACTCTAGGAGTGAGCACAACCGAGTACCTGATCCTTTTTTAGGGAACCAAAACTGGAACCAAAACCAGAACCGGCCTTGGTTAGAATGGAGTCAAAGGAACTAATAACTAGTCTTAGTCCCGGTCCTGTTTCAATTAATTTGAAAGTTTTTGGAACCGACTGGGATCGAGTCTAGTTTCGGACACCTAGTTCGAAAATTACAAGTTTTTGATCCAAACAAAAACCCATAGAATTCAAAGGAAAAAAAAGCCCAGCAAAATTCAAACAAAATCACAAACATCAAGTACAAATACATGTTTTGAGGACTACGAGAAAAATAGAGAGGGAGTTGCAAGACTTTTAGAGTAGAATTTGGAGGGAATTAAAAGACTGAGCATGACTAAGTGAGAAACAAAGCGACAGAGATGCAAAAAGAGACAGAAGAGAGACAAGCTCATGTTGGTTAGGCTAACAAAGGTTAAAACCAAAGGGGAAGAATAGTGTTTGAAAAATTAGAAGAGAAACTCCTAGTAGTCACTGGTGGGAATCACAAAGAGACAATTTCAGTTTGTGATCTTAATTTTAGAGCATTCCCAGCCAGAGTTCCAGTTTTGAAACTCTGACCTGCCACATCAGCAAAAGTTTCACAATTTTAGAACTTGCATTCCATTACTTTTCCAACCTATGGAACTCCAATTTTAATTATCCAATAAAAATATTTGTCATGGACCCACCTTATAACACATAACCTATTTTTTAAATCATTTAAAAATTATATACTTACTCAAAAAAAAAAAGAAAAAAGAAAAAAAACATTTAAAAAACCCCAAAGTTACACGAGGGGAGACATGTACAGGCGTGCTCCCCCGCATGTCACCTTTTTTCTTCTCCTTTCATTTTGTGACACTTGTCCAGATGGGGCCCGCGTTCCACTTCCTTCCCTCACGCTGCGGATGCTCTTAGTACCAAGTCCCTTCAACCATTTCTAGAGCTAGGCCCAATGGGTCCAAATCAATTCCGTGACTAGGATTCGACGCTCAATTTTTTGGCCGACCCCTAATTAAAACCCTCTTCTTGCTAATCAATTTTAGTAAAATGACAAATGTCTTGCTGCAAGATACTTGAAAAGCGTCTTGTTTTCATTTAAAATATATATTATTATGTATTAAATCGAAAAAAATGGTATGATTGAATAGTGGAAGGACGTCAAAATTTACAAATAGTGTAAAATTATTCGTTTATACATAATTTCTCACATTTACAAAATTATAATATGCCTTTGCGAATGGAGTTGCTCCAGTTAGGGTGTCAATTTTTATGTGTTGGTGTAGCCAATGAATATTAAAGTTTTACAACTCATAATAAGTTGTAATTATTAAAAATCTGGTGATTTTAAATCATAAAATACATTAATTTGAGTTAAGGCAAGACATTTAAGAGTTTCTTGCGACAAGACACGTATCATCACCCTTAATTTTGTGTCAATCAATGTTTCTAATTTGTATTTTATTCAAACTTTCTAAGAACTGAAGTGCTGATATATCTTCAAAATCTCTATTGGATAGTTATTTTGGTTGAAGCATGTTATCTTGTTCTTATTAGTAGACCTTTCATTAGCATTATCCCCATGCTATTCATGTCCCTGGATGTTCTCTTACTTTGATTCAAGAGTTTGAGTCTCTTGGACTACTTGTTTTTTTTTTTTAATCAAATCCCATCTTGTCTTGCTTCATTGAGCAAGTAAAAGGCCACATGTTCATTGGTCGCCAATTCACTATTTTGGTACCAGGATCCTAACAACACCAACATTGGAACCTTTGACCTCCATGGATAAAGAGGTAGCAAATATTCTGATCTGTAGAGTTATAACACAACTAGCTTATTTGCTCACGATTCTATAACCTATATCCCAAATAAATGTAATGCAAGACATTGAACCAAGGAGGTTAAGGGACTTTGCAATAGGAGGACCGACAAGTCTACCAAACTCTTCAAATGACAATAAGCAAGGATATGGAGACAACTCATTTGAAATTCTAACTGGTAACTGGGGGGAGGGAAAAAGGAAGCTCTAGCATATAGTTTGATTCTAGGATAGGGGATATCTTGGCTGGTATCAGAAGAGGTTGGGGAAGAGATAACACAATTGGAGGTATGAGGGTCGGAAGACAGGGAACTGAGGGCAAAGAAAATAGGTACGAGTTTCAATGAGAGGCTCATGAACAAGGAGAATGTGTAAGGCTACACGAAAAAGGTTCGAACTCAAGATATCAGTTGGGAAAAAAAAAACCAACCTCCCTTCTAATGGGAGCAATGTTTGGATGCCCAAGGAAGGAGGAAAAAGAAGCAAAGTCATGTGGAAGTAAAGGATGGCAAAGGTCCATATCAAGAAAGCTAGACAGAGCACGACATGGATAAAAATCAACAACAACTGTTCAAACAGCAAAGCAACAATGAGTGCGAAGGGTAAGGAACCTATGAGAAGCAACTAGGCTCGCGGAAAGGGATGGAAAGTCCCTTGAAGAGCCTCCAGTTGAAGACTGAAGATAATGACTTGGTACTGTAGGGGATCGGGAGTGGTGGATGGCCATACAAATAATTTTCTTACTTTGCTAGTTCATTACTACTTATTCGATATTTGTTGTTTGTTTGAGTCTAAGCAAGTCGTATCTGATGTAACCAATAACCTGCAACATCTCAATTTCGAGTTAGTGTCAGGTGTTGGTCCTAAAAATAGTTTGGGTGGTATTTGTGGGTAGGGTGTAGAGGGATTTAGTATGCAAGAAGTCTATGCTTGTAAGAATTTCGAATTATGCACTATGATACATTATGATGGTATATTAAATTATATTACATTGATTATGTTTACAGATCACCATCCCCAGAAAACATTGAGATAGTGTAGGCGAGCACACTGGACAAAAATCTGCGTGCTTGATAAATACTTCTACCTTTTGGGTGATTTTAACGAAGTTCAATACCTTGAAGACTAATAGGGTGGCTTCCACAACATTAGAATTTGTACTGAATTTAATGTTTGGAAAGCAAAGCTTGGAGTTCAAGATATTCAATATATGGGGTCTAAGTTTACATGGTGCAACAATGAAAAGCACCCATATACTATATGGGAAAGGCTTGATAAAGCTTATGTGTGTTCAGAATGGATGAACCAATTTGCAAAATCCTTTGTCTTGAATATACCAATTATGGAGTCTGATCATGGACCTACTATTCTCCATGATAAAAAAACAAAAACAAAGGGAGTGTTTGGTAAGGGGGAAAATTATTTTCCCGAAAAATCATTTTCCAAGGAAAATAATTTTCCGCCTACATTCTCTGCTGTTTGGTAGAATGAAAAATCATTTTCCCGAAAAATCATTTTCTGCTGTTTGGTAGAATGAAAAACAATTTTCCAATACCATAATTCTCAACTGTTTGATACTAATAGGCTAAGCTAATAGATAAACAGTCAATTTAGTCATCAAGCAGTGCTTACAAAGTCATCAAACAGTGCTTACAAAGTCATAATTCTCAACTGTTTGTCCTCCTTAGCCAAAAAAGGGGAGACCCAAAAAAAGGAGAGAGAAACATCACTTCATTCAACTGTTCTCCTTAAATTTTTCAAGTCAAATCCTTCTCAGTTTGTCGCTTTTCACTAAAAAGCCCTTTGCAAGGTTTTCACGCTCTACAAGTTGATCGAAAGTGCTACCGAAAAAGTTTTCTCCAAACCCTTCAGTTTTCATCACTTCTTGATAAAGAAAGTCAACATCGAGCTTGGATTTAGATATCTTTTGTAGAGCCATAGCGATTTTTGCCATTTGGGTGTAGATATTTTTCAGTGCCAAATCATCGTCATGGGCTCTCTTTCAACTTTTTCTTGATTCCAATGGCGCACTTGAAGTCGATTGTTTATCATTTTCTTTCACGAACTCATCATCACCATCACCTTTTTCTTCCAGATTCGTAACTCCGAGTGACTGTATTTCAACATCATCAAATGACTTTGCACCACTTCCTCGAGCGACATCCTTTTCAACCACAATGGCCATTTCATCATACATATCAATTTTCTTGTTAAGATACTTCTCATGAGTTGGATTCACCTGTTAAAAGAAACAACAAATAATATGATGTTCTTGTCAAAAGAAACAACAACTAAAAGAAACAACACCTAATGGTAAGGCATTAGCCCCTTTCAAATCAGGAGTTAAACAGAAACAACCTCCCTCAATATTAGGGGTATGGCTCGATAGCGTCATCGAAGAGGGGTTGGGGGGAAAAAGAAAGAAAGAAAGGGTGGGGTGGGGAGTTATGATGTTTTTTGAACTAAACCCTATGCAGTCTTTTGAAGGCCGGTTGAAATTCTGTGCTTATTTTTTGCAAAGTTTTCATCAAATATTTCATTTGGTGGTTCATGAACTGCTAGACTGTTAACCACATGGTATAGTGGATATAAATTCTGATAATGGATTTTGCTTTTGGATTGCAGGCCAGGCTTCCACCTTCTGGGAATTATTTGTCAAACATTTGGAAACTGGCTGAATGTATACAGGATAATAGAGATAATATGAGGCAGTGGAACAAAACAATGCAGAAGCAACTTGATTGCTAAGATGTATGGGATGCAGAGACACCATCTCTTACAACATCAATTCAACAAGCATGTGACGTTTCAACAAGCATGTACACTTACTGCAATGAAGTTACATATATATATTTGTACATGTTGAATGTAGTTGTTTATGAATAATTTCAACAAACATGTGACATTTCAGCAGAGCAATAGTAGTTCACTAAGGCAGAGCAGCAGCAGCAGTTCACGAAGGCAACCCAATCCAAAGGCAACTCAACTATCAATGTTACAAGGAATACCCACAAAAAAAAGCCAAAATAAAAAGAAGAAAACAGCACATTCAGACACCCAAAAAAGGGTCTCTCACAACTTCAACCAACAAGTAAAATTGTATATCCTAAAAAACAAATGAATAAAAACAGGTGTAATTGTACCCCACCATCATTTCAGCAGAGCAGCAGCAGTTCACTAAGGCAACAACCAGTTTACAAACCACAACCAGATTCAATAGCAGCCACAACTAGATTCAACACGAAGAAAACAACAGCAAAGCAGCAACAGAACATACCTCAATATAGGTGTTGTACACATCAGGAGACATGCGAATCATCCTCATATTCTCATCCCACCCACAGCCAGATTGGCTTCGAAGTTTTGTTATGATGCCCCGAGCAGTTTTCACGGTTCTTAGATGATTGTTAACGTGATCCGATAGGCATTTAACATTGAACTTCTTTGATATCATATCCGCTATTGCAACAAAAGAACTAGACTTGAAAGTGTTGTTCAGTCGATTCCTCTTTTTAACCTCATTGGCCAAAAACTTGAGTAGTTCTTTCGACATTGGCTTGGACCAACGGAATTGAGTTTTCTTATCCTAGCTAACCTCTTTCATTTTCCCTTTGTCCATGCTGTACACTGAGTAGAATACAAGCTTTTTAAAAAGTTGTGCAAATAGCAACAAGCTTCCTGAGTGTCTTTTTCTAAGCAAATAGCAACTGAGCAAAATACAAGCTTCTACATTGAGCAGAATACAAACTTTTAAATTGAGTAGAATACAAGCTTCGTAAGTGTCTTCTCCTAAGCAAATAGCGAAAAAAGAGTCCATAAGCTTCATAACTGGGCAGAATACAAGCTTTTAAACTGAGTATGCTATTAAAAAACGAATGCTAATACCAATACATTGACCAAGCACCAAATTCATAGCAAACTAACAGCAAACTCACTACACAGCTCTCCGAGCTTCATAATCATGCCACATTGCATTTGCTATAGCATCTCTCTTTGTTTTCCATGCTAGATTTTCTTCTCGCTCTTCTCTTTGTGAGAGTTGTGGTCTCTGAATATCACGTGAGAACTCCCGATCTACCTCTCTCATGATTTGGTCATTTGGATCAATGCCTCTAAGAAAGTTCTGTAACACACAACACACAAGAACAACCTTTACTTGAATATCAAATTCCCAAAATGGCTCCGCATCCAACACACAAAATCGCTTTTTGAGCACCCCGAATGCTCTTTCTACGCTAATTCTCAAAGAAGAATGTCGTAAATTGAACAATTCCTTAGCATTCGTTGGTGGGGAGCTCTCATCGAACTCTTTGAAATGCTAACGAACTTTCTTATATGGGGGGAGGAAGCCTTTTCGAAGAGCATAACCAGAATCTAGAGAAAAGTACTTTCCTACAAAAATTCAAAAGTTTCAATCAGATCCTATGCACTATATTAGAATAAGGGAAAACTCCACAAAACACAATGAATTTCTAAACAATACCTTCCGGAGCACGAAATCCTCTTGATAATGCATCATTTAGAACTCTAGAATCATGTGCTGATCCTTCCCAACTGGCTAACACATATGTGAACTTGAGATCGTCAAAGGATATGGAGGCCAAGGCATTTTGGGATAAAGTACCTTTTCTATTCCTATGCCTAGCTTGATCTTCAATTGGAACAGATGCCCTCACATGAGTCTCATCTAAAGCTCCAATGCAATCCTCAAACCATGGATAAAATCTAGAGTTGTTCAAGATTTTGGAAGGGGTTGAAGAACTATGTGGGTGCACGAAATTAGGATATAATTTTAAGATGGCTCTTAGAACTATGTGAAAAATAGTTATAAATGGTCCAAGTAGATCGAAAAAACCTTCCTCCAATCAACCTAAACCTCACATTGTGACCTATTAAGTGAAGAAACATTAGAACTTGCTCTCTCACACTCATATGCTTCGTGTTTACAAGAAGTTCCCTCTTTTCAAGCATCTTATACAATTCAAAAAAAGGACCAGGCCTCATTCAAATTTGATTAAGGCAATGAGTATCACCGCAATACAAAACACTATTAATATAATTCTCCCGATCGACATCTCTATTGACAAAAGGCTGATCCGGGATTTGAGGAATCCTAGTTTCATTATCGATGTCTCTATTATTATGGTTTCTAAGCAAGGCCATTGTAGCTCCTAAAAGGGAAGCAGTAGCACCAATGACCACAACTTCTTCCTCATTTAAATCATTGGGCATCTAGGTAACAGGAAAAAGGGATATGTTAATGTTGAGATTACTACCAAAGAAAGTAAAGCAAGCTTGGCATGTATTTCCAACAACAACAACAACAAGCAAACAATAGAAAACAACAGCAAATAGTAAACAACAGGAAACGACAGACATGAATCGACCTAGTTTCATGGACAGACAACACATAGTCACAAAGGTACACCCATGGAAGCAATTCCTTCTTTGAGGAGGCATTTACATGGCAACAGGAAACGACAGACACAGCAGTAAGCAACAACTCTCTCAAAAAACCATTGCTTCCCTGAAAGCAACCATCTCAAAGGTACACCCAAACCAGCTCCATCTAATCACAATCACAAGACTGCCAAAACTTCCAAATTCAAGCAAAATTTAACATGTCACACAGAAGAAGCAATTGTTCAATTAGAACTTCAGTCCCAGCAACAAAGAAAACCCATTAAAGAGGAAGCAATTGTTCAATTAGAAATTCAGATAGACTGCACACACAACCAAAATGGGAACTGATCCCTTCTTTGTTCACAACAATCCAGGTAATTCAAAGTTCAAAGGAGAGATGAAACTCACAAAGTAGAACATGAAAAGGAACGAGAATCTCCTCCTTCAATTGGCTTCCAGCAATGGCAAGATGAAACAAACTACCCTTCAACAATCAGATGACAAAACCCTAATTAAAAATTGAGTTAGGGATTAAGGGAGAGTCGAGCAATGGCGAGAAACAGACTACCTGGAAAATTGAATCTAAAGCAACGCTTGGACTAAGAGTCGAATACAGCGCTGAGAATGCTTCAACTTGCTTCCAACAATGGCGAGAGTGCTTGAGGAGAGAGAGAGAGGGAGAGAGATTGTCGAAGATAGAGAACCACCGTGAGGCTTTTGAAGAGAGAGAACCAGCAAAGTTGCTTTCTTCGAGTCGTGGAAAATTATTTTACGGTCCATTGCACGGGAAAACATTTTCCTTCTCATGAGGTAAAATCACTTTCCCTTGAAAATGATTTTCCATTTTATTTTTTACCAAACAACGTAAAATGAAAAAATCATTTTCCGAGAAAATGATTTTACCTCCTACCAAACACACCCAAAGAGTAAAACTCCTTACATAATTGATAGATGGTGTCTAAAATATCCAGAAGTAATGGACTTCATCATAGGGTGATAGGTGGCAACGGTTCCAGGAACAAGGATGTACCAAATTGCCACTAAACTTACATGGTTTAGAAGACAATAATTAAAGTGGTTCCTCAATTGGAAAGAGAAATCAAGGAAAGAATGGAATGACTTGATCAAAGGATTTGGTGGGAAGCAACAATCACAAATAGATGGAGAAGACTAAGAGGGATGGAACATAGTTTAACTAGCCAAGGAGATCATCATTCATCATACGATGGATGTCCAAGAACACTTTAAACAAAGGAGCAAAACTAAGTAGGCTTTAAAAGACGATGATATGAGAATATTTTTCTTTAACCAAGTAAATACAAGAGCATAAAAAAATATTATTAAGGGAATATTATAAAGGAATGGTATTTGAGAAAAATGGATCTCAAAAAAGTTGGATCTTGAAAATCACATCATGAGGTATTCTTAGCCCTTATTTGACAATGGAATATTAGATTTAGGAAGAAATAGAGTCATGGAAAAAGTAACGTGGAAAAATCAAAAGGAAGTTGCTTGATGAGGATATAATGATGCTTAATATATCATTCACAAGGGGAGAAATAAAGGCGGTGATGTTTAGCCTAGGAGGCTTGAAAGCACCAAGGCTAGATAGAATTCCAGCTTGTTTCTACCAAGAAATGTGGGGCACAGTGGATGAAAGTGTTATACTGTTATTGATGCAACCAAGGTTGTGCATGAGAAGCTGATTTTTGGAAATAAATCGCATGTTGAATCAGAAAAGCAGCAAGTGACGTATTATCATACTCTTTGTCACCATCACTCTGAAAATATTTTGTGGTCTTCTTAAAAAGATTCTCAACCAAGGTTTTTAAAAGCAAGAAAAGTTTAAAAAACCCTAAACTTAATTTTCATGGGATAGATCCAGGTGTATCCTGAAGAATCATCGACAAATAAAACATAATAGTGATAGCCATGAGTAGAGAGCACGGGGGATTGCCACACATCACTATGAATAATAAATAATGGCATACTAGAATAGTGATCAACCTCAGTGAAAGGGAGTTTGGTAGATTCGCCCAAAGAACATGCAACACAAGAATTGTCAAATTTAGCAGTCCGAATAATGAATTTATTAGAATAAAGAGAATCCAAAGTCCTAAAACTGGAATGCCCTAACCTACGGTGCCAAACATCGCCAGATTGATTAATAGAGTAAAAGGAAGGTATTCTAGGTGAAAGATGAAGAGGATATAGGTCTTCGTTACTTGGCGCTCGTAGAAGCACTATCCTCGTTGCCTTGTCCTTCACACAAACAGAAGAGGCATCAAATATGACTTCACAATTATTATCAACACATAAACGCTTGACTGAAAGTAAGTTCTATTTAAGAGAAGGAACAATAAGAATTGATTTCAAGTTTAACCATTTATGGCCAACTAGAAAAGATTTAGAACCAACACTGTGAATTTTTAATTGTGTTCCATTACCAATTATAATTTTTGTATTACCATGGTAAGGGCTTTAGAAGAACAAGCACCTTCGTATGAAGTCATATAAGTAGCAGGACCCAAATCGGGATACCAAGTCATACCTTGGCCCTCACCAAGAGACATTGCAGCAAATGAAGGAGCAAGAGATTAAGGTATAGGACCTATACAAGTAAGAAAGCGGGGACATTCAAGAGTACTATGACCTAATACAAAATAGATTGGACAAACAAGGGAGGAAAGAGCCGAACCCAAGACAACTCTGACAGGAATTTCTTGCAAAGCAAGAATTAACATGGGGAACAACATGAGTAGCAAAACATGACAAACTAGACGCGCTTTCGCAGATGCCTGTAAGCATGCCCCCAGAGGAGGTAGAATTATAATTATGAGAGTTATGGTTGCTGGTTTTAGGATTGAAATTTCTGTCACCTCCTCTATTGTTATGATTAATATGCCAACCACCACCACTGTCTCGATTATTATTGTTGTGCTAGCCTCCTCCATGCCCATAACCTTGCTATTGCCGGTTGCTGGATGTGTTGTGTTCGCTGTTGGCATAAACATTGGAACCCACAAATTATTTTGCAACAAGAGCAGGGTGCTCAAGTGTCCCCTCATCATCAGCACGTTGGAGCTTAAGCCGTTGCTCTTAAATAAGAAGTCTTAGACATAAATAATCAAAACTCAAGTTCATAGGAATATTAGTAAGAGTAGTCACAAGAGTCTCATATTCTCAACCAAGACCAAGCAAAGTATAATGAACTAAATCTTGTTGTGGCACAGGATAATTTATAGAAGCAAGACCATTAGTAAGAGATTTGATTTCACGCAAGTAAGCATCTATAGATTGACTTTCGCCCTTTTTGATATTAGTAATACCTCATGTGAAAGTGTGGCAAAAATCTAGGACTTGACACTTTGATCGAGCTACAACCAGTCTTGAAATTCATGATTTGTTTAGGGTTGACCAGAGATGTCTACAGCTGTAGGTGAAGGTGGAGGATATGAGCCATCGATGACGCCAAGGAGTCCATGAGACACGAGCAAGTAGTAAACTGTGTGTGCCACGTTAGGAGATCTTCAAGTGCCGCAAGTTGGACGGTGACGAGATTAGTCACGTTGGGTGCAGCAAGTGTAATGCCCAGACTTGATGAAGACAACATTTGATGAGGCCAACAGAGTAGAGAGACACATAGGTCCATGGAGATGAAGTGGGTGTACTACTGGAGGACTCGACCTGAAATACAGAGTTTGGAAACATCTCACTAGATGACAAGGGACGAAAATCGGTGGGAACAAAACTAGAATTTAGAGCATTGAGAGGCATGGAGGGATGTGCATTAAAGAAGTTGCCATGATTGTAGAAGTGAAAAGGATATCTAGGTCCTGGTGAAACTCAAGCAGAGGCACAGTAAGAGGTGGTACGAACAACATTGATGAGGAGATTTTTGAGACTGTAAGGTTATAGGCAGGGGGGCACCCTGAGTCATAGTTCGATTAGTAATGGAAGATGAATTACCCTCGGTCGTGGTGATGATGGGACTAGGCAGAGGAGTTGATGGCTCTGTGGTAGGGCCACAAGCACACAGTGACATTGCAGCATATCAAGGTTGATCCCATAGAGACTTGGTCAAGCTATTGGGTTATATTCGGTCAAGATAGGCTAAGTGAATCAATACTTAATATTGAAATTAAACTAATCAACTATCTAATTTAATAGATAAATAATTAAGGAATTATATAAAACTAGCAATCTCTCAATTCATGTATCAATCAAGCACTTCTTCTTCAATAGATTATTTTAAAACCGAAAATCAAAGTATCACAACCCTCTTTCAAGGTGAAGAGAAATACCTAAATATAATCAATTACCATTTCTCAAGGGCTCTTGATTTTTTTAGGATCATTAAGCATACGACTATCATATTTGTGGTTTCTCAATTGGTGTGCTTTCTCAAGACTCCACACAATCAAATCAAATCCTAGGGTTCTAGTATCGAATTTCACCTTTCATTCCTTCATCTAATACCCAAAACAAGCAAGAAGGTGATCAAATAACTTGTAAGACAACAAACATCTAGGATCAAATAAAATAATTCAACAATTCCAAAATACCCAAAGAGATGAACGACAAATCAAGAACATAACTAGTATTTGCATAAATTGGAAATAAAAATAAAATCATAATCGAAATTACCAAACATAAATCTAAATTTAGAAAAGAGCAGAGAATAGAGGAGAAGAGAAAAGAGATGATAAGCCAATTAATGCGCTTGAATCCATCGATTGTAAACCCGACATGGAGTCCTTCCAAATCTTCACTTCAATTCACTATCTCTTTCTAAAATCCTAATCTAATTGATAAACTTGAAGAGAGAAAAATGGAATGGGGGGATGTAGAATGAGGCTGAAAACAAGCCTTTATATAGTGAAACCCTTGGAAGTCGAACAACCGTGAGAAATAAAAACGTTTAGGAGAAAGAGGCCCACCACGGACCGTGGGCTCCACCATGAACCATCTGTGGTAGCCATTGGTTCGACATTTTTTTGTTCTTTCTTCCTTTCATGGGCATAGTAACTTAGGAGTGTCCGCGGAAGTCTAAATACACTCAACCAGGGTCAAAACAAGGACAAAAATGTCCAAAAAGGTGCTAGAAACAGAAAAGAACCATACCCAAGCGTAAAATGGAAAAGGAGTATAAATTATAACATAAAACATATAATTCTCCCTAAAAATGGTACAAAATGACCTCAAACTAGTGTGTATTTTACGAACTCATTAAACTCCCCCATGCTTAAATCGTAGGCTGTCCTCAAGCAAACACTAGAGAAGATCGATAAAGGAATATGCATCTAGGACTCAAATACATAACAATTTCCTTAAAGTAGGCAAGTCATAGCTTACCACAAGTAAGCGTGACAATCAACGGCAACTCCAAATAGTGCGCAAAATATTTCAAAATCAGAAGGAGGAGAAGGTTTTCAAAAAAGTATAAGACCACAAGCTCGATATCAAACTTGATCATCCCCAAGGAACCATAAAGCACATCATGCAAACATATGAGATTATAGAGCTAGATGGACTGGTACAACCTCACCTTGGGGAAATATAAATCACTCCCACTCATGTGTTCGAAATATAGCAAAGGTTCATTGAAGACTCAATCCAAAGATGCAATCTACCATATACTTGCCAAGACTCTCAAATTCTCCACCATTAAAATACAATGTGCACAAGACGATCAAGAGGACTTTACTTGGGTTGTAACGTGGGCTAAAGGAGGTAAGAAAAGGAATGGACAAATGAATTTAGGCGATGTGAAGCTATTAGCCTAGCGCTTAGGGAGAAACCAATAAACCACCAAGCAACCATGAAGTTCGCCAACAATCTAAATCCCAAAAATTCAATGAACATATCCCCAGAATGAAATAGGAAATGAGTTGACAAAGAAGGAACACAAGCTATGTATGTATCCAATGCCAATCAACTTAGTCATTTTATTTTTTTCTTTTGCTTTTTTTTCACATATCTTCCTTTTTCTTCTTTTTCTTCAACATAACTTTTTTCTTTTCTTTTTTTTCTTGTTGGTTTTTTTTTTCTGGAAATGAAACAAAAACTACAATTATTGAAAGCGTAAGATCACTAACTATCAACTCACAACCGAATATATATATATATATATATATATATATATATATATATATATGTATGTATATATATATATAGATAGATAGATAGATATAGATACACACACACACACACAACCCAAACAAGAGGGAACCAACAACAAATGCTCAATAACATCAACCCCTTAATAAACCAACATACCAAAGCCACCTTAAACTCAATTATCCCCAAAACCACCCACTACATAGATAAGGTGATGCTCTATAGACTTGGCTTAAAGATTAGGAATATGTGTTTGGCTAAGGGTTAACATGAAGTGATCACAAGAAAGACAAAAATAAGCTCAACAGGGCTAGCAAAAAGAATAAACATGTAACACAAGGGTAGGCTATTTAGCTTTGTGGCTAAAAATAACCAAAGAAGGAAATGCCTCTATCACATCGTCAACTACGCACATGCTAATGTGGTTTTGACCAAGAGTCTAGGCAAGTTTTAGAGATGTAACATGAAGAGTCACATACATGAAAGAAACATGAGACTAAGTATAATGAATTAATCCAAATAAGGCTCAAAATCTCACGGTGCATCTACCAAAGTCTCATTAAGCTCATAAAATGACTCCCATGTACCAACATTAGCATTAACGACTTTAGGGGGCAACATAGTTCTCAATAAAGACAATGGTCAAAACAAGAATATTTATAAAACCTTCACAAATTTTCACACCAAAAGGGATTACACATCAAAAGTTATTAAAGCTGATCAGTGTGGCTGCCTCTTTTGAATCTTGTAGTAAAGCCAAAGGGATTCTATGAATAGTAAAAATAGGTACGACGACAATGGGTCCCCCTATCTTAGCCCTCGTTTGGTGTAAATTCCTAG
>JACYFF010031956.1:10938601-10949643 GCA_017589665.1 Selenicereus undatus | reverse complement strand
CTAGGAATTTACACCAAACGAGGGCTAAGATAGGGGGACCCATTGTCATCGTACCTATTTTTACTATTCATAGAATCCCTTTGACTTTACTACAAGATTCAAAAGAGGCATCCACACTGATAAGGTTCACAATATCTAGAGCACATCATGCCAATATCACACCTTCTCCTTATAGATGATGTTCTATTCTTTGCAAATGTAATGTCCCAAGCACAATTCACGTTACTCAATTTAACATAATCAAGCTTTACAATCGAGCAAGCGCACTTCAATTTAATGTTTGCAACTTACATATTTTGGTGTTAAAGGCCTCATGTGATAAATTTTAAATCGTGCCCATTAAATTATTTAATACCATGGTAAATAAAGATATAATAGTAAAATTTCAATGGCAAATATGCATATAAATGAGAACATTTGGTTTATAAATGCATATTTAAGTTTATAATTTAGATTTGAGTGTTTTAAAATAGTTGAACAAATAAGTAGATAAATAACCCATCATATCACTCAATTAAATAGTTAATTAGTAAATTAAAAGGAAAGGATATAATTCAAAAAAATATAAAATAACATAAATAAAAGAAACCAAATAAAGAGAAATAAATATCAACAATAAAATCTGGTGAAAGAAAAAGAAAACAAAAAGGAGATAGACACGAACAAATGCCCTTAACTTGGCCCCAAAACCCCCAAAAATGTTATTTTCTCTCTCCTCTTCCCTCATCGCTTGTTCAGCCTCGCACTGCCCAGCAACCCACCCGCCTAGTTGCCCACTAGCCGCCACCAGTCGCCAGTGCACCACATCCCCCTCTTGTCTATGCCACCTAATTTTTCAAGGTAAAACTAAAGTTTCTTTCACCTCATTTGACATGTATTTGATTTATTTTCTTAAATTAATAGAATTAGTGAACTCATTTGGGTTTAGATAGGTGTTTATGAGTTGGAGCATTGATTTTGGCTGGCTAAGACTGAATCAAATTAGGATTTCGGGTGTTGGATGGAAGGTTTGGGGATGATTGATAGTGTTGAAGCATGCTTTCTTTCTTCAAGTGTTGATTTAATTATTGTTAAATTGAAGAAAAAAGTGGATTGTATTTGACTAGTTAAGTGGTACTTAGGGAACAAAACGAGAAAAATTGGTTAACTTTTGAGAACTAGATTAATTAGGCATAATTTAAGTATTATATTTATTAAAAAAATTGATTAAGTTTGTAGTATGTGAGATGAAAAGGTTGAAGGCTATTTTTGAATTTTTAAAGTTTGATGCAATAATATTGAGTTTGGAAGATTTATTAAAGTTAAAGATGCAAACAAGTTTTTGATTGAGGTTTTACCAAGGATTAGGGAGGAAAATAACCTTATTGAGGGAGGTAAGAAATACATGGAAGAAAGAAGATTTCAAATGTTAGGATAAGTATGTGTAATTATATTCTAAGAGTAAAATTAACTCTAACTAAAAATTTGGTGTGAATAAGTTAAGACATGCAACTCAAAGGATCCTGAGTTAATCATTAGTTGAGTGGTGATTAGTTGTGGTGAGGTAGTTGGTCTCAAGGTGAGTTGGAGAGGTGAATGATGAGATTATTTGAAAGATAACTAGTGACCTCTATGGAATATAATTTAATTATTTGAGCATACCCATAAGGGATCAAATTAATGATGATATAAGAATAAGGGTGACATTTATCAAATTAAGGATATAACTTCTATTTTATTAAATGGGTAATGAAGGAGGATTCTTAAGTAAATAAAACAACACAGAAACCCCACTTCTCAAACTGTCTACCCTTTCATTTGGTACAATAATTAATTTATGGTAAATGAGAAAAATTACGCTAATTCTACCTATTTTACCTAATTATTTCGCAATCAATCAATTGTCAATAAGATGAAGTGAATATTAAAGGTTCACATTAAGAAAAAAGGAAAACGTTACTTGAAGGGAGAACAACGACAACAACAAGAACAAGAACAAGAACAATAAAAACAATAATGATAATAACAACTACTATTACTACAACAACAGTAACAAAAACAACGACAATAATAACAACAATAGTCATAACAACAACAATAATTATAATAGTAATAGTAACAGTAAATTAAATAGTGAAATATATCTATGTTATATTTACTCAACATACGCAAGTGCACAAATAAAATTATTAACAATATAAAGGTCTGTTTGAATCAGAAGACAGGGCCATCTCCTTTGAGCCATTTGCTGGCCAACACCAATGTAACGCCCTGAAATTTTTATTATTTATTTTGAATTATGTGTAACATGTAAATTATGTGTATATTGTACGCATTTTATTTTAGGCACATATGTGTGTTTTTCATTATTATTATTATTATATTTTTGAGAATGATTAGAAAATATTACTTATTTAGTAGTAATTGTACAAAAAACAAAGAAATGGAAGGAAGAGTCAAAAAAGGGAGCTTGATCCAAAAAAAAGGAAAAAGAAAACACAAAAAAGGGAAGGGGAATTCTTTTTTATAACGTGCTATTAAGGGGATGACTTATCTCCTTTTCTTTCACCTACCACACAACACTAGCACACAAAGAGAGGAGAGAAGAGAGAAGAAGAAGAAGAAGAAGAAGAAGAAGAAGAAGAAGAAGAAGAAGAAGAAGAAGGAGAAAGAAGAAAAAGAATTGTATTTTGATTTTGATTGCAAATTTAAGGTGAGTAATTCTTGTTTTCTTCAACCTAAAACTTATTAGGGTAAGATTATTTAAATGATTTATGCTTGAATTGAGGATTCAATTGAAGATTGGAGTCTTGATTTTGATGATTTTAGGGTTTGATAGATTGGAAAATTAATTACAATTGATGGAAACACACCACTAAAATCTTCTTGGTGATTTGTGAGTTCAGGGTTATGTAAATATTGTGGATGAATATCTATGTTTTGGTTTTGTTTATATATGTGCTAAACCATGGATTTTTGGATTAATTTCTTGTATTGGATGAACAAGAGAGTAGAAAAATAGAGGTTGGATTTTCAGATTCTGCAGTTAGCTAACCACTGTTCGAATTTTTGTGAATTATTAGAGTAGTAAAAATGTCTGAAATTTTTTCTACATGTTCATCACTATGTGTTGCAGCTCTATGTAAAGTTTTGTGAATTTTAGAAATGTAATTTATGAGTTATGAATTTTTGATTGAAACTGTGCTGTTATGTGGTGTGAAAATTTGGATGATGTTTGAATTACTATGAACCACTGGGTTGAAGAATTTTTTTTCAAATTTTACTATCGAATATGAACATTATTTGAAAATTTTTGGTAAAGTTTCATGAATTTTGAATATAGAATTTGTGAATTATGAATTTTTGATTGAAATTTCCCTATTTTGGTTCGGTTATTGTTTTAATTTTTGGGAGCTATTTGCTTAGTGAAAAAGCATTAAAAAAATTTTGTGTGTGTTTTGTAATACTCGGCTATTTTTTGTGAATTTTTATGAATTCGGGATGTATACTTTATGATTTATGGATTTTTGATTGAATTTTCCCTGTTTAGTGTATATCTTTGGGGCACTGTTTCCATTTTTACGAAGGATTGGCTTTAGGGAAAATTATGAAAACATTATAATTGATTCCCCATGATATTTTTTATGTGCCTGTAAATTTTCGTGAATGTTGGATATGTATTCTTTGAGTTGTGAATTTTTGAGTGGAATGTTATGTTTGGTGTAGTTATGGTTATTCGTATGCATAAATTAAATATTTATCATGTTTGTGATAATTTCACACATTAAAACAGTAAGGTGTTTGTTATGATTTATTGGAAACTTGTGAAAATTATTTTGGGTGGAGCTATGTTTTTCTTTGACTATGTTTTGTCAAAAAATTGTGAAATCGAGCTTCTATGAGGAATGTTACAATGCATTAAGTTATCATTTTGGGAAAAAAGGTTCATATCTTGACTGAGACTATTACATGACATTCTAGAGCTATGACCATAGTAGTAACTGTCATTATGTTCAGGTCGCCTAGTGGGAGAGGTTCTAACCAATCCCCTTGGATATGAATGTGAGTCTTATGTGTTATGTGAGTCATGTGGATCCCTAGTGAGGAAGGTTTCAGCCTACAGTTACTAGGATATGAATGTGATTCTATGAATTGTGTTGTAGGCAGTTCGCGTCCTTTAGAGCCTTGGGTGTCTGGCTGGTACCATATGAATGAGTTGCAGTTGGGCCGTCAGGATGTGTTTGTCACCCTTATGTTGTGATGGTTCTTTGTGTGAGCCATGAGTTGATTTCCTCTAAACTAAAAAGGCTTGCATTCAGTCAAGAATATGTGGTATGTTATGAAATTAGTTTGGCTTGGATTTGGATTTTGCATTTGGTTTTGGATTTGAAGGATCATTCAGGACATCTATAAACTTGTGATTGATTTTGAAATATACATGTGATTGATAAGTATGTTTACATAAATAAAATATATGTTTATGGCAATTATGTAAATTTTTGTGAGGAAGTTGCCTTGATGTATGTGCTAGTTATGATTATGGGTAGGCCGTTAGCTTGCTTAGCAGACTTTGCTTTCTTTTGGACTTCAGTGAGGACTAGGAGTCTAAATGACATGGTTGGTATGGGACGAGCATGGTTATTTTAGTGAATAAACTAATAGTAGAGTTTGTTTAGGGACTTAAGTGAAAATGAGGGTCCTTAAATTATACCTCGTATGGCACATGTATGATTAAATTAGTCTAATTGCCTACCTCATAACATAAATATGTGTTTGTGTGTTTGTGAAGTTCGGGAATATGTTGGATTTGAAAGAAATAAGTTTATTTCTATTTCTAAGACATGAACATGTTCTTATGTCACCTTCTATATGTCATATGCTATACTCTGTTTATATGTCATAAGATGTGCGTATTGTGATTATGTGTTAACTGATTAATATGCAAAAGTGTAACAACGGGGAGGATAAAGGTCATTCACTGGATTCGGGAAGTTCATGACCTCTCAATTTTTCAGATTTTTGGAAGCAAAAAGGGATCATAGGAGCATTAAGAGAGCTAGCTAGCTGTGAAATATTTATGAAGAACCTAGTCGGGGATGCAGGCCTCATTGTATGTTTATGTTATGGACTATGTTTAGTAAACACAAGTCTGAATGTATTTTTGGTTTGTAAGTGTGTAAGACCATTGGGAATATAGTTTAGGTATGTTTGTAAATGCATGATTTAGATTTACCCTCCTGAACTTTAGTAAGATTTCAATAAGAGCTTCCGATGCTATCACCTATAATAGGTCAACTATGGTTAATAAGTTTAAATAGCCATGTTGGTGTTTCTAGTTGAACATCCACGACGGTGACGCACCTGCCCCCTTCGGGCTTGTCGTTACAACCAAAGGGAGAGAACACTTTTTAAGAAACAAGGTATGTTCACTACCTATACTTTTTGAAAATTTACATATCTTTTATGAATGCCAAAAATCTCCTAATGTACAAGTATTTAATGAATCATTTTCAAACATTATTCTGTCACATCATTATGTGGGCCTATCAATTATCAATTATTAAGGCTTAGGCCCATCAATTAACCCACACAACTTCAGCTCAGACTTTCCGGTCGGCCTATGAGATGTGCATCCTATTCAATGATCACATTTTACATATGAGTTTATCAATTGCGTACCAGTTTCAGATAATATTTGGTAATAGTTTTAATATACTTCTCTCTCTCCCCTCATTTCAAACTTAAATGAATTGAAATGTATGCGCTCACTGAAAAATGAATTTCTATCTGTGTAATGTAGGAGTAAACATATTGAGTTTCAGCTCATTATCTGAATATTTTTGTGTTTCAATTTTTTAGGTAATTAAATTGTGAAGTTCGTACCTAATAACACCAGAAAAGCAAGAAAACAATTAATAAAGTCTAAACTAACCTACAGTGACACTTCATAAAGTCAAGCGTCATCGGAGTGAAAGTTTTGTGGATTGTTGTGCTTCCATTTGAGTTTGAGAATGTATAAAGTGTGCACCATATGGTTTTCATGTAAGCTAAAGTGCGTTCTAATATTTATGCTAAGTAAGTAAATTAAGCATTATCCTTTTTAGGATGGCGGTAACGCCCTAACTCTAACCATGGTTCTTCCGCTAATGCTCTGTTAGTTAAGATTAATTATGTGATTATAAGTTGGGGTGCTACAACAGAAGGGGAGGTATGTCATCCCTTTGAACTCAACGATTGCATAGGGCTGATATGCCAAGCGCTAAGTTAATTTATTCATTTAAGCAAATTAACTATGATAGCATCCGTGAACTTGAATCAAGGGAACAAGGAGGGATTAAAGATGCTGTTTGGATTCAATATGGTGACAAAATTTGATAGTTACTTGGGAATGCTGATGCTTATAGGTAAGAAAAAAACTTATTATTTCAATTTTATCTTAGACAATGTGAAAAGAAATCTTATTATTTGGAAAACAAGGTTCCTATCATAGGTGAGAAGGCTCATACTTACTAATTCCATTTTGGTGGCACTAGAGCAACATGTTCTTTTCATTTATAAAATTCCTAATAAGATAGCTGATATAGTCAAGTCACTTATGATTAACTTTTTCTAGAGCAATAGGAGAGGGAGAAAGAGTCATCCATTGGCAGAAGAATGAAATCCTATTCATAGATAGAAGGAATATGGATACGGAATAAGAATAGTGAAATGATGCACTACTATTTAACAAGCATTCAGACTGATAAACAAGCGAGATTCCTTACCTAGTACACTATGTAAAGAGAAGGATAGAGCAATGTCACTAGTATGCACCAAAAGAGCTAAAAAGCACCATTAACAATGTCATAGGGGAGTAGCAGTTTGGTTATAGCAACAAAGGGATTGAGAGTGCATTTGACGAGGAGGATAGTGAAAGGGGGAGTAGGCCTAATTAGGATAGGGAATGTGGTTACCAAGTAATAGAGTGATGCTCAATAATAAGGCGGAAGATTGGAAGGAGAAGAAGGTGGGTGAGATTATGCTAGGCCTACAAGATGGAATTGCTAACTGGCTAGGAACATCTTCAAATGGAAAACATTAAAATAGATGCGGACAACTCATGTAGGGATCTATGCAGGGGATTAACATACTACAAGGTAGCCAAAAGTACAAGATACAAAGTGTCGTGGTTTGCCTATAAGGGCTAAAAGATGAGCCCATAGATTATTTAAAGATGTTTATGTTACTGGCTTTGGAACAAAATAAAAAAAAGATGTAACACTTCCATTTAGCTATTAACCAACATCTTGTGTGTGAACATGTGGTTCTTTCTTATGTTTAGACATTTTATTATGGGCCTAGTTTATATTTAAGTAACCTTAATATTAATAAAATTAGAACTAATTAATCAAAATATAATTGGTATTGCCCAAACCAAAAAAAGGGGGAAAGAGTTCAGTTGTACGTGGGATACATCCCACGCACCCCATATTTTTTTGTAATTTGTTTGAGTAATGAAGTTATTTCTATGATAGATACTTAGGAAGTAAGTTAGGTATCTTTTCACATTAGACCATCAGTTTGTACTTATCTCTACCAAATCACCTGTTAGATTGTCAATGTTTAATTGGATAAGGTTCTAATTTGATAAACTAGAAGCAATTCGTACCCCTAAATTCATTTCACACACTCACCCACAAAAAAAAAAAAGAAGCTTGGGCATCCTTTAAGGCAAGGGAAAAGAAGGAAGCAGAAGAAGAAAGTTAGTGAAGTAAAAGGCTTTGTAATAAGGTGAATTCTTCCATCCTTCTCTTTTTAAAATTTCATTAGGTTCACTAATAATTGAAGTCAACTCAAAAATATGGTGTCTTAGGGTAATTAATTGAACATTAGGAACATCTAAATTCAATAAGTAGAAACCTCACCCTTGATGACTTTGTTTGTGAGTGATTGATTATTTGGTTGCATGATAGGAACTATGGATGTGTGATTAGATGCCATAAAGTTTAGTATGTATTAGATTGAAGAATACATAGCTTGACAATAATAAGGCAAACAAATAAAATGAAAAACAGACATTAATTTTGAATTTGCCCATCTTTATGTGTCATTTGTAATTTGTTTGAATTATATGCTGCACCAAAATTCTTGAAAATTTTATCATAGGTTTGGAATATTTAGAAGTTTTATACAAAGTTTTGTGAATTTTGGATGAGTATTTTATGAGTTAAAATTTTGCAATAAATTTTCCTGTTGAAATCAGAGTTGTAGTTTGTTTGTATTTATAAGTTGTAATTTCTAATTAGGAATGGCTTTAGGGGGCTTCAAATGTTTAAACAAGGCCATGAAAGCATTGTAAAGGAATAAGGGAATTGTTTACACTAATTGAATCCATGAAAGCCCAAGTCTATAGTTGTACATGTTCTTGTGAGTATAAGTTTTGTGATATATGCTTGGATTTTGCAAGCAACTACACTAAACTAAATATAGCTCCATGTAATTTAATGATATTGCATCTTCACTTAAAATATGGAGAAGACATTTCTGTTGTGAAAACCTAATTTATTGTATTAGATAAACGATAAGCTAAAGCTTCTCATATTTTGTGGGTTGAATCTTATATTTGCATTCGAATTGCTTTTGTTTATATGACCCAGAAACTATGTGTCATGGATGTCTTTTTGACACGATCCAAATCCTTTATGGCCTACCAAACTTGTATCAAAGCTTTTCTTAGTTTTCTATTAAGTCTTAAGAGTTGCTTAACCTAGACTCAAGGAGACTAAGTAAGCCAAGACAAAACAAGATAACACATAAGTTAGAGAGTCTGGGAGAATGCTTACTTTATATTGCTCTCAACTCGTGGATGGATTACAAATGAGTTCCATTGGGGGTTTCTATAGTCTTTCAAGTCTTTCACCTACTCAATTGACAGTGAAGATTAATTTAATCATATGGCTAACATTAAACTTCTATAATTCTCCATACAAATACCCTAAATATTGACAAGCCTAGAACCTTGTGGAACATTGTAGAGAGTATTTTAGAATATTGTAGCATAGCCTAGAAGGTTCTAAAAGTACTCAAAAAGACACCCAGAAGGTTCTAGAGTATTTTGAAATGTCCCATGACTCTCTATAAGCTTCCCATTCAGGAGGGTTCTCGAGCATCCCAGAAGATTCCAAGGCTATCTTAAAGGTTCTAGAATGTTCAAAAGACTCTAGAAGCTCGACATGTAACATATGACCATAGTAGTTACTTATTTGCGATCTGGTTAGTAGAGCTTTGTGCTTGCTAAAATATGTAGGCCTAGTGGAGCCTCAAGCTTGCTAGGGGTAGGGGAGTCTCGAACTTGCTGACATTTGTAGGCCTAGTGAAACTTTGTGCTTAGTAGGGATTTATGTTTCTGGGTAATCACGTCCTCCGATGGTATTCGGTAGGCCTAGTAGAGCTTTGTGCTTACTAGGAAATAAGTAGTCTGTTGTGTTAGGTTGTGGACTCAAGCTCGCCTTGAAAATGAGCTTTACTTCTGTGATTGAAATTTTAGGATGGAATGTGTTTTGTGGCATTCATAAATTATAAGTTTTGATTTTGAGATAAGACATGATTATGTATATTTGACTAAGTATGTATATGTTCTTAGTTTGTGGAGATACTCATAGCTAACCTTGTAGATAAGGAATTCATATTTTTTTCTTCTCAAGTATTCAAATTCATGTGAGTGTGACTCTGACTAATTTTATGTGTGTGCTAAGCGAATAATGTTCAAAGTGAAAGATAACAGAGGTCGATGGCAGGATTTACTTACTAAGATCAGGGAGCTTATGACTTTACCATTTTTCAGATGTTGGGAGCAATTTAAGGAGTAATGCTCGAACACTTTTTGGGGGCTCAATCTAGAAGCTAATTTCGCTGACTTTTGATAACTTTGATGGTTGTCTTATAAATAGGAATGGTTTTCATATGAAACCATGTAAAGAGAATTGTTGGATGTTTATTTGAGTATAAATATTGTGTATATTTAGAATTGCCTAGCCCAATCTAGCCAAACTGTGTTAAGACACTATTGTTGTAGTTTGTGCAAGGGCTAACTATACTTTAGAATATGATAGAGAGACACAAAGTGTGAGGCAGCCTTACGGGTGTCCTAGCCAAATGTCCATAGTAGTGACGTCACTGCCTACTTAAGGTGAAGCATTACAATAAACAAAATCAATTCAACTTTAAAGCTATGTAATCTCTTGGTGTCAATGAGAATCTTCATCGATTCAATTGAAAAGTTTCCTCAATTAAGTCTCCAGACATTCTAGCCTCTCTCCAATATCTTTTGATTTTGCGATTGACTTAGGTTGCTTGAATTTTCAAGATAAGTGTACAAGCAAATTGTAATCTGGCAACACAATTATAGGTTGTAGATTAGATGCTTGATCAATTGGACTAAGCTTGAGGTTGAGTTGATCTATAAGGGTCATATTCCCATCCATCCATTTTTTCCCCATCCTTCCATTTTTAATTTAATGTCACCTTTTAAATCCACATTGTTTTGTTTGTAGAGAAGTATGAATAGACATTAATCAAATAATGGTAAAATTTCTGGTTCTGATTAGAAAGTTCAATATTTAGACTTGCTTGAACACTACTAAAAAAGCATTGAATAACGACAGAAAATAGCGACGGTTCAAAATTTATATCAGATAGCGACGAACATAGAGACGAATAACCTAAAATTGAAATTTATTATACTCAACGACAGAAATGGCGATGGAATCACTAATCTGTCACCATGTATTTGACCTGCACAATGGAAATTTTGTCGCCAGATTGAATTCTAATTTTTTTTGCTGTTTGGCCATGGACAGTCCGTCGCCAAACAGTAAAAAAAAAATTAGAATTCAAACTGGCGATGGAATTTTTGTTACTATTCCGCCGCTAGCTTACAATAATAGAACCAAATCTGATTCTTTTTTCTTATTTTCTTTGCAATTTCGAAATAGAGATAGAAAGATCTGAGAGCCCCCAACATCCCCCCTGGCAAGACACCTCCGCCTTTTGCGGCGCCTCAGACATATGCTGTTGTCGCCTAC
>JACYFF010031956.1:10920291-10932668 GCA_017589665.1 Selenicereus undatus | reverse complement strand
AATAAAAATAGAATTCAGTTGCCAAAAAATAAGTATTGTGTATGAAACGTTGGAGTAGTGCCTCGGTCAGTCGCACCAACAAGTTCTAAGCATGTTTGAGTATCTATGTATGGGTTGGATAAGAATTGGCTCTTTTTAAAATTGGGTGATGGTTAGTCTGAGTTTGAATCATTAATGTTTGAATTATTTCAGCAGGTTCATTTGAGTTGGGTTCAAGTTAAATTGGATAATTTTGCAGATAAACATTTAAGTTAAGTATGTTTTAATTAGTCATATGTGAGTCATGCCACTTGATGGTTCAAGCTGAGTATCGGTTTGCATTCAATTCACGTTTTAGGTTAATTTCGTCAGATCTAAATTTCGGGCACTCTTTAATCGGAAAATTTATTAATTAATTAAAAATCCTTGAGATTTTTAATAGGGGGACATCACATATATCAATTAGTACTATCAAATTATTTTTTTTTAAAAAAAAACATAGAAGTGGGACTATTATTATGCAAAAAATCCGGTATCCACTAGTAAATAAAAATTACATCTACTTGACATCAATACCATGTTATATAAAAAAAAATAAGATAAAAATAAAAAGCAACCAATTAAAATGGGTCATACAATTTGAATCGGTACAAATATAATCTCTTCTAACTAGTCTGCTTTGATTTTTACTATCTTTGTCTGGTTTTCCCACCTAATTTCAATAGATGGTGAATATTAAATTGAGCAACTTGAAAATATCACCATTTATTTATGTAAGCAGCAATTTATTATGGAAAAGGTTCCTTTCCACTCTCCCACTTTTCTTGCATATTTCGATATATGTGAGCTCCATTTTCTTATTATTGGATTTAAATAACATAAAAGTCTGAATTCATAATTAGGGAGAAGAAAATTTTCCACTGCCAATTAATTAATCATATTTTTTTCATTGAGTTTGTCACCTCAATTTGAAATACAAAAAAGTATTCTATAAAATAATTTTGTTCTTATCTAAACTGGTTTTTTTAATATAAATTCTTCTAGACTTTGCTTTACAGATTCCTTTATCATTTTGAAATTAAAGTCCTCTCTTTGCATTGTGTTTGGCTGCATTCTTTAGGTCAAAGCTTGTACATTGGCGATCCAAATTTCCAATGAATTAATTCCAATACTTTACTAAACTTTTAACTTAATAATAACAACAATAATTATAATTATAATAATAATAATAATAATAATAATAATAATAATAATAATATAATAGTGTAACAAGACTTTTGTATTTTTAAATGAATATGTTAATATATTGAATCATTGAATCAATTACAATTCATATAATAGAATTCTTGTTAAACAAGCCTCTACGATGCTCGACAGCTTTTTATGTATACAAAAGAAAGTATTTTCTCAATTTTTTTGGAGATCCTCTTTGTGAGTAGTGATATCTATACATGTATGGTTGTTTACATCTGGATCTCCCTATACTCCGTTGAGGCCCAAACTCGGAATTATTATTGTATGTTATAAATAGTCAGTTGATAATAAATGAATAAATCAACAAGACCCTAAAAAGCGTTTTTGTAGTGAATAAAATTTAAATGTTTACATGTAATATATACATAATATAGAAGAACCTTCTAATTATCCGTTGAATAATTTATGATTAAATGTGAGGGTTAATGTTTTGGGATCGTGTACATTTGACAGGATTTATTTACGAAATATCGGTGATGATTTGGAAGAGTTTAATTGTCAAGATTTAATGGATTCACTGGTAATTTGGTTTCAAAAAAAAAAAAAAAAAGGCACCTCTAACATTCCACTAAGTTATGAATTGTTTTGTTCACCCGATTGGAATCAAATTGTATTTTTGTTTTCTTGCCCAACATTGTACGTTGCGTCATTGAGAAAGTTGTGCTTTTCTTCTCTGTGGCAATGGCTTATGATTGCAAATAATCAGTAGCGAATTTAGATATCAGAATTATAGGTGTCCACCTACTAACATTCATTTCCATATATACTAAAAAATAAAGTTAAAATAATACACAAAATACAAGAGTTTACTATTACAATTGTCGTTTATGTTTTTTAATGTTTGAAATCGATTCATGATAAAGATGTTAGAAAATGTGTCAAATTTAAATCTTTCACTATATAACAAATTATCTATGGACATAATCCCTCAATTTGGTCAATTTAGTTTGCTTTTAGGATATTACTTTCGAAATTCAACTAAAAAGAGAACTAGAACTAGGAACATGACTAGAAAAGAGAGATTTAGAGAGTCATAGATTGAGAGTGTGGAATGCGAGAGAGGTTGAGCTGTTGAGTTTGTTGTTTTGGATTGCTTCTGTCCCATCTTTACAACTATATTTTTTATTAAAAAAGAAAAATTCTAATTGTTAGCAGTTAGGCTTGCTAATTACAAGAATATCTTAGACTTCTTGGACCTATTTTAGAGGTGTCTAATTATAATAACTTCAATCCTTTTAAAATAGCAACTTAGAATTTTTTTTGAACGAGAGGTGTGGACACCCTTAGCCATAGTGAAGATCTGCCCATGCAAATGGTATATGTTTGGATCTTAAATGTTAGACAAAAGGACTTTTTGCTCATTTATCCATATGCAATTAATGATATTTTTTTAAGTGTTTTGAATTTGCATAGATATACAATACAAAATATTGTATTTGTCACGCATGTCTTGTATGGTCTGGTAACTTCAGACTTAGGGTTTATTCTTTTTATTAAGAAATATAGATTGAAAAATTGATGAAATTGGTTGAGATTGGTTAAAGTGTGTTGAATTAGGTTGAAATAGGTTGAAGTTGATTGAAGTCAGTATTTTTTGTTGAAGTTCATGAAGTAGATTGAGATTGTCACGTATAACGCAGGTTAAAGTAAGTTGAAGTTGATTGAAGTAAGTTGAAATTGGTTGAAGTTGATTGAGATTGGTAAATTTGGATTTACCAAGGAAAATTACAGTCATTATCATGTTTTCATTGTGTAGGAAACCAAATATTTGGCGGGGGTCTTTTGCAAGGGGCAAAACCAATAATTCAATACATATTTCTTTTATTTTGGAGTTAGCTGTTTTAGTTGGCAATTTTAGTATAATAGAATCGCCAACTGTCATTCAAAATTGAAGCATTTATCATAATAAATTACTTTAATTTTATGTCCTAATATGGCATATAAATTTAGCAATTTTGTTTTTGTGATCAAATAATAAAAAAGAAACCCTAAAATCAAATTGCTAATTTGAAATGAGAGATTGAGACAATCATACTCCAAAGTTCAGACAAGTATTTTTTTTTTCAACGACTTTTTCTCTCTCTTTTTTTACAAAACATTTCATAATAAGATTTTGTTAGTAAAATATTTAATAAAATTTATGATATAAAAAATATTCATCAAGCATTGTAAAATTTTAAAATAACCAGAAACTCCAAAAAAGTATAAAAATAAAATCCTAATCACAATATGATAATAATCATAATATAATATTTATTTTACAAATTTTTTTAAAAAAATCACATAGTAAAAAAAATTTGAAAATTATGTTAATTATTTAATATTATTTAATATGGTGTAGTACGATTTGTTTTGTGCATAATGATTTACTACTATTTAAAGTTCTTTACTTGTGGATCTGCTTTTTGATTTATCCTTATCACTCAAGAAATGTCCTTTTGCGTTGGCAACCTAATTTAACTTTACCAAATTTATTTTATTTCTTTCCGGACACCAACCATTTCCTTAACTAAAACGCATATCCTCCTCTTTATTTTATGCCCAAATTAATATATTATTGACATATAGTGATCAATATGCAATTATTAATGTATTTATTTCTATTTATTTTATTATTAATCTCATTTCCGACATTTTTTTAGCTAAGCTCTGTAATCTCTTTTAAGCTCACCAACAAAACCCAGTTTATCTCAACCAAAATTAGACCTAATTTTCCTCATCAGAAATTCCCAAAATTTTCTCTTCCCCCCCTTCTCAAAAAACCCAAAAATATTTTTCCAAAAAATTTTCAGAAAAAAAAAGAATTTCAAACCAGCTTGCTTCAGAGCTTACTTCACTCTCCAATGGTGAAATCCCAGTTTTCAGTAGCATAGGTTTGAAGATTAACTTCTACTCAAATCAATCAATTTAAACCATCTAGCTCCTTTTTAAAAAAAAAAAATTGGAGCTGGGTTTCGTCCAATTTTTCTTGGGTTTTTTCTGGTGTACAGAGAAAATTTCATCTTGATCTTGGAACCTGATTTCAGCAAATTGTTCAACTTTTGATGGGTTTCTCTTGAATTTTCTCCCAATTTTTCCACTTCAATTTTCTGGGAAATTAGAAATCATAAATGATATGGAAGCAAAGGGAGGAGTGAGTAGTGGGGTAACAGTGGTAGGATCGGATGCTCCAACAAGCTACCATATAGCTCCTAGGACAACCGAAAACAACGGCGCCGGAGCAACCCAGGTCGCCGGGTCAACGCCGTCGCCGGCGACCCAGGTGGGTCCCCAGCCGCCGGAAGTTGCGGTGAAGAAGAAAAGGGGCAGGCCCAGAAAGTATGATGGGTCTGGGTCTGTCACCGTCGCCCTCTCCGCCAAACCCATCTCCGCCGCCGCTCCCGCTGGCGCCGTCATCGATTTCTCCACCGTCAAAAGGCCCAAGTTGAAGCCTTCCACCACCGCCATCAAGCAACATCGACCCAAGTTTGAGACTGAGAACGCAGGTATAATACTTCATATTTGTATATACCTCGTTTTGAGATGTTGATCTTGTTAATTTTGAAGTATTTTTTGATTTTGTTTGTTGTTTTTCTGATTTCCTTTTGGATGGGCATGCGTGTAGAGATTGAATGGGTTTTTGATTTGTGGAAGGGAATTAGGTTATGATTTTTGAGATCTACTTGGTGGATTCTGATAGTCTGATGAGTTTTATTTTTTTTGTGAAAGGGTTGACATTTGAGAGAGTTGTTGGTGTTGAATAGAAAGTGGGACCTTGTGGATAGCAAGAAAGAATAGATGCCCTCTAAATAAGATCTTGGATGTTTAAAAGGGGTAGTTCTGAAAGGAAAGTTTTTCCTCTGCACAGCTGTCTGAGGTTGGAATCTTCCAGAAGGCATTTATCAGAACAGGTTGCATAGCTTTTGCTTTGGGATGAGAATACAGATGGGATTGTGTGAGGTTGCTTGTAATGATTGGTTTGATGAGGTCTTCGCTGTTCATAGTGCTCAGCCTAAGCCTAGTCATATAACTGACCTGTCCATACGAGCTGCTTGAAGAGGAAATCTGATGTTGTTTTCAGGTTTAGGCAGAGTTCTGAAGTCTGATGTGATCCATAAAGTGCCCCCCGCCCTCTCCGGGGTCGATTCTCGGAGGCAACATTTTTACTTGTCAGGATAAGATTGCGTACATTTGAACTCTCTTGACCTTACTTTGGCGGGATCCACATTAGACTGTTGATGTCGTTGTTGTCTCTCTTGTTTTCTCTCTGGGGGGATGGTTCCTCCTAGAAAAGTACCCTAGTCGACCTATTCAGCAGTAGGACCTTTTTTATGTCATAATCTTGAGTTTCCCTTGTCCACTTCGTCACAAAGTGTGGACCATGTACAGTTTGTGCACATTTGTTTTGTTGCATTAATCATATGATACAGTGTTGGTTGGACTACCTGAGAGCCTATGCCTTTGCCTTCTCTGCCTTACCCTAGTCCTACTATTTGTTTTGTTTGGGTGGCGGCCTCCTTTTTGTAGCATATAATATCATAAATGTGTGCAATCAACAACATGATGAGCAAACATGAACTTCTCTGCAATTTGGATTTAATATGATGATCCTTTTAGCACATTTGTTCCAAAAGGTTTTCTGATAAATGGATCCGAAAAATGTAAATCATCGTTGCATGTCAAGGTTGTCATTCTGACACTTTTCTGTCCATCTTTCTTGTAAGTAGCTTCATGTGGTCCTGGGGATTGAGGAGGATGTTCACCCAGAGAAACAACCAGATTCCCCTGCACCCTCCCTTTTCGCTTGTTTGGCTTCTATTTTCTTTGTATTTTTGAAGGATTGCATTAAGAGAGCTTGACAAAGGAGTAATATGCTTGTAAGGGAGTGCTTGAAGCTTCATTGGTTGTTGATTATTAGGTTGTCTAGCTTTGGATGTAGAAATGAAAGCCTTAATTTTGTAAGGTTTTACTTACATGTTTGTTGTTGTCTGATTAACTAATAAATTTTAAAATGATTAGTTCCAGGAGAATGGATCTCTTGCTCAGTTGGTGCTAACTTCACGCCTCATATCATCACAGTCAATGCCGGTGAGGTAAATACATGCACCGTTGTGCCATGCAGTACTATTTTTCATGCGTAATCTTATGATTAGGCTCTTTCTAGTTTATGTCATTATTTATAAGGACTTTGAGCCCATGATCATGATTCATGATATAGGAACCAATAGCCATACATGATAATACTCCACTTGTAGTGGTGTTTATGTCCTATGGTGGATCACTTGGAATCATGAGGGGCAAAAGGGACAGGAAGTTTTTGTTTATTGGCAAACAGCGATGCATGAGATGCTTCACTAATTGATTGCAGATACGGAATAAGTTTTACGGAATAAGTTTTACTGTTTCAAAAATAACTCATCTTGCTGAGATACCCATGTCTTTATTCTTCATGTATTCCTATCACTTCTTCATTACATGTAATCCGTGTTTGTCCGACATTCATTTATCTCAAGTACCCCGTGTGAAATACTCAGCACTTAAACTTGAGTGTGGACACTTGACACTTACTTTAAGTGGGAAGCATGGAATCCTCTCAAAATGGTAGAATTTGACATCTAGTGAATTGACCGTTATCCAGCCTCCTGTTGCTGTGTCTGAGCAACATAGATGTGCTAACCATTCTTCTAATTCATATTTTCTTTTCTGTTGTAATATGGATCATTCAGTCGACTCTGCTAACTGTCTCATTTACCTGATTGTTTAGGATGTTACTATGAAGGTGATATCATTTTCACAACAAGGCCCTCGCGCAATATGCATTTTGTCTGCAAATGGTGTAATTTCCAGTGTCACACTTCGTCAACCTGACTCGTCCGGGGGAACCTTAACATATGAGGTGCTACATCTTATTTTCTTAAGGCAATATTTCTCTAGAATGTTGGTCAAACATGCATATTTTTTTACCATGTGATATTCGAATTGCTGATACCAAAGTTTGAATATCTTCCTGAGCGCTTGATGTAAGTTGTTCCTCTAATGCTGTTTTTATGTGATGCTTTGAATCTTTGCTCAAACTACTTTCAACTTTCGGTACACTATATGTGCATGACTCAATGGTCCCTTTTTTTAAGCAGTATTTCATGATATCTTGATAAGTCAAAATATTACCTGCGGATAATAGGACAATGTTACCTGTTCAATGTGGTTTTCCTGTAGTATGATCTTTCTTAGTACTGTTTGATTTCTGTTTTTGTATGCAATGAATTAGATCCTCTGTGTCAACTTTTTGGGTGCGCTTTGACATTTCTAGTTCCCAGCTGCAGCTATTAGTAGCCTTCTGATTCAGTGATTTCAAACTCTTGTGTGGTTTCAACAGGGTCGTTTTGAGATACTTTCTTTAACTGGGTCATTCATGCCCTCCGAGAGCGGCGGAATTAGGAACAGAGCGGGAGGAATGAGTGTCTCATTGGCAAGCCCAGATGGTCGTGTTGTAGGAGGAGGAGTAGCTGGCTTGCTTGTGGCTGCTAGTCCTGTGCAGGTGTGTTTCATTACATCTTCATGTATTCTTTTACAGTGACATGTAGCATCAGCACCAATTTCACGTTTTAACTGAGAGAACCGAGAATGTATCCAGGTCAAAACTTGTACAGATTTTTTAATGTGGTGAATATCTTTCAAGCAACTCTTTTTTGCGGACCTTATCTTCTTTTTAGATTTGGCTAATGGGTTCTTTTAGGGCTGATCTTGAATCACGCGGGGGTTGATGGTATATTAAGGTTGTATCAGGCTTAGGTTGTTTTATTTCGACTTGGGATGCATTCAAGTCGGCTATCTGTTTGTCTCATAAGCTCATTAAGAGAATGAGACACTTTTGGCAAGACAAATTGCAGGCCAGTCCCGTTTAGGTCGGTCAATTTAGGTGTAGCTTAAAGTCCCACTGTTTGTACGATAAAAAATTGCTTACCTTTGGATCTCCCGGACCTTGCTAAGGTTGCTGATGATATTGTTCATTGTTGCTGCTTGATTAGCGTAGATTCAGGTGTAACTCATGGTTTCCTTCTCTTCTCCTCTTCTTGTATCAGATTGTGGTAGGAAGTTTCCTGGCAGGGAACCAGCACGAGCAGAAACCGAAGAAACAAAAACCAGAGTACATCATCAGTACCACACCCACAGCTCCCACTCCCATCTCTAGTATTGGAGTTCAGGACAGTTACCGTGGCCAAGACCATCATGGTTCGGGCACCATGTACACGACTTTCCATGGAGATGTTACTCGGAATGGTTCGGCCGGCAAAAATGAATCTTCACATGAAGCTTAAAACAACCATAGAAGGCTTTCTTTCCTCAGTTGGAGTTGCTCATAAGTCCGTGCTACGCGATGAACCGTCTTCTCTGTTCATCACATCTGTATAAACATTTATGTTATTTCTAGAGCTGTTGTTTTATCCGTGATTATGATCATGTAGGAAGCTTAGTGTTAGCTCTTAAGTTTAATTAGATAGGCGCCATTATGGTGCCACTGTTGTCTTATGTAGAATACGGTTTGAATGTCTGGAATTCGCCACAGTTATCAGGAACGTCTCTCGTTGCTCAGACAGGAATGTGGGTTGCCACTGATTACACGAATTTAGCTCTACTAAGATTTTGGATAGCTTGGCCCCGAAACACCATGAACAGGGCAGTGAGTAGTTCCTGTTTATTTCGTATTCACATCTCAGTAATTGTTGTGAGCTTTGCAATGGCAGTATAGTTTCGCACATCAAGGAGCATATCCACATTTTATATTTTGGTCATGCATTGTATTATCATAGATTTTTCTTTCTGAAATGAACCAAAAGCAGGATATTGCACCCAAGAAATCTTCATGGGTTATCGGATGATTCGGAATTTCGGATGCCCTGTGTCTGTGTTTTTCTATTTTTTGCCCCCCCGCCCCCGGGGTGTGGTGTCAAGAGACAAGTCAAATGTATGGACAGCTTTAGTTGCCAAAATAACAATATGGTCAGACCTGGACACGGACTACATGTAGCCATACTCAAATTTAAATTAGATAAATCTTTTTTTTTTTGATCCGGATGAGCTGCAGATGATAGTATGATATAAGTACAATTACACTGCAGTGAGAAATTGGAGAATCGGGCCTCAGACCTAATAAAACAATAACCATATTTAGCTAACACCACCACCACCAACAGAAACAATAACCATGTTTAGCTAGCACCACCAACAACAACAGTAGCTGCTGCCCTGAAAATGCTATTAAGCTCGTAATTCTTGTTGGGTTAATTGTGTCCCAAATTCATGTGTTGCCGTTTAGCTAATTATCTTGTTTAGTTACGCCGTTTGAGAACTTTATCTCTCTGTATTATCTCGTTATTGCCAGCCTCTTGAGATTATTTTGTATTCTTGCCTCCATAATGGATTTTCTGCCTTTGTTGCTGCCCGCGGTTTTCTCCCGATTTGGGTTTCTAAGTAAAAATCATGTGCCTACTACTTTATTCTTGATCTTGCTTTATATTTTTGAATATTCACATCCTTCTATATTTCCGCATCTAACTCGCTCGATTTTTATTTTAAAATTTCCAAGCAATATGGTCTAAATTATCAGGCATGAACACGAACTACATCTAACCATAGTCGAATTTAAATTATATAAATCTTTTTTAAATTATATTTAAAAAGAAAATTCCTCTGAATGTTGTTCATTGCATAAACCCGTGCCCATCATAATAAACCCCATCATCTCTCCCCCAAAGATATACCGTCATATACTCATCTATCAACGTCTGCATTGTAAATTCCAATTTTCCTGCCTCCACCATCACCTACACCCACACCCACCCTGTTGGGAAACCATGATTGGGCCACCACATGATTGATGTTGGAAAAATAGAAAAATGACACGAGAATTTTTACGTGGTTTAATCTCTCAATTGATTTACGTCTATGATCTCAAATTGAGCAGGATAATATCCACTATAATAATGTTGTCACAATTTTTTGAACGGAAAAGTTACAACTTAAGAACCTTCTGACTCTCCCACCTAAAGAACTTATTATACCACATTTGTTAATAAGATCAATAGAGTATATTTTTGAAGGGGAGTCTCGGAGTAACAGTAAGGTTATTTCCGTGTAACCAAAAGGTCACGGGTTCGAGCCGTGGAATCAGCCACTGACAAAGTCAGGTTAGGCTTGTGCACCGGGCTGCCCTTTTTATCAACAGATTATATTTTTGGTATACTCTCCCGCACCTTTTCTGGTTTGTATACTTACTCTTTCATTCAATTTTAATTGGGACAGTCAATCAAACTGAGGCTTACTATCTTCTAAGCTTGTGCTTGATATCTCAAATGCAGTGTAGCTCAATGTTACTTATAGAGCATTCTATAAAGTAACATTCCAATTTGTCAAAAAGTCTAGTGCCACCTAGCAAAGACTTTAGGCCAAATGTCTCCACAATGTCAAACCTTTCATTTAATGAAATGAACCACCATTTAAAGATTTTACTGGCAAAATCTTGATTTTGATATTAGCTTTAAGTCTTACAGTATCCCTCAAACTCTATCCCTTTTTCTTCAATTTTGTTTCAATTAAAATTATTATTTTTAATGTCCTCTAAATTGGAGGGAACACCTAACACACCCTAGTTACCACCTCACTCATTAACATCATTTTTCCATGCATTCATCACCATCTGACTATCATGGATCCAAAATGCAGCCGATTCGCAAAAAAATAGCCGCATCGGAAAGATTTTTGAGTTAACTGAACCACGATTTCGTGGTGATGGAATGTGTTTTTTTATATTGCGACTGAAACCGCTATCGCGGCCAAAACCGTATTTTGAATCCTTGTATCTAATTAATTGAGCCTAAGTTTATACTCATACAAATAAGACTGCTTACATTTGAATATTTCCAAATTTGCAACACGTGGCACTTGTCGAGTTGTAGAACCTTATCTTGACTCTGCATTCTGAATTTGAGGTCCTAAAAGCATATGAAGTTCAATCCACCTACTCGCCCCTTCCCCAACCAACCTTCCCCCCTCTCAACTACAAAGCAATTCTGAATCTTTTTTCTCTCCCACTGTCAGAGTAAACAAGAGAAAGGAGACATATGGAGAGTCAATTCTCAGTTTCAGGTGAATATGAAATGAAAGTTGATTCAAGCAAGGCGTGGGAGTTGTATAGGTCACTTGAGTTGGCCAATCTCGTTGGAAAAAGCCTGCCTCTAGTTGACAAGGTAGAGGCTGTCCAAGGCCATGGAGAAGTTGGAACTGTCCTCCACCTTATTTTTGCTTCTGGTATATACTCTTCCTTGCCATCTTAGGACTACTTCTGCTTGCTTATTCAGTACAAAATTAAGCATGGACAAGTGTTATGCCCGTGCTTTGCACGGATTGTTTAATACTTTTTTCTTTTTACAAAGAAAAAGGGACAAATTCATTGAATATTAATTAGTCATTCGATATCTACAATGTAGATCTGACTAAAAAAATACAATCTTCCTTGTCACCAACAAAATCCAAACTCCTAGGAGTACTCTCGTTGGTCACTTGATACTCTTTACCCATGCATGGTTATCATATAAACAATTTTAAGAGTATAGAAAATCAATATCTATAGCACAATGTTTAATTAAATTTCTCCTATTGACTGTGTAGCATTGCATTATGTTACTCCCGGAATATAGGATATATCCTTACGATATAACGGTGTGAGTTAAATAATTTTTTAATATATTATTAAGAGAATAGATTTTTTTTTATTTAAAAAGGCAAACAATAAATTGATGTATCATATTATTTTATTGATACAAAAGTAAAGTGAGTCTTAGTTTTTTCTCTACTAATAATATACTTTTTTATTCTTAATTCATATCTAAATCACATTTTTGTTGTATTTGCATCATTAACTAATAGAAAGATATGTGAGAAGTTACCTTATTAACTAAAATTAATATTGTATTAAATTTACATCTATAATACATAACCTTTTTTTTTTATATTTTAAATCTCATATAGCATCCTACGTTGTATTAAAGTATCTCACATGGCTATTTTCTCATATGTGGCATCCTACATGGCAAGCTTACGTGTTGCTCTTACATGAGTTCAATTCAACTTTTTATATATATATATATATATAAATTTCACTTTGA
>JACYFF010031956.1:10885853-10910291 GCA_017589665.1 Selenicereus undatus | reverse complement strand
TATATATATATATATATATATATATATATATGATGATAATAATACAAGGGAATGAAATGTAATCAATTTTTTTTTTATATAAAAAAAATTTGGACCAAAATATTACTATCTATTGCATTGGAGTTAGTGACGAAGGGAACATGGTGTCAACAGACACCCCTCCCCGCCAGGAGAAAAAAATATAATATGCTAAAAATGTAAACCATGTACAAATCATTATTGTCGCAAAAATGATTATTGATGCTTGTTTAGCCTAGCGGTTGGAGTGTGCACAATTTAGCTATATGTTTCAGTACACCATGGATTTGAATCCCGCTGGGGTTGAATGTTCAACTTTTTCTTTATTTTTTTTGGCTTACAACCTTCTCGTTTTCTTTATGTTTTTGGTTAATAGCATATCTCCAATTTAAAGTTCAAATTCTATTAATTGTAGTTTAGTAGTTTAATTAAGTTCAATTTATTATTCAATGCTTAATTTATAAATTAATTTTTTAAAGTCTATTTATGAGTTTAGTTTGTGAATTTCAATTCTAAAGCTATTTAATTTGTGGGTTTAATTTCAATTCTAGGTCAAAGTACATAAATATTTCAAAAAGATAACGCTTTATTAACCTCAATAGTTCAACTTGTTGACTAATCCTTCAACTAAAGGTTAATTTACCTTTTCACTTTTAATTTATGAGTTTAATGGGCCAATTTTAATTTTAAAGTTGTTTAATTTGTGGGTTAATTTAAATTATAACTCAAAATACATGGATATTTCAAAAGGATAACTAAAGAGCCATCTCTTCAAATTCTAAATTCGAAAACTTACTATTTAATGAAAAAAGTATAAACGATATTACTCAACCATAATTACTATTTTATCTCCGACACCCTCCTCCGAATTCCTGGCTTCGCCACTGATTGGAGTGCATAGACTTTATGCTGTATAATATCAAATTAACATGCATTAATGTTCTAACAATGTTAATTTGAATCTGGAGAATAAAGTATAAGAGCATTAAGTTCCTAACAATTCTCTAATCGATAATTAATGACAAGAAGTTTCATTCTTAATTCCCACAACATTGTTATAGGTACAACAGGCTTTAGTTCATACAAGGAGAAGATAACAAAGATTGATGAGGAGAATCACATAAAAGAAGCAGAGGTGGTGGAAGGAGGATACTTGGATATGGGATTTAGCTTGTATCGAGTTCGACTCCAAGTCATTGACAAGGGAGTATTGGGTAATTGCATCCTCAAGTCCACCATTGAGTATGCTCTCAAAGAGGATGCTGATCCCCATGCTTCTCATTTGGTCTCTATTCAGCCTTTGCAAGATATTGCTAGACTTGTTGAATCCCAACTCCGACAACAAGCTACTTAATAATCCATCCATGGAGGATTCAAACGCACAAATTTCTGTCTCTTCTGATGCGGTTATTTGTCAATTGTTTGTTATCATTGTTAGAAATGATCGGATGCCTGAACATGTAATCGTCGTATATATTTGACTTCTCCATTATTGGTCCGGTGGACTTCATCAATTGGAGCTCACAGTGATTGAATGTTTACTTTCTATTAAAAAAAAATCAAAACCCTAATTTAATTCTCTGCTCAAGAATAGAGCATCAAAATATTTAGCAGTCCAAAAACTCTAATTTTTTTTAGCACAAAGTGCACTAAAAGTCTAAAAGTATACCGGCATATAATGATGGTTTATTTTAATTTTTAGCATTAAAAAATATTCCATTTTTATGGCAATATTTTCCATGTACTTATGTCATATCATGTTCGTAAAAATTCGGTATCTGTTTTGTTAGTATATTTAGAATGATTGTTGGTAGTTTATGCAATTTTTTTAAGTATTATGGTTAGAATGCCAATGAAGTTTTAATCTAACAAGTAAGATTCAATGGTTTTTTAAAAAAAAAAAAGAAGATTGAGATATTGAATATATTATTGTAAGTTTTACATTAGAATTCTAAAATTGTACTGTATTGATTCCTCTGTCTCATGCTAAGATAGGAAACTATTTGTACATGCAATCCTCCATGCATGATCAAATAATACTACCTTTATTCCAAACTACTTGTCCTTAAAAATAAGAGTCTTTTTTTTATAGCAAAAAAAAAAACTTATTTATATATCATAAAAAAATACACTCTTAAATTTTAGGGGAAGTAGTTAAGAGAATGATGTGCATACATATGTGAACTTTTCAACAATTATGGCTGCCGATGGACTTCATGTTGTTTGCAGGAGTTGGGTTTACCTAGTCGCATATGTTGTGACTTGTGAGCATCTAATGAGTAATAATTATCATTTTTTGAATAGAGTAATACAAAAACTATCTTTGTTCACAAGATTAACAAAATAGTGTGATTGGATCATGGTCACAACTAGACTCAACAAAAATTGATCCAATCCAAATCCGTCCGAAAAATTTAGATTTTGAACATGATTTTTTCAACCCGAATTTGAAAAACCCGCATTTTTTTGGGGAAACCCGACCCGAATCCGCACGCTCAACTTGAATATTATATCTTTATTTTTATTTTTCTTTAATTTTACCCCATTAACAATGATAGTTTTTCATTATAATGAATTGTTTAGAGAGATACTATGCAATTACCGCATCCATTCACAAGTTAGACAATGGTATCCGTTCTTTCTCAAATTTATTTTCATAAAATGACGTCATATACAACTTACAAATGGAATAATTTTGATAAATGGACATGAAGTAACTATCTAGTCTGAAGAACATCAATGTAGAATAAGACAAGTATTAAAAATGCATAAGTGATACTATTATATTCTTAGTGAAATGAATAAGTCTACTAACATTTTAAATAATATTACTCTATAGTAATCTAAAATTTTGATGTTATAATTAATAGACAATTGTAATATCTTGTGCATCTGGTTTCCTTCTAATTGGTCTTGAACTTGATGTTAGTGTTGGGTAATGGACCAACTTGTGTTCGTGTTAGGATCGATCTACTAATAAAGCATACTTGATTAGGTAATGGTAGCTTAATTAACAAAACATTGAATTATTAAATGGGTTATTAACGAGTCGAATTGCTCTGACTCGTTAACATGCTTTAATTAGCTCAACTCATGTTAGATCCAACCCATTATTAATATTTTAATATATAGGTCAACCCATTCAAACATGACTCATTGTCCACCCGTACATAACATTCATATATCATATTGAAAAGTTTGAACATTTTTTGTATTCTTTTAAGAAATTACAATTGCAATGCTTGTTCATTAAATACAGAAAATTTTAAGTAATAAACATGCCAAATTTTTGATTTTGAGAAAAAAGAAATAATTCACTAAAAGGGCGCTCCAAACCAGTTGGGTAGACCCGAAACCTGTAAAATCGAAAAACGCTCGCCTGTATTTTACCCGAATTTACAATACACCCGACTTATATTTTATTCGAATCCGATTACATTTAATCTGTATTTAACCCGCCCATCCAAACTGACATGTCTACTCACAGCCAGGGGTAGATTATAGTTGAGACGATGCTAAGTCTGACTCATACTTGGTCGAAAACTAGACACGTTGAACAATTTTAGGTTTGCTCGGAGTCTATTTAACGTCGTTGGGTGGCTCGGCTTGGTTTTTATTTTTCCCTTTTTAATCTGGGAAAAAAAATTGAACTTTTTTTTTTTACAATGGTAAATATGGAAAAGAAAAATTTGAACTTAACATTGAACTAACTAAAGTTAAAATATTAACTTTAATGATACATTCGAGACGTAGTAAAAGAGACGAGAAAGATTGCAAAGAAAAATTACTTATCCAAATTTAAAATTTAAATATGACTTAACCTATAATATAACAATGAACTATCTTTAATCATACTCAAAATTAAAAAATATTTAAACCCTAAGAAAGAAAAAACGCAAATTGCTTTTGTAAATAAATATATAAAGAAAAGAAATCGAACGACTCGAGTCGAGTCAAAATGTGCCAGATTTAAGCTCGGATTGATAAGGTTAGCCGACTCGAACTTGGTCTCACTCCAACCCGACCCGAGCTTTGAGTTCGAAGGCTCACTGAGCAAGCTCAATTTCATCACCACAATAGTTAGACCTGATAAAAATTGACCCAACCGGAACCCGCCTGAAAGTTTTGGGTTTTGAACACAATTTTCTCGACTCGAACCCGAAATAAATCGAACCCAAAAAACCAGTAAATTTTGGGACAAACCCAACTCGAACCCGAACTTGCCCGCTCACTCCGATTATTATATTCTTATTTTTTCCTTTAATTTGCCTCCTTAACAATAATAGTTTTTCATTATAACGAATAGTTTAGAGAGACATTGTATAACCATCGCATCCCTTCGCAAATTGGACGATGGTACCCATTCTTTCCCAAATATTCCCATAAAATAACGTCATATACAACATATAAATTAAGCAATTTTAGAAAATGGGCATGAAATATCTAGTCTTAAGAAAATCGCTTTAGAATAACACAAGTATGAAAAATGTGCAAGTCATACGATTATATTCTTAGTAAAATGAATATGTCTCATCACATTTTAAATAATATTACTCTGTAATAATCTAAAATTTTGATATTATAATTAAAAAATAATTATAATATCTTGTGTGTCTATAATATTCTTTCATTTGACTTCCTTCTAATTGGTCTCAAACTTGATACCAGTGTTGAACAATAGACCAACCTCTGTTCGTGTTAGGATCAACCCATTAATAAAGAATGCCTGATTAGGTGATGGTAGATTAATCAACAAAATATCGAATCATTAAATATGGTATCGACATGTCAAACCGCACCAAGCCATTATCATGCTTTAGATGAGTTGGTCCGTGAATGACCGACCTATTATTAATATTTTAATAGATGGACCAATCCACTCAAACGTAACTCATTGTCCATCGGTACATGACGTTCATATATCATATTGAAAAGTTTGAATATTTTTCATATTCTTTTAGGAAATTACAATTAGAATGTTTGTTCATTAAATACAAACAATTTTAGGTAATACATATGTCAAGATCTTGATTTTGAAAAAAAGAGAAATAACTCATTAAAAAGGCGCTCCAAACCCGTTAGGTTGACCTGAAACCTGTAAAACCGAAATACACCCACCTGTATTTTACCCAAATTCGAAATACACCTGATCCGCATTTTACCTGAATCCGAATAAACGCGACCTATATTTAACCCGCCTGCCCGAACCAACAGGTATAGCTATAGTAGTGATGTAATCATGTTAAAAATCAACTAACATTGGGAATTCCCGAGTCATGGTGGGAATGCTCTTCTTCTTATTTTTTAAAATAATAGTTTGTTGGAATTAGAGCTCACAAATGTGTAATCCAGTTCAGTATCCGGTTAGGTAAGTTCAAGTTGAGTCATGTTCGAGTCAGCAAGATTTTGGCCGGTTTCGATTTCAAGTCTAGTCATTTTTGGTTGGGTTTGATTTCGAGTTAATTGACGTCTGACTCTATAAGCTAGTCTTACAAAGAAGAATAAAGTTGGTGAAAATGCTCCAGCTTGGTTCGGGTTGTGGTCGTTTTCAATTTTAGATCCACTTGGAATTAGCTATTTTAGACATCAGTTTCCCTGTTTACTAGATCAAGCTCGAATGCACTTTCTGAACATGATCTGCAGATGCACATTTAGAACATTGTGGCTGGAATACGGAAGTGTTTGGAGGTGATATTTTTGAATGGTTTTTTGGCAAAAAAAGCTTTTTGGATCTAAATTAACTATTTAACTTAATCAAACAACTAATTTGGATGTTTAGTGAATTAGCTTCTTGAAAAAGTTTTTTTGGTTCAAAAAACTCATTTAAAAAGGCTCAAATTTTGAGCCATTTGAAGTTTACGCTTTGGGAGTCAATTTTTTGTCTTACAACTTTGTCATAAATAATTAATTTTATCAAATATTTTTTTTTTGAAATAGCTAATGTAAACATCTAATTGATTCAACTAATATAAATAACTAACAGCTAATAACTAACAATCAATACAAACAACTAAAAGCTATTTACCAAACACCCCATTTGTTGTTTGGAGTTGATGCACCCCAATATCACTGTTCAGTTTCAACAAATTGGTTATATCTAATTCCGATTCAGATGACAAGTAAACAAACAAAACAAAAATACAACGGGACACTATCATGTACTCAGCATGAAGCCGCCTAAATCAAACGAACCATGAATCGTCTAACTAATTTATCGGTCGCATTAAAACAAACTTATTCTACAAGTGTATTACCCTGCGACACAAAAAAGGAAAAACAAAAAGGAAAAAAACTTATTAAACAAACGAACCAGAGATCCAAAGATTAAGCCCAACATTATTACACCATAGACTGCTGTTATTTACACGAGATAATCAAAAACATATTTCTCATTTACCGGTGATGAGCAAGTGCACTTGTGTTCGTGCCGCATGCAAGCAAGTTTCGTCAAGGGGAAGCCAAACTTTCCCAAAAGTTCTATCAGCTTTGCAAGTTCTCCTGCTTTTCATTTAACCTGTTGGAACGATTAACTGAAGTTACCTGCACTCATCTAGATCATTCACATATGGATTGATAAAGAAGAACAAAAAGCAGCCGGGAAAAAGCCATCGATGGACCTTGGATTTATAAGAAATCCATGTCCCATTGATTTTATCGAACGAACTAAAATGGATACAATTGAACACTTTTAAGAAATTCAAGAAACAGTGTTGATTACATATCTTAGCAGGCACCAAAACCATCATATTCTAACCAAGGCCTCCGTTTGAATCTTTCCAAGGTGCATCACTCATCAGGCACGATTCGAGGTGGCCTCAATACACGATCAATAAGCCCATATTCAACAGCCTCCCGAGCACTCCATTGCTTCACATGGCTCAAGTCTTTGTGGACCTGCACAAATGCCAAGCAACGTGCGTACCTATGATACTCAAAGATAGTCGAATATACCTGCCTGCGAAAGGAAAAAGGTCACGAAAGGGGAGAGTACCTTTTCCAAAGGTTGGCCTGTGTGTCTTGAAACCTCCTTGTAGAGGTAGTCTCTGATCCGGAGAAGCTCATCAGCTTCATTGCGGACGCCATCAGCCTGAATGGAGAGAAAAAAACAAATGGAGAAAGTGTGTATAAATTGGATCACACATAATGGATGCAGGAACCATGCGATCCCCAGTGAAGAAGAGGAGCTGATACTAAGAAGGAAATGAGGCATACGTCACCACGAGCAGCACCAGCAGGAGGCTGCATTTCAAATCTTGCACGAGGCACTGCAGCCCGATGGCCCTGGATAAGTTCAAACAGTTATTGCACAAACCTACTATTACAAACACTTTGGACATTTCTCAAGAATCTGTGATATAATTGTCAGCGGATAATGTATCACAAAGAACTCCAAAGATGGGACCGCATCAACAGGGAACTATCATTTCTTAACCTTCAGGAAAATTTAGAGCAAGAGCCAATAGGTCCTTAAAACTACACCCAGCAAATGGTACTTGGGTGACATCATGACCAGTTGACAAGATTCTAATTCGCCTTAGGTTTGTGTTTGTTACTGGTTGGTCCAATAGATATATGCAACATAGGGTAGAAGAATTAGGGTCTGGGTTGGTTTGAGTCAAGTCAATTTAGGTTTGACTAAAATCCGATTAGCAGTTTTGAATCAAATATGGTTCAGGCCATTGGGTTGGAAAATCAGGTACAGGTTGGTTCTTCATTTCTACTTAAAACCCATCCATTTTCTCAATTGAAAAAGTGGAAAGCAGAAAACGTGAATTTTGTTTGGAAAGATGTGCTATTCTGCATTTTGATCAATACCCGACCAGCAGTTGTCATACTTCAGACTGACAGCTCATCACAATACATGAATCAGTGTTCTGATTGTGTGGTAACAGGATGATAGAAATGGGACAAGTAAATACTACCTTCTCTCCAGCCATTGCAAGAAATGCAGTCATATTCATCGCATAACCTAAACAAAGCGTGCTGACAGGAGTTTTTAAGCTCTGCATTGTGTCATAGATTGCCAAACATGGTGTAAGCTGCAAAAAGAATCAAACCATCAATTCAATCAATAATAAAAGCAGCAGGAGCTCATATGCAATAGTATTCATCACAGAAAGCTAGAAATCTTGCTGATTGGCTACAGAAAACTTACATCCCCACCAAAGCCATAGAGGTACATGTGAAGATTCTTCGAACTATCCACAGTATCCAGATACAACATGGTCGCGACTATTTGGTTGCTGTAAAGTTCATCTATAGGTCGCCCAATGAAGATGATACGTTCACGATACTGCCACAAGCAAAGATTCAGTAAATTATAACCCTTTTCTTTCTAGAATTCACAGAAACTATTGACTTTGATTTCTAAAAACACTCTATGGATTTCTAAATACACTCAATGGCACCAATTCATAACTGATGAGTGGCAAAAACTAGAGCACGTGATTGCTAATGAAGACTGAGATCCAATTCAGCTTTGTAACGATCCCAGAAAAGTCAGGAAACATTTGAACTTTCATTATTGGAAATCTTCCCAGTATATATATTTATGATTTTCCAGTAATGCAGAGCAAAATGTTCCTGAAATTTTATAATTTCTTTTTTCCAAATTCATAAAGTAGGAAAAATATAAGTATACAACATAATGACTTTCTGATCTCTGCAAAACAGGAAAAATATTTACCAAATTTTCCATCTTCATTGTATGTATCCACCTAAAGCACCACAGTCAACAGCTTGGTTGCGGCCTAGACACCCCCGACAGTAGTTGGCAGCCGAGACCAGATGGCGGCAGGAGGTGATCCCCCCCCCCCCCCAAAAAAAGACACCAACGATGTTGCTCATGGCGAGGAACCACCAAGTGATGGATTGGCAGACATAATCCTGCCTAGTTCTTTTAGATCTAGAACCAATAAACAAACAAAACCCTCAACTTTTTTTGAACTATTTCAACTACAACATGTGTTTTAGGTGAGCAATTAACATGAAAAGCCTACCGCTGTTATTAAGTTTGAGAGGGAGCATAAGACATGGGAAAATCAGATAGGGCAAGGCCAACAGTGATGCTCACCCAACTTCATTACAACCTTAGCACAAACAGACAATGAAGCAAAGAGGAAATGGAAAATCCTTTTTTCCTTTGGCCGCACCGGGGGGGGGGGGGAGGTGGAGCAGGCATCCGTGAGAGCGGAAATTTGCTTTGGTCTGGTTAGAGACTGGTAACTGTGGTTGTTTGTCAAGGAGGTTCAGCACGAGGCAGCAACAGGGGACGGGAGGCAGTGTTGGTAGAGAAGGGAGAGAAAACAGGCAATTCTTGAACACATTATCTAATATTTTCTATTATTTTCTTCTTCTGTTTTTCCCATGCTCTAAGAACAGTCAAAATTAGAAACAAAGAACTATTTTTCACAGTTTTTTAATAGGCCCTTACCCTTCTCCTTAAGTAAGATTTCCAGGGCCTGGGGAGAAACAAAACAAATTCCCAAAGGCACCCCCCCCCCCCTTCTTTTTGGGTTGGGGTGGGGGGAGGTGCTTGGAGTTGGAAGATTAGAAGCCTCTGGAAGAGAAGGCGGCAATCACTTACTAAGGCATTCCACAGATCCAGCCACCGCCAAGTTCTCTCACCCTGCGTTTTATAAGGTACCCTTGGTGTCCCAAAAGCCATCATGGTCACTCTTGCTCGTGTGGATTTTTGATTGCTACATCTGAAACAAAGAAAAAGATAAATTTCATTCCCTGAATGAAACATATTCAGAAGACTATAAGACGCATAATTGGAAAACAAGCCAATCCCAGCTAAACATGCATATAAGCCACATGCAGGCTCCCAGAGAACTATTTCATCATTGAAGCATCCTCAATATGCAAAAAAAAAGATATAAATCAAGAAAACCAAGGATGTCAATCAGATAGTCAGGGTCTTTACCCCAATATTACTTAGATTTGGCCATACACATGTTGAACTGCCAAATGACTAACATGAATGTTGTTATCCGCCTCAATCATTTCTAAAATATTTTCTTATTTTTGGTCCAGATAGAATGTCAAGTGTCTGCAACTGTTTTTGGACTTTGGAGTGTCAAGTGTCCATCATGGAGACTTGATGTCAAATGAAGTACAAGTGTACAACGAGCATAGCTTTCATCACAAGCAAGCAGGAAAACTCGCAAAGTACTAGTAATACTAAATACTAAATAGGTTCCAATTGTCAATGTACAAGTTTATGAAAGTGGTGCAACAATTAAGAGAAAGAAGGTACTTCAGCAGTAGAACTCTGAAACTATGTTACTAGGACTTGGAGACCAGAATAAGTGAACAGTGGGATGAAAGGTCATTTACAGTCATAACATAATATTTAGTTTGAAAGCTATAGTCATACTTAGCTGGTGAATTGTTTGTTGTATGCATGGTAATTTAAGCTTCAATTATTTATCAGCATTTTGCACAAATATGTCTGTAGGAACTAGTTGAGTTCAAAAACAAAATTAACAGAACTTGAGTAAGAGAATCTTAACACAAACGTAAAACTAGAGCTTAGCTTGAATTCACTAAAATAAAATGACCAAACAAAAGACAACCAACGCTAAGAGCTGACCATGCTGTGTGTGTGCATCCACCCTATACAAGATGAACTGGACTGTGGTTATCAGTTATCACTAACCATCTCCAGCATTTAAAGGAAACAATACAATCCACAAATCACGCATTTCATTAGAAATTTCAACACAGATATCATGCCAGAGAGTGTTTCATCCATCACAATTTAAGACCCAACTAAAGTGGACATACCACACTTTCTAGTTCATCTTCTCATTTGACTCCACTTAATTCTCAGAAAATCAAGAATCAATTTTCAAGTTCGATAAAAATACGGAGCTTCAATTTAGCTGAAAAGCACTCATAAAGTTGCAATCAAGTAAGGAATTCGTACTCCATTGGCAACAATCAATCCAACAACACTATAAAACCGAATCTCCAAAACACCAATTTACCCCAAGTTGAGACTCTTAGAAACTTTATGGTAGAAATCACCCGTCCAATTAGGTCTTCCATTTGGAAAAAAGCCTGGAAAACAACAAGACGAGGCCCCCCAAAAAAAAAATTCAAATTAACAACTGAAAAGAAATACGAACATCAGAGATATTCACAGCATGAACAGAGGCAAGAAAATCGGAGGGCATACTTGCAGATTGCGGCTTTAATACAGCGAAACCCTGTGTGGCGCAACTACGAACGAGCAGAAACTAGGTTAACGTCTCAATCAAACTGCAACGAAATCCAAATTGAGAGAGAGAGAACCTGAGAGAAGGCTGAGAGACTGCAGCTCGTGCGTGGAGGCATGAAGTCGAACCAGGCGAGTGAAGTGGAGCTGCCATTGAAGCAAAAGTTGGTGGGGGGGGGGGGGGGGGGAAAAGATAACGCAGTTGTCTGTCCGATGGTTTGACAACTGACTGTGATTATGTGGTTCCCTCGCTCACACAGTGGCATATGAAGGTTTTGCACAAATCCTTTAACTTCAACCCAAGTTTTGAAGATTTTGTTTTTGACCATGAGATTGATTATGTGACATTTTAATATGTTGGTATTGGTTAATTCAATTGATAAAATGACGTAGAGTTATTATCAGAAATTTAAATTTGAATCCCGCCTACATCGACAATTACGTCTCTCCCGAATTTGAATCTCATCTACATCGACACTTACTTCTCTCGCCATATTAAATTTTTTTACGATAATCATAACCGATAATTATGGAGTTCAATCCCTAGTAGGGAAATTGCATGGGGCAAAAAAAGCTTTAATCTTATGGGTGGAATTGAAACATTTCATCACTTAATTATACATTGTCCTTTCATAGGACAAGTGTGGAACATGATAGTATCAAAATATTGGGTGGACGTTCAAGCATACCAACCTTCAAGCGTGGATGGGAAGGCATTCCTACTGTCACTCCATTCTACTCTTAGCTAGGTCGATTTCACAAAAAAAAAAAAAAAAAAACTTACTATAGTAAGTTGCACGTAAACATACACCAATCACATTCTAAAAGAAAAAAGCTATATACCAATAAAACATAAGTCGCGCCGTAGCTTTAGGGTGGCACATCTATAGCAAGAGATCTAGGAATTTGGGTGACCCTTGAGGATGGAGAAAAAGATGGAAGATATAGTGGTAATGCCCTGGTAGAAATCCAAACTACATGCGAAGATCTTATGCTCTTAAGTGGGTGACATTGCATCACCTTTATTAAGGAGTGAACTAGACATTATCTATGTCACTCTAGTTTCCCCACGAACTCACGATCAAGGTTTAAATATGACAAAAATGATTTTATTTCAAAGTCAGAGACACGAATATTATTGCTTATATTGCTTATACGGGTAAGATTGCTCCATCTAAATATTGTCAACTCCAATTCAGGTAAAATTTATAGTGTGAATGTGTGATTATTGCTGTCGTTGTATGACACAATCATGACCCATCATGGGGGCAGTCAGAGCAAAGAGAGGATATGGTATCACCATGGGCTCCAAGGTGCATCTGCACAAAAGATATTACCAGACTGCCTCACAGGCTATTGTTAAGACTTAAGAACAAAGCAATGAGCAACATTTACTCTTCTCTGAGATCTGATTTGGCCACAAGCTTATATCATCAAGTTTCATCAAGAAGATCTCCATTGATCTACAATTAGAAAAGAAAAACAGAGGATAACATAATGCAACCTTTTGCTTCAAACCTAGAAAGTTGCTCTTTTTACCCACCTTAGAAATCAAAAGCATAAAACACTAAAGAAAACAGAATAGAAATAACAATGTTAGGCGTCTGTAAACCGTAATCTCTATGGTCTTTTTGAAGACATCATGCAAAGCCAATGATATAGAATACACGGAAACGGAGAGAGTGATCATTTGAGCCTTCCCCATCTATGAAAAGCCAGTATAATACCAGCCTTCAATCTCGGAAGGAATGTCCTTAAAGTGAGACACGCACAATATCTCAAGTTTGAAGCACATAAATCAAGGTGAATTCCTAACGCAGTTGTGCAGGACCGGGGTTCGAGATCAGGCACAAGCAGGTATCATGTTGTGGAGACTTCAATAATAACTCTAGCGAACCATTAAATGCTAGTTAGTAGGGCTCATCGTCGTCCAACGTGCTCCAGATCAGCCTGAAAATATAGTACATAACATAAAATGTTAACTTCCCCAACAGAAGACTATCATCTCAAGCGAGCAAGAGTTGCTAGACAATACCAGAATAACGAGAGGAATAAGATGAAGATATTATAACCAAGTTTGAAAAGACGTTTCTTCTTTTCCCAGTTCAGTTGATTGAAGATCTCGGTGACATCCACCAAGTGTTGGTTGCCCATGTACCTAACAATGTAGAGAAGATGGAAGTTAACTCATTATCATGTTTTCCGCCGGAAGAACATTGTACATATCTGGGGAGGTACAGAAGCATAGCAAATTTGCCAGCAAGTTACGCACATAAAAATCATGGAATACTTTCAAAATACTACCAGACTGTTCCACTCTAACTGGATGCCCATAAGTTGTCAAGTCTTGATTTTGGAGGTTAGGTACCGAACTCCCCCCCCCCCCCCCCAAAAAAGTCATGGAAGTTGCAACCTTTTGGGAAGGTTGGTGGTGGACTGGTGGTCAACCAACACTTCATGAAAGTGGGGGTCAACTAGCTTAGCTAACTCTCACTTTCACATTAGAGGGTTGGATTCAAACCCCAGTTGTATTAGACTTTGCATCTCGTCAAACACCCCCTCCCAGAGAAAGGAAAAAAAAAGAAAAAAAGAGGAGGATTTAGAAATGGAAGGAACAGGGATATCACTCATCACTTATCATCTTGCAATACACCAGACAAATACATATACAAAACTAAAAGCTACACTTACAGTGGAGCAGGAGCAGAAACTTCTATTCCAAAATAAGATTCATGGTATTCATTCTTTTCTGCTACCGACAGAGCTGTTGGGATCAGTGGTTTGCAGGATGCATTTAACTCTTTACTCTTTAGTTCCTATTCATGTTGAAGATGTGTACCTAGGCAGCAGTTAGCAACATCTAATTTGCCATCATTTGTCCCTTTTATCAAACTAAAGAATTTCATAAAGGTTTTCCACACTCCTCAAGTCATTGTCAATGAATCGAGAAACAGAAAGCATCAAGGACATAGCTGCAACATATGCATAATGCAGGTGAAAAGTGACAGACTGTAGATCTTGTACGACTATTCTTTCAGGATAAGATCAAAATTATTCTTCATTTTCCAACTACCGCATTTGAAGGATTTTTGCTACCAACTTGTAAGAATGACCCAAAAACTATTTCCTTCGCCGAATATTCCACCAACTTCTTTTATGTAACCTCAAACTTTTGCATATCATGGCCATCAGCATTCTTAAACCACTTTGCTGTATTCAAACAAACTTGAAGATCTTAACGACATCGACATATCCAGTATTGTCAGAACTATGTTATTCCTCTAATCCGTAAATTCAGGTCAATGATTCCAGACAAATGAACCAGACATGGATCCAACACATAACTTTAGATTGCTCCACACCAAGGCATGATCAATGACCTAGTTAACTTGAACATATGTCAATACTGCAAACTCTAGATAAAAAAGCAAGAACGATCTATCATCCTAACACAATTAACAGCTTGTTTCTACAGTCTTTAGTTTCATGAAGGGTCTAGAGATATTTCACTTTCACTATCAGCAGAGGTCAAGGATCTTCCATAATTATATGGAATCTCTCAACTTGTGAAGCTGCACTCCACTCATTTAAAAACCTCACGCAAGCTCTTTAACAGGCATCTGTATATTGAGTGATTGTGTAATCCGTCTGCAGAAACCAAGGCATAACCATAATGTGACCCCAGGAAAATCAAAGAATGCATAACATACACCTAGTCATCGACATAATAGTTAAAGTTTATTACTTTATACCTAAAAGCAATGAGCGATTACTAGTCCTATGCATAGTTACCAGGATCGCTACCTCACCCTCCGTTCTTTGATTTGGATAGTCCAATCGAAAATGTAGTATGTTCTCGTCTGGAACAGTTAGGAACAAGTTCTAGATCTAAGAACTTGGCAGTCCCTTTTGTAAGAGCAAAAATAGCCTGAAAATTTGAAAATGAAGAAAGAACAATAGAAAAAGAAAACAGAATCACAGTTGAAGGCAGACTACAAAAAACCAGAAGTGCAACTCGGCACCCATGGATATCTTCTGTAGAACTATTGCAGAGGGGATGGGAAAGAGAGGGGACTGGCAGGTAGAGAGAGGGTCAAAGTTGCCAAAGAATGAGTTCTTTTCACCTTTTTACTGCCTCTCATGCTTATCTCGTGAAAAGGACTACTGGAAAGTGAAAAGGAGCCGCTTCTATTTATTAGAAAGTAGGAACACATCTCAGTTGTAATGAAGCTGTAAATTACAACTTGTAATTAATAAATTTGATTATTGGGCACAGGACACACATCAATCACTTTAACAAAACAATAATAATATGTTTTGAATTTTTTTCTTTTAACAAGAGACAGATATTGGGTTTGGTTTTCTTGTTCATGAAAGTTATTTTTTGTATTATGGGTATTTATTGCAGCAATTTACCTCTAGACAACAATGTTTTAGTAGGAATAAAGACGGAAAAAGAGCCCATTAAAATTACAATTTTAATTTTGCATTAACGATCCGAACTTACAAATTCATTCCCAACCACCATTCTAAGCGGCCTACTCCCTTTGTTCCCATTTTTAGGCAAGTGGCGTTATGCGCTCCCGTACCACGTTCCGCAGTCCAAGCATACTGCAATCCTGGTAACTATGGTCCTATGTCCTTCACCACAAATTCCATAGCCACACTTCGAATCACGGCTGAACTTTATAATGGTGCTTTGTTGTCACAAAACGGATGATCCAATAACCAAAAGAAAAAAACAGAATATTTAAAAAACGCATTTGCTATGGCCAGATCTGCACGAATCTAATTTCTCTAGCCTGGAGCTAGTGAGTAACATTCAATAATCAAAGCCAGACAGCAGCTACAAAGCCAGACTACGATATACGACAGATTGTACCAAAAACTGGAGATAAATGAAAGGGAGAAAAGGTGGTTTGAGGATGGAGGAGGAACGGTGTATGCAGAAAATGCTACCAGCAAGAAGAGATGGCAAAGATATTTTTGTAAGCTATTTAAATAAGGAGAGAGATGACAATAACCAGTTACCTGAGCTAGTACAACCTAAGAATCATCAAAAGTTTAGGTTCAGTCATCATATGACCCAAAAGATTAAGTTAAACATGCTCTGTGAAAGACAAAGGGAAATACAGGAGGTCAATGGCAGTGGATTTATGGAAATGCATGGGCAAAGAAGAGCTCATGTGCCTGAATAGGTTGTTTGACATGCTTTGCAAGACTGCTAAGATGCCAGAGTCCAGACACATGAAGGCTCAATACCTTCACATTTTTGTACAAAAAAAGAGAGGTGATATATAGGTTTCCAAGAACAACAAAGGTATTAAGTTAGTCCTCATAAACGGGACAGGGTTATCTCGAAAGTCTACTTCTGTTTAAGCCAGGAAACCAAAGTGATCCACCTCAATAGAAGAATACTGGAATACGAACATTGCAGGGATGAAAAGGAGCAGCATAGAAATGGTCATCATCAATGTCAACAAATCCTATGATAAAAATGCCCAGAGAGGTACACTGGAGATGCTAAGAGAAGAAGGATATTTCGATTGTACATATTTCCGTAATGCAGAAATGTATGGTGGTAGGATAAGCATGAGGATAGCAAGCGAGTGTCTGGATAACTTTTTTTATATGGAGCGGGTTGCAGTAGGGACTTTAAGCCCTTTTCTTTTAAAGACAGTTGCAGATGAACTTACTGAAGTAATTCGAGATTATGTGCCATGGAGTATATATTTTGCTGATGATATAGCCCAAATTGGGAAGAGTTGAGCTTTGGAGGGAAACCCTGAAGTCTAAAGGTCTTAGCTTGACTATGTCTAAGAATAGGATAGAACAGGAAGTTACCAGTTAATGCTACAATAGAACCTAAGAGAGAAGCTGTGCACGTATTGATGACAACATTAACCAATGCATAAGAGTGGGGCAACAGCGATGGACTAGCGCTTCTAAAGTCCTATCATAACAAGAATTTTATGGTTAAGTCAAAAGAATATTTTCATCGCATAGTTGTCAGAACAATTTTGTGATACGATGTAGCATGGTTGTAGAGTGTTGGTTAATTAAAACAGAAGTCCTCAAAAGATAAAAGTAATAGAGAGGAGGATAATATGCTAGATGCTAGATTGAATAAAAAAAAGGGACAAAATGAAAAGAGACAAGGTCCAAATGGCTTGTATGGAGGATAAGATTTGAAATGTGAGGCCCAAAATGGCTTTGACATGTGAAGAAAAGGTCTCCAAATGCACTAGTGAGGAGCTGTGAGGGGATTAACATCTTGGATTACAAAAGAAGGGCAGGAAGACCTTAGAAGAATTGGGATGAAGTTTGGACTTGATGCGGCCCACTCGGCACACCTGCGACTTGTCAAGGACATGGTCCTTGGTAGAAATTTGTGACTTATCTGGGATATAAAGGTTGTTGCCCTTAAACATCCCCTATCTATTCTGTGCCATTGACATCCTTAGTAATTTTTACTTGACTAGCACGTAGTTCTAAGATCTATCAAGTTTCCTTCTTAAGTCCTCTTACCTAATTCTCACTTTATTTGTTAGTGTAGCATTAATCACTAATGTTTACATTATGCTGAATTCCTTGAGATGTTTGTGTCTAGTAATTCATCACATTAGTTCCAGTTTATTTTATTGCGTTATAGCGCATAAAAAGCACGTACGCCGATGAGAGATACAGATACGACACAACCTCAATACGCTACAACATCAACACTCTGACACATGATCTTTTTTAGATAAGGATACAAACATACCGGATACATTTTAATGAAGAAATATTAGTGGACCAAAAAAAATTAATGAACAAATATTTATTTAGTTACTTATGTATTTAGCGCTGTATTGGGGATGGATGGAAACAACAACACTTGCTCATAGTGTGTATGCTCCACAATGGTCAATAACAAAGCGGAAAATTTCTCTTGTGCCATCTATGCATTTGGCATGCATTTCAGAGTGTCCACGGAGTATCCAAAAGTGTATGTGTGCGACACATGTCGGACTCAGATATATAGAATCGTGAACAGTGTTCGTGATTTTTAGTATAGCATTATTTTGCCTATCTTTAATGTTCAGTAACATCACTACCAGTGTTCATGTTTTGTTTTTATCGTTATATCATTTCTTTGAAACCTCTTTTTGGTTTTTCACCCAATTTTTTAAAATCCTAAATTTTTTGTCAGGTCTACTGGAAATAGCCTCTTTGCTTTGGAAGGGTAAGGTTCTCTACATCTTGACCTCCCAAGATCATATTCAGATGAAATTAAACATTAGGTCATGGAGGACCGGTGGTGTCATATTAAAGTCGGGCTTTTGGAGCAGATCTTTCTACAACATCTAACCCAAAGTCGACTTCGTAACATATAATCATTAAACTAAAATCAAGTTGAAGATATGACAATGCACATATAGGAAGTTGAATATTGGATGCCTTCAAAACTATACCCAGAAAATTAGAGGAAATATGATAGTTTGTCTAGAACATTCCATTGCTCATCTTCCTATAATGTATAAATAGAGGAATATGTGAATATGAATTCTACGTGGCTACAAAACTGATCAAAACCAAAGCAAACCTAACCAACACTATGGGCGACAGGGAGTGTTGCATAAGCAAGGTGTCTAGCTAGGCGCATGCATGCATCCAAGGAGGGTTGTTCAAATGTACACGTCCTTACTATTGGATCCTGGATTTAAGAACCACTAACTACCAACTCCATCAAACAAAAGAATTAGATGACACTTTCATAAGCATATTGCTCAAAAATGCCATCTCTAGTTGTTTCGAGAGTGGATAAGAAGATTCAGATAACTACCTTATGGTTTCCTTTAGATGTGGCAAAAATTGACCCATCGCAAAAACCTAACCCGAACCCGCCATGAAGTTTTGGGTTTTTAACACGATTTTCTCGACCCGAATCCAAAAAACCCGTAAATTTTTGGGTCAAACCCGACCCAAACCCAAACCCGCCCGCTCGAACCAAATATTATATACTTACCTTTTATTTTCCTTAATTTTGTCATCTTAACAATAATAGTTTTTCATTATAACGAACGGTTTAGAGAGACGTTATATAATTATCACATCATTTCGCAAATTAGACAATGGTTCCCGTTTTTCCACCATAAACGTCATATACAACTCATAAATGGTAAAAGTTTAGAAAATGGTCATGAAATAACTCTAATATTAAGAAAAACAATTTAGAATTAGATAAGTATTGAAAATGTGCAAGTAATACCATTATATTCTTGGTAAAATGAATACGTCTCCTCGCATTTTAAATAAGATTATTCTATAATAATCTAAAATTTTGATTTTATAATTAATAGATAATTCTAATATCTTGCGCGTATATAATGTTCTTTCGTTTGGATTCCTTCTAATTGGTCTTGAATCTGATGCAATGTTGGGCAATGGACCAACTTATGTCCGTGTGAGGATCGACGCACTAATAAAGCACGCCTGATTAGGTAATACTTAGTTAATTAACGAAACATCAAATTATTAAACGGGCTATTAACGGGTCGAACCGTTCCGATTCGTTAACATGCTTTAGATGGGCCAACCCATGAATGGCCAACCAATTATTAATATTTTAATATACAGACCAACCCATCCAAACGTGACTCATTGTCCACCCACATATGAATTTCATATATCATGTTGAAAAGTTTGGATATTTTTTATATTCTTTGAAGAAATTACAATTACAATGCATGTTCATTAAATACAGACAATTTTAAGTAATAAATATGCCGAATTTTTGATTTTGACAAAAAAAGAAATAATTCACTAAAAAGGCGCTTCAAATCCGTTGGGTTGATCCGAAACCCGTAAAATCGAAATATGCCCGTCCATATTTTACCCGAACTTGAAATACACCTGACCCGTATTTTACCCGAACCCGAATACACCCGACCCGTATTTGACCCGCCCGCCCGCCCGAATTAACAGGTCTAGAGGTCTAGTTTCCTTGCTTGCAAAGTGGACAAGGAGCTCTCTAGACAGCTACCTCATAGTTTCCTTGAAATACATGCTCAAGAAACTTCATTAAGGAAGAATTCACAAATCCACTACCAAACAACATGTTTAAATCACCTATACAAATTTGGGTTCTCAAGTTTGTGGAAAAGCGAGTAGAAGTATCAATTCAAGAAATCATTTGCAGAGCTGGAAAGAAATCAATCTTATCTTGTGTGATATTCCAACATCACGACTTTGAACAGTGATTTATGCAACAAATCCAATCTAAGATGGTAAGAATCATAAAATTTAAACTTCACTCAAAACAAACTTCAGCAATACAGACAGATATACGATTTATAAGTTTCACATGACGTATCAAGCAGAAGATTTGCTGAAATAAATAGCAGTGAGAAAGCTTACATTTTCACATTGTAGTACAGGTATGGGACACATAAGAGTGACATAAACCAATGCCCGGTTACAAGGAAGAAGAGACATAGTCCTGCTTGCGTTATAAATTCAGGCAAGATCACTTGGTTTATCCGAGTTGCAGAGTCATATGGGTTGATGTAATCAAACTCTAGATCTGCCAAGCATATAAGCTGCGAGAAAATTCTCAATACTCAGAACAGAGAGTTTATATGACAAATATGCTTACTAAGAAAACACAGCAAAGTCACATGTTTAGCAACCATACTTCTGGAGCCATATAGCCACAGCTCTGTGCACATGCACACGCACACACGCACAAATGCATATTGTATTGATTATGCAAGAAAGCTATATCAGAAGCCATTCGTGCAAGGGAGCGCACTGATGTGCCATCATTTACGTTCCAGCATCACTAATGTCTCTCATCTCCTGTTAGCCAATCAGACAATCTTCTATGACGACAATTATGGGCAGAACCGTTTATATGCAATTATGTGGTTGAGGAGCTTAAGGTAGTTTCAGATATGAAGGTTAACATCTCAAAGAGAACCATCTTGCCGATAGGGAGGCAATAATATCCAGTCGCCTTGTAGGATGTTCTATTGACTCTTTTCCAACATCCTACTTGGGTCATCCTCTAAGATCAAAGTTAAAGGAGAGATTCTTTAGAGAACTGATTATTAACAGATTTGAGAGAGAAGTTTCTGATAGAAAACTCTACTCCTGAGTTATAATCAAAGAATCTCAACAAAAAGCACAAAATTTGCTCTGACCATAAGTGTTCTTTAAAGCACTTCGATTTTTTTTTCCCTTTGTCAAGTAATCCAAAAAACAAAACCATAAAGGTATCAAGGGAATCAAAATGTATATTAAAAAAGGCACGAAGGGGATGTCACTCATGTACAAAAAGTCAATCGCAACAAACCCTTATGCGCTTAAGCTCTCGTGAATAATATTACCTATAAATCCAACAAAGTTGCATTTTACTAAGACTCTAAGAGTAAGCACTTGCATCCAACTATGAGCATGAAATCTTGAAATCACATTTCTACGCTGCAATAAGTCTGATAACTCCTTTCTTCCGAGTAGTCCACCAACTAGTCAAGGAATCATCTTCCAAACTCCTAGAACTCAACTTTACTTCAACCTTCTCCATGCCACCAAAACATAGTTAACCTTCGATGGTTAGCCTGATCTAACGCTTATCAAGCAGAAACTCAGATGCCAAAGCAAAGAGACCGAACAACAATGAACCAGGAAGTGGTCGGCCAATTCTTCCTCCTTGAGACACATAGAATACCTACCTGGTCCAATGAAAAAACTACTTTTAAGCATGTCCTTCGTGGGCATCTTTCTTTCGGTGGCCATCCAAGCCAAAAATAAATAAATAAATAAATAAATAAAAAGGGAAAGAAAGGCTTTTGTAGGAGCGTTAAGCTTGAATGTGGCCCCAACCTTAAAATTAGGGCTACTTGACACTATATAACGAGTAGTTAAAATTTTTTTATTAAAGGACCCCTTAGAGACCAATGCCTAGAAACGACCACCCTAAAAGACGACCCTTGAGAGGACTATCCCTACAACCTATGATACCCAGACTCTTCATTTCGCCATGTTGTACCCATATTGGACACGACACTCCCCAGATAGGACATGATGTGTCGGACCCTAGAACTGGCAAAACTTACCCGAGATCCGAACCGAATAACTCAGACCCATACCCAACCGAACATCCGAAACATGCTCACCCGAAAGTGGACCCAAAACCTGAATTGACCTGAACCGAACTATACCCGAATCGAAATTTCAGACAAATTTTAGCCAACCCATACCCGAACCGCATGACAAGCTTATTAGGCCAAAAATCAGTCGACCTGAAGTCGACCCAAACCGAAGTTCACTTGACCCAAACCGAACCGACCCAAAATGTCACTTGACCGAAACATGACCCGTTCCAAACTTAAACCGACCAGTATGCAAACCGAGTCACCCGTTTGCCAGATCAATCGAAACCTAATCCAAATTTTGAAGCAGCAGGGGTGAAAACAATTGGAACATATGGTCTTTTTCCTTCTTCCTTCATTATTTTTTTAATGGATATTTAATGTTTAATGGCTTGACAATTGGACCAACCTTTTAATTATCGAAATTACAACTTCCACATATAAAATGATGAGTCCTCATATACGTGTCCAAATTTTAGACAATGTCTCCGTGTCCTAGAGTCTTAGCTTCGATGGGTCAGACACTTAGATCCGGATCCGTACCTGTGCCTGACATTCCATACCCAAGTCTGTGTAACATAGCCTACAACAAACACCATGACAAAACTAGACTCCAGAGCCCTTATTCACCTCAAAATCCACTAAGGATTTGAAGTGCTCCAAGCCTATTGGATAGATTTTCAAAACCGACCCTCTTACGCAGGACTCTTGTTGCTCCACCACTCTACCTTGCAGCACCGGAATTTGGTTTGGATGTCGCGGGGGGGGGGGGGCCATAGCCCCCCTATCATTTAAAATTTTTATAATGCAAATTGAGTCACAATGGTCATGGTGCTACAACGGTGAAGGCCCACTTGTTGATTTTGTAGTGGCCTTAGCCTAGAGTCTCCAGTTCGAAACGTAAGCAGGTCAATTTTTCACCTATCTTTTCATCCCCTTTAGACTTGATTTTGCATGGTTATTCCGCCAACCCAGGCCATTTCCCCAATCATTGACTGAATATTTATCTATTGTTGTGATGCAATCTATTTAAGTATTTATGGCACTTCTCTTCTCTTAATTTGTCCTCCTTTTTTTTCTGCTTCTAAACTAATTTTGCAAAAACATTGTTCTTTTCTGCTGTAGTGCCCAAGATATTATTCTTAATTCATTTATTATAAGCTATCTTTGTCATTCTTCCTTAATTAGTAGTATTACTTTAGCTTTCTATGAAAAAATAGTATTGCTTTAGCTAGATTTACTAGTAATCTAATTTGAAAGTTCTATAAGATCATTTATTCAAAATCATAATAACTAGTTTGATTTTACTATTCTTTTTGTTTGCCTTGTATCACATGTAAACATTATTTCTTTCAAACTTTGATTAAATATATATATATATATATATATATATATATATATATATGTATATGTATATATATATATATACACACACACACACACACACACACACACACACATATATATATATATATGTATGTACACACACACACATACACCCATATATGTGGGGGTGTGTGGGTGGGTGGGTGTGTGTATACAAATATATATATATATATATATGTGTGTGTGTGTGTGTGTGTGTGTGTGTGTGTGTGTGTGTGTGTACATATACATATATATATGTATGTATGTATGTATATACATACATATATATATGTATGTGTATATATATGTATGTATATATATATGTATGTATATATATATATATATGTAGACCTGGCAAGTGGGTAATTCGGTTCGGGTACGGGGTGGGTCATGTTCGGGTTAACTGACATTTCGGGTCATTTCGGTTCGGGTCGGGTATGGTTCGGTTCGGGTCATCCAGTTTTTGGTCAAATACGTTCGTCATGCCAAAACAAGTAACTTTGTAGAAAATTTCGGATCGAGTATGGTTCGGTTCGAGTCAATTCGAATTTCAGGTGCACTTTTAGATAAGCATATTTCGGATGTCGGGGTCGGGTATGGGTCCGGGTCGTTTGGTTCGGGTATCGAGTTAGTTTTGCCAGGTCTGTATATATATATATATATATATATATATATATATATATATATATATAT
>JACYFF010031956.1:10854292-10871138 GCA_017589665.1 Selenicereus undatus | reverse complement strand
AAAATTTAAAATTAACAATTAAAAATAAAAAAATACAAAATACAAAATTAATACAAAATAAATAAAATGAAGATGTAAAGAGAATTAAGATGATGTAAGGAGATGTAAGAAGATGTAAGAAGATGTAAGGAGATGGAATGAGATATAAGAAGATGTAAGGAGATGTAAGGAGATGTAAGAATATGGAAGGAGATGGAAGGAGATATAAGAAGATGTAAGGAGATGTAAGCTCTTAGCTAAATCCTAAAAAATGCGAAATAGAATATGGCCTAAGAAGATGTAAGGAGATGTAAGGAGATTTAAGAAGATGTAAGGAGATGTAAGGAGATGTAAGGAGATATAAGAAGATGTAAGAAGATGTAAGGAGATGTAAGAAGCTGTACGGAGATGTAAGCTTTTAGCTAAATCCTAAAAAACGCAAAATAGAACAGGGCCGATGTAAGGAGATGTAAGGAGATATAAGAAGATGTAAGGAGATATAAGAAGATGTAAGAAGATATAAGAAGATGCAAAGAGATGTAAGAAACTGTAAGGAGATGTAAACTCTTAGCTAAATCCTAAAAAACGCAAAATAGAACAGGGCCAATATCCAACAACTCCCTACATCTATCCTTACAGCTTTTTATATCTTCTTACAGCTCATTAAATCTCCTTACAGCTCCTTACATCTTCTTATAGCTCCTTACATCTCCTTATATCTATCTATCTATCTAAAACGCGAAATAAAACAGGAATCTCGTTACAACTCCTTACATCCTTAACATAATTTTTGCAACTCCTTACATCCTTAACATAATTCTTACATTTTCTTACTTCTCATATAGATTTTTGTATAACATTCATTTATTTTTGTTCTAGTAATTACAAAAATATGTATATATATTTTTTAATTATTCTACCAACATACAGAATTTGTAAATATATTATGAACACTACATTCATATAAACATAAAAACAGAATTTAATGACGTAAATTATATTTGAGTTTTGATATGAACAATATATATTATTATAGATGAAATAAGCGAACATGCTTTTAAAATTATAATACAATGCCTTATAAAATTCATTGGTAATAATATATAGATCAACCATTTATATTTAAAATTGTTTACTTAAAATAGGATTTCATTTTAAGAGGTGTATTCAATTTTGTGAGAGAATTTTGCTTATACTTTGCTTATTCGAAGAACAAACTAATGTAAATATAAGCAATCACCTCAAGCATGGGAAATTTTAATTGAAAAAATTTGTGGGTTTAATATATTTTATTATTGTTTAATTTAGTTGGTTAAAGGTTTATTTTCAATAAGTATATTATTTTAATATTATTGCTTCTCATTCAAAACGTTCATTGTAAAAGAAACAAATTTTATTTCAATAATATTAAGAAATAATATTTTTACTGATGGTGTCCAATTTATTTTGTAAATATGATTAATATATTACACGTTATTTCACAAATCATACATTAAAGACCAATAATATGCATACATGTCTACAAGTTATACTATAGCATTGTTTTATTTCACGTTTTTTAGGATTTAGCTAAGAGCTTATATCTCCTTACACATTCTTACATCTTCTTATAGCTCCTTACATCCTTAACATAATCTTTACATTTTCTTACATCTTCTTACATTTCTTTACATCTACTTACATCTCCTTACATCTCCATACATCCCATATAGATTTTGGGTCTATTCTATTTCGCGTTTTAGATAGACAGATAGATACAAGGAGATGTAAGGAGCTGTAAGGAGCTGCAAGGAGATGTAAGGAGCTGTAAAGAGATGTAAGAAGCTGTAAGAAGATGTAAGAAGCTGTAAGGAAATGTAAGGAGCTGTAAGAAGATGTAAGAAGCTGTAAGAAGATGTAAGAAGCTGTAAGGAGTTGTAAGGATAGATATAAGGAGTTGTTGAATTGTAAAAGAGTTGTATAGTATAATTTGTTTTAGATGAAAAATAATAATATTAAAATAATATACTTAAGAAGCTGTATTTTGTATTTTTATTTATTTTTTTTCATTCTTTTCATTTTTTACTTTTTTTATTTCTTGTATTTTTTGTAATTTTGTAATTTTTGTAATTTTATTGTTTTATTGTTTTATTTTTTATTTCTTTTTTTTTATTTTTTATTTTTTAATTATTATTTTTTATTTTTTATTTTTTTTAAAAATTTTTATTTTTATTTTTATTTTTTTTATTTTTTAATTTTCTATTTTATAATTTTGTAATTTGTAATTTTTATTTTTTATTTTTTAAATTTTTAATTCATAATTTTTAATTTTTTAATTTTTTAATTTTTAATATTAAACTTTAATTTAAATTTAAATTTAAATTTTTTAATTTTTTAATTTTTTAATAAAATAAAAAAAAATAAAAAAAAAATAAAACTAAAAATTTTGAAAATTTTGAAAATTTTAAAAATAAACATAAAAATTAAAATTTAAAAATAAAAAATAAAAAAATTTAAAATTTAAAATTTAAAAAAAAACTAAAATAAATAAATAAAAAAAATGAAAAATGAAAAATGAAAAATAAAAGAATAAACAAAAAAAATAAAAATAAAAAATTTGAAAATTACAAAATAAAAATTTAAAAATTAAAAAAATTAAAAAAAATTATAAAATGAAAAAAATAAAAAATCAAAATTAAAAGAAAAAAAATGAAAAAAAATAAAAAAATAAGAAAATAAAAACTAAAAACTAAAAAATAAAGAACAAAAAAATTTAAAATTTAAATTTTAAAATTAACAATTAAAAATAAAAAAATACAAAAATACAAAAATACAAAATGCAAAATAAATAAAATGAAGATATAAGGAGATGTAACAAGATGTAAGGAGATGTAAAGAGATATAAGAAGATGTAAGGCGATGTAAGGAGATGTAAGCTCATAGCTAAATCCTAAAAAACGCGAAATAGAACAAGGCCTTTCTATAACATTCAACAATTCCTTACATCTATCCTTACAGGTCTTTACATCTTCTTACAACTCCTTACATCTTCTTACATCTCTTTACATCTTCTTACAACTCTTTACATCTCTTTACAACTTCTTACAATTTCTTACATTTTCTTCAAACTTAGAGCTGTATCTTAATGCAAAAAATATCAGACCCTTAAAGTAATTTTTTGGTTGTTGCGGACACATTTAAGATAAATCGATAAAACTAATTTTTAATTATAAGATGGTGAATTTTTATAGTTGAACCTTGGATGCTTCTTGTATTTCTTTAACAGTAATGAATATACGTGAATTGGAGCCTTCTAGTTCCTAGTGCAGTTTCCTAGTATTTTTACAACTCTTACATGTCAAACATGAAAACAATATGCTTATTTAAGAAGATTAATTCAATTGGCATCCAAGTCACTCTTCATTCTGGAGAGTAGGTTTCGAATTCTAACACCTGCAACTTGCAGTTCATCGTTGGGAATTTGAAGTGCGGCCAAACAATATTTGTGCACGGTTCTTGTGAGTTATGACCCACTCTTTATCCCCCCACAGGCCACACCCACCTCCTCCCACTAAACTCCACGGCCCAGGCCCCTTATCATGTAGCTCAATTAAGTAGAGTGGGATCTTTATTTTTATTTATTTTTTTTAAAAAAAGGAAAGAATGAAAATTGCCACTGGATCAATTTTGTTTTAGTGGGAATAACTTTGTTCTAGGCCTCTATTTTCACTTTACCTCAAGCAACGGTTAAAAAATGAATAAGGTTATAAGGATTTTTATGGGCTCAACTAAAACAGCGAAAAAAGTTCTATTAGTCGTTTGGGAAGAGAATTGTAAGGCAAAGAAGTATAAAGAGTGTGGAATAAAGCTTTGATGGTAAAGCATGTTTGAGTTGATTCATGGGTTAAATGGTAACATATGGATCACTTGAATGGATCACGATGGAAGTGTACACCTAGTGATGATGTCTGTTAGTGTTAAAGGAAGATATATAAGTTGAGGGCATAATTGTGACATACTAAAGCAGCAAAACCAATGTGTACTTACTATAGGAAATTACAGGCGATCTAGAGAGTATATCTAGCTGTGCAAAGAGGATGTTTTAATCAAATGGGTCAAGCTGATCTGTAGTAGAGGTAATTCACCCAAACACTATTATTTCCTAGCTCTTGCTAAAAAGGTAACCTTTGTTTAAGAAGTAGGCTAGCCAAAATCATCCCAAGTATATGGACCATACTTGTGGCATTTACCACTAGAAAGAAGGAACCAGGGAACATCTTTTCTATGAGCGTAACCATGCCACCCAACTGACCCAAGTTAGAGAAGATGTGTGGACCTGGATAAGTCACAAATGGAGGGCTACGAGCTTCATGACCTGACATAGGAAACTACTAAATGGTAAGTGGCCTGCAACATACAAGATCATGCTTATTTGTGTTGCAGTTGTTGTAGACTATTAAGTTTGGCAAGATAGGAATAAAATTATTTTTTAACAGGGAAGCTTGAAGCATCTAGTAGCACTAGGGATGGCAACGGGGCGGGTTGGGGACGGGGGCATGCTCCCCATCCCCGTCCCCGCTAGGATCCCCGCCCCGTTCCCCATTGCGGGGACAAAATTCCCCCCGTCCCCATCCCCAGTGGGGATCTAATCCTCGACTGGGCCCCAACGGAGATTTTTTTCACTCCATTTTTTCATCTCCTTTGTGATAGTTATATTAGAAGTCTTAAATGAATGTCTAATTTGTCATCCCTAAACCCTAGTTCAATTAATTGTACAATAAGCTTTTATAGGTTCCATGCAACAGAAGTCTAACAAATTTCATTAAAATTTACAATTTAACATAAATTAAAGTTTAACAAGTTGATAAAGCATAGGTTTAATAATGCACAAATTACACAAAAAAATCCATACAATTTAAGGTTTTTTCAACTTAATTTACTGATATAGCCTTGGTATTATACTCACAAATAAAGGGCTCATATATAATTTTAAATTAATACGCAAGGACAGTAAGGGGAATTTTCCCCAATCAAGGATGGGGAAACAGGGATGGGGTTAGAGATATTTCCCTGAGCAGGGAAGCAGGGACGTGGACAGGGTAAATTTTTGCCCCGTCCCCTTCCCCATCCCCACTCGGGGATTTATTTCTATCCCTATCCCCGTCCCCATCCCCATTGGGGACGGGAATTTATCCCCAATGCGGGACGGGGATTCCCCACCCATTGCCATCCCTAAGTAGCACAGTGAAAGAAATGGTTGTTGGAGAAATGACACCCCAAAAGGGTATTCACTTACTCTCTATATCTCTTTTGTTGTCCCACATGGAACTTTTGGGAGTGTTTTGAAGAGTTTATATATCTCACTCTTCTTACACTTGTCGAATAACTTGAAGCCATGTTTTAAGGGGGGTTGAGGGGACTTGGGTTGCCACACGCGCGCACGCCGCCGCCGCCCGTCCGTCCGGTCTGGGCGGGGCACGACGTAGGCTGTAGGTTTGGGCCTTACACTATAATTTTTTGGAGGAATTCTCGAGAGGACTGATTGCGTATGAGCTGTCATAATCCTAACGACTAGTTGACTAAGTCTTCCTCCATCTCTGCCTTAATCACCGTGATCCTCTCCCCATCAATCCTTCAGTTACATTATTCTCTCATTTACCTGATTTTCTGCCACCGTTTCACGCCTTCCTTTATTGCTTGGTTGACAGTTTTTCTCTCCCCCAGTCCACTATAAAAGAGACCCTTCTGCAACTCTGCAGAACACACAGAAAACATATTCTTCATTCTCCTCTCTACTTCTTGGGCATACAAGTTGCTATACTCCAAAGCTTCTCCCTCGAGTGCACGAGTGCGAAGCCGACTCTGTTAAACCCTGGGGAGCTTCTTTGCCATAACGATTTGCACCTAAGTCAGGCGAATTAAGCTTTCAGGTCAGTGGTTCGTATCACGACACAGGTCATCTCTTTCTCCTTCCAGTAGCTATTATTATTCAATTTTTCAAAAATATGAATGCTTAATTTTATTGGCTGCTGCTCCAAAAACACTCCCCGAGCTTTACAAAATTGAACCTCTTGATGGAACCAATTATAAATGTTGGTATCAAAAATTGCTCCTCTGCTTTGAGCAACTTGAGATCGACTACGTGCTCACTACTGATCTCCCTGATGAAGGCAACCCAGATTCTGAACCTGCAACTCCTACTGTTCCTAAAACTCCTACTATTCCTCTTGACGAAGCCACAGAGAAGAAATTCGAAAAGGACAATAAACTTGCTCGCAATTACCTTTTGAATAATATGTCTAACCCTTTGTTTGATCTATTTGTAAACTTTAAATCTGCCAAGGTCATTTGGACCAAACTTGAGGCAAAATATGATTCAAACGATGCCGGGAAAAGAAAATACGTCGTCGGCAAGTGGCTACAGTTCCAAATTATGGATGACAAACCCATCATGGAACAGGTTCACGTCTACGAAAATCTGTGTACTGAGGTCCTAGCAGAAGGCATGAGGATGTGCGAAATCCTCCAAGCCAACGTGCTGATAGAAAAATTTCCACCATCCTGTAGCGATTATAGAAACCACCTCAAGCATAAGAAGAAAGATCTCACACTACAGGAATTAATCAGTCATATGCGAACCGATGAGGCAAACCGGCTGAAAGATAAGATGTCTTCCCTTTCTTTAAATTCTGTTAGTTCTAACCTGGTTGAATCTGATGCACAAACGAATAAAGACAGGTTTAAAGGAAAAGGGAAGAAATTCCAAAAGTCAATTCAAAATCTCAGGAATCAGAATTCTGCTAACAAAAGGATTCAGAAGCCCAAGGTCGTGTGCTATGTATGCGGAAAGCCTGGACACAAGGCGTATCAATGCAATCAACGGAAAGGATCAGTCCAAGCCAAACAGAAGTTCACAACACCTACTGCCAACATTGCTGAAACCGAGGATAATGAGATTATTTGTGCGGTCACCACCGTGGAGGCAAATCTAGTCCATAATTTGTCAGAATGGATTATGGATTCTGGAGCGTCAAGGCACTTCTGTGCCAACAAGGAACTCATGATTAACTTTGAAGAGGTTGCTGATGGACAATGCATTTACATGGCCAACTCTTCTACAGCTGCTGTCAAGGGTAAAGGGAAGATTTTACTTAAGTTTATTTCTGGAAAAATGTTGTCTTTAAGTAATGTTTTATTTGTCCCTTCCCTTCGTAGAAATTTGGTTTCTAGTACCCTTCTTGACGTGGGTGGCCTTAAAATTGTGCAAGAAACTGGTAAAGTTGTTATCATGCGAAATGGGGATTTCGTTGGGAAGGGGTACTGAAGTGGGGGGCTACTTGTCTTAAATGCTGTTGCACAAATTAATAATAAAACTGCTACCAATTCTGTTTATATTGTTGAGTCTATTGATTTGTGGCATGATAGACTTGGACATGTTAATTTTGCTTCACTAAAAAGGCTTAGAAACATGCGTTCAATACCAAATGTGAATACTGAAAATTGTTCTAAGTGTCTAGTCTGTGTTGAAGCAAAATTTGCCAAGAAACCCTTTAAAAATGTAACAACCAGGAAAACATAATTGTTAGAGCTTGTGCATTCAGACTTAGCAGACTTTAAGAAAACTATGAGCAAGGGTGGAAAGAAATGGTATATCACATTTGTAGACGACTACTCTAGGTATACCAAGATTTACCTACTTAAATCTAAAGATGAAGCTGAGGAAATGTTCCTTAAGTACAAGACTGAAGTTCAGAATCAGTTAGACCGAAAAATCAAAAGACTTAGGTCTAACAGAGGTGGGGAATATGACACCAATTCTTTGGTTGCCTTTTGTGAGAAAAATGGCATAATACATGAGACTAGTGCCCCTTACACTCCTCAACAAAACGGTGTTGCTGAATGGAAAAATCGTACCCTTAAAGATATGATGAATGTCATGCTCGTTATTTCTGGTCTATCTGATAACATGGGGGGGGGGGGGAGCTGTCTTGACAGCTTGTTTTATACTCAATAGAGTTTCCCATAAGAAGTTATATCAAACCCTATATGAATTATGGAAAGGGTATGCTCCCAACCTGAATTACGTGAAACTATGGGGGTGTTTAGCCAAAGTTGCACTACCTAGTCATAAACGTTCAAACATCGGCCCCAAGACATTTAATGCTGTCTTTATTGGTTATGCTCAAAACAGTGTTGCATATAGATTTATGTCTTTATCTGATTTCTCTATTTCGGAGTATAGAGATGCTGATTTCTTTGAGCATGTTTTCTCTTTGAAAAGGAATATGCCTCATACTGTGTTTAATATTGTACCTGAACCTGTGAACTTGCCTGCTTCTAGTTCTAGTGTTAGAGACTTGGGAAATGAACCTAGAAGAAGCAAGAGACAGAGGATTAAAGCTAGTTTTGGCCCTGACTTTATCATTTCCTTTTTGGTAGAAGTCCTTGAGAACTTCGACATTGATACTTTGACCGATGAGCTTGTATCCCTTTACTTACTTGAGGAAGATTCTAAAACCTACCAAGAGGCTATGAGGTCTATAGATGCTAACTTCTAGAAAGAAGCTATCAAGAGTGAAATAGATTCCCCTAAGTCAAACAAAACTTGGGAATTGACCGACTTGCCTAAGGGTTGTAGACCCATTAGTAGTAAGTGGATCTTCAAGAAGAAACTTAGGACGGATGGCTCTATTGAAAGGTACAAAGCTAGATTAGTCATTAGAGGCTTTGACCAAAAGAAGGGAATTGATTTCTTTGACACTTATTCTCCTGTGACCAAAATTGCAACAATCAGAAGTCTAGTTGCTTTGGCTGCTATCCATGATCTTGTGGTTCATCAGATGGATGTCAAAATAGCATTCCTCAATGGTGACTTAGAGGAAGAAACTTATATGTCACAACCTGAAGGGTGTGAGGTCCCTGGTCAGGAGAACAAAGTATGCAAATTGAGAAAATCCCTTTATGGTCTAAAGCAAACCCGAAAACAGTGGTATGAGAAATTTGCTAGTTCTTTAGAGAAAAATGACTTTACTGTCAACAACTCAGATTCTTGTATTTATTCCAAAGTGTTTGGATCTGATTATGTGATCATATGTTTGTATATGGATGATATGCTGATCTTTGGTACCAGCCTATGTGCCATTAATGAGACTAAAAGAATTATGTCTTCTCTCTTTGAAATGAAAGACTTAGGAGAAGCAGATGTTATCTTGGGGATCAAACTTATAAAAACCAAGAGTGGTTTTTCCTTAAGTCAGTCTCATTATATTGAGAAAGTGTTGAAAAGATTTAACTTTTTGATGTGATACCTGTAAGAACTCCCTATGACCCTAGCATACATCTCAAAAAGAGTAGAGGATCTAGTGTGTCTCAAATTAAATATGCTAAGATAATAGGGAGTGTGATGTTTCTCATGAACTCCACTCGTCCTGATATTGCATATGTCGTTAGTAGACTAAGTAGGTACACTCATAATCTTGCTAAAGAACATTGGGATGCACTTCATCGTTTGTTAAGATACCTTAGAGGCACTATGGATTGGTGTTTACATTTTTGTAAATTTCCTGCTGTACTTGAAGGTTTTTGCGATGCCAATTGGGTTGCTGATAACGATGAAGTAAGTTCTACTAGTGGCTATGTTTTTACATTGGGTGGAGGAGCTATTTCATGGAAGTCTGCAAAATAGACATGTATAGCTCGCTCAACCATGGAATCTGATTTTATTGCTCTTGAGTTGGCAGGTCAAGAAGCAGAATGGCTCAAGGGTCTCTTGACTGACATACCATTGTGGGGGAAACAATCAACACTTATCTCCTTGCATTGTGACTCGCAAGCAGCAATTGGAGTTGTGCACAACAGTGTCTACAACAGGAAAAAGAGACATATCCGTATTAGACATGGTACGGTAAAGCAATTGCTGAAGCATGGTGTTATCTCCTTGGAATATGTGAGATCCGAGAAAAACTTGTTAGACTCTCTTACAAAGGGATTTCCAAGAAGAGTAGTTCTTGAAACATTGAGGGGGATGGGGCTAAAGCCCATGGAATGAAGAGATATGGTGGATACACATTTGTGGTCAAACGAAGTCATATTAATCTTCTAACTGCACTACTTCCATCCCTATGGCGCGTGGTAGTGCTTGTGCTATAGAGAAGCACATTAAATGAATCCATAGCCTATTATGGTGGTGCTACAGAGAAGCACTTGATGGATTCATCACTCTACAAGAGGTTGAGCTAACACATACTCTTAATAATTCCAAGCCATGATATGGTGGTCTAAGTAGAGATAGACTAATGGAATTACCTAAGTAAGTGTGAATGCCTGGCCGCCTTCTATGAGAGACTAGGGCTGTCTTTCTAGAGCACTTATGAGACCCGAGGTATGCGCATGGGCCTAAAAGCACAAGTGATTATCGCGGAGTATACATCCTTTAGGGTTGATATGTGTCGAGAGGGCCTCATTTAAAGTCTAACAAGTTCAAGACTAAGTTCACTTGTCAGACTTAGATGTTACTTCTCTTCACTACGTATCAATTCAATCAAAAGACATTGATACTTAAGTATTCGACCCTTCTTGCCCAGGAAATCTTTCTCATTCTTCTTTTCCTTTTGTGTGTCATTAGTGGGGGATTGTTGGAGTAATGGCACCCCAAAAGGGTGTTCACTTACTCTCTCTATCTCTTTTGTTGTTCCACATGGAACTTTTGGGAGTGGTTTGAAGAGTTTATATATCCCACTCTTCTTGCACTTGTCGAATAACTTGAAGCCATGTTTTAAGGAGGGTTGAGGGGACTTGGGTTGCCGCACGCATGTGCGCCCTTACACTATAATTTTTTGGAGTAATTCTCGAGAGGACTAATTGCGTATGAGCTACGGTAATCCTAACGACTAGTTGACTAAGTCTTCCTCCATCTCTGCCTTAATCACCATGATCCTCTCCCCATCAATCATTCAGTTACATTATTCTCTCCTTTACCTGATTTTCTGCCCCCGTTTCACGCCTTCCTTTATTGCTTGGGTGGCAGTTTTTCTCTCCCCCAGTTCACTATAAAAGAGACCCTTCTGCAACTCTGCAGAACACACAGAAAACATATTCTCTCTTCTCCTCTCTATTTCCTGGGCATACAAGTTGCTATACTCCAAAGCTTCTCCCTCGAGTGCACGGAGTGCGAAGCCGACTCTGTTAAACCTTGGGGAGCTTCTTCGCCATAACGATTTGTACCTAAGTCGGGCGAATTATGCTTTCAGGTCAGTGGTTCATACCACGACACAGGTTATCTCCTTCTTCTTCCAGCAGCTATTATTATTCAATTTTCCAACAATAGTAATAACTAAAATGTCTTGTATGAAATCCTTATAATGGGAATAAGTTTGATCGATTGTGTTTCTGTACAGGTTAGATAATCTCATATATGTATTTTGAGTTTTTGGAAGAAAATTTTGGTTATGTATGAAATTTATCTTTTTAAAAAAAGTTTAAAAAAACTATCTTATGTTAATCATGAAAAATTAATTTATTGGTATATAGAAAATATTTTTAATAAAGAATTGAAAAGCTTTAAATTCTTGCCCAGTCCCCCCCCCCAAAAATTAGGTTCTTCTTTCTCTCTTTTTTTTTTTTGGAATGTATGTGCACACAAACGAGGCACATGACTGTAGTCTAGAACATCCAATGCCAACTGTATACATCTTTACAACAAGAAGAAGGTAACATTTACAAAGTTTTCAAAAACTACAATATCAATCAACATTAACAAATTCATTCAATTCAAAATGATCAAAGGAAGCCTGTCACAGAAGTAATATCATTATATCAGTTTGCCTAATGAAAATTACTGGCATGCGTCCATTTTATTTCTATTTTTTTGTTCAAATGAGCCATAGAAACAGTATAATAAGGGGAATGTAAAATGATACCTAGTGTGCCCAGAGCATTCTCAATGGGAGTTCCAAATCATAAAAAATACAACTCATTCAATAGGTTTGGATTTTTATGGAAGTAATAGGGTCTATAAATACCCAATTAGAGGGGCATTAGTTGTTACATTAGTGGAGAAAGTGAGCCAATAGGGGGCTTACAAGATATCCTTGAAAAATAAATCAAAATGCCTAAGATAATTACAATCAAGATGAGTTGTATTTTTTTGGATTCATCCTCCATCTTCTAAAGAGTTTTGAGAAGGCTCTATTCCATCAATAGAGGTGCCACCACTTGGCAAATCTTCCTTTGAGTGTGTAATCATCTAATTAATATCCAAGATTACAGTTGTATCCTCCTCAATTAAGCCCATAATTAAAACCATTCATTTTTAAGCCCTGGACCAACTCTTGCTCAGTTAACAGTTTGTAACTTTCTTAATACTTGAAGTATAAATGTGATTCAAAGCTCGTTAGAAAATAGACTTCTTGGTCTTTTTGCACACATATAATTTACAAAATTGGAGCTCATTTGCTTGGTCAAAATAGAGCTAGAATTGAGGTGAAGTGTTCTGCCCAAAAAACTGAAAATGAGCTAATGGGATGATAGAGTAGTTAATCTCGTTATTTAGGTCTACAAATTTGCACAACTACCCTTTTGCAATCTTAATTGTGATCTTAAAGGCCCAAATCAATAACAACCTTGGAATTTCAAGACTTTAAGTCCTACTTTCAAAGGTCATGTTGTTCTTACTTGGAGCATGGTTTTAGCTTCGAGGAAATTTTGATTTTTGTGGTTTGGTCCTCATCACCCTTGATGAGGATAGGAGTCTATTGACTTTGGAAGGCCCCAAGGATACCAAAAGTCATGAGTTATATTACTCACTTAAAGAGGCACGAACTTGTAAATCCGACGCCTTGAAAGTGATTTTCTTATATGTATGTGCTGAAAACCATCGGTTTTTGAGTTATGTCAATGCAAAGGTTTGAAAAGATGCAAGCACTCCTTGAAAGAACTTTTATTATGTCATAAATGGCCTTTTTTATGCGAATTGAGTTATATAATGGTCAACTTGGTTTAAATAAGAGTTTTTACCACTTTTTGGTCGCTATTTCCGCTTTTATGCTAAAAGAGCTTAAGTTGGTAAGCCAAGTGAATCTCTTTGTTAAATATTAACCTAAGAACCGAATGGCCTACCTTTCCCATTCTTGGGTGCTATTGAGAAACTATAAGGTGTGATTGGTCTTGTATGCTTAATATGCCAATATTAAGTAAAAGTTCTGTGTGACTATTAATTATTGTATTGTATGCAACTGTCTTGGTTTTTCGGAATGCACGTTATCCACTGCACATGTGGTAACTCACTCCATCTCTTTTCCCCCTTTTCCCTAGGTTCTTGAAAAGACTTGTGGAAGTTGTCGGTTCATCATGAGTTGATTCCTCATTCCTTGTAACGCCCCGAAATTTTTGTTACTTATTTTTTTGAATTATGTGCAATATGTAAATTATGTGTATGTTGTGCGCATTTTATTTTAGGCACAAATGTGTTTTATGTTATTATGATTATTATGTTTTATGGAGTAGTTTCTAATTCTGTATTACTTGGTAGGGTTTGGAAAAAAAAAGCAAAAAGAAAAAAAGAAAAGAAATGGGAAGACAAGTCAAAGAAGGAGGCTTAAAAAAAAGGGAAAAGAAAAGGAGAAAAGGGGAGGAGGTGATTTTTTTTTATGCGTGAGAAAGATAAGGGGAGGGGGTTCTCTGCTTTCTCAAACCTCAAACACACACACAATACACACACCCACGCAGAGAGAAGAAGAGGAGAAGAAGAAGAGGAGGAGGAGGAGAAGAAGAGGAATTCGATTTTAATTTCGATTTGCAAATTAAGGTGAGTAAGTCTTACTTTCTTCAAACCCTAAAATTGATTAGGGGAAGAATAATTTGAGATTCCTATTCGAATTTTGCAAAATCAATTTCGAATTGAAGCTGGAAATTTGATATCTGAGGGTTTATGAGATTCAACCCTAAATTCAAAACCCACTCTCAAAAGTTGTCTGTTTATTTGTGATTTTTGGATTAGTTGGGTGTTGTCAATTGATGATGATGCTATGAATTTGTCCAAAAACATGCTAAACTATAGATTTTGGATTGGTTACTTGTATTTGGTTGAACAAGATGGTAGAAAAATAGGATGGGATTTTCGGAGTTTTGTAGAACTCAGGAACTGTTTGAATTTCTGGGAATTATGGGATTGTTGGAAAATTCTAAAATTTTTACTGTAGGTTACCCAAGATATTAGGCAACTTTTGGTAAAGTTTCATTAATTTTATATGTGTATTTTATAAGTTATGAATTTTTGAGTGAAGCTTCCCTGTTATTGACTGCAGAAATTCGGATTCTGTTTGAATTATTGTGAGCTATTGGGTTGGATAAAACTTATGAAATTTTTAATATAAACTTATGAGTATGACTGGAAAATTCATGTAAATTTTCATGAATTTTGGATGTGTATTTTAGAAGTTATGAATTTTCGATTGGGACTGCCCTGTTTTGGATGCATGGTTTCGGTTACTGTTTTAATTATTTTGAAGGATTTGTTTGGAGAAAAATTATCAAAATATTAATGTATATTTATTATGATATGGGGTGATTTCTGGTAAAATTTTGTGAATTTTGGTGGTGTATGCTAAAATTTATAAAATTTTGAGTTTAATTCGCAGATTGTTTTCATTATTTTGGCTGACTGTTTGAATTTCTGGGAATGATTGACCTGGAAAAAAATCATGAAATTAATATGTTAGAATCTATATGTTATTTTTCAATTTCCTGCAAAGTTTGATGAAGATTGAATGTGTATGCTGTGAGTTATGAATTTTTGAGTTAAAGTACCTTGTTTAGTGTACTTATGGATTATTTGTATGTATAATCCATAAATTAGATAAGCTTCCTAAAAATTCTGATTGTGCGATGAAGTATGGGAAACTTGTGAAATTTTTTTGAATGGAATCATACTTTGTTTTGATTACGTTTTGTTCAAACTGTGGGGTTTGAATTTCTTTAATATATGATTTCATTAAGTTATGTTTTTGGGGAAAGAGGTTCATGTTTTGTCTGAGGTTATTACAGAGCGTTGTAGAACTATGGCCATAGAAGTAGTTGTCTTTGTATTTGGAGCTGTGTGGGTCGTTGGTTGGTACCTTGAGTGGGCAATGTCCGGCCCGCCAATTGACTCTTCAGTTTGTGTTGTTTGGGAGCTGTGTGGGTCCCTGGTTCTCCAGGATGTGAATGTGACTCCTCAGTTTGTGATTTGAGGGCATCTACGTACTTTAGAGCGTTGGGTCCTTGGTTGGTACCTTGAGTGGGCATCGCCCGGTCCACCAGGATGTGTTTGTGACCCTTGTGTTTGTGATGGTTCTTTATGTGAGTCATGAGTTGATTTCCCCTAAACTAAAAGTTTTGTATTCAGTTAAGAATGTGTGATGTGTTGTGAAATTAGTTTTGGCTTGAATTTTTGGACTTTGGATATGATATAGAATTGGGTTTTGTTTGGATTTGGTTTTGATCTTAGTTTTGAATTTTGGATTTGGTTTTGGATTTGAAGGTTCATTCAAAACATTTATGAACTTGTGATTGATTTTAAGATACATATTATATGTTTATGTGAACTTTTGTGATAAAGTTGATTTGATGTATATGCCAATTATGGTTATAGGCGGACCGTTAGGTTGCTTAGCAGATTTTGCTTTCTTTTGGACTCTAGTGAGAACTATGAGCCTAAAGGACGTGATTGGTATGGGACAATCATGGTTAGTTTAGCGAATAAACTAACAGCGGAGTTTGTTTAGAGATTTAAGTGAGAACAAGAGACCTTGAATCGTACCTGGTATGGGACAAGTACGACTAAGCTACTCTAATTGCCCGTTGTATGTCCTAATTGCTCGTTCCATGACATAAATGTGTTGTGTGTATTTGTGAACCTATTAGATATGGAAGGTATGAATTTATTTTGGTTCTTAAAGCATATGAATGTTCTTATGTCACCTTGTACATGCCATAGCATATGTTCTGTCCATATGTCATGAGTTACCTGTACTGTGTAATTATGTGTTAACCGGTTAATGTACAAAGTGTAACAATGGGGAAGGTAAGGGTTATTCACTGGGCTCGGGGAGCTCATGACCTCACCATTTTTCAGGTTTTGAAAGCGAGGAGGGACCACAGGAGCATTAAAAGAACTTATTTGGACTTGGAGGGCTCGTTGTATGTATAGGTTATGGATTATGTTTAGTAAATACTGTTCTGTATTTTGATTCGGATATATGTAAGAACACTGTAGATACGGTTTAAGTATGTATGTAATATAAGATCAGGTTTATTAAGGTTAAAAAGTTTAGAGAGCCTTATGAGTGTTCTTAATCGAACATTCACGGTGGTGACGCGCCTGCCTCCTTTTGGGCGGGGCGTTACATTCCTCTTAGCTTCCTAGTTAATAGATGGCAAGGGGATTATTGTCTAGTGGTTGCTCTGAATGGCCATGTAGGCCAACCATTGGGATATTCAGTCATTTTTGTTTGGTTGGAGTTGAGTTATTGTTTGGATGTAAACCATAGTGCTCCAGATATGTGATCCGCAAGTTGTACCTTTTATTTCTTTCTTTTATTTAATTTCTTAGTTTGTATACCCCGAGTGTGTGACTGATAGAGTTGGAGTCTCCAGTGTGTTGTCGCCTTCTTATTGGTTGTATCCTTTTTGTTTGTTTTTTTTATTTTATTGTTATAGGTACCAAATATAACACTGTAAGCCTAAGGCATGGTCGATTTTTACGCAAAACTGTGTCCATTTTGTTTCAAAATCTAAGAAACCACTAATACTTGTAACCCTAGGGGTAAGGGTGTTACAGTAAGCTTGCTTTTACCTTTTCTAACTGTTAACTTACTTAATAATTATAAAGATTTTGATGAAACACAAAATT
>JACYFF010031956.1:10833249-10844292 GCA_017589665.1 Selenicereus undatus | reverse complement strand
CCCCCCTATAGGGCGATCTGAGTCTTCACTAACAGTGCTCAAATTCCTATAGCATCTCGCTATATAATAAAATGTACTTAAAGTGGTCAATAAATTCTTCTATGCTTCATAGTGTCTTCAAGTGTTTTCTTGAGTTCTCTTGGATTTGCCATGTGCAAAGTTTATGTCCTGTACTAGGGAAAATTTGTTGAATTGCTTTTGCCACCGAGAATGATTAGTTAGTCATTATGAGTGGACACCTTTTATCCATGGATTTAAGGATGTATTGGATTGCTAAATGAAGGACTCTGTTCTTTTATTTAATATGAAGCCACATTCGAACATTATATTTTGATCATGGTGGTTCATCCCCACTAATGGCGCATAGATCATAATATCATATTTGTTTGTTCAATATGTGGCATTGTGCACCAAGAGACCACCAAAGAGGTCATAATCTCATTTCATGGTTGTATCCCTCCAAAAAAAGCTTGCTAGTTCTCCCATCTCCAGGTCAAAGTCAAAGAAGAAATCTAATTGATTCTTTTCTCCTTTCTGAAGATTTGGATTAATGAGTTTGCACCTCCTCCCTCCAAGTTCTTTCTTTTGTTTTTGGCTACTTATTGTGCACAGCTCTGTATCACTGTATGTGAAGTCAAGCCTTTGGATCCAGTAGCTTCCTTTTTAAGTAGCCTCATTGCATCTGCCAGTTTGATTCCATTATCTTTCATCCGCTCCAAGTATTTTACGTGATGCTAAATGAGCTCTCTATGTAACCATAGTAAATGCCTCATGTTAGCTTGGCAGAAGGTGTGGTTGTGCTCCATCTTATGCTTGAAAACAGTCCAAGTGTCTCTTTCATCAGTATGGAAATAAATCCCCGCTTTGTAATTTGTTCTAGTGATAACCTTTGTGTAACACTTTCCATCCTTTCTGTTGTCTTCTTTTTGGCCCTCTTTGTTATAGCAAAGTCCTCTGCCTATCAGAACTTTTGCGTTTGCCCTGCACCTTATCTTGCCTTTTCATGTTGCAAATCCAATTTTGAATGCACGCTCATTGTATAGCCTGTATGCCTCAACTTGTGATTTTGCCTATTTTCTTAGTAAAACGGATAACTGATAACTGATGTTTTTGGTCCCTTAAGAACCTGGTTGTCAGGTAAGATGTGTGTCAATTCTAGATGTTCTTGCACAATACCATCTTAGAAGCTGTCAATAGCTGCTGGTAAGGTTACTGCAAGTAATTATCAAACATCTATGAATAACTATTTAAATAACTACTTTAGAGTGTCTGAAATGAGCATTTATTAGTGTTTGAAATGAGCATCTATTGGTGTCTAAATTGAGCTGTAAATATTATAAATGAACGTTTCGTGAACATGATAATGAGAATTTATAGATGTTTCAAATGAGCTTTTTGAGAGTAAATAGAATATATTGTAAATCAACATTATTTAGAGAATGTATAAATTGAACATTTATATTTGTTTAAAATGAGCATTTATAGGAGTCTAAAATGAGCATTTTTTATGTGTAAAATGACTAAATGAGCAACTAAAAGGTGGCGAAATTGTACAGGAGCCTTTAGTGAACATGACAATGTGCATTTGTTGGTGTTTTAACGAGCATTTACATATGTCTAAAATGAGCATTTTGTAGGTGTGAATATTACAAACGAATATTTGTAGGTGTTTTAAATGAGCATTTTGAAAGTATACAAAATATATTGTAAATTAACATTTTGTCATTGCAGGGATGAACATTTATATAAATGGATAATGAGCATTTTATAAATTATTAATGTTCTACTAGGAATACTGTGAACTCTGTGAATGAACAATAAGCTATACAGTTAATGAGCATTTTACAATGTGGGTAATAAGCATTTGTGTAAACATAATGTAAGCCACATTATTATTTTAATATGAGCACAATAATTCCATGGAGCATTTGGTAATGTTTTCCTCCACGGTCTGTAAGATCCCATGATTAGCAATTTGTTATTGTCTCTTCTTTATCTGGTGTTCAACCTAAAATTATCACATTTTATATCTTTTTATTATCTAATATTTGCTAAAATAAATTATTAAATTAGATTTTTAATATATTTTTGTTAATTTTGTAGGAATTATGTAAATTGGGATAAATTGTATGTCAAAGGACCAGGAAGAGAAATAAAGAGGGATTTTGGATCAAGTTGAACAAAGGAGAACGTAAAAAAAAAAAAAAAAAGGCGGAAGCCCAGTGGACGAGCCCAGTTAATCATCCCAAGGCCCGCTGAACCCAGCTCCTTCCTTCCTCCCCCTTCACTGTTTCGTGGGCCTAGCCCAACGCTCCCCCCAAATTCTCAGCTCCTCCAATCTCCCTCCACTTCGGGCCTTTCTTCCCTGGAGCCTCCCAGTCAATCCCCGCCTCCCTCACCTTGACTTATTTCCCACGTGAGCTGCACGTGGCGCCTTCGGCCGTTTCTTCTGTGTCTACCTTCCGCAACTCCCAGTCTCCCAGCCATCATCTGCTGCTTCATCTTCTTCATTTCCCTTAATAATTATCATCAATTGGATTTTCTCCATCACCATTGTCTTTATCTCATTAATTGGGTTGATTAATAGGCAGTGAATAGCTTGTCCGTTATGAGAGATCGAAGGACGTGGAGGGTTTGGATTCGGGTTACAAATTGAAGAAAAACACTAGCGAGGGGCGGGGGGTAGGGTAGAATTTGGTTTATTTTTCAAGTTCTCTTTCTTGTTTTTGTTTTTGTTTTATGTTTATATTTGTATTTAGATTCTCAAAATTAGTGTAATTAATTTTAAGTTGGTTGAATCCAAATGAGATTTTGGGTATCGGCATTGAAATTGCAATCATTCAGTTCAATTTGGCTCGACTCATACTGTTGTTCTTGTTCGAAATCCAGGCTCTTCCCTTGTTGCTCTGTTTAAGCCTCTTGTGAGTTGTTGAATTTCTATGACTAACAAGAGCCTCTTAATTCTTGATTCTGCTTTGCTTTGGTAAATTTGTTAATTTTGATATGTAATTTTTATTTTCACGACTTTAGCTACCAAAATCATTTAGTTAGAATAATAATTTGTCTTTGGTTCTCATCAATTTAGCGTCTAGATTGGAATTTTAGAAACCTTATTTCATAACACATCTCTACGGATCGACCTTCAAGTGCTACAACGCGAACTGTGCGCGTGTGGTTTAAACTTAACATTATTAAAAATCACAACATCTGGAACGATAATGACATTGATGAGTGAGGATGTATCTTGATTTCAAAATATAGAGAATTCAAGTGATTTCAAACTTAATATTTGCTAGCTGATTACATATCTCTTCCTCCACGTTGACCAAATTCGATGATGAGTATTCTAGTAATATCTCTTCCTCAACTGGGATATTAATCACATAGATGACTGAGAATGTATTGATTTCAAACTAAATAGAATTCTGATGATTTGAAACTCGAGATTTGCTTGCTTGTTGCTTGGGGCAGATATGTATGGAGATTCCGCAATATCAACATCGTTACTTTCTGCATTTTTGTTAAGATTTGAAGACATTGTAAAATTGAGGATTTGTGGAGACAGACTAATTGTTAGGGATTTTTTGAAGAGATCGTGTTTTTTTTGGAGAGATATGATCGCATGTTTGATTTCTTCATTAACATTTCTCGTATGTAGAAGTGCAATTGGTATACGTTGGTCCAGCCCCCTCATGCAATGTGAGCGCAAATAGACACCAACTCCACCGGGTATGCTTGCTAAAATACAAAAATTGATCTGCTTGAAAAAGAATTATTGCTAGAAATCAAATCAATCCTCGCTTTGTCAATGGACCAAGTTAATGCAATACGGGCAGAAATCCAAGCCCCCCTGACCAGAACAAAAACCCAGGGGTTAAGAGTGAGCTCAATGAAGGATGACAATGAAAGACATGACCGTAAAAGCTCGAACAAGATTTTGTGACTCATCATCAACAGTTTTCCAACATACATAGGGCACGAGACAACTAAATTATAACTTGATGAAGTGTAAATTACACATGAGAACAATGACAGGCCATTGCAAAACATGAAGCCAAAATTGTGAGATCTGCCCCTACCATAAACTGCTTCAATCTTGGCTCTTGCTCTTCTTCTTCTTCTTCTTCTCTTTCTTTTCGCTGATGGGTTCGGCTACCTCATCAGCATCTACATGTTTTCTCTTCTTTTTCTTTCCGTTATCCCCTGCTTCAGGGGCGTCTTCCTTGTTCTCGGCTTCCTTCTTTTTCTTCTTCTTCTCTTTCTTAGATTTCTCTTTGCGGTCTACTTCTGCTTCTACATCTTTAGCTTCGACACTCTCTCCATTCTCAGCTTGCTGCTTCTTTTTCTTCTTATCCTTTTTAGTCGTCTTCACTCCATTGGCTTCTTCATGAGCTTCGCCGCCAAGAACACCGTCCTCCTTAGAAGAGCCCTTCTTCTCTTTCTTTGTTTCATCGGTGGCACCATTAGCATCCTCTTCCATTGGCGCTACACTATCATCCTTCTTTCCAAGGGTTGAATCGGCTGCAGGATTATACGTCTGCACCAGACAAAAAAGGAGCTTCAACTACTGAAGAAGCTAATATGAACTCACTGAAATATCTAGGGAAATCCATAAACACAAAGCCTTGTCCTAGACAATCAGATAGTCAACTTCCGATGTACCTACTGTTCCTCAACAGTCTAAACCATGGTAAGCAGACAACTGAATAAACAAAGTCAAGGAAATAAAAGGTACCTTGGCAGGGGTAATTAGTGCTCCTGCCCCCTTTTTGCGATCCTTGTCATACACTTCAATCTTTGGTTTTCCCTTGGCTGATCCGGCAGACCGACTCAACTCTCTGCCCTCAAGGTTTCTAAGACGTGCTTCAAGCTACATTTAGTACAAAGAAAAAATGACATATAAGGACATCTCTCAGAAAGAATTTGGGCGTTCACTGAGTATAGACCTAAGATTCTGAGATATTACCTTGGCTCTATTTTCAAGACCCATAGTGTTGTCTGGGCTATCTCCAAGAGCATCATAACGAATTGCCAAAGCAGCTTTTGCTGCAAGAGAGCGAGATATTTTGCCCTTGTGTTTAGGGGCCGCCTGACCAATCAAGGAAGCATGATAAATTAACCCATATTTAGGGGTTGCATGCTTTGTTTTCAAGGCTCTGAAAAGAGCTTTCTCTGCTCCAAGGATTTGAACTGTGCTGCCAGGTTGCTTTGCAAGGTTTAGCAAGCTTCCTCCGTGAGCAATAAGACGAGCACCAACTAACTCACCAACAAGAGCTGTCAAATTTGGAGCAATTGTGTTCATTCTGCTTTTAAGATAATCATAGAGCTGAGCTCTGTATTCTGCTAGTGACAAAACTTGGTCACAGAGTTCCTTGATGTTAATTAGATCAAGATCACTAACTTCTGTTCCCATAGAAATCATGGCTGCCTCTTTAAGCTCTGTCTCAACCTCCTCAGGTAATATCTGCAATGGCAGACAGATACATAAACTTCCAAGAAGTTGGAGTTAAATATTAAGCCCCTTGTACTACCGAAGTTTTAACACTTTTAATCCATAGGTCTAATTAAGCGCTCCTATCATGGAAGAAGGCTCTTAGCATCTAAAATCTGAGCTCCAGAGTAAAAAAAAAAATTCAGTAAAAGAGCTTTACCTCAGAGAAATCCAACTTTGCTGCATTAACACGATTCCCCATTAACTTCACAGTTTTAGCATAGAGAATGTTGTCTTGTACAATTTTTGCGAGCTCTGGGAAATGCCAACCATACCATTCTCGGACCCTCATTGCATATGTGTTCAGCTCTTTGTCAAGATCATCCAGTAATCCAATAGCTTGGATGATCATGGTATCTACCTGTAAAAATATTGGGTCCCAGATCAGATGGAGAATGTCAAACACCAAAAATATTAGGTCCCCTGTAAAAATAAACACAGCCTCTCATATTTCAATATTAAAAAACACATTCAATATTTATATTGACAGACATCAGCAGTTGCCAAGGCAATTCAACTAACCTTTTCGGGACTAAATTTCAACTTATATCTGGACAAGCTGTGTGACAATCCCAAGCTCATTGGAGCCAGATCTTGAGTGCCTAGGCCAGAAATGAGCTCAGTCAACTGACTTCTTACCCCTCTCATGAGCTCCAGTACAGCATTATTATGAACACAATCAAGTTGCTGCATTGAAGGGACAGAACCAAACAAATATTAGACCACTATATTCGAAACTGCATTGTAAGTCAAAAGATGGAATTCAATGAGGTACCAACCAGTTTCTCCTTTATTGCATTTCCTAGCTTAGAATCTGCAACAGCCAAAGTCTCACCCTGGCAGTGTGCTTTCAGAAACTTCCGCAATCCTTTACTAGGTTTGCTATCAATCAGTAAAGTAGCTGCTGACAAAGCTTCTGCTGTATTCTCAAACTTGTCAAAAGCCTTCAGCTTTACTACCTGGCACACATTTTCAAAAACTGGTATCAACCAATCAATACTAGGATGAGCTTTTGAAGCAGTATTGCAGAGCAACGACTACCAAAAATTAATGTAGAACCAACAGACAGTTACTAAAATAGAGTTACAGGAATAGAGAGAAGTTTTTACAAGAGAAAGTGACAGTGACTATGCACATACTTTTGCAAGGCTAAATCACCAATGTCCCAACAAGCTAAAGATAAAATACACAGAACCGAAGACATTTCACTGAAAAAAGACGCAAAAAGCCGTAACAATTGGCATGACAGGATTGCAACTCTGAAGACGGCAGATAACTAAGCCGAGGAGCAAATCCTTTTGATGAATAAGTAACAAATTAGCTCGAAAAAACACCACTCTAAGATTCAATTTCCAGATTCAAGTTCCGGGATTCTTATTCATCAAATATTCAGAGTTGAACAGGCTACTTTCCGGTGAAAAGAAAGTACACGTCAATTCAAGAGAAACTTCCAAACAATGGGTGCAAAACAAGAGATGCTATTTTTATCAAGCAAAGTTCAGATCATAAACTTAGCAGGGTATTATTTTCAGTCTATTAGAACATGCAGAATAAAAATATTGTCTTTTACAGCTTTGGGCTGCTCTTGATCACTTAGATGAACAGAACGAGGGGTGGCCACTCATATTTCATTCCAATCCATAATTTGCTCCCAAGATAAATGCAAGTACTATTGGTGCGCACCAAAATTTTCCTTGTAGTACAGATCAGATGAAACAATTTCATGGCCTACAAAGATGTCCAATATTGTGCGAACCAGATCAGCAACTGGAGTACACCTCTAGGACCTTTACAGTTAAGGTTCAGGTACTTGTCTCATTTCCATCATACTTGACTAAGCCTGATTTTTAAACCTGAGATTAATCGAGCTCAACATATTTGCCAACCCCAGCAGTAAGAGCTCCAGGATTCATTTTTCTATAACAAGTTCACTAACACTAATGCATGTCAGTTCCATCAACTTCAAAAGGCTACACCAACAAAACTTCATAAAGAACCTAAACCCATATTCCAATTCGTAATGTTCACCCTAACAAAAGTATAAAGAATAAACATTTAATCAAATGATTTACAAAAAGCATAGGGGAAGGGAGAGAGAGAGAGAGAGAGGCAGATTTATAAAGGGTTACCTTTCGAGCTGAATCAATGGTTGTGAACTCCTTCCATAGATCCTACAACACAAAATCAAAAGAGACAAATTTAGCTAAAACATTGCACACACAAAAAAAGAAATTTCTGCACAAACCCAAAACATGGGGGGGGGGGGGAGCGCATACATCGACGTTGGAAAGCTTCCCTTCATCTAAAACTTTGAAGAGGGCAAAGCCCGCCGGTGTTTCAAACAGTACAAGCATTCTTCAACCTTGAAATTTTCACCTGAAAAAGAAAACCCAGAACACAAGGTTAAGGACTCATCACCCAAATCAACTAAGCCGATAATCTTGCATAATTAGATTGTGCATCATGAGTTAATAATTCCCGCTACAAAAGAGAAAGAAAGAGGGAGAAGAAGAAGCTATCTTACCAGACAAAGAGTTAAGAGAGTACGAGAACAGAGAAGAAGAAGCAGCTAGGGTTTTAGCAGGGTTCTCGTTGTGCCCCGAATTCGGTTGTCAATTTAAAAAACCAAATTGAAAATGTCTGCACGAGGGAGCGAGGACGCAAAAACCCTAGAATTCTGGGGTCTCCTGATCCCGCATGATATTTAAGTCATTCAACGCCCTTTAATTTCATTTCATTTAATTTTAATTTTAATCAACTCCGTTGAGACGCTGATAAATTCGGGTTGGCTTGTCAACAATGACTCATTTGAACTAGAGCTAGAAAATAGGTTAAGTCATATCGGATTTATATTCGTATTGAATTTAAACGAGTTGAGAATACTTTGATACGAACCTTAATCATTTATTAAACGGGTTAAAAAATCTTAACCTGTACCCATTTAATTTTTAAACGAGCTGACTCGTTTAACAAAAACAAGTTGAATTAAGTCACCTAATTACCCATTTAATATTTTCAATTAATATGTGATTACGTATATGACTTGTTTGGTTCTGTGTAATCAAAGTGGTAATGCAATAAAAAAGGTAATGGTGATTCCATTACCATGTTTGATTACCATTAAGGAATGTAATCAAGATTGCATTGTAATCACATTTACTTCAATCTATACAATTACAATTACTTGATTTTTTCTAAACTATTGTAATTACATACATTTGAATCAACTATAAGCTATTATATTTGAAAATTTTCTCTCTATTCTCTTCATTGTCTCTCCTCTACTTCCATTCTCTTATTACTTTGGCACCAATATTTTAAAGGTTTGAAGCCCCCCACCTCTCTCTCTCCTCTCCATATTAGATAAAGTTTAACCTATACCATGATTGTATTATTGTAATTGCATTTTTGTACGTGTCTATACATCATCTCTCTCTTACACACATCATCATCATTATCATCATCTTCTTCTTCTTCTCTCTCCTTGGTAAACTTGAACAATATTACACTATTGTAATATAGAAGAAATATAGTGAAGTAAGTCTCATGTGAAATATCATAATCATGATGATAAGTTATTGGATGATAATTATCAACAAAGTTACAAATAATTAAAATAGGCAAAAATAAAATGCGTATTGAATTGCAAGTACTTCACGCCATGTGTAAAATTAATTATTGTTTGTAGATGAATTCATTCCATTATACTTGTAAAAACTTTGTAACCAAACATTATAATGTAATTATTATCCCGTTCCATTACACTAGTAATTGCATTACATGGTTGATTCTATTACTTAGTGATTGCATTACTTTCAACCAAACGCTACAATAGCGTTAAACATTAATATAATGTTTGGTTAGATGTAATCAACCTTGTAATGCAAACAAGTTTGTAATTGTGTTTGCATTACCTTGTTTGGTTGTATAAGAGTTTTGCAATAAAAGAAATATCTTGTAATTATGATTACTGCAAATTAAGTAATCATAATTGCATTGCACAGTTAATTACATTATATCCAACCAAACATCACTTAAGTCTACTAATCATAATAAGCAAGTACTCTCTAAAACTGCTCCGATTCATCATATTTCACATCTTTGTATTTATTTTAATTTTTGTATTCTTAGTTATCTAATAAAACGGTAAACAAATAAATGATAAACGGGAAAATGAGTTAACTTGTTTAACTCATTTAACTAAACCGGTTAAATAGGTACTTTTTCGTGTCGAAATTCTCAATCTGAACCTAAATCATTTAATTAAACATGTTGAATGTGTCAACAATTAAACATGTTGAAAGTTTGTACTCAAACCCACTTAACTTTGCATTGATAATCATGTCGGGTCAGCTTTGTCAAACTCTAATTTGAACAAACATTTTAACTATGTCCGACAAATGGGTCATTCAATTTGATTTTGCTTTAAGCCAATTTTGAGTTGGGTTCATGTCCACGCCAACAGGATTCGATTTGATTTTGGTTTCAAGTTGGGTCATTTTCGATTCGGGTAATTTTAGGTCAATTGATTTTTAATCCAATATGTTTGCCTTACGAAGAAAAATAAATTTGCATGTGCATTTACACCATATAGGTAGAAATCATGTAATCATATTAGGTCTAAAAAAAATTGGAAATTGAAAATTTTGAAAAGAGGCTTTTGAAAATCTTTCCTATGATGATAATTCAATGTCTCTTAGTGGTTGGCATGATTGTGTGCCAATTGGCTTATCTTGATGTAAATTTTGTGAAATTTATGTTTCAAAATTGACATCATTATTTGTTTTACATTGTCTTTGTTGTATGCTAATTGTCTTTGAGAATCACGTGGTTTGATTTGGCTAAAGTTAGTAACTGGGATGCACAATTGAGTAAGGTGCGTTGACTGTGGTAGACAATCTATGAAACTTTGAGAATATAGATTAATTTATAAATTTAGTTTGATTATTCTTTTTCATGTATAACTCCTTTATAATTGCATCTCTGAAACTTGAGTTGACTCTCTTTAAAACTATACTTAGCATATGCATATGTTAAATAGATTGGGGTATTCTTAGATTTGTGAAGCCACATGAGCCAAAAGCCACTCAATGATATGTGAGCACCATATTGTTGCACTTTTTGTGCCTTTACCGATCTTTGTTGTTGCAACCATATCCATTACACCCTTGGCCTAAGCGTATTTCTCATACCCAAGTGAAAGTCTAGCGGAGCAAAACTTTAAAATTGATTTAGGCAAGTTTTGAGAGCTAATCACCTGGGATTAAAAATTTAGGGTTTTGGGTTTTATTATTTTTAAGTTTTAGTTTTCTTTTTTTTGCTTTCACTGCATTGGCCATACAACTTGTCCAGATTTTTCCAAATTAGATCCTAATAATCTCCATTTCCTTCTTGTTTTTTTTTCCATCCAACACACACACACACACACACATGAAATTTACCTTTATTATTGTTGCAATTGTTGCTATATTTATTTATGTATTATTGTTATGATTATTGTTTGCATTATTATTATTATTATTATTATTATTATTATTATTATTATTATTATT
>JACYFF010031956.1:10810550-10833239 GCA_017589665.1 Selenicereus undatus | reverse complement strand
ATTATTATTATTATTATTATTATTATTATTATTATTATTATTATTATATACATATATATGTGTGTGTGTATGTGTGTGTGTGTGTGTGTTTCCTTTTTCAAAGATTACCCATTTAATAATTCGGCTAATTTTTTTTTAGCTATCGTTCAAGTATTCATTAATATTCAAATGAGTTATTCGTAAATGTGACATGATTCACTTTGATGTCACTTTGTCGATTCAACCTGCAATGATACAAGTAAATACACATATATAAAACACTAAATTGAAATGAGGCACCCAAATTAATCAATTTGTAATTAAGATAACTCAAGTTAAGTAGCATGATTTTAGGTTCGAACTGTTACAGTCTTCCCCTCTTAAAATAAGTTTCGTCCTTGAAACTTGCATATTCAAAAGAAACCTTGGGTTGACCTCAAAGAGGTATGGATATTTGCTTCTCATGTCTTCATTGGTCTCCCACGTGGCTTCAGATGAAGTGTGATTGGCCAACATAACTTTTACCAGAGGAATGCTTTTGTTCCAAAGTTGTTTAACCTTGTGATCTAATATTTGTACAAGACGCTCCTCGTACACCAAATTCTCATGTCTTCCTCGGTCTCCCACGGGTTCTGTTATGATGATATGGTTTGGATCTAGAACATACTTTCTGAGCTATGAAATGTGGAATACATTATGCACATGCTCAAGTTCTGCTAGTAAATCCAACCTATAAGCCATAGGGTTTAACTTCTCGATAATTTCATAAGGTCCAATATATCTATAACTCAGTTTACCCCTGATATTAACCTTCTCACTCCTTTAACTAGGGATACCTTCAAGAACACTTGGTCTCCTACTTGGAACTCTAATGGTCTCCTCCTTTTATCAGCATAGCTTTTTTGTCAGCTCTGGCCACTTTAATATGTTCTTGAATTTTTTCCTATTTTCTTTGTAGTCTCTTGAATCAACTTAGGCCCTATTGTTAGTGCTTCATCGAGCTCACTCCAACACAGTGGTATTCTGCGCTTCCTCCCTATATTGTGCTTTAAAAGGTTTCATTTTAATAGTAGATTGATAGCTATTATTGTAAGAAAATTTTGCTAAGGGAAAATAATCTTCCTACTTTCCCTAAAAGTCAAACACACATGCTCTCAGCGTGTCCTCTAGGATTTGATTCACTCTCATAGTTTGCCCATCGATCTCAAGGTAATATGGACTACTGAAATTTAGCTTGATTCCAAAAGTTTTCTGCAGGGCTTGCCAAAACCGAGCTTAAAACCATTGGTCTCTATTAGATACTATATGCTTTGGTATGTCGTGTAATCGAACTGTTTCTTTGACATACAACTATGCCCGTTTCTTTACATCCCAAGTGTCATGAATTGGTAAAAAGTGGACAGATTTGGCGAGTCCATCTACAATGACCCAAATAGCATTCCTTTTCGAGGCAGAAAGGGGGCAATCCCCTTATATAATCCATTGAAATTGAATCCTATTTCCAAGTAGGAATCTCTAAAGGTCTCAGTTCACCTATTGGACACTAATGTTCAGCTTTCACCCTTTGGCATGTCAGACATTAATAACCCGACCTTAACTTATATTTATTTATTTAAATCATATTTATTTATTTAATTAATTATGTTTATTCATTTAATTAATTATGTTTATTGATTTACTTACTCATGGTTATTTGGTTAACCAAATCATATTTATTAATTCAATTACACTCAACTTATATATTTATCGAATTACCTTATGTCATTTAAATTTTTCGCTTTCATTTATCGTTTTCAATAATTCCGGTTGGGGGATATTTGATTTGGGTCCCATTTTGCAATTCAAGTTTAATTGATTGTTAATTCAAGTTTTGTTGATTAATTAAATATCAGATGAATCGATAGTATGCCTCGATAATTATGGTTTAAGAAATTATTATAATCATCATCATCATCATCATCATCATTATTATTATTATTATTATTATTATTATTATTATTATTATTATTATTAACACTATTATTTTTATAACCTCACAAAAATTTAATTTCGAGCTACGAAAATTTAATCGCATATGGTTTAATTCCCTTCCCGGGCCCTAAACCGTACAAGCCAAACATAATCCAACAAGCTTGCTTGACTAACTTAACTAATTACCATGATTTAAATCTAACCATGCTTAACAAAAAGCCTTGTTGAGCATAAAATTTTAGCCAAGCTTGTAAACAAGTCAAAAAACAACACAACCCAAAACTCAAACATTATCTCTCTCCTCTCTCCCTCTACCCCACAGCCCCCCTTCCCCCAAGCTATGTTGCCTTCTCCTGGTGTTTTCCGGCCAGCCAGTGGCTACCTCCGACCACCACAACCACCACCAGTCATCCCTCACACCTCACACCACATACACCTCTTGTTACCAAGCATCAAAGTGAGTAATCTTTAACTTGATCTTATTGGTTTTGATTTCTATTTTAGTTTTGATTCTTGTTTTGGTGTTTGTGATCATTGATCATGATGGTTTAATTAGAAATAAGAGTTACTTTGGATGTTTTAATTGTGGGATAAATTGGAAAGTAAGTAAAGGATGAAGTTGATCATGTTCATGCAAGCTTAAGTTAAAACCATGTTTACGGATTGATCTGTATTTGATCTTATAATCTTTAGTTTTATTGATAAGTATGATGATGATTTTGGTGATTTGGAATGATTTCAAGTGAGGATTTATGTGAAAAGAGAGGGAAAAGCTAAAACAGTGAGGGCTGAAAATTTCAAAATTTCAGGAAAACGGGGCAAATTTCGGGATTAAAATGGTAATGATCGGCCCATGAAAAAATTATGCTTTTTGATGAGTAGATAGTTCATTGCGTTAGATTTCAAATGAATTTTGAATCACCTTACTCCAAGATCTGTGGAAAAAGTTATGGTCGTTTTACCAAAACTATGCAGAATGGACCAAAACTGATACACTTGTGTTTTAGCCCCGTTTTGGGAACTTGATTGTGGGAATCATATTATGTGTTATGAATGAAAGTTTTTGGGACTTCTTAATCTTTTCATATGGGCTTTTAGGTCTCCATTTAAGGTCAAGTGTGAAAGTTATGAATTTTTGAAGTGAATTGACCTACTTTGGTACAATTTGGTTGTTATTGCAATTTTTGTGCAGCGTATACTTGGAGGAAAATTCTGAAAATTGTACTGTAGATTTTTCATATTATTTTTGAATTTCCTATAAGATTTCATGAATTTGTTTGAGTATTTTGAGTTTAGTGATTTTTGGAATCATTTTGAGTAATTGTGTAAAGAGCAATAATAAAGATTGAGTGTGATTGATCATGCACTCGTTTTATGTATTTTTAGCTAAGCAAGGTTATTTAAGGGGGAAATGAATATTCGTGAACTTTCATGGATCTTTTAGCTTGATTAATGAGAAAAAAAGAAGACAAGTATACAATTTGGGAGCTTGTTTATGAACTTTGAATCAATTATGGATTTTACAAAGAAAATACCAAGTTTAGTGAGCTTAATAGCTTCTATTGAGTTCAATGACTCATTTGGGGTGGAATTCTATATCTAATGGATTTATGAATGAAATATGAGAAATGGAGAGAGTTGTAACTCAGAAACCATATTTATCATACCAAGTTATTGCAGTTTATGCTATTTTGAAACGAGATATATCTCTCTTGGCCTCAAACCTTTATTATTTACTCAATTTAGAATATATCAAATGTATTTATCAAGCCAATCTAGTGTACTCACTGTTATGTTGAACCAAGCTATACATGGGCGAGCTTTAAAGTCGTATCAGCAACCTATTTCAGAAAAGGCCAAAACCACTCTCCCATTTGTCACCATCAAGGCCTTTTCCTATGTAATCACATTTATCCCATTGTAGTCTATTTTACCTGCATTTACTTTATATCGAATTTAATTACTTTCATTAATTAATTCAGTTTTGAAGTTATATTGAAATACCCAAGTTATGTATACCATTTAATTACTCAATTTCTATTACACATACGTTTACTTGCTCAATTATGTGAGTAAGGATCATTTACCGACTACACATACCTACAATGATATTTATTAAACACAGTCGAGGCCTAGTTATCGTTCCCCATTATGCATAAGTGTTATCAAGTCAGAACATATTTATCAAGTCAGATGATATTTTTTAAAAACTTAAGGTACGTCGATTGCTTGTATCTTCAAAAAGTATAACATGTTTATTAAGTTACAACTCTTAATGAGTTTATCAATGAATCAGTTTATACAACGACTTGCCATTTTACTTGTGACCCCGTCAGTTATCATCTATAGGGCATCAGCCCATCATTTACCCGCGCGGCTTCAGGCCAACTCTTGATCGAATTGGCAGGTGTACACCTATGTATAGATCATATCATTGCAAGGGGTTCACATCCAGATAATAATGAGCAATTCAGTTTCATATTACTTTCATCTTCATTGTTATTGTGAACTAAATGAATTGCAAAAGCAAGTACCCATCAACAGTCCTTCTATGCTCATTTTGCAATACAGGAATGCATGTACTGGGTTTTAGCTCACATTTTCGAATTGTTTTCATGTTTTTCATTTTAGGTGATGAAATATCATATGTTTCTCCATTTAGCACGCCCTTTTCGAAGTCATTAGATGCTCACAATGGATTTAGCATAGCATAAATGTTGGGATTGATCTCAGGATCAAGTTGGGTATATATTCAATACACTTGTATAGTGTGAAGTGCGAGTTAGCACATGGTATGATTAAATCGATTGTATTGAAGTTGAACTATTATTGACTTTGGTCTTAGAGTGTTTTAGTTTAGTAGGTATTGTGATTGTGAATATGAGGCGTAAGATTAAATAGTTTCAGTGAGCCTTGTCCTTATCAGGACGACAGTAACGCCTTCTATCATTAAGTTTTCCGTTGCAGTTTTTCATAAATCATGTCATTAGCATTTTGGGGGCGTTACAAATTTGGTATCAGAGCTAAGGTTTTAAGGGCCACTGTGGGCTATCAAGTGTTTATGAATTAGTTATCAAGGTATGTATGAGTTATGTTGGACCAGTTAAATAAGTTATTGACTATAAGTATATATGTATGGGCATATAAGGAGGAACCATTTCCATTTGGGTGACCCAATCATTTGGTAATATCGTGAGATAAGAGCATTAGAAAGGCAGAGTGTGGAACCATTTGGTTGATCAGTTAGTAAGGCATGCTCTCATTTATCTGGGAGTTGTATTGTATGTTTCATTTCTCTCATTTGTTTAAATTTTGGCAATCGTGCACTCCGGGTGTATGGCCTATTGAGTTATGAACTTCGGCGTGTGGCTGTTGAGCTATTAAAGTGTTTCTCTTCATTTTAGGTATCTATTGTAAGGTTTTAAGATGGGTTTTAGTCGGTTTTTAGGGGGAACTATGTTCGTTTTACCCCAGGATTTGAGATTTTTATTGAGGTGTGTTAATATACCTGATCTTGGGTACAGTATGGTTGAAACCCGATATGGGGGTGTCATTTGCAACTTCCTAAGGGATTAATGCAGTGTCAAGTTAGATGTAAACCTCTAGATGAGGAAATGCTTTATGGGGCAATATCTTTGAGGTGAACCAGTATGAGATGAATGTTACAATAAGTTCTTATGTCTGATGATAACAGTCAGTAGCTTATGGTGTGCTACTTGGCATTATGTGGGTGGTACGAGTAAGATTAAGCTACCATTCTTGACATTAGGACCATACATCAACAATGTTCCCATTACTTCCTATTGTTGACTTATTTATGTCCTAGTTACCTTGAATTGTTCAGAGGCATCATTTCTTTGCCACTCACACTTTCTTGATTTTGTAATGGAGTGTTTATGAAAAATTGTGGGGAGTCCTTTAAACACATTTGAACAACCTTTCTTATAGGGGATTCAAACCCTGGCAATCATAATCGTTTAATTCTATGTTTCCATAATGAAGCCTATAATGACCCCCGGTGTGCGTTATTGTGTGATTTGTAATTCTTCTTAAGCATATTTGACCCATTATACTTGCAGTTCAGTCATAACTATTTTCATATTTTTACTGTCACCTACTTTAACTCCTTACTTCTATTTGGGCACTATTCATTTTTTGCTTGTACAACCTTTGGTTGCTTCAGACCCAGTCATTGAGCACCCTTTCAGCAATTAAATGGATCCATATTGTTCGTGTTTCTATAGCACCATAATGTCATGTTGGCATACTATTCTATGGCTGTGACTGCATGCTGTACTTAAATTATTTTGGAAATCCTTTCTTTACTGGTACAGTCTATCTTATTAATGATAAACAATTCTTTGTGCTATTTCCATCTGCCAGCAGTTTTGAAATTTATATGCCTGCCCAAGACTTCCATTTACTGCAAAATGTGTTATTGATGGATGTCATCATGTTTAGTCATAAGACCGACTCCTTCATCTTGACGTATTGTCCTTTCAAACACCAGATAAATAAAATTTCCCTTCAGGTAGTGTTGGCCCTTAGCTTCGTCATTTTACTCACATACGGATACTGATTGACTTTTCAAAAGCCACTTTGGTAATCTGTTACATTTGTTCACTTGCAGTACTTAATACTCCCTCTCAACTTCATAACATCGTTAATTTACTTTACTATCATGACCATCGTGAATAAACTGCATGTCTTGTATATGCAGGTCATTTATCTGCCTTACCTATTTCATTAAGAATCTTCGTCCCTTCATTCATTCGGCTTACATACCGGCCATTTATAACCAATAAAGAAATATCTTTGTAAGAGTTCATGGTGTGGTTACATCTCTTTACACTTTAGATCGTCCCCATGTCTTTTAAATTTACTGAGACCAGTAGGCAGTTGAATGTGTTATCTTTTATAAGTATGCCTCTATTAGCATTGCTGGAACCATATTCATTAGGCATTCAATCCTGTTTGATTGGCATACCGTGTTATCATTATGGGGATGAACTGATTGTGTACTTATGGAAGATGACTTGTAAAGATCTTAATGTTAGCCTGAGAAATGAGGAAAGACTAGACATGTGTTTTTATAGACCGAGGGAAGAAAAACCCTATTTTCGCCCTCACTATATTGTGCAAGCAAGTAAGTTATTGTGTCAGTGTCATGTCAACCACACTCAGTACATCGATATCTATATTTACAGCTGGTGGATTTAGAGGCGTTCCATCCGAGGACTATCAGGACTGTTTCTCCTCAAGAAATATTGATTTTCAGATCGACCTAACTCTTGATGCTCAACCCATTTTCAAAACCCCTATCACATGACCCCCAACAAAGTTCAAGGAACTAAAGATTTAGTAAGATGAGTTGTTACATAAGGGAGTTATTTGACCAAGAGTGTCACCGTGGGAAACCCTAGTTTTATATGCGTGAAGAAAGAAGGCATAACCTTATGGTTGTATACTGCGTACAAAGAGTTAAACAAGATCGCTATTAAAAGCAAGCACCCTATACCTTGAATAAATGATTTATGGGATTAACAACCAACAACAGAAGTTTTTTCCATGAATGATTTGAGGTCCGGATATCACACCTAAACCATGCAACCATAGTTTATCTTTTGCAGGAATGCCCTTTTATAGTAATTCTTGAAATTGTTTGCTTGTCTCATCTTCAAAACTTGATACTATCCAATATTGTTTAATCTCCATTGCATTTCAACCCTATATTTCCTATTAGCATGATCTTCCATGTCTTTGCAAACCCATTGTTAAATGTGCAATACATTTTTATTTGACTTTATATGGTTGTCAACATTCCTGTGCTCTCGACCTTTACCATCTTTATTTCATAATCATGAGTTGTAGTTCATTCCGTTGAGAGCCGAATTCACACATCTACCTGACATCTCATTTATTCATAATGATAAGCTCGTATAACTTGTTCTGAATTCATAATTTAATTCAACTTTCATTGGTTTGGGTAATTATGATTGTCATAATCCCCTTACTCTCTTTATTTTGAACTTCAACTCTCACACATATATCTTACATTCTGATAAATAAACTTTCGCATTCTCTATTTAATCTTATTATTGTACTCGAATTGGCTTCGTATGAGTAAAGGCATGTTCCTATTGTAGCTTGCTCAATCTATTTATCTATCCATTGGTACTTTGCTTGCCCAATCCATTTATCTATCCACTACACTTTGCTTGTCTAATTTATTTCTCTATCTATTGCACTTTGCTTATCCAATCTATCTATCTATTTATTGCACATTGCTTGTCCCATCTATCTATAGCACTTATCTTGTTACTTGTGGCTATAAAGTCACCTAGTTAAAACTCCGTTGCTTATCATCTTGTTTTCAATTCATCAGTTAAACCCGAGTATAACCGGGCCATCTTTCTCATTGGTTGATTATTTATTAGACCCTTTATGATCCATATTTATAAACCACAATTGTTGTGGCATTATATTTCAGAATTCGTGATACACTTATAGTTATCTTTATTCTAACCACCCCGTGTTAATCCCTCATTTATAAATCTTTTTCAGTCTCATTGTTTATTTCTTTTGTTCCTAATGACTCACTTGACTACCAATCCCATGATTTTCATCTTTGACCATGTTTATTCTAGTGTCTAATTCGGACTTAGAGCAGATCTTAAACTAGTCTAATGAGAAAAGAACTTGTGATGTATTAAGAACATCAGATGAGAACTTTTTGGTAAGAGCATAATCTCAAACAATGTCTAGTGGTATTAGAGTTAGCTAGAAGAAGCATCGAGAATAATGAGACAGTTCAAGTATATGTTGAGTGACACAAGGATTATACAAGAGTCATATGGTTATTTTGACCAAAGGAGACAATCAGAGTTCAGATGAGATATAAAATATTCCAAAGGGTTTCTCTAGTCAAGGGTGACAATAGACTGGATGTCAGAGATAATTGATTCCTCGTTCCATTGGGCTTTATAAGTCAGTATTAGAGTACTTATTAGGAAATGCAATGGTTTCCATACTTATTAGTGGTCAAGGAAGAGAACCAGTAGAGTAGAGTACCTTCTTTGCAATAACAAGTTTTTCTTTTGAAGAGAATATCAATTTTGAATCGAAGTAATCGAGCCAGTAAAGTCACTAAGGATCTAGATACTCGACCGCAGGATTAAGCAGCTATGCACGTTGGGCTAATCATACCTTTTTGGAAGGAAGCAGTAAAAATCAACTATCCAGACTCAATGCGACATTGCATACATGGTCAAAATTATAAGTTTCAAGGACGAAACTCTTTAAGGGGGAAGGCCGTAATGACCTGACCCTAACCTATATTTATTTATTTAAATCATATTTATTTATTTAATTAATCATGTTTATTCATTTAATTAATCATGTTTATTAATTTGATCACTCGTGGTTATTTGTTTAACCAAATCATATTTATTAATTCAATTACCTTCAACTTATATATTTATCGAATTACCTTATGTCATTTAAATTTTTCGCTTTCATTTATCGTATTTAATCAACCTGGTTGGGGTATATTTCATTTGAGCCCCATTTTGTAATTCAAGTTTCATTGATTGTTAATTCAAGTTTTGTTGATTGATTAATTAAATATCGGGTGAATCGATAGTAGGCCTCGATAATTATGGTTTAAGAAATTATTATTATTATTATTATTATTATTATTATTATTATTATTATTATAACCTCGCAAAAATTTAATTTCGAGCGACGAAAATTTAATCGCATATGGTTTACTTCCCTTCTCGGACCATAAACCGTGCAAGCCAAGCATAATCCAACAAGCTTGCTTGAATAACCTAACTATTTACCATGATTTAAATCTAACCACGGTTAACAAAAAGCCTTGTTGAGGATAAAATTTTAGCCAAGCTTGTAGACAAGTGAAAAAACAACACAACCCAAAACTCAAACATCATCTTTCTCCTCTCTCCCTCTACCCCACGACCCCCCTTTCCCCCAAGCTGTGTTGCCTTCTCCTGGTGTTTTTTGGCTAGCCAGGGGCTACCTCCGACCACTACAACCACCACCAGTCATCCCCCACACCTCACACCACATACACTTCTTGTTACCAAGCATCAAAGTGAGTAGTCTTGAACTTGATCTTGTTGGTTTTGATTTTTATTTTAGTTTTGATTTTAGTTTTGGTGTTTGTGATAATTGATTATGATGGTTTGACGAGAAATAAGAGTTACTTTGGATGTTTTAATTCTGGGATAAGTTGGAAAGTAAGTAAGGGTTGAAGTTAATCATGTTCATGCAAACTTAAGTTAAAACCATGTTTATGGATTGATTTGTATTTGATTTTATAATCTTTAGTTTTATGGATGATTATGATGATATTTTTGGTGATTTAGAATGATTTCAAGTGAGGATTTATGTGAAAAGAGAGAAAAAAGCTAAAATAGTGAGCGCTGAAAATTTCAAAATTTCAGGAAAACGGGGCAAATTTTGGGATTAAAATGGCAATGATCGGCCCATGAAAAAATTATAATTTTTGGTGGGTAGATAGTTCATTGCGTTATGTTTCAAATGAATTTTGAATCACCTTAATCCAGGATCTGTGGAAAAAGTTATGGTCGTTTAACCAAAACTGTACATAATGGACCAAAACTAATACACTTGTGTTTTAGCCCCATTTTGGGAACCCGATTGTGAGAATCATATTCTGTGTTATGAATGAAAGTTTTTTGGGACTTCTTAATCTTTTCATATTGGGTTTTAGGTCTCCATTTAAGGTCAAGCGTGAAAGTGATGAATTTTTGAAATGAACTGACCTACTTTGGTGTAATTGGGTTGTTATTGCAATTTCTGTGCAGCGTATACTTGGAGAAAAATTCTGAAAATTGTGCTGTAGATTTTCCATATTATTTTTGAATTTCCTATAAGATTTCATGAATTTTGGTTGAGTATTTTGAGTTTGGTGATTTTTGAAAGCATTTTGAGTAATTGTGTAAAGAGCAATAATAAAGACTGAGGGAAATTGATCATGCACTCATTTTATGTATTTTTGGCCAAGCAAGGTTATTTAAGGGAGAAATGAATATTCGTAGACGTTCATGGATCTTTTAGCTTGATTAATGAGAAAAAAAGAAGATAAGTATACAATTTGGGAGCTTGTTTATGAGCTTTGAATCAATTATGGATTTTACAAAGAAAATACCAAGTTTACTGAACTTAATAGCTTCTATTGAGTTCAATGACTCATTTGGGGTGGAATTCTATATTTAATGGATTTATGAATGAAATATGAGAAGTGGAGAGAGTTGTAACTCAGAAACCATATTTATCAGACCAAGTTATTGCAGTTTATGCTATTTTGAAACAAGATATATCTCTCTTGGCATCAAACCTTTATTACTTACTCAATTTAGAATGTATCAAATGTATTTCTCAAGCCAATCTAGCGTACTCACTATTATTTTAAACCAAGCTATGCATGAGTGAGCTTTAAAGTCGTATCAGCAACCTATTTCAGAAAAGGCCAAAACCGTTCTTCCATTTGTCACCATCAAGGTCTTTTCCTTTGTAATCACATTTATCTCATTGTAGTCTATTTTACTTTCATTTACTTTATATCGAATTTAATTACTTTCATTAATTCAGTTTTGAAGTTATATTGAAATACCCAAGTTATGTATACCATTTAATTACTCAATTTCTATTACACATACATTTACTTGCTCTATTATGTGAGTAAGGATCATTTACCGACTACACGTACCTACAATGACATTTATTAAACATAGTCAAGGCCTAGTTATCGTTCTCCGTTATGCATAAGTGTTATCAAGTCAGAACATATTTATCAAGTCAGATGATATTTTTTAAAGACTTAAGGTACGTCCATTGTATGTATCTTCAAAAAGTATAACATGTTTATTAAATTACAACTCTTAATGAGTTTATCAATGAATCAGTTTATACAACGATTTGCCATTTTACTTGTGACCCCGTCAGTTATCATCTATAGGGCATCAACCCATCATTTACCCACGCGGCTTCAGGCCAACTCTTGATCGGATTGGCAGGTGTACACTTATGTATAGATCATATCATTACAAGGGGTTCACATCCAGATAATAATGAGCAATTCAGTTTCATATTACTTTCATCTTCATTGTTATTGTGAACTAAATGAATTGCAAAGGCGGGTACCCATCAACAGTCCTTATATGCTCATTTTCCAATACAGGAATGCATGTACTGAGTTTTAGCTCACATTTTTGAATTGTTTTCATGTTTTTCATTTTAGGTGATGAAATATCACATGTTTCTCCATTCAGCACGCACTTTTCGAAGTCATTAGATGCTCACAATGGATTCAGCATAGCATGAATGTTGGGATCGATCTCAGGGTCAAGTTGGGTCTATATTCAATACACTTGTATAGTGTGGAGTGCGAGTTAGCACATCGTATGATTAAATCGATTGTATTGAAGTTGAACTATTATGGACTTTGGTCTTGGAGTGTTTTAGTTTAGTAGGTATTGTGATTGTGAATATGAGTCGTAAGATTAAATAGCTTCAATGAGCCTTGTCCTTATTAGGAAGGCGGTAGCGCCTTCTATCATTAAGTCTTTCACTGCAGTTTTCCATATATCATGTCATTAGCATTTTAGGGGTGTTACATTTATCCACGTATTTTGTAATCTCTTTCTTCGTGTTATCCCACAGGAAGAATTGCTTCAAATCTCTATACATCTTTATTCCTCCTGGATGCACTAATTAACGAGTATTATGAGTTTCTTCTCAGATCTTCCTTTTTAACTCCTATTTATCAGGCACACATAGTCGGTTTTGAAACCTCAAGGTGTCATCTTCATGCATTACGAAGCTACACGACTTTCCCTATGCAACATTTTGTCTAAGCCTCTGCAACTTAGTGTCATCCTTTTCCCTCACCTTAGTCTCTTTTATTATCGAAGGTTACACCCCTAATGCTGAGAACAACCCATCAGTGAACCCTGGTAACACAAGTTCAATACCCATATTTTCAAGATCTTTTATAATGTCAGGTTGGGTACTTATCATTATGTTTAACCTTTGTTGAGTCTTTCTACTCAGTGCATCTACTACCACATTTGCCTTTGTAAGATGATATTGGATTTGCAGGTTATAATTCTTAAGTTACTCCAACCATCATCGTTGCTTTAGGTTGATCTCTTTTTGAGTAAAGATATACTTTAGACTCTTATCCCCTTCTTTCAACTAGTGGGCATTTGACCGTTGCTGCCCAATATTTGTTCTTCTTCAAGTAAAGTATCTAGCTCGTTTTCCAGCCCTTTGAAGCTAGAAATGACATTACGTGAGGGCTCTTTTTTCCTTAGTTTCTTGAGATCTTTCTCAATGTTCGCCATCTTCTTCCTTTTTCCCTTGAACTTAACATCACCCTAATCCCCTAGTTTATGAGCACACACACTTACCTTAGTGGCAATATCCTCCCTCCCGGCCTACTTTCTAACCATGCTTTCCGGACCACCTGCTCACATTCCTAGTCATGAGCCCAATTTGCCACAAATCTAAATGGATGATCGCCTTCATCTTGCTTTGTCACCATCTAGTCCACTAGAAGAAGAGGCGCATGATCAGAGAACAATGGATCAAGATGGCGAATATAAGCACTGAGGTGCGTCCTTGTCCAGTTCCAAGTTTTAACACCTTTATCAATCCTTTCTTGATGTTTTCGTCCCCTTTCCTTTTATTTTGACCATGTGAACATGTCCCCTTAGTAACCAAGGTCCTGAAGACCACAGTATTGCAAGCATTCTCTAAATTCATTCATCTTATCCTAATACTTTGGTACACCCCTCTCTTTTTTAAAGAGTATAAAATGTTATTAAAATCACTCATGCAAATCCAATGGAATTTTGATACATTTTTAGATTTTTAGGGATTCCCAGGATAGGTGATGATCAACCTTATTCTAGTTACCATAAAATTCAGTGATCGCCAAAAGGGTTCATTGTTATCATTCCCAAAAAAAAAATCAATAAAATGAGCACACATATAGCGCAAAGAGATATTCAACTCTTTATTCCACAAAAACACAATCCCACTGGATTGACCCAGGGAACTTACATAGACACCACTATCAAATTTAAGATGATGTTTAATGGAGTCCAATATGTGAGTAGACCACTTAGTTTCAATAATGAAAAGTAATTCTGGTCTGCTCTTACAAACTATATGTTCGCGGACCCTAACTTTTTTCTTTTTTTCCTAACCCTCGAACATTTTAGCTTAAGAGTCTCATTTTCCTTCGTGTGACTAGGCATCCCTAGTTGCTCCCATGTTGACAATATTGATAATTGTAATAGCATTCTTGCCCTTTTCACTAGCAACCTCTAAATCTATTTCCATGGCATCCCTATCTCCTCTTTTCTTGCTCAAGTTTCTCTTGTCAAAAACCTTCGTAGCTATATGCCTGGTAAGCCTCTTCCATTTTTTCAAACTTCCTGACTTCTTTGGAGTAGTAGATGAAGCAGTAGACACCTCACTATCACTAGAATGCACCTTTGCGCCCTTGGTTTGTGAGCCTTCTTCTGTTGCCTCCTTTCTCTGTATAATTTGATTGTCCTTATTTGCACCACCTATGTTAGCACTATCTTCCAAAGTGATTTTCCCCAACATATTGGACACTTCTTCCATAGGATTGAAAGCTTTGTCATTATTTTCCTCAGCCTCTTTTCTCTGCTCACAATTTCCCTCTTCATTAGATAGCCCCTCACTAGTCCCTTTATCGTCTCCTTTAGAATAGATAGAATCCTCAACCCTTGACTTCATGCCCTCCCTCATAATCTTCATAATAACTTCCCCAAGCTTCATTTTCGTTTCACTTGAAAGTACTCAATTTGGTTTTACCCTTTATACGAGAATGCTCTTAACCACTTCCCATATTGACAATGGTCTGGATTATAAATGGAGTCAGTGAATTTGCATCTAATGTCAACATGGTGTAATCTCCCACAAACATAGCTAAAGTTTGGGAGTCGTTCATATTTGAAAGACAACCAAAAAAGGCCCTCACCCAAGTTGATTTTCTCTGCCCTTGGCAGTGCTTTGGTGATGTCTAGTTCCACTCTTATGTGCATAGACTTTTTCATGCCTTCATCCTCCTCCCATGTCATAAAATGTCTCACGCTCTTTGCAATGGTTCGTGCCATATCCTCGCACCAATAATCTTCATAAGGTAAATCGTAAACCCTCAGCTAGAAGAGTCAATTTTAAATTTAACTTCTGATAGCAATTCATTAGCCCTAACTCTGTGAATGAGAATGAGATTATGATCAAAACTCTGTGAGCCCCCATCCATAGTCTTGTATAAGTCCCCTTCTAATCCAAAATAGGCCACAAACAAATTGTTGTCCATTTCCTGTATCAAGTACTCACAATGTAGTCTCTATATCTGTCTGAATGTGTTTTTAAGAGCCTTGACACTGTATGATTCAGTGAACACCTTGTGCAGCAAAGCCACATCTTTATTCCCATTATCGCTTTTCCTCCTTGTTTGGATGATAATTTCCTCCTTTCCTCCGCCTATGTAAATCTTATCTTAGGACTCGTTTCTTTCTCACTCTCTCCATCTTTTGTGGGACATCATGTTACTTTAAATTAAAAAATTAAAATACAAAAGTTACATTTTGAGAACAAGCTAGAAGGTACTCTGTTATGACTAATCTAATCGAATATTGGTCTTAAAAAGCATACTGTACACCTAAGATAACAAATGACAGTTATTTAATTGATATATTAAATATTCAAAGTTAGGCAATTAAGATTTAACTTATGATATCATTCAACAACATCTGTTAAGATCTAACTAGGGCGAAAATACTTACCTACCAAATCGAAACTAACTACATTTTAACTTAAAACAACACCAAAGCTATGTCATGAATAAACTTAAAACAACATACTCAAATACAATAATAAAATGCAATACCAAAAATTAATCCATGAATAAACCATTAATAGAATACTCAAATATGAGCCTAATTCTGAAACTTCAAACCTCAAACAAGAGTACTAGTACAATCCAAGTGCTCACATTTTGTCAACCAAACTTCAAGAAGTCATGAATCAAACTCATGAAACAAATAAGCATTATTTTGGAATCAAACCCTTGATTGCATAATTGAATCACCCTTTATACCCACATAATTATAAACAACTACAATAAAAAAAAGGACCTCAAAGTCTCAACTCTCAAACATGCAACAACAACACCAAAAGGTTATATTAGTATAATCACTCTACTTGTAAGATAGACAAGAATGACAATTAGTTCATATATTAGTCGACATCACTACCTGATTTTGGAATGAAATGGCCTAATAGGCTAACTAATACATACCAAAATTTTGATTAGAATCAAGAACAATGAGTGATAGTGATAATTTCAACACATACAAGAGGTGAAAGGGTTGACTTAGGGAAGAAATCAAGTAGACATGGTCCTGTAAATAAACTAAAGGACTCATACCTGGAGAAATAGGCACTGCGAATCGTGAGAGACTGAGGGAGAGGTAGTTAGGCACAATTTGACTCAGATATAGCTGATGGCAGTGGAGTTTGACAGGCAATGGTTGTTGCGTATCATCGGCAAAAGACTAAGGGTGGAGGTAGGCAGAGTGAGGAGTGGAGGAAATACAAATGAGTTGTTGAAATAAAAATCAAACAAATAATAGAGGACTAAGCGGCGCCAAAACAAAAAACCAAAAAAGACCTTTTGTTTTTGGTCTTAGGCTGATATGTTGGTTTATACGTTCTAGACCGAAAACTAAACAAGACAAAACTCAGGACTGAAGATCGAACTGAATTCACTCAGTCTAGTTTGGTTGTATCTGTTAGTTTATGTAAATAGTTTATGTAAATTTGTATATAAATTACTGATATTATTGTTCTCCTTGATTTTAGGGTTTGGAATTATTTCTTTCCCTAAGTTAGAGAGACACTACTAATATATATATCAGTCATGTAATCAACTGTAATGTATACAAAAATTATTCCTTTCTCCAATTTTGCTTTCATGGTGTCAGAGCACATTAACTCATAGCCTATTTCCTTAATTTTTTTGTGTAAAAAAAAGGAACACAGTTCCGGAAGGATCAGAGCAGAAAAAGGAAGAGAGAGAAACAAGCCTGCTTTTCATTCTTCTCTGTTAAGCCTCCTTTACCTATTCACTATCTTGGCAAAACCATTTTTGGGCTTTCATTCTTCAATCTCTCTCATCCAAATTTTAAGCTTGAGTGCTACTATCAAGTGGAAGCTTCAAGATTTCATTGGTTGGTGCCACAACTTACACAAGCAGGACATCTCCTTTATTGTTTATCAACAAGGAATTAGAGATCTTCCATCCATCACTATGTGTGTTTGTTGCTGCCGCATCAAGTTCATGACCAGCCTTTACTTGGTTGATTTTCTTTTCTTTTACCCAGAATTAAGGTGTGTTCTACCTTTCTTATATATAAATTCTTCTTTTTCCATACTCTGCAATGGAGAAACTAGATATTGTTCAACCAATTAGAACAATTTTGGATGGATTAAATTATGGAATTTGATCCCAAGAAATGTCAGCTTTTCTTAAGGGACGAAAGCTTTGGTAGATTGTAACTAGCGATATTCCTTAGCCTACCAAACAAAAAGATGAAGATGATAGGAAATTTTGGGAAAGACTTGAGGATTGGGATAGTAAAAACCACCAGATTCTTACCTGGATCTGTAACACATCAACCCCCTCTATTAAGCTTGAATTTGCTCATTTTGAAATTGCTAAAGATGTCTGGAGCTGACTGGGCAAACGTTATTCTACAACTGCGATTATTCATCAATATCAATTGTATGAAAAACTTACACAATATGAGGCAAGTGTCTGGATAACCTATCAATGATTTTTTTGTCCCAGATGCAATCTATATGGGATCATTCAGCCTTAGCTGAGCCTACTTGGGAAAACTTTAAGGATGGTGAAAAATAATTTGCATATTGTGACAACTTACGAGTCTTGCATTTTCTTATGGCCCTTACACATGAATATGAACCTGTTCGAGCATCACTTCTACGTCGAGGTTCTTTGCCTAAATTTGAAGCTGTGATTTTTGAATTACTATAGAAAGAAACTCACCTTAGCATCTTGAAGAATCAGCCTATCAATATGAGTATGGACACAAATAATGTTTTGGCAATGCCTTCTAACTCTGCTAAGTCTGAGAAATACTGCAATTATTGCAGAAGACCTGATCATATTATATCAGAGTGTAGGCAATTACAATACAAGAACAAAAATAGTAAGGGCTCAAGAACCCAATCCAGAAGAAAAGTTCAAAATTGATATCCTCATATTACTGGTACAAGGGCCATCACTGATGACTTAACCCCTACTTGTTCCCTGACTGATGTAGAAGCTATCCGTCAACAACTTGCTGGCAATTCTGGCAACTTTACATCTGCTGCTTAGTCTATTACTCCTGACAACTTGTTAGCAGTTCTTTGACTCTGGTTGTTGTAATCATATGACATCTGAACTTGTTGTCTTTACTTCAAACATGAGTCTTACGAAACCAGCTTCTGTTGTTCATACGGTAGACAACTCTAAGTTGAACATCAGTCATATTGGTGACATTTTAATTGCAAATTTATCTCTGTCTAATGTTTTTCTAGTCCTTCAACTCACAATAAATCTTATATTGGTGGGTCAATTATGTGAGCTTGGATTTGGCGTATGTTTTTCAGACCATGGATGTGTTGTACAGGATCCTCAAACGGGACAAATAATTGGGACCAGCCATAGAGTTGGTTGTTTGTTTGAACTTGTCTTCCTTTCAACCCCATCCAAAGCTATTGCTCGCTATTCTACTATGGTATCACAAGGCTTATGACACTCTTGTCTTGGTCATGTTTCCTTTTCTAGATTACGTCCTTTAATTTCTAGCTGAGTTTTGCATAATGTGGATGCAATAAAGTTGATTGTCACTCTTGTCAACTAGCAAAATTTCATGCTTTACCTTTCAATAATAATGATGCTATTTCTCAAGCACCTTTCAATCTTGTACACTCTAATATTTGGGGGTCTTCTCCTAAATCTACTATGGGGAGTTCTCGTTATTTTGTGATATTTGTGGATGATTTTTCCCGATGTACATGGATTTATCTTCTAAAAGATTGATCTGAATTACCTCAAGTTTATTATAATTTTGCCACAATGGTTCGCACGCAATTTTCTGCCCAAGTTAAGGTTTGTAGATCAAACAATGCATAAGAATATAATGAGATCAATTTTTTGAAATTTCTTGCTGAGAATGGGATAATCTCACAATGTTCATGTCCTGGCACATCACAATAGAATGGTCGTGCAGAGAGGAAACATAGACACATTCTTGATACTATTCATGACCTACTTATGTTCTCTACTTGTCCAGAATCCTTTTGGGGTCACGTTGCGCTTATAGTAGCATATACTATTGATCACATCCCATCTTTTGTCATTAAGAACGAATCTCCTTATGAGCGCTTGTATGGAATCATCCCAAATTATGATCTTCTTTGAGTTTTTGGGTGCACTTGTTTTGTTATGCTGTAACCTCATGAACGAACCAAATTGGAACCTCGAGCTTGGTCGTGTTACTTTCTTGGTTTCAACATTGAACATAAAGGGTATAAGTGCTGGGATCCTATATCTAAGAGGCTTCAAATCTTCCACCATGTTATCTTTTGGGAACACAAAATGTTCTCCTGATTATCTGGTTTTCATCTTTCATGAACTGAATCCACTTATTTTACAGACCTTACTATTGATTTGTTTCCTAATGGTGATGAAACAATTATGTCATGCTCTACTATAGAGAAGCCTTCCCTACCTGTAGAGGGATCGCCTTCAGAGCCTTCCAACAGCTCTTTAATTGCAGCTTCAGAGTTGGATTTTTCACAGAGAAATGACCCCTTATCAACAACTTCTATGAGCCAAGCAATGCGACGCTCCTCTCGTGTAAGTCAACCACTAGCCTACTTACAAGGTTATCAATGTTATTCTACTATTGTTGTTATCCATGAGCCACGAACATTCAGAGAGGCTCAATATGATCCCCTGTGGCAGAAAGCAATGGAAGAAGAACTTCAAGCATTACAAAAGACACATACATGATATTGTGGATCTTCCTCCAAATAAGATACCCATTGACTGCAAGTGGGTCTATAAAATCAAGAGTCGCTCATATGGATCCATTGAGAGGTATAAAGCTCAGGTTGTAGCAAAAGGCTATCACCAAGAATGTGGAATCGATTATGAAAAAACGTTTGCACCAGTAGCTCGGCTAACATCAGTAAGGAGCTTATTAGCAATTGCAACTTCAAAAAGGTGGCAACTTTTTCAAATGGATGTCAAAAATGATTTTCTCAATGCGATTTTCAAAAAGAGGTGTACATGAAACCCCCACCAGAATATGATGATCCACCAAATAAAGTGTGCAGTCTTTGTAGAGCATTGTATGGCTTAAAACAGGCTCCGCGAGCTTGGTTTGCTAAGTTCAGTTCTACTGTTCATTATTTCGGCTTTCACTGTAGCCCTTATGATAATGCACTCTTTATTTGTCATACCAGTAAAGGATATGTCATACTTGTACTATGTGTTGATGACATCATTATTACAGGGGGTGATTACCAAGGGATACAGGACTTAAAGAGGTCTCTTAGCCAAGAATTTGAGATGAAAGATTTAGGTTTGTTGAACTACTTGGGATTAGAGGTTACATTCAACTCAAAATATTACTTTTTTCCCCAAGCTAAATACGTTGGTGACTCGTTCTCTCGTGTTGGGATCATAGACAATAAAATAGCTTCATCTCCTCTTGAGGCTAATGCAAAGTTTACGTCTACATATGGATCTCCGTTAACAAATGCTACTCTATATCGCCAATTGGTTGGAAATCTTGTATACCTTACCGTCACTAGACCCGACATTGCATAGGCGGTTCACCTAGTAAGCCAATTCATGGCAGCCCCCCGTACCACCCATTATGCTGCTATACTTCGTATTCTCCACTATGTTAAAGGCACATTATTCCAAGGACTCCACTTCCCTTTTGATTCTTCTCTAGAGTTAAAAGCTTATTTAGATTCCGATTAGGCCGAAGATCCTACAGGTCGACGGTCTACTACAGGCTATTGTTTCTTTTTAGGTGATTCCTTGATTTCATGGCATAGTAAGAAAGAAACAGTTGTTGCGTGCTCTAGCACTGAAGCGGAATATCGAGCCCTTGTAGATACCACCTCAGAATTGGTGTAGTTGTGTTGGTTATTAGAAGATCTGGGTGTACGGTAGTATATGCCAACCAAAATTTATTGTGACAATCGAAGTGCAATTCAGATAGCTTATAACGATGTATTTCATGAGAGAACTAGGCATATAGAAGTTTATTGTCATTTCATTATACAACATCTTCTACAGAATGACTTATCTCTTGCTTCAATTCCCTCTGATGAACAAACAACTAATATTTTTACTAAGTCGCTTCTACCTAGGTGTTTTCATCAGTTGGCATCCAAACCCAAGTTGACTTCTATATCATCATCTTGAGTTTGAGGGGGATGTTAGTTTATGTAAATTTGTATATAAATTACTGAAATTATTTTTCTCCTTGATTTTAGGGTCTAGAATTATTTCTTTCCCTAAGTTAGAGAGACTCTACTAGTATATATATGAGTCATGTAATCAGCTGTAATGATTGCCAAAAAAAAAAACAACCGTAATATATACAAAAATTATCCCTTTCTCCAATTTTGCTTTCAGTATCCAATCTTCAATGTAGTCTGGATTTGGATCGAATAATGAACAACTCTAAGTTCAACTATATGGTTGGAAACAAGATTGATTTTTTGAATATTTTTTCCTTTTTTGGTGTCATTGAGGCTTGCTCCTAGTTTAGTCATTTAGTTCCTTTCGTCATACTGGCAGGTTTTGGGATGATGTTGGTCATGAACTGCAAAGGTTTTTTTTTGTTTGTTTTTTTTCTTTTTGATAGGATCACGAATGGCAAAATTGGCATTAAGAGATGAAAGAATATGTCCCAGCCAAAAAAAAAGAAGAAGAAGAGAGGTGAAAGAATATGTTGGAGATTGGGCCTCAAATTAGGAGAGCCTTGCACCTAAAGTTAAGAATGCAGGCCTGAGTGGGCCTCCCCATAAAAATCTCAATAACTCTGGCCCGTACTTGTAGAAAGTGTTAAATTTGTTTTGGGTTCATTGAAACAATGGCAAATGAAGCCTTTATTAGCAGATAGACTTGACAAATAGGTCATTCGATTCAGGTAAGGGTCCGATTAATTTTGGGTTGGGACGTGTTTCTAGTTAATTGATATTTCGGGTTAGGTCGGTTTGGGTCGGTGAACTTCGGTTCAGGTCAACTTCGACTCAACTGATTTTTGGTCCAATACGCTTGCCATGTAAAAATAAGCAACTTTGTAAAAAATTTCGGGTCGAAGATTGTTCGGTTCAGATCAATTCGGGTTTCAGATCCACTTTCAAGTGAACCTATTTCGGATGCCAGATAAGGTATGGCTCCAAATCGTTCGGTTTGAATTTTGGATTTGGGGTCAATTTTACCAAGTCCATTGGCAGAGCCTTTTTCCATTTTATCAAAAAACCTGGGATGACTTGGTTTAAACACAAACCCTTAAAAAAAGCATTCTAAGAAGAGGGAAAAAAAAACAT
>JACYFF010031956.1:10759993-10770550 GCA_017589665.1 Selenicereus undatus | reverse complement strand
GGTGAAATCCGCTTGTGGGAATAGGGTGGGACAAAATTTGTCTTGGACGACACTAGAAAGCTGCTCCCTTGTAGCCACTTCTGTACCTGTACCGGCTGGAGCCGCCGAAATACTGAGACTTTGGGCTGGGGGAGCGGCTGAACCGGCAGCGGCAGATAGCACTTTACGGATACAACGATAAAGATCGGACACAGATATTAACTTTCTTCGTTTTCGCATAATTCACTTGAAACTTTTTTGAGTAAATCAAATGATAAAAAGAAAGAGATTTCAAGTATGACTCGCAGTGAGCCTGATATGGGAACAGTCTTCATTTTACTCGTTCCCACCCGAGCTGTAGCGGTCTCTCCGTATCGCAGTTTGATCTCAATCACAATTAAGCCGATACCTTATCTTTAAGGAAGAAAAGTAGCTCCCCAAAAGAAATTCTTTCTACTAAAAAGAGGAGAATCATCCTCGAAATGCTTTCCTTGTGCCCGATCCCGTTAGAGAAAGAACGAACATTCTTGTTTCCGTTTCAATCAAAAAGAATCCCGAGGTTACTTTGTAAATCAGAATAGGCTTTGAGGTTTAGAATTCCGATACGTCCCCTTACTCTTTTACTGCTCTTACTGCCTTAGCCTCGGACTTGAAAGCTCTTTGATGGGCAAATGCCAATAGTTCAGATATCCCCGAGCACAGAAACTAAATAGGAGATAGGGAATTTTCACATGAAGAAGAATAGGCTTTCACTGTTCTAGAAGAGCAAGAGTGGAAGGCTCCTGAATAGCTTGCGAGTGATGGTCTTTCTTTCCAACTTCGGAATGCTCCTGTCTGATCTCTCCGAGTTCGTAGTGCTAATCCTGCTCTTTCTAAGGGCAGACGTCTAACAAGGCAAAGATAGACTGCTGCTACCTCACCATGTTACCACGGAGTGGGGAAGCTCCTATCTGATTGAACTGTTGTGCGCCCGTCTAGGTCATAACAACTTGCTCGTGTTTCTGACTTCTATGACTTAAGTCCCACTTCTGAGTGAACTCTGGCTTTCCGATAGTGACGTTTAGTGAGCCCGGGGAACAAGACTGATTTCTAACTTCTCAATCTCCACGTGCACAACAAGATAAAGATTACTAAATAGAAGTACTAGCTGTCACCGACATCAGTCACTCTTTTCTCTCCTGCAACTTAGAAAGAAACAGACTACCTTTGACTAACATTCAAATCAAGACTTGTAGCACTCAGTAAGAGTTCCGGAGCTAGATAGTTGCATAGAAGCCCAGGGTCTTGGGTAATCTCATCTAAGGCTTTGGGTTTCCTCCTCTTTGAGGGTGTTAGTTACTGTTTTCCTAAGTCAATAACACTAGAATCAGTCAACTCTGGAAAGATCAATTCTGACTGACTTGACTCCAGAAACTGTCAGTCTTCTCAATCCTAAAGACGAATTCAGTGAGCCACGCCCATTGGTTCGTTCTTCTTTTGATCCCATTTTGGAATAGTAGGCTTTCAGATCGTACTTCATTTAGTCTCTTAGTCTAGGCTAAGACTTCTTAGTCGTCATCTCCAACTTCAGACTGACTTCTTAATGAATTTCTTCCCTTGGAAGAGTCCGTTCCTAGGCTATCATATCCTTCAGATCAGTTCGCTGCGTCAATAGTTGATAATTTGCTTGAACTCTCGATAGAGAGGAATGAAGTATGGGAGTTCCTTCTAAGACTGATTAAAGGTTGACTGAAATACTGACTACAAGCGCATACCTAACTGAATATATGACATTTCTTTACTACATAATTTCCCTGGTTTTGAGAAGTGATTAAAAGGTTAATTGAAGAGTAAAGTACTATCTTGCTCTTGCTTTGGGCCCGAGGTAACTTTCTTCTTTGTTTTGAGAGTTAGGCTTGTTCCAAAGAGTGAACGGTAAGAAAGAGAATCAGGAACTCCAGGACATCAAGTCTCAGTCTGATCGTTCCGAAGCAAAAGAGGGAATATGGCAGACGGGATAATTGGCATTTCTGTCTGACTTAGCCCTTCTTGTGACTGGAGACTGAGTTTGAAAAATAGGCAGTAAAGACTGCAACTAGAGGAGAGTTTGTTACCTCATAGGGCCTTTCTTAACACAATAGACTGACTTGTTATCTCCTGTTTATCAATAGATCAGAGGAATGGAAAACCTCTAAGGAAATAGGATGAAGCCCAGAGAAGAGCGGTGAATAGGCTGATCTTGTTTCTAGAGTATAGAATGGCGGATCCAGTTTCATCTTACATTCTAGGGCTTATCCCATAGGCTAATAAATGCTGCTATTTCCGAAAGAACTTAGTCCGGAGGGGCAGAGAGAAGTCAAGACCTGGCAATCCTCTCCCTAACATCTTCCAATAGGTCTGCCTAATCCTTACGTTCTGGAGCTAGAGATGGTAAGAGCTGACCTCAGTTCAGGGAATTGGGTTGGACTAAGAAGTGCTTTCTATTTGGTCTAACTAAATCAAGACTTCTTTTACTCGGATCAGAGGCATTGGAATCTCATAGGCATTCTGATCAAATAGAGATCGACGCTGCTAAATCTAACTCAATCCTGCAAATAGGAGTAGAAAGCTAGAATTTAATCTTTCTGCTTAGGCTTCAAAGCTTAGTTGGTTGAAAGAGCAATCTCTTCATATGAGATTGCGGCAGAGGTTGCCTTAGAGGAATTGAATTACAGGGTTTTTGAATAGTCTGATCAGAGTAAGCAGGGGATGGTGGCCTTCAATGGCTTAGATTCTTCGTTCTGGGATAGTCCAAGAGCTGACTGAGGAATCAAAAAACCTAGAATTTGATGCTTAGACCAGTTGACGCCTTAAGACTTGCATTTATTCCCCGGGTTTGGGAATTTTTTCAATCGAAATAGAAGTAGGAAAGATCCTAGCCTACCGGGTTTATCAGTCAATAGTCTAACTCTCTTCCCTTGTAAGGGCAGGCCTTGTAAATCAGTGTCTTAGTCCGGTCTTGGTAAGTCAATCTCAAGACATCACTCCCTAGACGTCTAAGTATAAAGAGAACTAGGAAACTTTAGTACAGCCTTTGCGTAAACCGATAGACTTGCTTACCCGGGAAAAGGGGATCCAAGGTTATTTGATTTCTACTTCCTTGCCTTACAGATCAGATCAGGGACGGGAAAGATGATTGGAATAGAATGCCCAGAGACTAAATAATCCAACTATTCTCATCTAAAGCTTGAAGCAAGCTAACCTACTACTGGCTTGCATTGAATCCCTAGCTTTCTACTTGCTGTTAGGCTGCTACTGATGAGGAAGAATAAGTTAGCCCAGAGCGGAGCCGGAGCAAAATAGCAATATAAAGTGAAAGAGTAAGCTAGAATCTTAAAAAGTTGCACAAAAAAAATTATGAGTTTTATATTAGTGACCTTCGAAAAATGAGTTTGATATTAGTGAGATCGAGGTCGGCTTTTTCAGCACTCTTGGAAAACTGCATCTATTTCCTCAATTAGGTACCAGTTAGCGGGTAAAAGATCATAATCTCTAGTATGTTCCCGGATACAGGGGAAAGTCTCATCTTATGACTTCACTTACTTCCCCCCGGAAGTGGAATTTCCGGATCTTACTTCGTCACGAGTGGGCACGAAGGAACTATTCTTTTCTTCATTTCGAACTGATTTCAGTTAGGCAGAAAAAGGACTTTCTTCCTAAGGCTGACGGGTAAGATATTCTACTAGAAGATACTATTGAGATGTTCGCTGCTATCGGATTCCCCTTGCTTTAGTAAGATATTGCCCAGGAAGGATTGTATTAGAAAATACTACTTGCTGCCTTATCTTTGGCCCGTTAGGTCTTTCTACGTCTTAAAGAGGAGTGAAGTAGCGTGCTGCTCGCTCTATTATATGTAATTTTAGACTTCAATTCCTACCTTCAAAGAGGATGCAGCGGATTGAGTCTAAACTCTATCAAATGATCTTGAGGGCTAGGGGGAATCGAAGCCAAATATTCCTATTCCATCCAGCCCTCTCACGGAAGACCTAAAGAATCTCCGCAAAGAAAAAAGGATGCTTTCTTGCTCTATCTTTCCCCTCAAGCTAGAATTCTTATCTTTCTTCTATAGGACTGATGTGCCTTTCTGTCTTCACTCGGAAGTAACTAAGATTTCTATGTCCTATCGAGGGGACTTTACTCCGCCTTTCCTTCTTCTCAATCGAAGGATGGGTCTAAGTAAAGGATTGCAACAACAATCTAACTACTAATTCTAATTCCGGACTGCCTAGTGGCATTGAATCCGTGGGGTTTAGTAATTGAAGAAGACGGTTTTGGAAGAGATTAGAAAGGCCTGGGAACTGATTCCAAAGGATTAGTAAGAGAATCCCCGGTAAGGCCAGCTAGCAAGTTAGAAGGATCGGGCTGGTAAGGAAAGTCTCAATCCTACTACAGAGAATGGGATTAGAGCCGAGGCTTGATGAGCCTACAGTGCCATCTCTTGCTTCCTGCTAGCTAAGCTTTCCGCCTATAGAACCGGGACTAATTAGAACTATTAATCTCAGGCCGCCTTCTCCTCATTGGTTTCCTCTTGGAGTTAAAAAGAACTGGGTTTTAGTCTGAAATTGGTTTGATTCTGATTCGGAAGATCTTCCTTGGCTATTGGCATTTCATCCCAGGCTTGAAACTACCATACGTCACTAGCTTGCAGCTCATTCTGACTTCGTAGTTGTTTAAGGCTTAGGACTAGGGTTAATAAATCCCTACTTCTGGAACTCCAGGGGAAGACCCTAAAGATCTATTAGCTTCGTCAGTGGCTAAGCCCTAATAAGCGTCATAGATAGTTTATGGCTGAGATAATGCCCTTCAACTTCTAACCTTACTAGACTTTAAAGCTGAACTAAAACTCCTTTTTAACACGAAGCTATAGTTCAACAATTATCCCTCGAACTAAAACTCCTTTGCTAACAACTACTCAAAGTAGTACCTACAAAGTTAAACTAGACTATTTTAATGGCCAAACCTGGATTTCAAATAAAATCTTAATTGACACCGACTCATCTCAAAGCCATTGTATCCCATTACCCTTAGCAGTTGCAACAGCTGCAGAATATAACTTTGTTACCTATAATGGTCAAAAAGCAACTCTAAATCAACAATCTAGAATCATGATGAAAACTCCTACTTCTACATTATTAGAATTTGATTGTTAGATTGATCATTCTATTAAAAATGAATTTTATCATATACTCTTAGGAATGAACTTCCTAGACCAATATACTAACTATGAGATTGGTCCTACCCATATAACTCTTGTGCATCAACACACCACCAATATTCTTGACCGAACATGAAGCAACTTGAAATACCTATTCTCACTTATATTGATGTAACTGTTAAAGAATTGGACATTACTACCACTGCTTTGATTGACACAGGATCTGAAGTAACTTTCTTTCAAGACTTTTTACTTCCCAACTGGGATAAACTCCCAAATGATCGTCAAATCAGAATCAAAGGCGTTCATCCTATTCCCACCTATTTAGATTTGGTTCAGCACAATGTTTCTATCATCTTAGGAAACAAAATCCTTACTATACCTACGGTTTTACAATATAACTCTGGTTATGATAGCCTATTAGGAAATGATTTCTTAAAACAGTTTGTCAAATTTACACAAAATCCTTATACTATTTATCTCACAACAAAATGTGGTCACACTTTAAAGATTCCCACTTTAAAACACCCATACAGAGTGCGTGCGAAGCGTAGTGGACATGGTTATGAACAAATTGCCCTTTAAATTCATGCACAAAACCCCATTTTTACAGTTCATATCATCAAGAAAGAAGAACTATTAGCAACACTAAAATGGATATGTTTTGAAAATCCATTACAATTTTGGAAACCTAAACATCCACGAGCTAAAACAGAATTAACACAAGATATGTATATAAAAGAAAAACCAATGTTGTACTCTGAAGAAGACAATAAAGAATTTTCTATTCAAATTAAAGACCTATTAGAAAAAAGACTTATCAAAACATCCAATGGTGCATACTCTTCACCAGCCTTTTTGGTATTCAATGAAGTAGAAAAACGAAGAGGAAAAGCTAGAATGGTTATCAACTATAAAAACTAAATCAGTTTATAAAGTCAGATAACTATTTCCTACCTAATAAGGAAGTATTAATCAACCTTGTAAAAAAACAAAAAATTCTTTTCAAAATTTGACTGCAAATATGGATTTTGGCAGATAAAAATGGAAGAAACTAGTATTAAATACATAGACTTTAGTACTCCTCAAGGCTTTTATGAATGAATTGTTACGCCTTTTAGACTAAAGAACGCACCAAGAATCTTTCAACGACGAATGGATGATGTATTCAAACATCTTAACAGTTTTCTTATTGTCTATATAGATGATATCTTAATAAGTTCAGACACTCTTGAAGAACATCGAGAACACCTCAATACATTTTTGGAAACAGCAATTAAAGAAGGAATTTGTCTTAGTGACAAAAAAGCCACTATTGAAAAGGAAAAAAATTGAATTTTTAAGCTTTGAAGTTGGCATCGATGGAATCAGTCTACAACCACATATCTCCCGAAAAATCATGGAATATCCAGACCAATTGAAAACAAAGAAACAAATTCAAGGTTTCTTAGGACTAGTAAACTATGCTAGTTCCTATATACCAGAGTTAGCAAAAAAGAAAAAAGAACTGCAAAGTCTACTTTGAAAAAATAATACTCTTGGTTGGACGGAAAAACATGCAGAAATTGTGAAAAAAATAAAAGCAGAATGTCAACAACTTCCCAGTCTCAGACTCCCTGAATCTGAAGATAATTTAATTATGCAAATAGACGCAATTGACAAAACATAGGCAGCAGTTTTAAAAACAGATTTAAATGAAATTTGTGGTTATCATAGTGGAACTTTTTCTGAACGAGAAGAAAATTACAATACTGTGGAAAAGGAACTCTTAGCAATTATTAGAGTAATTACCAAATGGAGACTCTTTTTGCTACCTAAGCCATTTAAAGTCTTAACAGATAACCAGGCAGCAACTACTTTTGTAAAATAAACTTTAGACAATGGACCTCACATGCGTAAATTACACCGATGACAATTATTTTTATCCCAATTTAATGCAGTTTATGAGCATGTTGCAGGAAAAAACAATTTTATTGCAGACTATTTAACAAGAGAACATGAGTTCAACGGACAAAGGAAAAACTCTGATTGGACAAGTCGACAGTATCCAGCTAATTCAGAACTTTGAAGACATTCTTATTAATGTGAATGAATACTGTGAAGCTGTGAATGAAAAAATTGAAGTTATTGAGGAAATCATTGTAAATCTTAGAGCTGATCTTGGAAAAGCTCGAGAATTAACAACATATTTCCATCAAACTATCGAACAGCTCAAAATGAACTCTTCAAAGATGGATTTGAAAAAAGTCCAATATGAACTCTCTGAACTCTCATTTCGGCCTAATCAGGGAAACGCTTCACACCCTCTCTATGAAGAAGAGAAAGAGAAGCAACAATTAAAAGCTAAGCTATTAGCTGTAAGACCAGTTAATCCCGATACTGGTATCCGAACTATTGATATCTCGGACTCTTTTTACAAAAAATTTTGTGAAGCGACTGTTCTCGCTTATTAGAAAATCTCCGGATTACCTAAACTCTATTATAATCCCAGAGACTCTTTATTCCCACGGATTCTTGCATTTTCAAAAGCAAGTCCGGATTTGATATTTGAGCTCTTTACCTATGGTTACTTAAACTATTGCTATCCAAGTTTAAGCCTCATTGAACTTCAACATTTTTCAGCCAATGTTAAACATGCCATCAAACAATTCAGCAAGGGATATATATGCCTTCGCTTTTTTGCCATTTCCCCTGAGAAAGATGCAGAAACTATTTACCCCACTATCCATTTGATTGAAATTTCCCATATTACAAAAACTGGAACAATCATACAACTACCTACTATTGCTGCAGAGAAAAAGAAACATTATAAATTTCCTGATTTTGATCAAGGATGGATTTACTATAGAAGATCTACAGGTGCTTTAGCTGTTAAATGCCAGTGTGAGCGTTTAAAGACTAAAGGAGCACGAACTCTATACTATGGCAAAAATCTCATTCTCGTGACTACTAAAGCAGCTGAAAATGTCTCAGTTGATGAACAACTTTTTGACTTTAGCTATGCACTGGAGCCCAAGAAATTTCTAGGCAGTCCAGTTGTACGCACTAAATTCACAGAACTCTATAAAGTAGAACAAGACAAGGAAAAGAAGAAGATTCTTCTTGCATAAAGAATTGTCAACAAGTGAGACACAAGGGATCACAACCTTATCAGCTCTTATCTCTACCGACACTACACGACAATAAAGTTAAAGCACACTCTATCAAGAACAGTGAAACTTTATCTGTAAATCTTATCTTTTTAGCTGGAAATCTGGTCTCTTTAGGTTCCCATAATGTAAGCGCTTATGTCATAGCGCACCCCGTTTCCCCTATAAATAGATAGCTGATTTCAGTAGAAGGTATCGGCATTTGAAAGAAGAAAAATCTCTTTGTAAGAAATCTCTCTGAAAATGTTCTAATTTCCTCCCTTTAGGAAAAGGAGAACAATTATCAATGAAATAAAAGAGCAAAATTTCCTCAAAACTTTGTATCTATAGCTCTGTTATTACAACTTTGATTAAAGAAACGATATTAGAAAGAGAAGGAGAACGTCTGAACGAGTAGGTAAGCCTCGCATCAGGGTGGAGTAAGACAAGCACGAAGGAGTAAGACAGATCCAACTCTTGAATGTATAATTTCTTTGATTCAATATTGTTTTAATAGAAGTATATGATATTTAGTTTGAAGTTTCATATGATAATTTAGTATCCGAGTACCATCTTTAAAGACTTGACAGACCCTTTTCTTGTGAATCACTTAATTAATTCAACAAATGGTTTTATCGCTTTTTTCACAAAAACCACTCGTCCCCCTAACAGATGGTATCAGAGCCTGACCTCTAAAATAACCACAGTAAACATGTTAAAAAACAAATTACAATCTAACTCTAAGATAGACAGAGATGGAAACTATGTAGCAAGACAAAGCTTTAATTTACCGGAATTAAACCACTATACGCAAGAGAAAGCATGAGACTATTTAAGATCTTTTGATTTAACTCCTAGAAATATTAGACAAAACTTGCTTAATCACTATAAACATAGATTAAACTACTTATCAACCTTACCGGAAAGAGTTCGTCCCATAACAATAAATTTATTAAAAGATAACATTTCATTGTTAGAAATTTTTTTTGAATATACTATTTGGTATCAACCAAACACAAACATAAACATAAACGACACACAAATAACATCGGACACCGACGAAGAAGAATAATTGAAACTAACACCCTAAAGAAACTTGCAAAAAATCTTTGGACTTGGCAGGGCACTTTAGGAATTAATTCACAAAAAGACAAAACAAATCACATCAACTCGAAACTACCCGAAACACCAACCCGAATTGACACCTCTACGGATAGAGCAGTTTCAGACACGTTTGTTTCCATAGCCGTTGCCACTGATTTCGAGGCATTAAGAAAAGACTGTCAATGTAACGGTCTGAATGTGTGATTGGATGATGTTAAGCTGGTAGAAATTACTTGATTAATGATGCGAGCTTGACTAGCGCATGATGGAATTATTAACATTCATAATATTATCAAATCGAGCTGGTAGGAATTTACTTTTATTTTTGAATGTTGGACTTCTTGTTTTTAGTTTTAAGATCTTTGAAATATGATAATTCTAATCTTCAGCGGGTAGAAATTAATAACTCGATTTTAAAAACATATATTTCAAGACTCTGAATTTGATAATCTTCATTTTTAGGTGTATAAGGGTCACTTTAAATTATATTTTTTTAAATAATCTAAATTTTCAATTAATTTAGGCAATTTGAATTTCTTTTATTTGTTTTTTCATAGGCAATATCATTTGAAACTGTCTGAAAAATATAGTCTAAAATAGCCCTCTATTAATAAAAATAAATATACTTGAAATCAGGCGCATTGAGCCTATTTATTGAGGTTGGATTATTGATTTTCATCACCCTCAATGTTAGGGTTATGATATTCTCTTTCCTTATGTTTATATCTTAATTAGTTAAGTTAGGGTTACTAAAGGTTGCCAAGCATGTATATAATTGATCGTTGCATGTTGTATCAACAAGAAGCAATAAGACCAAACACGCTTGTGCACGACTCAATATCTTAGTCCAACGGTTCTGTTTAACTAGCCAATGAGGGCTGGAGCCATTCATCTTCCCATACCCTAATTGTTCACCCAACACCCACTTTCCATCTCAAAGCCCCAAGGAGAAAGGCCGTAGCCCCGATCCCTCCATTATTGATCTCCAAAGTCAAGCTCGGATCCCATCCTTATCTAGCCTCAATTACTGAAGGCCTTGGGTGGTGTTAGCTTGGAGCACCCATCGAGCCAAAGAGTTTGTGCACATCCTCCACCTCAACGTGATCCTCAACTCTCTCTATGTCAATATCATTAAGAGTTTGATCTAAACAAAGACGGTCAAGCATAAAAGTC
>JACYFF010031956.1:10714038-10759983 GCA_017589665.1 Selenicereus undatus | reverse complement strand
GTCAACTCCATCATTAGCAACTCCCAGCACCAGCATCACATCTCACCGCCCTTTCCACCATTATCTTCGTACTCCACCAACACTAAATCACCCTCTCAGGGCTAGTGCAGCATCCATTACCACCATCCAGGGTACCCTCAAACCGAAATGTCAAGAGAAGAGGAGGAACTGACTTGAATGCTATAATATGAAGAGGTTGCGGCAAATGTGAGGCTAGGTTTTGCATTTAGGCTTTTAGGTGGTAATTTTTCATATTTTGATTTCGGCTTTTAGGTATTGTTAGGGTTTTAATTGGGAATTTAATTCGCGGTTCTAGGGAGTTTTTATATGAGGATGAATTTCATATTGATGGGATCAGTTTTCAGCTCAGGATGGATTTTTGGTCAGATCGAATTTCAGGGTTCTAAAATTTTACATTTTGCCACTATATGTTTGTTTTTATTCGATGAAACTGTAGCAGATATTGCGTAATTGGTGTTCTCGTACTGATTCAAGCTCAAAGCATTGATTTGAGGTTTGATTTATTTTGATTCGCTTGCTGGGTAATGTTCCTTTCATTTCCCCCTCTCTCCAAGTTCCATTGTTATGATTATGCCCTATTCCCTTTCTTCTGTTCTTAATTTGCAGTTAATCATCTGAGTCTTCCTTGATTTTGCGGGATTATGGATGTGGCGATTTGCATAATGGTTTTTCATTTTCAGGTAAGGTTTGAGAAGTCATTAATGACGATTTGTGTCAATTTTGGTTGTTTGTGCTTCCCTCTTCAGTTTCTCATTTGCTTTCCCCTATTTTCGCCGGAACATCTAGTTGTGTTAATGAAGTTTTTGCCATTTTCAACGAGGTTTGAAGCTCGATTTTGGATTGTTCTTGACTGATTTCGAAATCCCCTTCCCCTGTTTCTCTTCCTCGATTGCTCTGTTTTTCCTCTATTTCTGTTTGCTGCTTCTCCTCTATCTGCTTGATCACGGTTGCTCACTTGCACACTTTTGGAGGTTAAGTGGAGGTAGGGGCTAAGCTGGGATTGAGCTTGTTTAAGCCAGGATGCCCTTATTCTTCCTCCCTTCTTTGATGCGATTTCTTGTCTGGATAGCTACAGTGAGGGAATTTGTCTGCTTCTCTTTCATCTCTTTTACTTAATCTGTCAATTTAATTTGTTCTCATCTGTGCCAATTCATATCAATTATAATAGTAGAAAAAGATTATATTTAACTTTAGTTATTTGTTGCTACAATAGGTCCCTTGATACATGTTAAGTAGTTTCTCTTGATTTAGTTAAATAGCTTTGATTGTTATTAGTCATTTGTTAGAATTATTATAAGCATCAAATTCATTTAGTCTAGTTAATTTCAAGTTTATGTTAGTTTAATAATTTTCTAGTGACCTAATTTTCATCCAACGCTCTTGAGGAGACAACCCTCGAGTACTACAGTGAAAGTTGTATAGCTATAACTTTACTTTTGAAAATCTCGCACATGGGCGTTCTTCAGTGCTTTCTTAATGTCATGCACCTCCTATATAAAGCCAGCAAAGTATTTTTCCCCTATTGCCTAAGCCGCCTTGCACATTCTGTGAGTTCCTCCATAACTCCTTCACCATTGAAACACTTCCAATTCTCCAACAATGTTGTTGCGCTCATCTCTTGAGAGCCACACCATTTCAAATTTGAATGGTATCTCTTGAGAGCCACACCATTATAGCATAGTGATTAGAGTGATAGATGAGAAAATGAAATACGTTGTGGTAAGTGAGGATGTTACCGTAATCTTCATCGGCAAGGAAACAATCCATCCTTTCTTTAATGGCACCTCTTTCCCACGTAAAAAGCTCATCCAAGGTCCCAAGGTTTTTAATCCCACAATAGTCAGTAGTTTCTCTAACATCCTCTATTTTCCATTCACTCCATGGTCACCCTTCATCTTTCTCCTCATCAAAGAGTACATGGTTTAAGTTCCAAAAAGAATAACAGAGGGAGAGGTGTCATGTCCTTAAATTGCTTCATAATGCTCCAGGTTTCATACTTGTTTTTCGTCTTTGCCCACCCATAAATGCAAAGTGCACACCAGGCTGGGAATCCCAGTACTTCAACGATGAAATGACTATTGTTAGAAGACAAAACATTAACATCGACATCATCCTACCAGAAATCCTATCCTCCAGAACGACCTCTACTGCTAAGGTATATCCTTTTTGTAAGACCACATCAATCATATATTCTCATGAACTCATGATCAGACACCATTGTCTCTATGAGAAAGACGATCTTGGGGCGTTCCCTCCAACAACAACCCTGGAGGGTGGGTATCAACTATCAGAGAGTAGCCAATTCCCGGACAATTCCAACTTGGAGGTCTTACTCGCACTAGGTCCCATGTTTTCATTGCCTTCTGTAGCCTATATAAGGTTGGCATTAGGGGGCCAGGCGTACAGCCCCCCTGTTAAGTCCTCCATCCTTCACCTTTATCACCTTCCAAGCACTATCCTTGTATGTGCCTATCTTGACAGCTAATTCCTTAGCTCCCACATTAAGAGAAGGGCTAAGGGTTATGCCAAGAACTTGTTATCTCTCTTGGACTTCTTAGCACGTTCAGATACTAAGCCGCGATCCCCTTCTTTTTTAGTCATTGCTGTACTTCATTCAAGTCTAAGTTCAAATAAGAGGCCCACAAGCCTCTTTGCTCCCTCTAACTTTGAGAGCTTGTGGTGGAGTGGTCATCCCAATATCCTCGTCCATGCAGTTCAAAGTTTGTGGATAAAGCTGTAGAGGTTTTATTTGTGTCCACTATACCAATGAGGGTCTTGTTTGAGATATCTTGCAATGACAATTTGGCCATCATTGATTTACTTGATATAACCATTCTCTCCTAGCTATTTTTGCATGACAAACTTATTGGACAAAAAATTGGTTGACTCGAGATCGACCCGAACCAAGGTTCACCCGATCAAAACTGACCAGACCCAAAATGTCGCTTGACCCGAAATATGATCCGACCCATGCCCGAACTGAATGACCCATTTGCTAGGTCTACATCCACACGCATAACAAAAGTTAGGTAGTCGCTCGTATTTTACGTTCATCCATTGTTCTCTTCTTTTTGTCTTCAAAGGGAAACGAGGCTTAAGAGGGCTATTAACATTCATCTCAATCCTAACCCTCAGGTGAGCATTTGCCTTCTCTCGGAGATTCACCTCTATAAACTGTCGCATCTGTTACCTATCTTCACACAATTATATCCTTCCTATTTTCCATGACTAGCAGCACCCCATAGACTCTAATCTAGAAGGGAGATGTTGAGAAGTCTATGTCCTTTACTCTAGCTTCTCCCGATCACTTCTTGAAAATCAAGTGGTTCCCCATAACTATCCAGGGACCCCCCGTTCCAGATCCACCTAAAATCTTCTTCTCCCCAAAATTTGCACAGGAATGTGTTTTCAGCAACATTTGAAGTAGCCAGACCCATTCTACTGTTCCACGCTCGTTGCAAAACTCTCTTGACTCCTTTTTTATTCACCAACTTGAACGCCTTGATCCACCCAATAAGCGTACATTCATTAAGTGGAATCTCAATATATGTCTTTGTCGATATCTAGTTCTACAATCTGATCTTGATTCCCCTCGAGTCTTTGGGTAAGGGTAACTGACTGCTCAATCTCATTGTTCTCCTTTGTAATGTTGCTCGCCTGCGAGAATCAACAACCACGGATCATAGTAGGAAGAGAACTCTCCAGAGAGACAGTCAGAAGGGGAAACCCTAGGTAAACCCTAAGAACAGGCGGAGTGGAGAGAGCTCCAGCCGTGAGGGAGCACCAACATGGTGTTATCGGAGTACTTTAGTCAAACTCAATTTTTATTTGATATTTCAAATTGTATGATGTTCTTTCTATCATTAAATATAGTAATCTAATGGGTGTACATACCATAAAAAAAAAAAAAATCAGTTTCATATAAATCTTTGAGATGAGTTCTGTCATTCAAATGGAATATTTAGAATTCTATTCATGAGTATTCAGAGACCACCATCACAAGATAATTGAGTGGTAGTTAAAAGAGTCACTGTAACCATATCTAAATGCACTTTACCAATGGCCCATATATATATATTCCTAGATGTGACAATTGAAAGCTTGCAAAGTGCCGCTAAATCAAATCCACTGTTTCTTTTAGTGCGGTCTGTAAAAAAAATAAAAACTTTTGTGAGTGGGCATGAATATTTCTTATTAATTAAATTGCCAAGGAAATCAACGTCTCTTAACCAAAAAAAAGGTATTATCCATATGTACTCTTCTTTGCGGCCATTCCTACACATGAAAATTTCCAAATTACCAAAAGGTGATTGGAATACATAAAGTGATAGAACTAGGGGCTGCATAGTAGAACTACTCAGAATGAATATAGCTTTCAAACAATGTGGGGAATCCCACATTTTTTTTTAATTTTTTTTTTGGGGCATAGCCTCTTACCACACCTCAAAGATGAAAAACATATTGGTCTAGCTAAGAATTTAGATTTAAATTTTTACTAAAAGATTTTAAAATTTTGTAGTCTATATTAGTTGTTACCCATATTTAAGATTAGTAAAAATGCCGTTGGGGTTCAGCAGTAAGGGAGGATGAATTTTACCTGCAAGGTCAGGGGTTCGAATCCTCCAACCGTCGCGGCGCTTGGGGAGGCATCCTGTTGAGGAAGCTCTCAGCTGAAACTCTGCCCTTGGCTTGGGGTGAGCCCGACCCCTTGCCTAAAATTTTTTGCAAACAAAAAACAGATTAGTAAAAATGCCATATACTTGACTATTGTTTTTTACGGCAATTTCTTATGTGCTATCGGGAGCACATACTCTCGTTATTCACGTATACATATATTTCACGCGTTTATTTGTCATATATTTATTTTCTTAGTATATATTTAATGATGTGGCTCGTAAGAGCATATGCTCTCACGAGTATGATAGACACATTGGTTTTTTACAATAACCAAAGTTACAAATTACAAAATATAAATTGAAATCAACTAGTAAATATATCCTGCTTTTGACAAACTTCAACAATATAACTGTATCCAACAGAATATTATATTAAATAATTGCTCCTTTTTTTTGTTATAAAAATCATTTATGAGAATAGATTTTAAAAGTTAGCTAGTTCTATAAACTAAAATGGATTCGATGATATAAAAACACACTTTGTTATACATATTTTAAGATACTTCTGACATTAATATTCTTTGAAAAGGATTTTTATGTACTACAAATATCAGCTCCTCCAATACCTTGCATCAATTTTTCAATTTTACTTGACCATGATAGCTTACATAATAATTCAATGTTGACCTTTCTAAAATTAAAAGTCAAATCTTTCAATAAAAAGATTCCATCATACATGTAAAATCAAGGGTCTCAATAAGCCAATAGGTCCAAAGGGTAGGAATATATTTTATTATCCATTAACATGAATCAAATGGTGATCACTATCTTCCTCCTGACACTGCTAATTTATGTGGAGTCTTGGGGTGTCTATAGACACTTCTAAAATGCGTAGTTTAATACATCGATATCCTTTTTCTATATGTCTAGATTTGCCACTTCCTTCTAATTAGTCCGAGACCAACACTAATTACACCATCCAATCTCCTCACCTTTTCCCTTAAGTGAGTTGGTTTTATATAAATAACAACTTACTTCAAGATTCAAAAGATATATCACTCTAATTAAAAAAAATTTAAAAAAATATTATTATATATCAATTAACAAAACCAACATAGGTTGGTTTAAGTGGTTTAACACCTATTAATTACCCTTAAGAAATATCTCAGGTTCAGTAAATGAGAAAATCAGTGGTGGAAGAAGTTGACCCTTTATTAGACCAACAGCAGCTCGATTTCAATGAAATAGATAACGAAAGGCCAAAAAAACAAAAACGAAAACAAAACAAAGCAAAAAGATGGTAGAAGCATTGTATGTTTAAAGTAGATTCCTCACTAGCTATTAATTGGGAGTACTCTAAGCCATGCATTTGTAAGATAAAGTTAGCACCTACAAAAGTTGATGTAACAACCCCAAACATCTAAAGAAGAGCATTGAGCATCCACGAAAGTGTTAAATGACTATCTTCATAACGCATGGTTAAGATACATTTTCAACCAATTAAAATATTAGAAAATTCTTCAAAATAAAACTTTGACAATAATATGAAACTATAATAGTGCATATTTTTGACAATAATTATGGAACAGAGGGAGCAAGACCTTTTTTGGAGGTGGAGGGGGGAGGGGGGGGGGGTAATGGAGGGAGCAAGTATTTAAAAGTATTCAAGTTTGATGCATCAAATAACCTGTTAATTAATTATGTACGATGCATCAAGGTATGTCCAGATCTATTGATTATAAATCTATAGAAGAGAACAATTAAATGCTCCTATAAATTATTGAATATAATTAATAAAACAACATAGTGTAACAGGGTAACGTTATCAAAGGAATTCTTAGTAAAGAAATCTTGCACATTTTGAATTCTCAATTTTGCTATGCACTTACCCCCCCCCCCCCCCCCCCCCCCCGCGGGAAAAAAAATGGGTAAGTACGGAATGTGTGAACCATTATCCATGAAAGTCTTACGGGCTAAAAAGAGGTTCAACCACCTCTAATAGAGAGGGGAAACACATGAAACACAATTTAAAATAAAAAGGTTATATGGGCTAAGTGCAGAAGGAGGGACTTGGGAGGCCCATGGGAATACAACTGGTTTTATTGAAAGAACTTGTTGAATTTGAAAGAAATTAGCGAGTTAATCTTTCAATAGATGGGCCATTAAACATCACAATAATTAAATTATCAATTGAAAAAACAAAGTAAGCAAGTTGATATTTTATTTATTAATTATTCCTCAAAATTATATCAAAAATTCTAATTGCAAACACCAAATTTTTAACAGTCGTAATACTCTTAAAATTCCGAAGCTAACACTTCTCTTTATTCTTCTAAACATTTTCACGTGCGCTTGAAACTCTTATTTGTGACACTAATCACCACCACCACAATAAATTGACACTAGTTGAAATGAAGAGTGTTGTAGCTTCTAGGGCATCCCTAATTTAGAGGGACAAAAGGGTTGAATGATAAGGAGTAAGAGTAGCATTGGGAGAGGCAGAGATTTTTAGATAAAAAAGGTCGCACAAGCTAAGTGCACAGGGAGGGATACGGGAGGCCCATGGGAATATAACTGGTTTTCTTGAAAGAACTTGTTGAATTTGGGAGAAATTAGCTAGTTAATCTTTGAGTAGGTGGGTCATTAAACATCACTATAGTTAACTTATTAATTGAAAAAAAAATATGGACAACTTGATATTTTCTTGATTAATTCTTACCCGATATTAATTCCGTCAAAAATTCTAATTACAAACATTAAAATTTTAATAGTTGTAATGCACTTAAAATTGCTAACTTCAATGCTTCTATTTATTGTCCTAAATATTTTCACATGAGCTTGAAACTCTTATTTGTTACACTAATCACCGCCACCACAAGAAATTGACACTAGTTGAAACGAAGAGTGTTGTAGCCTTCTAGGGCATCCCTAATTTGTAGGGACAAAAGGGTTGAATGATAAGGAGGAGGGGTGGCCTTGGGAGAGGCAAGGATTCTTAGAGAGAGAAAGAGAGAGGGTTTATGTCCTTCTTGCATTAATCATTGTATACCCTTTTTCTCTTTAAAACCCAAAGAGAGAAAGAGCGAATAGATGATGGAGAGAAAAGAGTTAGCTTTAGTAGGTAAGTAGTCAGCCTAAAAGACCTCCTTGCCGACAGGAAATTTGTATCATTTGCCCACTAAAAATTAATTGATGGGTAATTACTCTCATCTGAAAAAAAAAGGCAAAAAATTTTGGCCCCATAATTAATATACTTAATTAACTCGTAATTTCAACTCAACCCTCACTACTTTTCTACTACTCTACCAAAAAAAGAAAAAGGTGAATGCTCCACTTATTTTGATTCTTCACTTTTTACTGTTTTGTTTTTCCTTGTCTTGTTGGTGGGGTAATACCGAAAGTGAAAATTATTGTCAGCGCCCCTAAAGTAGGACTTGCATTTTGGTGAGACAAGAGTGGTTCTTCAAGAATTAATAGAATATATTTGAATTATGTATGAAAAATAAAAATACAATAAGAATAGTTGTCATTATGAGTTCTACTTTTGTCGAATCTAAAGAAATTCAGATATAGATAGTCTTACTCATTTAAGCATTCGTACGACTAAAAAGGCCAATTTCGAGAGACCCAATCAAAAAAAATTTAAAACAATTTTGCTGAGTTGAATGATAACACAATGTAAAATAGATAGGAGGATCAACAACATTAAAGAGATTAGTAAACAATTTTGATGAGTTGAATAATTAATTAAGTTATAGCTCTTACTGTCCTAACCTAAACAACTTATTAGAACACCTTAAATTTTCTTAAAAGAGGTTTTAATTCTTCCAAAATTAAACTAGAATAAAAAAAGAATAAACTTTTTGTTCGATCATTAATAAAGTAAAAATTCAAGATAAGTGCCAAAATGCAAAATACAAAAGACAATTTTCTTAAAAGGGCATATAAATAAAAGAATAAACTCATGGAAAAATAGGTCCCTGTCTCAAAACCCAAGAAAGACAGAGAGGGAAAGTCTAAGCTCTGACCAATGACTACCGAATTTGCATAGTAATAATGAGGACAGTGAGAAAATAATTACTGAATGGGGGCAGTGTGGTCAAACTGGCAACAATCTGGAATAGTACAAACTCACCAGATTATTTCTGTCAGGGTAACAGGAATTTTTAACCACCCCCAAATAGGATAACAAAAACAATAAATTTTAATGTGAATCTCGCTTATAAGAAATTTAAAGAGATTCAGATGTAGATAATTTTATTTTTATGCATATTATTACTTGTAAAAAGACTGTTTTTAATAGATTTACATAAAAAAGATTTTAGATAGGAGTTTTAAAAATTGAAAAAATGTTGGCACTCATTTAACCACATATGACCTAATTACTTTTTAAAAAATAAAAAATAAAAAATAAAAAATAAAAATACAATTGATGAAATCAACCACTCCATTTGTCTCAATCCATCTTTTCACTTATTACCCCCCATCTCAATCACAGGGCAAAGTTAATTAACTACCAGCCAGCTTAACTAGCTAGAAGCTAAAAACATCATTACTTTATATTCATCTTAATCATGCTTTTTAAGCCACTTTACCATTAACATTGATTGTTGTAGCCTTCCCAACTAAACCATCAAATTACAATAGCCTTAGATGAACGATGGAAATGTTAGGGTTCAAACGGTTGTTATTCACCTCTATTGTTCCCGTCATTTTATGTGTTTACTTTTTATGTGATTTTTTTTTAAATAAAAGAGATTATATAATTGACATAGGCATATTTGAATATGATCTTTGATAGTAATTCTTAAAAATTTTACTAATTATTCTAACTGGTATCCAATGTATTGGCTGCTAATATATAACAAAGTTGAAGACTGGTTTCCAAGATTTAGTATTTAACAAGATTTTCAGCTCAATTGATTTCAACCAATATATGATGCTAAAAGTATCTAATTGTGCCCGCAAGTAAAAGCATTCACTGGGAGAGGATTATAATTTCTCCAAATAAAATCTCAAGATAAGATATTCTTTGCAATTGGAAGAATCAAGCATGAAACCCATTTCATGCTTCGTATCAACTTCTTGTTTTTATTTCCCCTTTAATGAGACTACAACTTTTTCTCTGTTCTCCTAGCTAAGGACGACTAATTAAAACGAATTGAAGAATCTAAGTGTGGCGAGGCACTTTGGGTCTAGTTTCTATGAGATATAAATGAGTCTCTTATTTCTAAGATAGACAAGTAATTTGAGACAGAGGTAGTAGATACTTATTGGATAGTATTGCGTATTATTACTTGGATGAACAAAGGCATTTTCTAGCAATTTCCCGTGTTGCTTGCTCAATTTGTAGTCCAACCATAACCACCTAGACCACATAGAATGTTCAACTCGCAAGCCGAATGAAGCCGACATGGGCGAGCGAGCAACTCGTGAAATGTGTTAACAGGTGAGCCAAGCAGATAAGCTTGCGGGTTGGCTTGGTACTTGCAATCGCTAGCTTGCTGCTATTGCTTTTGCTTTTCAGATTTTTTTTCTTTTTTTTTACTTTAATTGGTTTTTCATGATGAGAAATATTTTATTTAACAAACCAAAGTAGAGAGTCTTGCACTGCAAAAGTTAAGAGTTAATAAGGCCGCACTTATGAGCAAAAAAATTAATTTGTGATTGTACATGCTCTTAATCTATCATGAACTAAATGCTCGCCAGAAGGCGAGAATTAGAACCCCATTCCCCCCCCCCCCCCCCCCCAAAAGGACTTTGATTTGAATTTTACTTGCTCTAAATTTGATGTCAACTTCCAGCGGTCTTAAATTCGAAACACCAATCAAGAGGATAGTAGATTAGTCTTAAGTAGCGAGAAAAGAGAGAACATCCAGTAGCATGGTGGGTACAGTACAGCATTAAATTAGGGGAGGTCATGTCTAATTTGACACAAATAGAACAGCAGGCGACCAACAAAGAATGAAGCCGATAGCATTCACACAAGGCTAAGCCAACCACACATGGCTGACAACTGCAAACCTTGTGTGGAAGAAAATGTACATGGACACTAAGTGTGACAGACCTACTCAAAGTGTTGACTATCACCTACAAAGTTTTACAAGATCTGTACCAATAACCTCAGGGGAAAAATAAAAGGGGAAAAAAAGATATAAGAATGAAAAATCAACTCAAAATTTGTTGCCAAATCTCTATCAAACATCATCTGCTTGCTTCAATCAGACAGTCCTTCCATGGCTTGTGCGGGCCCCCTCCGAGCCTGACCCATTGGTCGATATGATGAGATGCATCGACCAATCACGCTCATCCTGGCACAAACGTCACAAGCTTTGGGCGATATGATAACCCAAAGGTCGATCTGAGATAACGACAATGCAATTAGCGTTTCGACTTGTGTTACCATAGGAACCACCAAAGGGGCTCAAAAAATAGACATCCACTTCCTTTTATAGTGGGGGGGCTCCACTCTTTGTTGAGGACACAAAACAAAGCTATAAGATTTGTGATGAGATATGAAAACCAGCAATGACAAGTGCTCCTCCAGCTAAAAAAGGATTTTGCCCTCTTGGGTATAGTATATCCTTTGCAGTGCCTCACAAGCCATGCATCAAGTCCCTGGATTTTTCGGTGTAGAGCATCTCTCACTGGATAAAGTCGATCTCAATGTCACCAGTTTCCTGTAGAAAGCTTCCTAAGGCGGTCTGCCTTGGGTAACTGTATCAGAGTCGGAGACCCCTGCCCGCAAAACAAAATGAAAGATTAGAAGAGCAACTTTCATTTTCAATCTTTCATTTTCAATACTATGCAGAACAATGCAAAAGATAAATGCATCTTTAACGGTAAACATGTGGAGAAAAACCTAACGATAAAAGGAGGAAAATTCCAAAAGCAGGAAGAAAGGTCTGATTCCAGGACAAGGCGTACATTTATGCAGGATAAGAAACCTTAATGGGAGGACAGTAGGCATTTAAACAGAAATTCGAGCAAAGACGAGTATTCAATGTGACCCTTGATCATAGCATTAGGTTGCTGCCACGGTTGAGTTTAGATCTATGTAGCCTTACTCCTTGCAGAATGGGTGTATCTGTCTAGCCTTAGATTTAAAAGCATTAACTTCCAACTGCTCCACAGGTTGAATTTAAACAATGATCATGAGCTCCTACATGCTTTAGAGTGCAGAATATCGGGTTAAGTGAACGAGATTTTTCACGATCAATGCTAGGCTAAACTGGAATGTCCCTCAAACAAACTTCTTCATTCCTAAAGTACTTTCATGTAATGTAAGAGATTGCGTATGAGTGTCACATATTATTACCTCAAAACTTCATGCCAAAAAGAACAAGGACAAATCAATGCCAGAAATGGATCATAAATGAAGCAACCAAAAGGATGAATGGAAAAAACAGCAAAGTTTGCATAACGTGGAAAGGAGAAACCAGGGGGGGAAAAAAATCCCCTTTCAAGCATATCATTACTGAAACTAAAGGAACCAAAGGTTACATAATAGCATCTCCTCTACATCTCAAATGGCCCAAAATCATAGCCAGGTAACTACCAGGTCATTCTCAATTCAAAACCCTACTAATATATCTCCTTTCACCATTTTGTTGGTCCTAAATATCTTTAGAATGTAAAACCCAAAAAAAAAAAAAAAAAATACAAGGTGGAGGGAGAAGATAGAATAGCTAAAAGAAATCAATAAATTCTATGATATATGATTCTTAAAAAAAAAATAAAATGAAAGCCTGAATTGAGGACAAATCATGGATCAACAAAAACCTCATTTAGCACATCATCCTCACCGTTTGCTGATGCAAAAAGCTCTGCATCTCTCTCTTCATCACTAGTGAAATCTCGTCTCTCGAGCTTGGAATGAGCTGCAATGAAGATCATCTTATGAGCCCTGTCCATGCCCACCTTCGAACGCCCATGAGCTCGAAACCATTTCAAGAACGATGAATTGCACTTGAACCCACGAGCAGTAGCGTGCAGAAAGATAAGCCGAACTGCCACCTTACCTAGGGACTTAAACTCGGGGAGGTAAGTTTCCCAAACAAGCCTACTGCCGTGGGGGTTGGCAATTTTCGTCTTTCCTGTACAGGGGTCTCTGTGCTTCAACTGTACTGCTTGTGCATAAACTGGATCAAGCCCTTCTGTCCTCCATTTCATCAATTCCATCAATACAATATGTGCTTCTTCCGTGGATACTAATCTTGTAATCAACTTATCGACATCCTTCTCTTGCTCCGGTGTCAAGCACTTGAATGGCGGTAAGTACTTCCCGCTGTTGTCCCTGATCAAGTAAAGGGGGTCAAGAATGTACGCGGCAGCCCAAGAAGGATGGTAGTTTTTCCTAAACCGCCTTTCGATGACCTTGTCAACAAGGGATTCAGGAATGTGGAATTTACCACACCATTCTTTAACCCTAGTCCTAAGCTCTTCCCATAGTGGAAGGCATTGGCCAACTAAAGGCCTATCTGTCTCAAAGTCATTAGCCATTTCCTTTAGCAATCTCACCAGCGAGCGGACTGCTTCCAAATCATTCCAAAACCCCACATCTCGAATCATTTCCCCAAATTCTCTAGCAATTGGGTCGTCCATTGATACGATCTTGTATGATTCATCCATCAGAACCAATTGAAGCACCCGAGCTGAGCTCATTATGTCTTCCAACAGGGCATAAATGGGTTCAAAATTCGAAATTTCATGGTCTTTCGTGGGCACTCGAAGCAGTGCAGCACAACCGTACTCTCGCAACTGGTACTTGTGGAAGCTGTTTCTCACTTGGGTCTTGTTGTTGACAAAGCGAGCGAGTTTGAGACAATTTTCAGCAACATTTTTAAACAAGGGCAGCTCCCTATAGAAGTCCTTGATCAAGTTATTCAAAGCCTGATACTGACAAGAAAGATTGATCATCCAGTGGTTCTGAGTTTCTAAATTCCTCAGTGCTTTGTTCTTGAACTTGTCTGCCACTATTCCTACACACTGATGCACAGCATTGCCACAAATCTCTGTAATAGTCTCCCAAAAGACCTCCTCAGCATACTTAGAAGGCACTTGACCGCTAATAAACACTGCCCTCCTATAAACACCGGTGCCATTAGGCAAATTCACAATCAAATTCACCAAATTCTCCTCACAATTTCTAGTTTCCCAACCATCAGAAGCAATTTGGAAGAAATGGGCATCTCTAATTCTTACCTCAGACTCATTCCTCGCATCCTCATACCTGGCATCCAATCTGGACCCAGAAAACTCCCTCTTAGAAACCTCAGGCATGCCCACTTGATGAAGAAAGGCCTTAAATTTAGGATGCTCAAGGCTTGAAAAGGACACAGACCCACATGACTCATACACCCAATCACCCAAATAATCAAGTGCACAATCAATTTGGGACTTGCTCAGAGAAGGACCAGGTGATGCTTTAGGACTCTTAAGCTTCTTGATGCTGTCCTCAAACATGCCTCTAGCATCCGACAAATCATCCTTGCCACCAACACCAGCACTCGGCAATGCCAACTGGCGATGGTGTTGTACTTGCGGATGATGAACGACCAGCATCGTCCCACCGCCAGGGGAGAACCCACCACCCATCTCGGGGGTCGGGAACCGAGATGGGTCTATCACACTGATAGGGGAAACAAATGAGGTGGGCACGATGGTGGCACGAGGCCCACCACCACCACCAGAAGAGCTCCTCTTCCTGTGATTATACTGAGGCTGAGCACCAGCCCCAACAGTAGTAGGACTAGTATGAGTATTAGTATGAGTGCTATCAGTAGCAGCAGCACCACCAGCAACAGACACAGAGTGTGATTCTACTGCCGAAACAACCGCACCAGGAGTAGAATTCATCGGAGGCGAGAGAGAGCAAAGGGGTTTAGGAGTAGGGGAGCTGAAATTGGGACAAGTACCCCTCTTAAGATGCTCAGAAGCGGTACGAGAAGGGTTCGAAGCGCTAAAAATGGTGTCACAAAAACAACACTTTAGCTTCACAGCCTTGGGCAGCCCAGTTTCAGCGTTGTGAACCAGGAGTGGTTCGAGATGAGCCCAGTACCAAGCACCCTTCCCCTTGAGAGCCTTGGTTCTCACCATAAGCAGACCTTCGTACCTCTTATGCAGCGCCTTCGCCGCCGCCTCCTCCGCCGTCCCCTCCGCCGCCGACATTGTGGGAAAATAATTCTGGGTATTTCTTTCTGGGTCGGAATTTTGTGGGGTTTGCTCAAAAACAATTTGAAACTGAATTGTTGATTGTAGTGTTGTAATTTCTTCGTCTCGTTTTTTCACATCGTCGTCTTCAGTTCCACCATGCATTTTAGCCGGAAAAATCTCGCCGGAATTCAGCTCGCAGGCGAATCTCCATGAATTTACCGGAATTGGTGATCTGGATAGTGATGAATTTGTTTGCTTATGGTGGGTTTGTTGATGTGAATTTGTTTAAACACAGAAGTTTGGCTGGTGATTGTAATTTGTCATAAGGGAGGAGAGAGAAAATGGAGTAGGAGGGGGAGTGGAAACTCGGAGAGGGAGAAAGACCGCCTGTGATTTGCGAAGTCCTTATTGCTGGAGAGTGATACCCACACGCTGACACACTGCGCGGGGGGATGTGCAGTGGAGGAGTTGATCAACCCCCGGTCGTGTAAAAGCAGCGCCAAAGTCCAACGTACGAATACACGAAGCTAAGCCACTCGTTCATTTGGCTATTGAGGTCACGCGCTATAATGATTTTTTTTTTTCCAACACAAATGGCAACGGAGCATAAAACGTTATGTTTAGAATTTATATTATGTATATCATTCTCTTAAGAGCACATACTCTAAAGAGTCACTTCAATAAATATATATTAAAAATTAATATATAACAAAAATATATGTGAAAAATATAAAAAAATTTCCCTAGTTAAAACAACTGGTATTTAAAAAGTTTGAGATGCTAATTTTTCATGTTTCAAATTTTTCGTGCTAATTTTTATCATTTGATGTCTGTGTTGGTGTTGTTCGGGCCATGTTAAGATGGGCCCTTGGATAATGGTGCAGAAAGGGCAGGAAGCAGGTTTGGTTTTATTTTATTTTTCTTTCTTTTTCAAATGTGGGAGCCTCCATCTCTCTTATTTGTTTCCACCTTTTTAGTTTTATAATTATACAATATAATATAATTTTTGGGATACGTTTTTGGGGGGGTGGGGGGGATTTTTAAGTGTATTGGAGACTAATTTGCATTTGGGAAGGATTTTCTTCCACAACCACAACCTAGGAATTCAATGTGATCCCCACCTTGTTTTTTTTTGTTGGGTTTTGAGGAGGGAGGGATTGGTTTAAGTGTTGACCAATTAGGTTCAAGCCAATCCCCATCTCTCTTCTCCCTCCAAGGGATTTTTTTTATTTTTTATTTTTTGGGAGGGACATGTGTTTGAGCTAATTATGAAAAGCCCATGAATTATATGGTGGTCTCATAATTTAGATTACATATGTTAATTTATGTTAATTCTTAAAATTCAACATTTATTTTTATGGTCCTACTTTAAAAAAAATATTTAATTATGAATGTGTGATGTCATTGAGTATATAGATTTGAATTTATAATAAAAGTGTTGCAAGAAGTGTGCGTCTGAAATAGTGAAGAAGACATGGGTTAGACTTTGAAACATATATCTAAGGGTAGGATTGGTATTTTTGTTGTTCAAAGGTGTAGATATTTAGAATGGTAGATAGTAGCATTCATATTTTGTATGTATCATGTTCAAGATGGTCATACAATGAAATCACACCCCACCCCCATTTAAATTAAATAAAAGAAGATTGCTCGCCAATTACTATGGTTAAAAGAACTACCATTGAATGAGGGAGTGCCTTGACATAGTCTGTCGCATCAAATAATCGAGCCAGAGTGTTTAGGCCCATAGAGGGCTAGCTTATCCCAAACTATGAGTATGGTGGTATATTGACCTATTAGTTAGTTAGGGATTCGATTCGAGAGCTTAAGGGCAGCATTCCACACGATCCTCGAGTACAAACAAGGGAGAGTGTCTATTATAACTTAACTACTATAACGTCGTCACAGATAAAAACAACCCAAAATTAAAAAAAAAAAACTCCAGAGTATAAATATAAAGAAAAGAGGTAGCCATATCGCCCGAGAAGAGAGGGGGTTTAACAAATGGTGGGCTGCAAAGCTTTCGAATGTCAATACTTAGGATTAGTGCTGCTTTAGAGTCATACCATGAATGCCTCATTTTTCTTAAAAGGTCATAATTTGTGGGCATAATTTTATTATAGGCAGAAGGTGTACTCATTTAGTTGTTCGTGGTTGTTTATATCGTTTCTGAGGTGTGCTAGTGTGCAAGCATTGTTTTTTTTTTTTTTTTAAATGTTGGATTTTGTTCTTTTATCTCTTTTTTGAGGTAAATCAATAATTAAAAAAATGAAAAGTGATTAGGATTACCCTAACCCATATCATAGTCAAACTATTTGACAATGAGATGAATTGAATGGAATCAAAAAAGCCACTTAGAGTAAGTTATGTCATGTAATAGTAGATTTAGGAACAAACTTGAGATCAACTCAGACATCTATTCATATATATAAAAAAACGTAATCTATATGGGTATTAGTCAATAAAATTTTGGTAAAGTATCTGTAAGTTGTTGCCAAAAACCTGAATTTGAATCCGGTGTACATCAACCTTTGCATCTCATTCAAACCAATAAATAAATAAATAAATAATCCATTAACTATAGTTGAGAAGAATGACTCAGATAAGACTGTGTAATCACTGACTGTATTGACTAGCATAGCTATTGATTCCAGAGGGAATCTTTCTATGTACGGTTACTGATGACGTGGGACGAATGGACGAATTTATTTGACAGCTGGCGGTCAACACTTCGTCGTCCTCGACTCTCCGTGACCCAACCTGCAAAAAGGGCAATCCCCGATTTTTTGACCGGGGAACACCTCTCCGATAGTCAAGTCAGTTGAAGGTCCAAGTCAAAGGTCAAAGAGAAAGAATGCAATAATGAGTCAATATCTACAGTTGCCAACCCTTTTCCCGAGAAAAACAAGCCATCATTTATAGTCCTCTCGGGAAAGGGTAGAATAGTAATTTTACCTATAATGCTCGCATGGGCTACCGGTCTCGGACCAATAGGGCCCAGAGGAAGCCTCTAGGGTTGTGTTCTGGGCCCCTGGGTAAGCATGGGGCTGAGGATGACCCCAGGATGATACCTCTTTGGCCCATTAATTCCCATATGGGCCTGGTCTGTAAGATGAAGGTGCAAGAGCCCTTTGGGGAAAAATCAAATTTTCCCCAATCACTTAACCCCCCACATTTTACCTGTACGTCGAGTCTAATGAGCAGTCAGGTAGAATGTGGACTGTCGTTCTTAATCACTACGCATCCAGGTCCTCGGGAGTTGAGTCTTGGGAATGGACGGCCCTGACGCCACCGTCCATAAATGTACGAGTTACGATGCTTGAATAGTGTCAACATGCAACTTCTACTATTACTACAAAAGGCAGCCCTTGGCGCAGGGCCTCCCTCATTTCCTCATTCGACAATAGCTGTCATCACATTGCTTTCCATGGCCTTTCTGCGTGCCCTTGATACCAAAACGATGAGTGAGTTTGTCATTCGCCATTTCTCATGGGACCGTCGGGGGAAGGCCTTCCCCCCGTTGCCCCTCCCAAAGGACTTTTGAACCTTATGTCCGACCTTCGATCTGGCCATGGCTGAGCAGGCAGTCGAATGCTATGGGCTTCCCGAACTGCCGCAGGTGATCATCTACGCGATGCTTCTCAACGAGGCCGAGAGGCTTGGTATGCTGCGTGGACCGAGGCTTCGGTCATTGGAGGTGGCCCTTACTGAACTGCGTTGGGGAGCATTCGAGTCATGGATCTAGCTGTTTGGTGACCGAGTCTATGAGGCGTTGTTCCGCCCGATGAGTGGCTCAGGTGAAGGGGTGAGATCTGGCCTCTAGGGGGAGAGCTCGAGTGAGGGAGCAGCGGTTGACGATGCGGCCCTTGAAGGTGCGTCCCCCCTAAGTTAGTGTGAAGGAATAGGGAGCGGTCCCCCTTCCCCTTTTCATGTTTTCCTTTACTTCTGCCCTGTTCCACCTATGCTAATAATTAAGAAGGTCGTACTTTTATGTTATGTCAAGCAGTTTCTCTCTCCTCTCTCCTTTTTTTTTGGCGATCTACCCATGCCTGGTCGAACGGACACGTGTCCAAGGTGAATTGGCCACTGAGCCCTTGGGAGTTTCTCATGCCCTTTAGCTCCCCTACTCTTTTCTTATAAATACATCATTCTTCTCCGTCATGGGACACTCTAATGTTTATTTTTCAGAGTGTTAGCAACGTAGGGAAAGCGGTCAGCTTTTGTTTGCACGGCAAGCATGGCCTTTCCTCTTATCTGCAATACGAGAGAGATGACTAACTACGTCAGGGAGACCTTCATCTGGCGCTGGAGGAGCGCCTCCCATCCGCCTCGCCTGCTTCCCGAGGACTTCCACGTGTTGTGTCCGTGCTTTTCGTTGGCGGAGGCTGCAATCGCTAAGTTTGAGCTCCCTGAGATTGTTCAGGCGACATTCTACGCTATGTTGCTGAACGAGACGCTCAAGTAAGGCGTGGCTCACGAGTACACGGTCGAGAAGATGAAGTCTTCACTAGTGGGCTTGAGGTGGTCGACCTTCGAGGTTTGGATGCATATTGTGGACGAAGTGATCCGGACGGCGCAACTATGCCGCCTGCTGGATGAAGCGGATGTCCAGGGTGCTTGAGATGACCAGGGGGAAGGCTCAGGATCGGTTGGTCCTCCTGCCCCTTCTAGCGACGAAGAGTAGACTTAGCTTTTGTTTTGCACCTTTTGTATTGCCTCGTTTCCTTTTTAACCACTTGTATTAGCATGAGCATCGTAATGAAAATCCATTCTCGTACCAAGTGCTTCGTCTTTACGTAATACGAGAAGGCTGTGAGGACCCTTAGCCCGGAGAAGGGTTATGAGTGTAGGGACCGGCCGTGAGGTCGTGCGCAGGGACCATCAGCCCCCAATAGGGCTAAGAGTGTACCGACCGGCCATGGGGCTATACTCAGAAACCACTTGCCCTGGGGGATAACGGTGTAGCGGCCGACCATAAGGCCGTTCTCGAGGGTCTTTAGCCCCCAACGGGGCTAAGAGTTTAGCGACCGGCCCTGACATCGTAGTTAGGGACCCCTAGCCCCTTATGGGGCTAAGTATAACGATGTTTGAGCTAAAAATGTGATATTTTTAAGGTACTTTTACACCGATTTTAGGCTCGTTTTAATAATATTTTTTTAGGTTTTTAATTTATTTTATTTTATTTTGCAGATTTTTAATAAATGTGAAAATATGGCGGAAAATGCAAGAAAAATAGAAGAAGGGTCAGAGGTTGAAGAACCGGGCCAAATTCCAGAAAACCGGCCAAAGAAAGAAGGAAGAAAAATAGAAAAAAACCAGACCGGTCAAGCTGAACTGGACCGGCCGGTTCGCTTGAACCGGTTCAGCTAAACCGGTTCCCATAAAACCCCTCTCTTCTTTCTTTCCTTTCTTCGTTCTTCTTCTTCCCCATTTCCCTGAAACTGAGAACTCGATACCCCTGCTTTCGCCATGCCCATCCTCACTCGCCATGCCCACTCTATCTCTACTTCGTCATATCTCTCTCTCTTTTCCAGCACATCACCCTCACCTTCGAAACCCATCCCACCACCCTTCATTCACGCTGCCAACGCCACGATACACCCTTGTTGTCCCCTTCACCCACCATCCACGTACCCACCTTCGCTGTTCACCATCTCAGCCATCCACGCATGCCATTCGAATCAACGGTTGAGGGTCGAGATCGAGATGGGCTTCGGGTATAAAGAGGTTGAGGCGACGCCATGTTCGGAGGAAGGTAGCGTAGGTTAGAGTTAGTTTTAGGTTAGTAGTTTAGGAGATTATTAGGTTTAATTTCGTTTAGGTTTAGTTTAATTTCGATGTTCATTTCGATTTCAGTTTTCCCTTTCAATTTCAGAAATTGCAACTTAGGGTTTATGCATTTCGGTTTGCCTAGTCTCGAATTTCTGTAATTGCTCTACAAATCGAGTTTTCCCAGTAGCAATTCTTAATTCTAGTTCGATTTTGCAAGAGTTGTGGGTTAATTGAGTTTATTTCGTTGCTTTCCCTTTGATTTCCCCTCCCCTGTTCTGTTCTGTTTCGATTTTTCTGGGTCTAACAATGGCGGTTTCGCCATTGATGATGGAAGGCTGAGCTTCAAGCAAGGAAGCCCAAAAACTGGTTAAATTGCGTTTATTCCCCCTTCGGTTCTGTCAAAATCCCCTTCCCTTGTCTTAAGCTTTGGTTCGTTGTTGCCCTGCTTTTATTTGCTCTGTTTCAATTCGTGCTCTGTTATGGTGCCGTTTCTCCCCTCTTACTGCTGCCCTTTGTGTTCTGAGTTTGATTGAATCTTGGAACTACTTTTGGTTTATCGATTGATCTCTGGTTTGGGATGCTACTGAATGTTGCAATTGGCTTAGTGGTTGATTGTTAGTTGAATTCTACTGTTGTCCCCTGGTTTTATAACTCACTATTTGGAGTTGATTTAGGTTAGTTTATTTACTAATACATTTTAGTGATTTCAGGTTAGGTTAAGTAGTTTTTAGGTTTTGATTTTAATAGCTGTTTATGTCTAGTAAATGCATAATCTCCTTCATATGCTGAAATTTAGTCAAAAACTTAGGCTTAGTTTGATTGAGATCATTTAGTTTAAGTTGAGCACTTATGTTTTCTTTAAATTAGCATAATTAGCATTAAGTTAATTAGTTTAATCACTTTAAAAATGACCGAAATTTCACGTCTTCACTGTGGACCGACCCTTAAAGTACTACGATTGACAACCGTAGGTGCTTGAGGTATTATTTTCCCCTTTTATTCACTCACTTTAATTTAGTCTTTAATTTTCACTTACTACCCCTCAAAAAACCCTTCAACAATTTTGGCGTCGTTGTCGAGGATCGAACCAGGGTCACCCTCGTGACAGGCGGGAATACTCTTCTAATATACTAAACGATTGTTTTTAACTAAGAATGAAAACTACCTGATAAAGTAAATCGACTAAACCTAAACTAATACTTATGTTTATGTTAATTAACCAAATTAATTAAACTAAACTTGAAATTAACCTTGGTTTAAAACTAACAACCTAATTACTTTAATTATTTCAGAATCAAACTAAGCAGATTATGACACTCGATTAAGCAGTAGGGGAGGGGGAATGAAATTAAGCAAAACTGCAATGAAAAAAACGTAGAATCAGAAACAGGGAAGGAAAAAACAGGAACGAAAGCAGGGGAGAATCAAACCAAAGCAGAAGCAAGGGAAGGGGGACGAATTGAGAACTCACAAACTGAGAACCCCAAACGCAGCCAGCGAGCCCAGATGAACACGAACAGGGAGAATCGAACCCAACCAGAATTCGAGCAGGGGAATGGGGGAAGAATTCGAATGCAATTGAACAAAATAGACCCAGATTTTTGCAGAAATCAAACCAAAATTGAACTAGAAAGCATCAATTACAAGAAATTCAAAACTCAAAGTTAAATTACTCGAAATTAACATTGAAAGCTTTTGCAAAATTTGAAACCCCAATCTGGAATTTCTGAGATTCGAATATGAAATTGAAATTAACAACGAAACTAAACTAAATCTAAACCTAAAACGAAATTAAAATCCTAATCTAACCCTAAATTACTAACCTAAAACTAACTCTAACCTACGCTACCTTCCATGGCGTCGCCTTCTTCCTTGCTTAAATACTCGAAGCCCATCTCGATCTCGACCCTTCGTCTGGTGGTGGTGTGTTGGACGGTTAAGATGAGGCCAGCAAAGGGTGGGACGTGGCCTGGTGTTTGTGGTGGTGGATGGGTTTAGGAAAATTGTGGGCTGGTGAAGAACGGTGGGTAGAGAGTGGATTTGGTTTCTGGGTTTGGGTGGTTTTATGGTTCTAGAGGTTTCGGGGTTGTTGTGCTGGAGGAGAGAGAACGGGGTAGAGAGAGAGGACGAGATGAGGATGGAACTGCAAAGGTTTCGAGAATGGGGGATGGGTTTCGGGGTCTGTGGGACTGTGGGGTTTCACCGTGAAGAAGGAGAACGAAGAAGGAGAGGGGGGTAATAGCTGAGGTCACGCGCTAGGCATGCTTGGGGGCTGGAAGGAAGCTGAACTGGGTTCTTTGCAATTGGACCGGGGTTGCTGAACCGGGCCGGTCTGGTTTTTTTTTGGACCGGTCTGGTTTCTTCTTTTTTTTTTTCCTTTTTCCTTGGCTGGTTTTTATCAAATTTGGCCCGATTCTTCAACCTCTGACATTTCTTCTATTTTTCTCACTTTTTCCGCCATTTAAGCCCCTTTTCTGCATTTATTCAAAATCTACAAAATAAAATAATCTCCTATTAAAACCCTAAAAATATTATTAAAACGAGCATAAAACAGGTGTAAAAGTACCTTAAAAATAGCACATTTTTAGCTCAAACAAATACTCTCACACCAAGATTTTGCTCGTCCTCGAGTAAAACAAACTACGCTAACTAAAAGAAAATGAAAATAAGGAAAAGAAAATCCTAACTCACTGTCGTAGGAATCACGATTGCATTTAGCATATGCAACAAGCCCTTTAAACCCATTGGACTCCCAAGTGGATGAGTGAGGTCTCGTGAGGGTTTCAAAGTGAAAATACCCACAAAATTATTCAAAAATAAAAGAAAAATCTTTTTGGATTTTTCTCAAAGCTAATATGTACAAAACTTGGAAACCCTATGCACAACTCCTAATCAGCTAAATCACCCATGTGCTCAATTATCGACCCATATATACATAGAACGTACTTCAAAGCCCTCTACCTCTAAATGACATCAAAATTCTAATTTTCATCCCATTGAACATCAAGATTTTGAATCCGTCCCGGTGTTTGTGTGCAAGTGTATCATCATCCCCAGGACTCAGATTTACCAGAATAGACTCAATCCTACTTAGTTGACATAAATACATTATTCTTATACTAACTTTGAAAGCAAGCTTTCCCAGTAGCAATATTGCCTCAAAGGGTAACACCCGGTAGCACGTGCCTCAAAGGGTAACGCCCAGTAGCGCATGCCTCAAAGGGATACTTATCATTCCAAATTTTATTCTTTTTCTTTATTTATAATACAATTTTTTTCAATTTTTTCCAAAGTAATCATGCCATAGCTAGTGGGAGAATCATTCATGGAAACCTAAAACCTAAAGACAATGATGAAAGAATAAACAAGGACTGGATAACACAACCTTTAATGAACAACTGGAGTTAGAATTAGGGCTTAGACTATCATATTCGAAGTTGGAGACTTATCACGCACATCCTACTTCTATACAAGCTAATAACTAAAGCATAGGGGATAAACTAATCAAAAATAGTACAAATGTTCCCCTAAACAACAATCATCAAAAAAATTTGAAAGAAAAATGGCACCTCACTCCCACACCAAAACTTCACAATGTCCTCATTGGGAGAATTAAGGCGCTAAAAAGCAAGTACATAAACTAAACAACCGGAAAACCTAGAATATATACAACTAGAACGTCACCAAAAACATAAAACCAAAAACAAAATAAAACCAAAATGAAAAAGAAAAAGCAAGACTAAAATCAAAGAAACACACAAAAAGTGAAAAACAAACCACAACCCTAAAAACTAAAGAAAAGAAGACAAAAATCAAAATCAAAACAAAAATCAAAACAAAACCAAACACACACATATATTTACAAAAGCAAAACTAAACAAAAATCAAAGACCTACTAAATTGCAAACTAAACAAAAAGAAATCTAAAGCAAAATAAAGGAAAAGAAAAACAAAAATGAAACAAAAAATGAAAATAAGATGAAAAATAAATTAAAAAAAAGGAAAATAAAAATGAAAGTCAAATGAAATAAACAAAAATGAAATAAACCAAAAATAATGAAAAATAAAATGAAATAAAAAGGAAAAACTAAAACATGCTAAGCTAAAGAAACAAAGAATTTACAACTAACACATATTCACAAAATCCTAATATATATAACTAAATACCAAAAGAAATGAAAGAAATAAAAGAAAAGAAAAGAAGAGTGGAACAATCATACCAGGTTGGATACAGGTTGTACCCAAACTATAGAGTGTATGGAGCATCAGCCACTCCATATTAAGCTGAAAAAGTGTTATTCAATTCAAACCTCGTTAGAGCACGCAACAGCTTGTCAAACAAGGATGCCCAACTTTCAATAATATAGCAACAATGGAAAACAGAGAGTTGGCACCAGATTGAGTACATCCATATAATCAATAAAGTACAGGTAAGGGTCTGTTTCAATTTATCAAACAGTGGGGCCCACCCAGGAATGAAATGAATATACTCAAAAACAGCCAGTGGTGAGGTCATAGGTCTAGAAATTGGATTAGGATGAATGAACTGTCTAGGCAAAGCAAAGGGTTCAAAATCCACAAGTCCTTTAAGTTCAATATGCATATGAGTCTGGTCTAAAGTAAAATTATCAGTGGTAATCATCTCAAACTCAACAGATTTAGACTTGCTAGATTAAAAAAGGAAGTCAGTCTGGATGGAATTAAAAGAAAATGACTCATAATCAGCACACAAACCATCATTAGAACTTCCATGGATACCAAACTCACCAGAAAAAGATTCATACTCTACAGGCAGAATATTATCATGAAAGTCAAACATAGTGAGTTCCGGTATCTCATCATGCAACTCCTGTTAAACATCTTTCGAATCATCTAAATCATGAAACTCTACTGCAGGTATGATGCTAATTTCTAACTCACTATCAGGATCAGATTGTTCATCAATGACATTTTCAAGTGAGCTAGTGAAGGGTGCAAGATTTGATGACAGAGACTTAGGAAGTTCACTTTCTTGTTCTAAGCTAGACAAACACATGTTTTCATTCAAATCAGGCCTAACAGAATAAGAAGGTCCAGACTTCTCGTAGAGACTAATTTCGGATTTAGGAGATCCTAAACTAGGATCAATCTCTCTAGAAGTCCCTCTATTTTGATTAAAACATTGAGAATATTCAGCAATTCTCAATTTCATGGTCTCTATAAATTGATCAGTCATATCATCAATTTTGATCATTTGATCAATCATATCATCAATTTTCTTTTCAAGTCTTGCACAGGTAGCACGATAAAGACACGTAGAAACATCATGATAAGGAGATTCACAACAATCACACAGCACAGGAGGCATATAAGAATAAGATGGGTCATATGGGTTTAGAAAATGATCTGGTGGGGGGGGGGGAAGGATTAGCGTAAAAAGCATACTCATCGGAAGTTGGCTATCCAGAAAACTGATTAGCTTGTTCAAACTCGTAAGTTTTCCAACCTAAATTTTCAAAGAAATCCCAAACTTCATCTTGAGTTTTAGATAACAATCCTAGCAAACCCCCTGGGCACATGGACTCAACATGACCACGAAATTCAGAATTTAGACCCAAAACAATGACCTCACAGATTTTCCATTTTTGAAAAGTTTGATGCAATTGAGTACGATAATCATTAAGTCGCGATAAATAGCTCCAAAAAGGTTCATGCTCATATTGTGGGAAACTGAAAACTGGCATTTTCAATTTTTGTTTTTAAAGTTTTTGAAGTTTTTCAATTTTTTTAGATATTTGGTTTTTTACTTTTTTTTGGGTTTTTGAAATTTCTAATTTTTTTGTGGTTTTTGTAATTTTCTAATGTTTTTGGATTTTTAAGTTTTTCAAATGTTTTTGGATTTTTAAGCATTTTTCATTTTTTTTTGGATTTTTGAAGGTTTTTCAAATGTTTTTGGATTTTTGGTTTTTTCAAAAACGAAAAACGATTCCAAAATGAGAAATTGAAAATCGATTCGAAACTTAAAGTTACGAAATGACTAACAAGAACTCATTAAGTAAATAACAACTAAACAAAATAACAACGGAACTAAACAAATACGAACGCAACTAAAAACATGACCAAATCTCACCGTTTTCCCCGGCAACGGCGCCAAAAATTGTTGAACGATTTTGAGGGGGGCGGAAAATTAAATTAAAGAAAAAGAAAAAGAAAACCTCAAATACTCGATTGTCAGTCGTAGTAGTTAAGGGTCGGTCCACAGGAAAGACGTGAGATTTATGGTCATTTGAAACAAGACAGTTAAAACTAATTATCTAAATTGAGTGAAATTATTTAAAGCAATTTTAACAACCTAATTCAACTAAACTCTTGTAATCTACTAAACGATTGTTTTTAACTAAGAATGAAAACTACCTGATAAACTAAATCGACTAAACCTAAACTAATACTTATGTTTATGTTAATTAACCAAATTAATTAAACTAAACTTGAAATTAACCTTGGTTTTAAACTAACAACCTAATTACTTTATTTATTTCAGAATCAAACTAAGCAGATTATGGCACTTGATTAAGCAGTAGGGGAGGGGGAACGAAATTAAGCAAAACTGAAATGAAAAAAACAAAGAATCAGAAACAGGGAAGGGGAAAACAGGAACGAAAGCATGGGAGAATCAAACCAAAGCAGCAGCAAGGGAAGGGGGACGAATTGAGAACTCACAAACTGAGAACCCCAAACGCAGCCAACGAGCCCAGATGAACACGAACAGGGAGAATCGAACCCAATCGGAATTCGAGCAGGGGAATGGGGGAAGAATTCGAATGCAATTGAACAAAATAGACCCAGATTTTTGCAGAAATCAAACCAAAATTGAACTAGAAAGCATCAATTACAAGAAATTCAAAACTCAAAGTTAAATTACTCGAAATTAACATTGAAAGCTTTTGCAAAATTTGAAACCCTAATATGGAATTTCTGAGATTTGAATATGAAATTGAAATTAACAACGAAACTAAACTAAATCTAAACCTAAAACGGAATTAAAATCCTAATCTAACCCTAAATTACTAACCTAAAACTAACTCTAACCTACGCTACCTTCCATGGCGTCGCCTTCTTCCTTGCTTAAATACTCGAAGCCCATCTCGATCTCGACCCTTCGTTTGGTGGTGGTGTGCTGGACGGTTAAGATGAGGCCAGCAAAGGGTGGGACGTGGCTTGGTGTTTGTGGTGGTGGATGGGTTTGAGAAAACCGTGGGCTGGTGAAGAACGGTGGGTAGAGAGTGGATTTGGTTTCTGGGTTGGGTGGTTTTGTGGTTCTAGAGGTTTCGGCATTGTTGTGCTGGAGGAGAGAGAACGGGGTAGAGAGAGAGGACGAGATGAGGATAGATGAGGATAGAACTGCAAAGGTTTCGAGAATGGGGGATGGGTTTCGGGGTCTGTGGGACTGTGGGGTTTCACCGTGAAGAAGCAGAACGAAGAAGGGGGGGTAATAGCCGAGGTCACGAGGTAGGCATGCCTGGGGGGCTAGAAAGAAGCTGAACCGGGTTCTTTGCAATTGGACTAGGGTTGCTGAACAGGGCCGGTCCGGTTTTTTTTGGACCGGTCTGGTTTCTTCTTTTTTTTTCCTTTTTCCTTGGTCGGTTTTTATCGAATTTGGTCCGATTCTTCAACCTCTAATATTTCTTCTATTTTTCTCACTTTTTTCGCCATTTAAGCCCTTTTTCTACATTTATTCAAAATCTGCAAAATAAAATAATCTCCTATTAAAACCCTAAAAATATTATTAAAACGAGCATAAAACAAGTGTAAAAGTACCTTGAAAATAGCACATTTTTAGCTCAAACAAACGACCGGCCCCAAGGCTGTGCCCAGGGACCTCTAGCCCCTGGCGAAGCTTAGAGTGTAGCGATCGGCTTCAAGGTCGTGCTTGTGGATCCTAGCCCCCAATGGGGCGAAGAGTGTAGCGACCGGCCTTGAGGCCGTGCTCATGGACCTGAGCCCCTAATGGGGTTAACAGCGTGGCGACCAGCCCTGAGGCAGTGCCCAGGGGCTTCCAGTCCCAATGGGGCTAAGAGGGTAGCAACCGCCGACCGGCCATAAGGTCGTGCTTAGTGACCCTTAGGCTTACAGGGGGGATAAGAGCATAGCGACCGGCCCTAAGGCCGTGCCCTGGCGCCTTCAGCCCCAATGGGGCTAAGAAGGTGGCGACCGACCATAAGGCCGTGCTTAGTGACCCTTGGTCCTACAGGGGGGCTAAGAGCGTAGCAATTGGCCCTAAGGTCGTGCCCTGGGGCTAAGAGTATTGCGACCAGCCGTAAGGCCGTGCTGAGGGAACCTTAGCCCGCAGAGGGACTAAGAGCGTAGCGACCGGCCCTAAGGCCGTGCCCTGGGGCCTCTAGCCCTCAGTGGGGCTCAGAGTATAGCGACCGACCCTAAGGCCGTGCCGGTGGGCATATGTCTAGGGGTACCTGCCCTTCAACCGTCACCGTTGTCGTGGTTGCGATGGATTGCCACGTGGCGTCGGTTGGGAGATGTGTCCGTTGAGGTGTGTTGGGGTATGTGTCCCTCCTCTTTGCTCTATATAAGGGTGAGCATCCATAAGGGGGTCATTTGTGCTACTCACATTTTCATCTTCTAGAGAGAGAAAAAAGGTTTTTAGCGAGAGAGGCTCTACTTTCCATTCCCTCTTCTCCCTTCAAATTCATTGTAGCGCCTCAAGCCTTTGCTTTGCATCTTCAAAGGTATGCTTGAGGGTGCATCCCCATTTTCAACCAGGTCTTTGTATCTTCATCGTTTACAAGTATATGCTCATGTCCTCTCGAAGCACTATTTGTTGTATATTATGTCATCATCTTGCTCGTCCAGTGGGGACGTTCCCAAGAGGCAAGCTGGCCCCCAAGTGGAGGGTCGGCACCCACAATTCCCCAACCTCCTGACCTTTATTGATGGTCGGGTGGTGGCTGGAGTCCCTCAAAATAATAAGTATATGGAGCCGAAAAAGATTCCCTATGCCATTCCCCTTTTTGAGCCGGGCACGCCCTCGTGGTCCAGCTGTAAGTATTCCTCTACCCCCAGCATTCTTAGCCCTGAGCCCTAGGTGATGTACCCTTGGGAGATCACCATAGCTAACTATGTACCCGACTTCTAGGTTTGCAGGATGGTGAAGAAAAAGTCAACTCCAAGCATGCAGACACCAGATGAGCTGTTGGCCGAGGGCTCAATAGGTAATCCTTGCTCAGCTCCTCCTCAGTCCAATCTGGACGCTGAGGTTGCCTCCTCTAGCTCTAGCACTTCCTCTCGGACGGGCTCCTCTGGCTCTTCCTCAGGGCGCTCTTCGAGGAGTTCGTCCTCTGAGGGAGCTTCGACGAGCTCCTCCCCTAAATCGTCATCAGGGCCAGGCGGTTTGGAGCCCAAACGAAGAAGCCGCGCGCCTCCAATAATCGAGATCGTGGCTGAGGGGTTAGAATTTTTCGGGGTTCCAACCCGCTCGGACCCGCAAGACGGTCTGGGGAGTCACTTCTCTGACCCCAAGGCCGTTTCCAAACTAAAGAGGTCGACCCTCGATAAGCAGTACCTCTTACCCGCCGAGTACTCCTTCGTGTTTTCCGAGCCGGACGCCACTGTGAATGAGCCGCCTGCCAGGTGTATAGCGGTATATCGGGCAGCCCTCAACTATGGTCTCCGTTTTCCCTTGCATCCTATGATTAGGGAAATTTTAAACAAGTATGAACTGGCGCCTGCACAGATTGTGCCTATGTCCTGGCACAACATTTGCTCTTTTATAGCAACTTGTGAATTGCGCGACCTAACTTGCTCGACCTGGGCATTTGGCCTGGTTCACACGGTTCAAAGGGCCCCCAAGGAGACCGGGGACTTAGGGTGGTACTATTTTAACAATAGACCGGGCTTTATAACGGCCATTAAAACGAAGTCAAAGCTGAAGTATTGAAAGTACGATTTCCTCTTCCTACGTCGGGAATCAAGTTGGGTTGATGTTCCTGATTGGAACGAGGGTAAACTAGTTCAAAACCCCTTCGGGGAGCCCACGGCTGAGGAACGGCGAATTTCCCGTTATTTTATGTTCTATATACGTGAGGAAGATAGACCTCGGCCTATCCCTAGGTTCATATCCCAAGTGATTGAGTCGGTGAGGGGGCCTGAGAAGAGGAGGAGCAAGTCTAGTGACCAAAAGCCGCTAAACTGGCTCCCTAAGCTAAAGTTTTTTGCTAACGACTTCTTTCTCGCTGCGGCCGGTCTTCTGATCCTTCAGAACTTCACCAAGAGTACTTAGTTGTCCCAACACTAGCTTGTTTTGTGTTTAGTGCTGACCTAGCTTTCTGTTTCTTTTATCCAAATCAAGCGAGCGCTCGGCTGACAATCTTTGAGACTAAGGATGCCACTTCCAAGCAAGTGGCCGCTGCGGCCGAGCACAGGCGGGAGGAAGAGAGGCAACTTCTTGTTGCCCAGCAGGCCAAAAAGGTACGATATACGACCTTATTCCCCTTTCCTCCCTTATTTTCCCTTAAGACATAGAAGCTAAGCTCTTTCTTGCAGGCGCCTTCCCTTGTACCGCGCGGGAAAAGTCCACTGTGAGTTTGTCGGCCCGTAAGACGCAGAGGACCGAGGGGGAATCCGGCGAGACCGAGGCTTCAGCCCCCTCGCAGATGGGGGAGGCGAGGGCCGACCGCCTGGCCGCTCACCAATTAGGGATCCGGTTGTCAAGGGAACGGACCCCTGCTGGGCAGGGGCACCAAAATCCCTCTCAAGCTGCAGGAGCTTTGATCCCGGTTGTCAGTGGTGCCTCCTTACTCACCCCGCGACCCTCCGCCATCTTCATCAAGGCAGACCCAATCGTTAGGCTTTCTCTTGTCCAGGACATAGTCAAATCCTAGGACTTGGCGGCCCCTGGGGCCTCGGCCCCCAAAACGTGTCCGGGGAGGATATAGGCATGGCAGAGGCCTTTACCTGGCGGTTGAAAGCTGTAGTGGAATGCTGGCAGCTAGAAGGGCTCGTCTCCCAGTAACAGCGACGCTGTGAGAGGCTGCAGGCAGACCTACAGGCTCGCGAGACCGTAAAAAAGGACCTGCAGCGTCAGCTGGAGAAGGCTGCGACTGAGGCGGTCCAAGCCAAGGAGTAGGGCTATCAGTAAGGCCGCTCCGACATCCTCATATACCTCCGTAAGGTCGTGCTAACCCTTGCGCGCGAATTTGAAGATGATCGGTATTTTGATGCCTACATGCGCTTTGTGGACAAGCGTGAGCGTGATGCGGCAGAGGGCCGCGGCCCTGAGGAGGTGGAGTTTACTCCTCCGTCCGAGGGTGAGGCTTCTAGGGACGAGGCCACCAATCCTTTAGAAGCTGAGTCTAGCGTGTCCGAGGAGGAGCACGAGGATGGTGGAGAGCCCGACGTGTAGTTCCCGTCCCCCTGTTTTGCTTGTGTTTGTTTTCGTTCTGTCTTGGTACCGGCTGTAAGGATTCATGTTGCCAAAATTAATGAATTTCCCCTCTTTTCATCACCCTGCTATGTTTGCCTTTACGTTTTTCACTTGTTCTTTCGTTTGCACTTGTACTCCATTCTTCCTTCATCCTCATGATGGCTACCCCGAAGCGAAAGAACAAGGGTTGTAATCGAGGGCCTTTAGCCCCCAGTGGGGCTAAGAATATTGCAACCAGCCATAAGGCCGTACTCAGGGACCCTTAGCCCGTAAAGGGGCTAAGAGTGTAGCGACCGGCCATAAGGCCGTGCTGAGGGACCCTTAGCCCGCAGATGGGCCAAGAGTGTAGTGACCGGCCATAAGGTCGTGCTGAGGGACCCTTAGCCTGCGGAGGGGCTAAGAGTGTAGCGACCGGCCGTGCTCAGGGACCCTTAGCCCGCGGAGGGGCTGTAGCGACCGACCATAAGGCCGTCCTGAGAGACCCTTAGCCCGTAGAGAAGCCAAGAGTGTAGCGACCGACCACAAGGCCGTGCTGAGGGACCTTTAGCCTCAGAAGGGCTAAGAGTGTAGCGACTGGCCGTAGGGCCGTGCTCAGGGACCCTTAGCCCGCGGAGGGGCCAAGAGTATTGTGACCGGCCATAAGGCCGTGCTGAGGGACCCTTAGCTTGCAGAAGGGCTAAGAGTGTAGTGACCGACCATAAGACCATGCTCAGGGACTCTTAGCCCGTAGAGGGGCTAAGAGTATGGCGACCGGCCATAAGGCCGTGCTTAGGGACCCTTGGCCCGCGGAGGGGCTAAGAGTGTAGCGATCGACCGTAAGGTCGTGCTCAGGGACCCTTAGCCTGCAGAGAGGCTAAAAGTGTAGTAACCGGCCATAAGGCAGTGTTATGGGACCTTTAGCCTACAGAGGGACTAAGAGTGTAGCGACCGACCATAAGGTTGTGCTGAGGGACCCTTAGCATGTAGAGGGGCTAAGAGTGTAGCAACCGACCGTAAAGCCGTGCTCAGAGACCCTTAGCCCGCGGAGGTGCTAAGAGTATTGCGACCGGCCATAAGGCCATGATGAGGGACCCTTAGGCCACAGAGGGGCTAAGAGTGCGGCAGCTGGCCATAAGGCTTTGCCCAGGGACCCTTAGCCTGCGGAGGGGCTAAGAGTGTAGCGACTGGCCGTAAGGCCGTGTTCAGCGACCCTTAGCCTGTAGAGGGGCTAAGAGTGTAGCGACCGGCTGTAAGGCTGTGCTCAGGGACCCTTAGCCCGCGGAGGGGCTAAGAGTATTGCGACCAGCCATAAGGCCGCACTAAGGGACCCTTAACCCGTAGAGGGGCTAAGTGCGTAGCGACCGGCCGTAAGGCCGTGTTCAAATTGTTACAAGAAGCAGACAGGTGTGCAGAAAGCGGCTGCCCGGACACAGATATTCATTACGTAGAGTGCAGTGGGTACATGCCAGGGGGGAAAAAAAGAAATGTAATCCTAAACGTAATACTTTCTCAAATTGTTGCTATGCCATGCCCGGGGGATGGGGGTGCCCTAGAGGGTCTCCAGTCGATATGTGCCAGGGCGGATCTGCGAGATGACCTTGTTAGGGCCTTCCCAGTTAGCGGTCAACTTGCCGTGCTCCCTTGTGCGGGCGACTGCCTCCGTGCACCGGAGAACGAGATCGCCGGCGTGAATAGGTTGAATCCTGTAACGCCTCCAACCCCGAGTTAGGAGTGTTAACGTTATACTTTGATTTTCTTTAAATCCTAGGTACAAACGGGCAGAGTTTTCCTTGAAAACTGGTCGTTTTCCAGGCTTAAAGCCTTACAATAAATTCCTTGCAATTAAACGCAATAATAAAATCAACTCAACGGCTACCCGCCGGAGTTCATGGCTCTATGGGCCACCCGCCCCGAGCATACCAACCAGTACAGTTCAATACTAAGGTAATGGAACAATAAAAGTACAACTCTATGGACCACACGTCCGGAGTACTGGGGTTACATCCCAACTATAAACAACCTGAGCTAAACGATAATCGGCTCATATGGCCGTATAGAGCGACTCTAGATGATATGCGATACATGCACACAAGGACTTAGATTTCATAACAATACAATTGTAACTCACACATATAGAGCATGTAACTTTGCTCCTAGAACAGTAATGACTCCATCCTGGCGTACTTTACCTGATACTTCAGAAACCTGGGAAGGGAACAGTAATAAATGGGAATGAGCAATTATCACCTAGTGGATAACCCTCTCCCCCAAACCCATACTTAAGTGCAATAGTTTATATGTATATTATAACTTATTTAAAACATATACATATAACTTAAATGTAATTCCATCCCTTTGAAGAACTCACCTACCTTACGATATAGCCCACCACAATGCAGGGGAATAGCAGTCGCTTACACTCTAAAATAACCAAACTCAATAAATTTACCATAAGAAATTCATATAAACTCATAAATTCAATGAAAAGAAAGGGGTTAACCCTTAAACACCACTTGTTGGGATTTCCGCTATGAAAAGCTTATTTTATGCCATATGATTTATGTCGTATATAAATATTGAAATTTTGTTGAAGATGTTATCATGTGACAGGCTATATGAATTTAGCATTTACACTTGAATAACCATCATGTTCAGTGCAATAGAGTCACTAAACTAATGATTTCACTACATCAAGCAGGTCATATATAGAAATAGATCTTTTGTTAAAACATGGAATGATAACCATAAAGTGAAGCATATAACTATGCCATGTGAATGGTATACCAATGCTTTAACTTCATATGCTTGCTTATTAGAGTATAATGTTCTATAACCCATCATATGATTCTCTATTGACCTGGTTTTTCTACCAGCTAAAGGATTTGATCACGTATAAATTGACTCTACTGCTTGTTGGCAAAACGATAGGGCATATAAACTGGGAAGTTCCTACCTATTGACATAACTATGAAACATAAAACTTTGAAGTTTATGCCTACTAGCGAAATTCTGAATTACTAAACTTTGAGTTCTCTGCCTGCTGGCAGAACAATGAATCTCTGCACATGAATCCTCTGTATACTAGCAGAGTAATGAACATTGAACTTTGAATCCTTCGCCTGCTGGCAAAACAACGAATATTGAACTTTGAATCCTTCGCCTGCTGGCAAAACAATGAATATTGAACTTTGAATCCTTCGCCTGTTGGCAAAACAATGAATATTGAACTTTGTATCCTCTGCCTACTGGCAGAGCAATGAACATTGGACTTTAAATCTTCTGCCTATTGGCAGAACTATGAACAGTGAACTTTAAAACTTCATGTAAACTTTGTCAGAGGGTACTGGGTTGGTTACGCGCTAAGAATCCCAAGTGATGCAATGTAACCCATGCTCATTACTTAATTTCTTTTCAAAAGGTTCCCTCGACTTATCAACTAGCCACCTGACTCATTCGGTAGATCAATCCGATGACTCGGGTTATTTTGTTACCAATGTCTTGCTACTTAAAATAAGCAACTGATAAAGCATTTAGAAGCGCTTAGGAAACAGGTAAATAAGCGTTCATAGCTATATCATTTCTATGCAATCACTATAATCGATGACTAGATGTAATCAATGGACTATATATATAATCGCTAAGCTTTATATAAGCGATAACTTTATATACTCGATAAGCCATATATAGCCATATATACTTACTAGTCCAAGTATAAGTCAAGAAACCACATATAAATCGATAAACTTTATATAAATTCCATAAATTTCACATATTCGATAATCGACATATAATCAAGAAACTATATACATATGCAACAATAAACTTTATAATCGATAAATTCTATATAATCGATAAGCTATATATTCGATAAACTCTATACAATTGCTAAACTTCATATAAATCGATAAATCGCTAAACTTTATATAAATCGATAAATCGCTAAACTTTATATAAGTCGATAAATCACTGAACCTCATATAAATCGATAAATCACTAAACGTTATATCAATCGCTAAATCACTGAACCTCATATAAAATCGATAAACGCTATATAATCGAACAACACTCATATAACTGATTATAATTCGATAAACTATATATAATCGAATGAGTTTCATATAATCAATAAATTATATATATAGAATCGACAAACCTTTGTTTAGTACAATCAAGCTGTATATATACTAAGCATCGTTCAGTGTACGCCACAGTTTCCTCAAGTTACTAATAATCAGTTCCAAATCAACTTGAACAACTATAATCGATAAATGTTCATCGAAATTAACACTAAATAGGAAGAGAGGAAACCCACCTCGAATCCAAGCTGAAGGACCCGTACAAGGGTTGATTTGGTGGTGGAATTTGAACTCCCAAAACCCAAAGCCCTAGCTCTCGAACATGGGATTCTCGTAGCTGCCACTAGGGTCGCCGGACGCGAGCCACCGGTCCTTGCCGACACCGGCCCTCATCCGCCGCCGACCCGGCCGTAACCGGGGTCTGGCCGGCCCACCGTGCCCTCCCCTTTCTCCCACTCGCTCGACCGCCCCCTCTCTCTCTTTCGATGCTTTGGGGGCGTGGCTGGCGGCTCCCACGCGGCCCGACGACGGCCTGCCGATTGCCATTTTTTCCGGCGTGGAGTGAGGTGGGGTTGGGGGTCGGGAGCCCCCTTTTTGCTTGCCATTTTTCTGCCGAGAAAAACAGGGCTTGCCCCTTTTGATTTTATTTTTTTTCTTTTTCCTTTTTTCTTTTGTTTTGGATAATTATCTCGTCACATCATACTTAATACGAGCTTATCCACTTGTCAACTCGTAATTAATACGAACTTATCCACTTGTTAACTCGTAATTGATACCCAATGTTCGATTCGATAACTTGCAGGACTAGTCCCAAGGATCACCAGTCTAGTTATACTCGGGAATCTACGCAATATGTAGTGCCCGATATAATCTTCCATAACCCATGACAATAAAATAGGAAGAATATTCTTTTCAATAAAAAAAACACCTAAGCAGGCACGTCGATATTATTTCAATTTATAACGATATAAAATAGCAGAATCGATTTAACGAAGGGGGATAGAATCCCGGGTGTTACAAATCCGGACTGCGCAGCGAAGTTTATAGAGGGCCTCGCGGAGGAGGACATCACCGCGAATAGAGGGGAGGAGGTCAAGGGATTCACGTAGGGCTGCGTTATTTAATGTCTCCTAGAAGGTTGTCAACCGATGGGTATGGTGGGCCACTTCAATGGGCCAGACAACCTCTGATTCGTAGGTGAGGATGAAGGGGTCTCCCCTGTAGCAGTTTTCTCCTTGGTGAAGAGGTATCGTAGGACGCCATGCAGCTCGTCCGCCCATTTGCCTTTTGCGTGGTTGAGCTTTTTCTATAACCCGTGGAAAATGGATTTGTTGGCCGCCTTGGCTCGACCGTTAGTTTGGGGATGCACTACGGTTGTGAAGCGGGCTTGGCAGCCCAAGTTATTGATGCAGTCTGTGAGCTTGCCAGTATCAAACTGCCGACCACTGTCGAAAATCATGGCGCGAGGGATGCCAAATCGAGTAATGGTGTTGCGCCAGATAAACTTCCGTACCTCTATCGTGGTTGTGGATGCAACGACCTCAGCTTCGATCCACTTGGTGAAGTAGTCCACGACCACCATAAGGTACTTGCGTTGGCCAGGAGCCTTGGGAAAATGGTCGAGAATGTCCATCCCCCACGTGGAGAATGGGAGTGGACTGACTATCGGTGTCATGACGATGGAGGGGACGCGTTGGATGGGCGCAAACTTATGACACTTGTTGCAAGTCCGCACTAGTGTCATTGCATCCTCTCGTAGACTAGGCCAATAGTAGCTAGTTCGAATGGCCCTGATGGCTAATGCGCGACCTCCCATGTGCTAGCTGCAAATGCCTTCACGTAGTTCCTCCAAGATCTTCTTCTTTCCCCCAGGGTTACGCACCATAGCAAGGGACGGGCAAAAGATTGCTTGTAGAGAATCCCCTCGTATAAGATGAACCAATCCGACCTTTTCTTTACCTTCTTAGCCTCCTAGGGGTTTGCGGGCAACGTTCCGTCAGTGAGATATGCACGGATAGGTTCCATCCATGTTGGGCTTTTGTCTAGCCATAACACCTCTTGCAAGTCAATGCTCTTTTACGTCAAAGTTTCCCACTGGATTTTCTTAGGCTGGCCGTCATCAGAAGAGCTCGCCAGTTTGGATAGGGCGTTCGCCTGTCGGTTCACCGAGCGAGGAATGTGCGTGATAGAGAAGTGTTTTAATAACTTGGTGGCCTCGCGGACCCGTCGAACGTACGCATCCATGACCGCGACCTTCACCTCATAGGCTCCGTTAAGCTGGTTGACAACGAGTTGGGAGTCAGAAAAGGCTTGAACGTGGTCAGCTCCCGCGGTATAGCAGAGCTCTATCCCTGCGACGAGGGCTTCATACTCAGCCTCATTGTTAGACGCCTTGAAGATGAACTTGAGGACGTGCTCATACCATGCTCCAGTAGGACTCTCAACAATGAGGCCGGTCCCACTGTCGTCTTTAGTGGACGAGCCATCCATGTATAAGTTCGAGGGCCGTGGTTGGGGATTTTCCTCCGCAGGGGCCATGCTCTCGGCTAAGAAGTCAGCTAATGCCCGAGCCTTGATGGCCCGTCGTGGTTCAAAGGCAAGATCGTAACGTGAAAGCTCCACGGCCTATGTCAGGAGATGTCCTGAGGCATCCAGTTTCTGCAGGCTGTTCCTTAGAGGTTGGTCGGTTAAGACCAAGATCTTATGGGCTTCGAAGTAAGGCCTTAGCTTCCAACTGGCCATTACCAAGGCGTAAGCAAATTTCTCGATGAAGGGGTAGTTCATCTTCGAGCCTGCCAAGGTGTGGCTTATGTAATATATTGGTAGCTGCTCCCTTGCTCGCTCAGCCACATGGACGGCGCTGACCGCATGTTCTAACACGACTAAATACAACACCAGAACCTTTCCTTCTGCAGGACTGGCGATCTTCGGCAGCTTGGACAAGTAAGTCTTCAAAGGTCGAAAAGCCTCGTCCGCCTGTTCATCCCAATTGAAATTGTTCTGCTGGCATAGGACGCGGGAAAAAGGGCTGTCACGTATCTGTAGAACGAGACATGAACCGTCCAAGAGCTGCTATGCAGCCCGTCAGGCGCTATACCTCCCGTACGTTCCGAGGCCATTTCATGTCCAGGACGACCTGTATTTTGTTTGAGTTTGCCTCTGTGCCGCGGTGATTAATCATGAAACCGAGGAATTTTCCTGACCGAACCCCAAAGACGCACTTCTTCGGGTTGAGCTTCATGTTGAACGCTCGGAGTATCTCAAATGTCTTCCGCAGATCACTGCTATGGTCTTCTTCGACCCTGCTCTTCACGATTATGTCATCAACATATACTTCCACAGTTTGTTCGATGAGAGGCTCAAATAGCTTGTTGACCAGGCGCTGGTAGGTTGCCCCAACATTCTTTAGACTGAAAGGCATGACTTTGTAGGAGTGGAGGCCATGCTCTGTGATGATCGCCGTCTTTTCCTGGTCCTCGTAGCATAGGGGTGTCTGGTGATACCCGGAGAAGGCATCCATGAACCTTAGCATTGCATAACCGGTCGTGGTGTCCACCAACTTGTCAATCTTTGGCAAAGGGTGGCTATCTGTTAGGAAGGCCTTGTTCAGGTCTGTAAAGTCGACGCACATCCTCCAGGTGCCATTTGGCTTCTTGACCAACACCACATTCAAGATCTATTCGGGGTACTAACATTCTCGGACCAAGCTTGCTTCCAGCAACTTCTGAACCTCAGTGTTAGCCACGGTCGCCCCTTCCGGGCCCATGTAGCGCTTCTTCTGAATGACTGGTTTTGTGCTGGGGATCAGCATTCAAGCGGTGTTCCATCACAGTAGGGGCGATGTCAGGCATCTCCTCTGGTCTGAAAGCGAAAACGTCCTCGTATTCTCGCAAGAGGGAAACTAGGGATTGCCGACCTGCGACCGAGATGTCGTGCCCGAGCTGCAAGGTACGTTCCGGTCATCCCTCCTCGAGCGGTAGGGATTCCACCGCATCCGTGGTTTCTAGCTGGGGCCGTGGAGGTTCAGAAGAACCGAGAGTGTGGATTACTAATGTCTTGGGGACCGGGATGGTCGACCCTGCCTTTGCCCGTTTTTCCATCTGGGGTGGTCCTGTGGTCTCGCGGTCTCTGGTGTGTTCTGTGAGGGGTTTTATGCTCTCCAGGTAACACTCTCGTGCCGTCTGCTGGTACCCACGTAGCTCACCTACGATTCCGTCATCTGCTTCAAACTGGAGCTGGAGGAGGTACGGGGCGACGATGGCCATCACTTGGTGGAGGGTTGGCCACCCGATAATTACGTTGTAGGCTGTGGGTACATCAACTACCAGGAAGTTGACCTCAAGGTTTTTGAACTGGGTCTTGTCCCCAAAGCGTACTGGGAGGCGGATCATTCTCGTGGGATTCACCTCTTGGCCCCCAAAGCCTAGGATATGATTTACCATGGGGACGACATCACGCCCTGGGTGCGCAAGCGTTTTCAAGCAATCCCAAATTATGATATCCACGGAGCTGCCCGTGTCGACCAGGATTCGCCGCACAATTGCACTGTCGATCTTCATCTCGACCACCGGAGGGTCGTTGCAAGGGGAAGTGAAGCGCGGGGTGTCATTCTCCCGAAACACCATCGTGGCCGCCGTTAAGCAAGATCCCTGCTCCATGGTGAGCACCTGTTGTGCATTTCTAAGTTGGGCTTTCCAAGCCGATCGAGTTATCCCTTGCACGTAGCCACCTGCTATGGTGGCCACAACTTTTGTGAAACATTCCTCATCCCGCGACTGGGGTGGACCAGGGTCCTGCTCCTATCGAAGGAACCGGAGGCCTCTCTTCAGAAATCAATCAATTTGCCCCTTATTTGCGAGCTCATGGAGAGCTTTTTTCAACTCTCGGCATTCGGTCGTTGTGTGCCCGCTTTGCTCGTGGAATTCACAATACTTCCGGGCGTTCTGAGGTCTCGGGGGTGCGGTCATAGGAGGCGGTCGACGTAGCATCGGGTGTCCTCTGACCTCCATAAGGATGCTTCTTATGTCGGTGGTGAACCGGGGATTAGGTGCCTCGAACTGCGGCCTCCTGTCCCGAGGGGTAGGGTTCCTTTCGCCACGGCTAAAACCGCTATCCCCCGGAGCCTTCGTCTTCTTCGGAGCGTCTGAACCGTTGGCGCAGATCTCGGTGGCCCACATGAAATCTGTGGCCTTCCTCAAGCCCTCTTCCAGCATCGTCTCCTTCTGCTATGCCAGAGAGAACTTAAAGCACCCGCTCTTAAGGCCGTTTAAGAAAGAAGTGTATGCTACTCCATCTTCCAGGTTCAGAATCAACACCACTTCTTGATGGAAGCATTTGACAAATTCAGCGAGGGACTCTTGCAGCCCCTGTTTGATCTTTGACAAGTGGATGCTAGTTCGCCTCTCCTTGTGACTAGCAATGAATTGGCTGATGAATTCATCAGCCAGGTCTTGGAAACAGGCTATACTTCCCGGGGAGAGACCGTTGAACCAAGACTGCGCCACTCCCTTCAAGGTGGCAGCGAAGTAGCGGTAGTAGGATGCATCATCCACATCTTGCACGTACATCTGGGCTTTGTAAACTCCCAGGTGCTCTTTTGGGTTCATGGTCCCGTCATAGAGGTCAACTGTTGGCATCTTCACCTTCCCACAGCGCGGAGTATTGATGATCTCGACGCTGAATAGGGTCGAGAAAGGAGGTATGGCTGGCCGAGAGGCTGTCCCAAACACCATGATGGGGGCGTTCGACCTCAACCAATGAGGGACTCCTATCTCGGCCGTACCGTAGTACCCCGGGGGGAGAGTGGTCCCTCTGACGCAACTCCTGATAGTGCGTTCCTCTTGGAGGCGGGCTTCGAGTACGGTCGCCGTGAGTGTGACATTTTGGACTGGGACGACGCCTACTTGACCTCTCTCCTCGCGGCCGAGAAGTCTGTTCCTGCTCCTCAAGCCAAGCGGTCCTCCGAGAGTGAGTGGCGTAGGGGGTAGAGGCGGTTGCCGAGACTGCGGTCGCCCCTCGTACGGATCGGCCGAGGAAATCCACTACCGCAGGTCCTTCTTGCCGCCCAGTAAGAAGTCGATTGCTCCTATCTGACTGCGCGACCTCACATCTACGCTCCATGGGGCAGAGGGACAGCATCCCCTCCAGTTGGTGGGAGGGCCCTTCTGCACGGACCAGCGGGTGCTCAAGGGGGATAAGAGGCTCATCTGTGCTTGCCACCTCCAGAGCTCTCCTGACTTGCTCAGTGACTTGACGTGTAATGGCATCGGCCAAGGTGGACATGAGGCCCTTCAGCCCGTTCACCGTAACATAAGCCGCACGCTCTTGGGGTGACGCCCTAGCCGCCCGAGGGCTCGCCTGGGAGCTGTCTCAAGCATCCTCTGCCATGGGAGGCATAGAGGTGTCTGTGGCCAGGGCCTTATCTCTGTGAGTCTACGCCCATGTTGCGTCGCTGACTACCATCGCTACCGTTGCCTCCCCACATATGGCGCTAATGTGATTTTGGAGGGAATATTTTTATGTACGGTTACTGATGACGTAGGACGAAGGGACGGGTTTGTCAGACAGCTGGCGGTCAACACTTCGTCGTCCTCGGCTTCCGTGACCCAACCTGCAAAAAATACAATCCCCAGTTTTTTGATCGGGGAACGCCTCTCCGACGGTCAAATCAGTTGACGGTCCAAGTCAAATGTCAAAGGGAAAGAATGCAATAATGAGTCAATATCTGCAATTGCCAACCCCTTTCCCAAGGAAAACAAGCCATCATTTATAGTCCTCTCGGGAAAGGGTAGAATAGTAATTTTACCTGTAATGCCCACATGGTCTACCGGTCTCGGACCAATAGGGCCCAGAGGAAGCCTCTAGGGTTGCGTTATGGGCCCCTAGGTAAGCATGGGGCTGAGGATGACCCCAGGATGTAGGGGTGTTCATGGGTCGGGTACCTGAACCAAAAGGAATTTAGGTTCGGGTACCCAAAATTTCGGGTCGGCATAATGGTGAGCCGTATCCGAACAAAAATATTTGGGTACCCGATTCGGGTACCCGAAAATTTCGGTTCGGGTTTTTGGTTAACCAATAACCCAATTTTTTAAAAATATTTTTTTCCTATTTTGTCTAATAATTTTTTTTGACACCCAAAGGGAACTAATACATGATATTATCACATAATATGGCAATACCACACAGTACGTTACTATTATTCACATTTCAACGACTTCACACCTCCATAAGACATAACCTTACTAACATCATATTTATGCCGAAACCATTGTCCAAATGTAACAAAGTCTTATAGAAGACCTAGACATCTAAACAAAACCATGCAACAAAGTCAAAAACTCAAAGTCCTTGTCTTCATGGGGCTTGGAGATATGTAGTCTTTAGGGAAGGGAAAATTAAAAAAAAAATCTCAAAAAGAATATAAAATAAAAAAAGTTTCGGGTTTTCGGGTACCCAAAATTATGAAACATCCGAACCGTATCCAAACCGAAAACCAAAAAAATTATCGGTTCGGGTACCCGAACCAAAAATTTTAAACATTTCGGTTCGGATACCCAATATTTCGGGTCGGTTCGTGGTTTTTTGGTTCGGGTTTTTGATTACGGGTAGTTTTGAACACCCCTACCAGGATGATACCTCTTTGGCCCATTAATTCCCGTATGGACCTGGTCTGTAAGATGGAGGTGCAAAAGCCCTTTGGGGAAAATCAAATTTTCCCAAATCAACTACGTTTAGTGAAAATGCTTACAATTTTATATAAGAAATTCAGTGATGGATGGAACAATAAGAACGACAACATTGATAAGATTAACTATTTATTGACCGATATAGTTAGGTTCATGAAAATGTGTAAATCATATAAAATATGAACCAACTCTTAACATAGTGAGATGCACTAAATTCATATATATTTTGAGTCCCTGTAATGCCCAATGTAAATGGTGCAGCCTACATAAAGGACTCATCCAATGACCATTTCTAATTTGAAGGAGCACAAAATTGATGACACATGGGGTCTAGCTAATGTTTTCATTATCAAAGGCCTCAAAGAGTAGGTAACATACACAAATTTGGCAAATGACAATCTATGTTGTCCCTTTCCAACCCCAATTGTGTGTAAGACCATAAAATCATTCCAGAAGGACACCCATGGTACAGTGGGGCTAATTTGTTTGTGGCTCAACTTAATAGTCTTATGTGTAGACTTTTCTTCTAGGGAACAGAAGGATTGAGTGACTTAGAAGTTCTTTAGGCATGTGAATATTACAGTGCAAGTTACTGTCTCATATCAGTATGATTATGGGATACGAATTCCTAGTACAACAAGATTATAATTTTGAGTTTATGCTATTTAATGATTGACATATTCTTTAATAACATTTTATTTAATTTTACTAGAGATAATAACAATGTAATTTTTGGACTGTGTTTTCATTTATTAGATGGGATTATTGTACAATTCTAATTATATAATTATAGAGAATTGGATTATTATTATTATTATTACATCCGTATGATGCATGGGTTGTCTGATAAATCATAGCTATAGACGGCAGACAAAAGTGGAGTCATTAGTGCTGTAATTAATATAATATATCTCTTCTTTAGATTGTTACGTTAAATTAGCACTGAAAATTCTTGCGTCATAAAAAGTAATCTAGGCTATCCAACGGCAAAGATGATTTATATTGTTTAAAATTTAAGAAATGACAGTAATCAACATTGATAATGAGGTTAAAATTATTTTAAAACAATTACTGTAGGACTACAAGAGCTAATTAATTCTCAATATTTTAAAATTTTTTTCATGAAATCTTTATCTTACAAATGAGAATATGGGTGAAGTGCTGAAAATTCAGGATTCCAGATTTCCAGTGATTTGGTGCAGTCCCGCCAATTGTAGTGTGTGCAACAGAATTTAAATTTTAAAATAACCCCCTACCACTTGCAACAACCCACTACCAATCAAACTGCCCAAAAAAAAAAAACAACCACGCATACAACCTCCCACCACCACAAAGTGCGGGCAATTAAAAAAAAGAATTACTACATTCACAACCCACTGCACCACACACACACACACACACACACACACACACACACACACACACACAAAACTGTTCAAGGAGATAACCACCCACGTTCCAAGAGTAGAAAATGTGGAGAATTTCAAAACAGCAAAACAAAATCAACATTCACAGCAATTCCCAAACCCAGAACTACAGAATTCTAATCTCGAAAAACTTCCTGCACTAGATTCGCAGTTCACATCTACTCCTCTTTGCCTGTTGTTGTGCTGCTATTAATGTAGTTGACAGTCACCAGGTAATATCTTTTTACATACAGATCTCATGGTAATCGTAGTTAACATAATGATATTGTGTACAAATTCATTTATGTGACCCTAAATTGATAGTACAGTTTGGGAGCTGAACAATAAAGACACATAATCAGGAAACCATATATGCCTATTACACTTCAGGTATGGCCGTTTCCTCAAACAACAAATCAAACTCAAAATATTGATGAATACACATTTGCTTACTTGACACCTTTGAATTACAATGTAGACTGAAAATTACAACAGTGAAGTGAAGCTGAAATTGGTTCTGCGCATTGTAGGTATGTAATGCCCTTCCCTCCTCACTCCTCATCGAACCATATATATCTAAAAATTTATGCCTAAAACAGATGATGACCACTAAAGATTTAGGTTCAAACTGAAAAGATTAACATCTAGGTTATTTATAAGATTACTACTGCATGTAAACTGGACCAAATTGATCATGTAAAAGATGCCCAAAGACAATATAATTGACAATAGCGACTGAATGCTTTAAGGGATTTATTTATGCCTAAAACTGATGATGACCAATCAAGATTTAGGTTCAAACTGAACAAATGAACATCT
>JACYFF010031956.1:10689632-10704038 GCA_017589665.1 Selenicereus undatus | reverse complement strand
CAGTACTCAAGTGTCAGGGTAATTCCCTATGTGACTAGGCCAATGTTAAGCCTGTGACATTTCAATATGTCTAACAAATAAATCACAAAATATTTAGAAAACGACCCTTCAATCTTTATTTCATAAATGCTCTTTACAAGAAGAACGTATCTATCATGAATAACAAGATTTCATCTAAGAACTAAACCCTACAAAGTCCTAGACTCAATGAATGTGCTCTAAAAGCATCTCTAGGAATTGGCTTAGTTAATGGATCAACGATCATCTTGTTAGTGGGTATACACTTGATGGAAACTTGCTTTGTCTTTATGGCTTCTCGCACAAAGTTGTAACGCATCTTGATGTACTTGGTCTTTCAATGGAACTTCGGATCTTGAGCAAACTAGATGGCAGTTGTGTTGTCACATAACATCTCAGCAGGATCGTCAACTCTAGAAGTGAGGTTAAGATCCTAGAGGAAACTCATAAGCCACATTGCCTCCTGCATTGCTAGGCTACATGCGACATACTCTGCCTCCATAGTCGACAGAGCTATGCAGCGTGCTTCTTACCGCACCATAATATGGCTCCCCCATCTAGGGTAAAGACACACCTGAAGTTGACCTGGACTCATTTGGGTCACCACCTCAATCGGCATCTGAATATCCTCTCAACTTAAGGTCCTCGCCTTGATAGCATAGGACTAAGTTGGTTGTGCTGTGAAGGGAGCGCATGATTCTCTTGATAGCTTGCCAATTGGCAAGTCCTGGGTTGCTTTGATAATGACTTACCGAACCAACCGTAAAGCAAATGTTAGGCCGTGTACATAACATGGCGTACATTAAGCTTCGTATGGCACTAGTGTAAGGGACATTACTCATTGCCTCCTTTTCTTTGTCTGTTTTTGGGCATTGGTCAAGGTACAAGGTTAAACCCTTCTCAACTGAAATGTCTACGGGTTTGGAATAATACATTCGAAATCGTTCTAGGACTTTCTTAATGTATGCCTGTTGGCTAATACCTAAAAGTTTCTTAGGAAGATTTTTGATTATTTCCATGCCTAGGACATACCTGACTTCACCCATATCATTAATCTCAAAGATGGAAGACAACCACTTCTTAGTGGCTTCGATCATCTCCAAGTTGTTCTCAGCCAGTAGTATGTCATCAACGTATAGGGTAAAAACCATAATCTCCCCGGTTGATCTTTTGACATACACACAGTGGTCTTTCAAAACCATGGATAAGCCAAACGAAGTTATAGCTTTATGAAATCTTAAGTACCAAGATCTTAAAGATTGCTTAAGACCATATATGGACTTTTTAAGACGACACATCTTGTCCTCTTGTCCCTTTGATACAAGACCAATGGGTTGGTCTATATAGATCTCTTCTTCAAGGCTACCGTTGAGGAAAGCAGTCTTTACGTCCGTTTGAAATAATTCTAAGTCCAAATGGGCAACCATGGCTAGGAGTAGGCGAATAGAGGCTAATATCACCACATGAGAAAATGCCTGTTCATAGTCTACACTCTCAATTTATGTAAACCCTTTCGCCACTAAACGGGCTTTTGAACTTAGCGATCAAATCATCTCCCGATATTTTATCTTGAAAACCCATTTGTTTCTAATATACTTATGCTAGGGTGGAAGATCAACAAGTTCCCAAACCTTATTTCTCGCCATCGAGTCCATCTCATCCCTTATGGCGTCCATCCACTCTTTGTGGTTTGGTAAGTTAATTGCCTCTTGATAAGAGGTAAGCTCCTCAACTTCCAAGGGAGTACACAGGAATATTTCCTCTTCGTTTTTGGAAATATCGTCGAAGAATTCTTCTACGCTCACTCTTTTGGATCCTGAGACCTTTATTGTTTGTCTGCCTAGGTAATGCGTCTCTTCCATTTTGTCTAAGAGGTGTGAGACCTTGAGCATTTGGAGAGTCACTCCCACTATCCCTTATTGGCATGGAGTCCTAAACATGTGGATTAACTACATGTTTGGGAACAGGAGATAGAGGATGGACCTTGCTCACAAGTTGACTTTCCTCATGTATAGAAGATTGAGGACAAATCTCATTCTCCCGAGTAGACAAGTCTCCCCTATTCCTTTTGGATAGGGGAGGCATACCATCTTCGGTGACTTGGTTAGAGTCCAAATTCCCCCCCTCACCGAAAGATGGTTGGATGTCTTGCTGTAACCGAAACAGTTTGACATCCTTCTTGACTTCACTAATGGATGGGAACTCATCCTCGAAAAAATCAATATTGCTGCAATCTATCTCTGTCATGCCACCATTAGGGTGTTCCCCATACATCACATTTCCTTTAGATTGTGTGAGATATCTAATGAATACCATTTTGCTGGCTCTTGGACCAAGTTTTCCATACTTGTGAGTTGGGTTATGTACATAGCCGACCAACCCCCCATGGGCGTAAATGGTCCAAGGATGGCATCTTACCAAACCATAACTCATATGGTGTGGCAGGTACACTCTTGCTTGGCACATGGCTAAGGATTTAGGGTGTCGTGAGTAATGCATCCTCCCAAAAACTGATTGGTAGGTTAGCATGTGCCATCATTGACCTGACCATGTCAACGTGTCAAGCAATGTACGATTCCTACGTTCCGCAACACCGGTTTGTGGTGGGATGCATGGAATTGTTAGTTGTCTTTGTATATCCTTTTCCTCACAGAACTCTTTGAACATATCAGAAAGGTATTCACAACCTTGATCAGTTTGAAGGATCTTAACTCTACATTCCAATTGAGTCTCTACTTCTGCTACGAAGCGTTTGAACACATTGAGTGCCTCGTAGCAATGAGATAGTAGGTATGTATACCCATATCGTGAATAATCGTCTATGAGAGTAATGAAATAGATAATTTATGTCGCGCTTTAATATTCATGGGTCCGCATATATCTGAGCAGATTAATTCTAAGGGACTAGATGCTCTCGAGGCCTTACTGAAAGGCTTCATTGTTGTCTTGCCAGCTAGACATGACTCACACCTAGGCAACTTAACCCTAGTGAGTCGATCTAGAAGACCTTCTTTAAATAGCCTATTCATCGTGTCTTGGCACACATGGCCAAGTCTAACATGCCACTTAACAGATTCAGAATTGAAGTTAAAGTATGAAATAAAAGCAGAGGATATATTATCATAGGAATCATCCAAATCCAAAACTATGAAATCTCCTTTCAATGTCACCTGGCCAAACAAATTGTCATGATAGAAAAAATCTAAACCATCTTGACGAAATCCAAAAGTACAACCTAGTTTTATTAAAGAAACATAACAAACTAAGGAGCATCGCACCCCAGGTGCATAGAGAGCTTCATGAAGAAGCAACTTATTTCCTCCATGGAGTTTGAGCTAATATGTTGCCCCCGTGTCTACAATCCATTGAGACAGAGAGTTAGCAACGAATGCATCAGAACAAACATATAACTCAGGAGTTTTAGTGAAAAAAGGTACATTGGCTGGCTCAGGACAATCCCGAGCGAAATAGCCCTTCTTCCCACAGCTATAGCACTTCACATGTGCCATATCCATAGCTTCATTGCCTTTAGCCTTATGCTTCTTGGCAGTACCACCATTGGAGCGAGAGTTTTGGGGAGGATGGGGACCCTTCTTGGGCTTCTTACCACTGTAAGATTTCCTGCCCCTAGGCCTCAATCCTTTGGCAACAAATGCCACACTAGGAGGCGTATATATCTTTACACGCTCTTCCTCCATTTTGAGGTGTTTGGAGATTGCCTCAAAGGTCTTGATGTGCGCATTGTGTGTCATGATGACCGTAAAACTCTTCCAATGTTCATTGTCATTGGGAAGAGCCATAATCACATTTAGGCCCTGTTCTTCCTTAGAAACTTCTTGCCCTGCAACTTTAAGATCTCGAGCCATAGCAATCATGGTTCGAAGGTGTTCGAAAATACTACGACTAGAGTCAATAGCATACTGCATCCATTTCAGCTGCAAGGTACGCAACCTCGTAGCAGATGTCTACCCGAATCTAATCTTAAGTTGCGCCCACATGTCCTTAGCAGTGGGGAAGCATTCAAACTCTCCCGGGAGTTCGTCCTGCATGTAAGACAGCATTGTGTAACGTGCAAAACGATCACGTTTGAACCATTCTTGGTACGCCTTTAGGTTATGTAGGTATTGCTCAGTACTAGTAACATCTCTGCCTCGTTCATCTTTGTTTGCCGGAGCAATCATAGAAGAAGTCAAGAGGCCTAGTATGTCACCATCATTTAAGGAAAACTGGACCTTTAGATGCTTCGTAGTTTGTGCCATCCAGTTTATGATTAAATTGCATACGACCTATCATGTTTTTAGCTGCCATATCTAAAAGTATATATTATTTGTTAGACATATCGCTTCAATAATTAAATTATCAGGAAAACCCCATCATTCATAATATACGTTCGAGAATTTCACTAAGCTCATAATCATCACATATACATATGAATTTTGGAGTTTCTTTAATTTAATTATTATCTTAACTTCATAGAATTTCCTTAAAAGTTTGTTAAACTAATTAACATTTTAATTTAGTGACTATCACAAAGATATTCACTTTTAATTATGCAAAAACATATTTACATAAGCTTATGTTATACAAAACTAATTCATATACACATGTTACTAAAATAAGTTTCTATTTTATCGACATATAACATACAATTATATATCATACCACTAAGATTCATATTATCATTACATAAACAATAATACGAAATAATCAATAATAATGATACAAACATATGAAATAAAATTACTTTTAGCATATAAGACCAACTTATACATTTATGAAAATAATTACAAAGTACCCCAAAAATAAGAATCAGATTAAATGGACTGAAATCGGCCCAAAAGAAAATTGACCCGAATTTTTTTTAAAAAAGGCACAAAATAGAGATCAAAGAATTTCAAAAAATGAACCGGCCCAGCCCTTTCAAAACAAAACCTTGGTATAAATAAGTAAGACTCAATCACTTAAACCTAACCCTAATTCACTCACCCTCTACACTCTCTCTCCTCTCTATCCCGTCTGCCCCTCTGTTGGATAAATAGAACTGACCTGTTGTGCGGAAACAACTGTCGGGAATAGCCCACATCGATCTGATCGTGTGACCGCTACTAAAGTCGCCTTAAGGTTCACGTCCTAAACCTGAAACCCGCTGACGATGGTTGGGCAGCCGTGAGAGGGGTGGGGAGAGTCTTTGCTTTTTGTGTCACTAGAGTGTAACCCAAATTGACCCCCTAAAACCTCCTCATATAGGTTGGGGAAATATTAGGGTGTCGCCCTAAGCGGCCTGCATGGTCGTTGGGCCTAAACTGTTAGGCCCGGCCAATACAATCTATATATTTGGGGCCCATCAGGATTAATCCTTAATTAAGTATAAAAGAAGAAAAATAAAACATTAAAAAAAGTCAATTTGGCCCATATCGCGAGAGCAGCACAAAACACGGCTGAGTCTAGTCTGCCAGGAACTGGATCGGTTGCCTGGTGATTGACAGGAAACCGGCGGGGATCCTGTGCTTCCTTCTTTGCGTCTAAAACGTGTTCCAAGTGGTAGAGTTTGGCTTGAAAAGGTGCGGCTGTTTGGATTAATTCTATTAAGAGATAACTTGATCTCTCTTTTTATTTTTTCTAATCAGCTCATTTTATCCTTTTAGCCGTAATAAAAAGGGGCTCCTCATATTAAAGGCACCGAAAAAATTGGAGAGGCATATATTGAAAGTCCTAGTGAAGCACGTCGTATACTGAGAATATTACGAGGCATTAAAGAGTGAGGGATTGGTTAATCACTAACGAGATGTTAATCTGCTGGATTCCCAAGTAGATCAGATTGGTCATCCGGAGGGCATGACCCAAATTATCCATCCTTATCTCCCTTTCCTCATTTTGTTGGCTTTATTCATTTTTAATTTGAGTAAATACGTAGTCCTTAAACTAATTTAATCCCCATCCGCTGTAATTATTTGAATTATTTCTTTGGAATCTTTGGAACGACATTATACTTTTCATTTTTACTATCTGATTGAGCTGATCCTAGTATGTTGCATGCTTGTTGGTTTAAGTGTAGTTGGATTAACTTTTCCGTATTGATTACCAGATGTCGTCGGTGATAACGAGGGGTGACGTGAACAAAATGCCAGCGCATTATCAAAACACTAGGATGCCGGAATCATGATTCCATTTGACCTCATAATCATGTGGGAGGTATATGGCTATTGTGGAAAAATGACTATATTGAACTCAGTGTTGTAGCCAAGGAAAATAGAGCAATTCATTGCTCTGTTATTGAAAAAAGTAACAATAAACATTGTATATTCACTGTTGTTTATGCACCAGCCCAATCTCATGAAAAAAATGAATTTTGGAATCATCTTAAACACCTAAATGATCTTATCAGTGTGCCGTGGTGTATTCTTGGAGATTTCAATGAAATACTGTATTTGTTTGAAAAAAAATTAGGGGACACAGTTTTAGGCTTCTAGGCTGCAAAGATTATAAGATTTCCTCACCCTTTGCAAGGGCCATGACTCTAATGTGCATGGCCAAATTTTCACGTGGAAAAATTTGATTCATGGGAAACTCATTTTATGAGAACTGGACAGAGTTATCTTTCGGGAAGACTGTCTCCGACTCTTCCCTAATTGTTTTGTGGCTAATGGCCTATTCACTTGTTCTGACTACTCTTATGTTTATCATAATACAGATCTAGTTCATCCCCCTAGAAAGGGCACAAACTTTCGATACCAACACTCTTGGGCCTAGTACCAAGATACACACTGTCTAGTTAAAAAAAATCGAAAACAATTGTTGCCAGGAACACCAATGTATTATATATTACACAAAAATTGAAGAAGGTTAAACTTGACCACAAATCCTGGAATAAATGCACATTTGGGAATTTTAAGCAAAAACTTGAACGAAATGTAGAAAAACTATTGCAAGTCGAGCAAAAACTTGCGATGCATCCAAATATGCATGCCTCAACAACTTGCATTATAGGCTAATTAAGCAACGGGAGAAAATACGCCTTTTCAACCAAAACTACTGGGGTCGTCTAGCTTGAAAGGACTGGCTAGTTAATGGCGACATAAATTTTCACTATTTTCATCAAATAATGAAAGCTAAAAAATCGTGTTCTACTATCATTAAGATTAAAGACTCCTCAGAAGTCTGGATATAGGATGCTACAAAAATCAAAAAGCTCTTTGTCACTGATTTCAAGTCACGTTTCAAATCCATATCTAGTCCTCTTAACATTGATATTGTTCTCCTCAGTATAGTTTCCTCATAGGAGAATGACACTTTAATCAAATCGATTGCAGATTATGAGATCAAGGAGGCAGTTTTCCAAATGGATAAATTTACGACACTTGGATCTAATGGCTTTGGCACAACATAATATTTCAAGATTATTGGTATGTCATTTAGAAAGATGTTTGCCAGGCTGTAAAATCATTTTTTCAAGATGGAAAACTTTTAAAAGAAATCAACCATACTCTTATAGCTTTAATTCCTAAGATTGACAACCTTTCATCAACTAAGGAATTCCGACCAATTAGTCTGTGCAATACCATCTATAAGATACAACAACAACAACAACAACAACTCCCAGTGTGGGTCCCGCTTTCACGGGGTCTGGGGAGATCCAGTTGTAAGCAACCTTACCTCTACCGGCATTCCTACCCGTAGAGAGGCTGATTCCAAGAGACCTACAAAAATAATTTTTGAAAATATTATATAAGAGAAAGGTTATGTAAAACACTAAATGGGAGAATATTTTTAGAAAGAGGGATTTCATAGCAAGGGATGACTAGGGAAAATAAAAGATCAGTAGCTGAAGCAACGAAATACAAGAACAATATATCCGAGGAAGGTAATATACCTGGGCAACCAGCGGTAAGCATCCGAGATCTCTTCTCTGAAGACATGGCCACCTGCATACACAGCAAACTAAAAGTACCTCTACCCGCACTATGACACAGCAATCACAGGATAACTACGGGGCCGACTCTCAGTGCTCTACAATCCTAATCCTATCCTACCACACCTTCCTATCCTGAGCATTGCTAAAATTCTGGTTAACCAAATGCAGCCACTACTTGGTAAATTTATTGATCCTGTTCAAAGTGCTTTTTTTCCTCAAAGATCTATCCATAATAATATTTTATTAGCTCCTGAGGCCATCAGCAAATTTAATATTATGAAAGGGAAGAAATCCTAGGTAGCCCTAAAGCTCGATATGGGAAAAACATATGATAGAGTGGAATGGAAGTTTATATTTAAATGTCTCACGAAATCAGGGTTTCATCAAAGATGGATTGCTTGGATTTAATAGTGTGTAACAACAGTATCTTATTCGGTTATAGTGAATGAGGAAGTAATGAGGTTCTTTACACCGTCTAGGGGATTAAGATAGGGGGACTCTTTATCGCCATATCTTTTCCTTATCTGCATGGAAGTGTTAATGCGTACACTTCGAAAGGGACAAATTTAGAGGAAAAGCATGATTGGCTTCAAAACAGCCCCTTGGGTGGAAAAAGTTACAATGCCTTTATTCGCATATGGGAGCCTCCTTTTTTGTCGCACAAATCCTGAATCGTGTCAGCAACTTAGTTCCCTCCTTAATAGTTTTTGTCAAAAGTCCAGTCGACTTATTAATTTTCAGAAATCATCTCTTACTTTTTCTAAAAATGCAAGTGCATCCACAGATAGTGTCTTCTATACTTAATATTCAACACTAAGTTAATTTGGGCAAGTATCTGGGTTGTCCAGTCTTCAAGGGGAGGCCTAAAGTAGAAACGTTTGCAGATCTAGTCAATAGGACTGCGACTAAACTCCAACACTGGAAAACTACGAACATTTCGAAAGCAGGTAGAGTCGTTTTAATTCAAACAAATTTAGAATCCATGCTAGCTCACACAATACAATGCTTTCAATTGCCAAGTCTGACCAGTAAGAAGATTGATAAAATTAGTCAAAATTTCTTTTGGAAGAAAACGGATAATAACAATAAAGGTATCTCAATGGTTTCGTGGGATAAGATTTGTCAGCCCCAGAAATCAGGAGGGCTTGGTCTCAAGAAGACTAAGGTGTTAATAGTGCATTGTTAAGCAAGCTGGCTTGGAAGCTTTTTAGCAGGAAAGTCTTTGGATGGAACAAATGCGGACTATATACCCTGTTAGTGACAACTTTTTAATAGTTAAGCCTCGGCAATGTGACTCATGGATATGGAAGTGTATTCTTTGAAACCATCATCAATGTCGCACAGCAATAAGGTCGAAAGTCGGTGATGGACTGAATATTAATTTGTGGTTAGATATTTGGTGTGATAAATGCAGTCTGGTTGATCTTATGGGTGCCTTAGATAATTCCACCATTGACACTTCTCTTAAAGTCGCACAATTTGTCTCCCTAATAAAAAATGGGATATGGCCAAATTACAGACACTAGTCACTCTACAATGCCTTCAGGCAATTTTGGCTACCCCAATTCTGGCTAACCCAATACCTGATTCTATTTGTTAGGGTCTTTCTGAAAGTGGAGAAATTCTCCACCAAATCAGCCACATAGGCTGCCCATGGATTGGACCTACAACAATCCCAATCCTAGAAATTCAACTGGATCTGAAAGTTGGACATTATGCCTAAATTGAAAGACTTCCTTTGGCAATTATAACATGCATCCCTCCCTACCCGGGAGAACTTATTCCTTAGGGATCTAAAGATTGATCCTCCTTGCCCTCATTGCAATGTTGCTATTGAGGATGTAGAACATCTGTTTTTTCTAATTTCAGGATGCTAAACCACTTTGGCAGTTAGCAAGAAGCCATAATTAGGTCATTGTGGATCTACCAGATAACCCTTAAATGAAGATAGCACCTTGGCTTTCTCATTTAAGGCACTCCACATCACCTATCCAGATGGATAGAGTTGCTGCACTCCTCTGGAGTCTTTGGAAAATGAGAAATAACAGAATCTTTCGTAAAGAAACATCCAATCCAGTTATTCCCCTTTTAAGAGTGAAACGAGCAAGCGCAGAATGACGCATTAGACATAAACTCATACAAACACTTTCGCCATCCATCCCACATTCATCATCCGGTAGCTGTAAACACACAAGATGGATATCATGGAATAAGACTCAAGGTGGCAAAATCAATTTTGGTGGAGCTAAATGTTATCAAGGAGTATGAGTAGGATTCATCATTCACAATTTGGAAGGAAGATTCATCAAGGCTATGGCATTCAAATTTGAAGCAACATCAGTTTTAGTAGCAGAAGCAACAATCATACATAACGGGATCAAAACAGCTGTACAAAGAGGATTTGGTAATGTTCATATTGAAGAAGACAACAATATTTTTATCCAAGCCGTACTAGGAAATGTTCAAATCCCATGGGAGATTCAAGTGCTTGTTCATGATATTACTACTACTTATTTATCTACATTTGATCATGTTATTATCAATCGTATTTTTAGGCAAGGCAACACTGCAGCTGGTTGGTTGGCTAACCGTGGTTTATCACTTCATTCCACGAGTGTGTGGAATGTGGTTTCTCATCTGACCCTTAGTCGTATCCTCTTAGAAGATAATTTGGGAAGAACCCTTAAGAGAATGGCTTCCTAGATTATACTTCTTACCTTTCTTACATACACGCGCACACACACACACACACAAAAACTATCACTATAAATTTTTTCACTTTTTTAGTGATAAATTTCGATCCACACACAATTTAGGAAAAATCAAACCCTGACGTTCCTAATGGAAATCAATCATCCTACCACTACCTTCAAAGGGACCTATAAATTTTTCCATTAAGTTAATCACAACCTACTTCGAATGTCTTAGTTATAATTTTTATTGGTAATTGTTATAACCAACACCTAAAAATAGCTAAAAATCAAAAAATACAAAAAAAAATTCCATGCGTTGCACAAGTCAAAAACTAGGTATAATTTTAAAGCTACAAACTTTTAGGCTTGGAATGAGGTAAGGAAAAGTCCTAAACTATAAAATTTTGCTAAATGACATTTAATTAATGAAGCGTTTTTGTTTTAAAATGTATATATGTACAGATATACATATGTCTTCATTAGCCCACGATAAATATGATGAAGAAAGAATAAGAAGGCAATAAAAGGATTATGAATTTCTAATATTGTAATGTGTTCATGTATAGATTTCAGTTATCTAATCATAAATTCTTCATGGGTACATATTACAAATGTAGATTCAAAATCTGTATGCATATAATTGATTTTGGTTCGCCCTTTCTACAAAAAAAAAAATTAAAAAAAAATGTGCAATAACTTCAGGGATTTGCAGATGATTTTTGACAGAAGGATATATATATATATATATATATATATATATATATATATATGTATATATATATATTCCTATATATTCCGATTACCATGATGGTTATTTTTTAATTATCATTAGCTATAGTAATTTAGTCTATGTAGAAATCAATTGCCAACAATAAGATTATAAAATCAATTCATTAACAATCATTATAGTTTTAAATATATCAATCAATGCATAAGTAGTGTAACATAAAAAGTTTGAACTGCACCATACATGAGAAGCAAAAATAGAGTAGACAATTTTTTCCCGGGTTGGAAAGAGACAAGAGTTTCCGTAAACCTTGCTAGCTAAGTTTGTAGTTAGGCTATTAAGCTCATCTCTTTCAAAGATACCTAATTCTAGATCCTTCTTTTTTCTATCAATAATTACGAGTTTTAGAGTCCACTAACCAAGTAATAGGTTATTTTTAACCCTCACTAAAAATCTTTGCCAAAGCACTTAATTTTCTCATCATTTGGTTGAGTTTGTATGCCCAATGCAAGATGTATAATGCATCCATTGGCCTCCTTCCAAAGTTGGATAAATACTTGGAAATTTTGCATTGGTTGCCCAAATTGGGGCTCTGTAAAAGTGAGCACTCTGCATATCAAACCAACCCCTTGTCACATTGTAAATATAGTTTAGAGTGATTTGCAAGTAAACAAACGTTATAAAGGACAAGCTAGAGCTTAGGACCTACGTAAATAATGGAGGGACCTTCCTGTTATTTTGTCTAATGCGTTTTTAATTAAAGTATGCCCACCTTGGTCCCAAAATTGCAATCTCAATCAAACTAGGGGTACTTTTGTGCTCAATGTAATAAATAATAAGCGCTAAATCATAAATAATAAAGGACAACCATGCAATAATAGCCAAGTTCTCTCTAGATAAGATAGTTGAAGGAAAAAATGTAATAAATAATAAATAAGTGTTAAATCATACAAAATTGTTGTATTTGTTTTATTTTTGTGGGTGGCCATTAAATTGTTATATAGTAATGACATATGTGCAACAAAAGCACAAATCTTAATATCTCAAGTCTATTAGGGTAAGTTCGGGACACATGCTCTTATTGATGCAACGTACCTACTGGTAGTAATAGACCTCTTAGAAATTTAGGACAAATTCATGAGTGTTGGCTATGGCAGACTGAGGAGTCGGTCCATCACCTATTTAGAGACTGTTGGGTATCCAAACTTATCTGGTGGGCTTCTCCCTTAGCAATTGATATTGATGGGAATCCACTAGTCTCTTGGACACGATGGATTTGGGATTGAATACTTCTCCTAAATGGGCAATATGGTACCTAGCTATAAAGCAAGAGTAACTACCGTTGTTGTAGTTTTATAGAATACTAGTATTAGCCCATGCTTTGCACACTGTACCTTCATGATGAAATATATTTTGTAAAAAATAGACTAACTGAAATTAAATAGTTACCCCCCTCCCAAAACCTCCCAAAAAAGGTCCTATATGTGTCTATAGAAGATGAATATTATGCAACAAAAGAGAAAAAGGGAAAATAAAATATGAATCTTTACAAATTACAGATATTTAATGAGGTATATACATAATTCATAATATAAATAAGAAAAATTCAACAAATTTATCCACACCAATGGTAAATAGAACCACAATAGAGAATATAAAAACCTAAATAAATCTCTCTTCTTTTAACTTGTTTCTGTAATCATTAGAACTCCAGGATGGTAAAAATTATCAAATGCAATCAGTAGCACCAAAATGCTAAAGGCAAAACAAAAGAAAAAATGTGGGCTTCTTGTAGGGACAGCTTCGGCTGACGAAGTCCTAAGGCTACTGCATTACTTTTACGTAAACTGCCTTCAAGTAGCTGCACAGCTTCAACTTTGCTTAGACACTATCTTAATGCTATAGAACTTCTAATCCTTGGACTCTACCCAATGGCTACTACTATTGTTTCCTGCACGATTCCACTGCACACTCCCATTCTCTGAATTAGCAACATAGGTGTTCAGCACAAACTATGGCATTGGATAGATCTATCCTTTCTTTTTTTTTCAAGTAGGGGCAGATAGCAGTACATGCAAGGATGGAGCATTAGCAAGGTATGCCCCTGTTTGGCACTTTAATTGTCAATACTATAGTCCTATAAAGAATAACTTGAATGATTGTAAAACTCCTTGGAACTCTGCTCGCATACAAGGATGTAACATTAGTAAGGTCGGGTGTTGCTTGGGACTTCAATCATCAATTCTATAGTTAGGTGCCAGAAAAGAAGGAAAAGGTCACACAATCATAATTCTAGATAATGAACAGCAAGCAAAAACTAACATTGCAAAGAATCCCCAAATAGATGTCAAACACAAAGAATAGGAGTTTTACCAACAATCCATATGAAAGGACATTAAGGTAGATGCCATAAACCCCTTGGCCCTAACTCTTGCCAAAAAAAGAGAAGGGTTTGGGGGGGGTTCCAACAGGCTGAACAGACTTCAATCGCTGCAACCCTTATCAAAATACAACTGCCATAATTTGATAAATAAGTAAACAAAGCACACAAACTACAGATTCAATCGAATATTGTTGACATATGTAGTGAGGAGCTTTGTTAAATGGAATTGAATTTGCAAAAGCTCACAAAGATCGCACCTATATATTGGAGTAAGAGGGGTGTTCTTAACAAATGTAAGGAACAAAACATAAATATGACAATTAGATCTATGTAAGATGATAGAAACTGGACTTTCTTTGAAGTGCTCTACTAAAATATGAAGAGCAAATACTATTGAAGAATCAAGAAAGAATCTCATCTTGCAAGTTTCTAGCCACCAAAATTCAAACCCGTAGCAATTCCCCTTTTGTTTCCTTTCTATCCACTAAAATAAAGATTTTTCTTTGGTGGTTTTTTTGGGGGGGGGGGGCATAGAACACCATAGTTCAATTCAACTTCCAATCACCAAAATTTAAAACCTTAATAATTTCCATCCCTATCCCTATTCATTGAATTTGGCACAATATATACTTTTCATATTATGCTGGCACCCAATAATAGAGAGGTTAATTAG
>JACYFF010031956.1:10649188-10659632 GCA_017589665.1 Selenicereus undatus | reverse complement strand
AGGTCCCTGGTTCGACTCTTCGTTCTGCCTTTTCTATTTTTTTTTTTGGAAGTGCTCTTTAATTTCTCCAATCTCGCCCCCCTTGCTTAGAATCCTCGCTCCGCTACTCTCTCTGTGTGTGTGTGTGTGTGTGTGTGTGTGTGTGTGTGTGTGTGTGTGTGTGTGTATATATATATATATATATATATATATATATATATATATGTATGTATGTATGTATGTATGTATGTATGTATGTATGTATGTATGTATGTATGTATGTATGTATGTATGTATGTATGTATGTGTATATATATATATATATATATATATATATATATATATATATATATATATATATGTATATATATATATATATGTATATATATATATATATGTATATATATATATGTATATATATATTTATATATATATATATATATATATATATAATTTCTTTGGTTAAATTAGATAAAGAAAAAAAAGGAAATTTTGAGAAACTGATGAAAAATAAATTATTTTTCCATGCATTAAGAGTATTTATGACACTTGTCACTTCCAAATGTTTATAAAATAAAAAACATAGGAGTGAAAATTAAAAAGTCATAGTGTCATACGCGTTAAAATTGTTATAGGGGGTGGCTCAGGAATAGGTTTATATTCTAACACGCTTTCTCACGCTAACGCCCCTTGGGCTTGAAGGGTGGCTACTGCAAAGGCTCCTTCTACCTTGCGCAATAACTCAATATGGGGACTGCTAAAATTTGAACTCGAAACCCCTTGCTTAGAAAGGCTCTAATTATACCATGTTCATAGACTAACTCAACCAAAAGCTTAAGTTGATGGTTAAATGTCTAAGAATAGATTTATACTCTAACACTTCGCATAGATTGGTATAGTTCTCTATTTGAACAAATTTCTATCTAATAAACCAATATATCTATAATAAATATATTATTGCACAAACCCTTACTGTGCATATAAAGTTAAAATTAGAATTCATGAAAAAAGTAATTCTAATTGTGCTTATTTATAACTGATTATTTAAAGTATTTCACAAATGCAAGTTTAATCTAATTATAAAAGTGCATTTCCCATCAATGCTAACTAACTCTTCAAAAATCTATTGATTTCAAATCACTATATATTTACTAGACGGATAAAATCATTATCGCTTATTAATAATTAATGGTAAAAAAAAAAATCAATAACAACTTAAGCTAATGAGATCTTACAGTTTCAACTCCTATGCTATATAGGATTACCAGTTGTCAAACCAAAACATTTAGTATTCAAAGTTAGAAAAATAGTTTTTAATTGCAACAATTATTACAATTGATTTTTTTTGTAAAATTAGATACAACAAATGGGAAGCTTATATATTAATTTCATAGCAACGAATCATGCCCAAAAAGTAACAAAACATGCTATTGACATTTTGATAAGATGTAAATACAGTAACATATTTTGGGATTTGATAATATGTTAGTCCACTCACATACAACAATTAGAATTAACATTATGACCAAAGTAGGTGTAGCCCAAAAAAAAAAAAAAGAATTTTCAGTTACAAATATTCATCAGTTATAAAAATGTGATTAAAAACATTCAAATATAATCAGTTAGCATATTTGTCCACTGAAATACGAAAAGTATCAAAGAGTTTGAGAGAATTAGAGGGTTGATAGCCATTTTGATACATTCTCAATTAATGTTAAGACTAAAACTAAAATCTTTTTTTTTAGGGGGAAGGGACTAAAAAATATATATTAATGAAACTATAATAAAAGAACTATTTTGAATCCTAATTTTGCAAAATGATGTCTATAATATTCTTTGCCTAGATTTTACCATTATACTTATAATATTAAAATTACAAATATAAAATCTGCATGGGTTTTAAGAAGACATTAACTCTTAAAAACTACAAAAAAAAAAGAATAGATGAAATGCAAAATTGAATCGGTAATGTCAGTAACATTCTCGATACAAAATGAAATCTATAAGTTGAATGCTTACATTAATTTGATCTAACTATTTTTATTAATACATCTCAATTAATATCTTAAGCCATTAATTTTCAAAAGAGAAATGAAAACCATATTTACATCTAATGATTTATCATTAAGTATTTAGTTAAGATGCGATCACTAAATTTTAAGTACAGTTATAGGACCCAAAATCAAAATTAATTCGATCTGAAATAGAACCAGATGTATAGGGGCTTAGTGTTCCATATGCTTTGTGGGATTCAAACATCTTGACATATTATCCAGCCTATTCAATTTTTTATTCGACTTATTCTTATTTGTATTGTTTAGCTAGATTTTCCATCCCCAATCAGACACTTCAATTATGGCCCACTACATAGATGGTATGATCTTTTCTTGCCAAAAAAAAAAGGAAAAAGTTTTCATAATATTCTCTGTTGTACTCCTGCATCGAACCATGCAAATATGTTAGAACTTAGAAGCCTTTTGGTCTAGTGACACCCTTATCACTTGTTCACCAATATCAATTGGGTTTGACATAAGGTGATTCCTCTAATTTTCTTATATAGGAATTCAAGAGAGTGCTAATAAGCCTTTGAAACTAGAATTTTAATGGACTGGCCTCTTTTGTGAACCCAGAATCTTACAAGTTTTATTTGACTACCCCTAAAGCGGGATCTAACAAGATGGCCTAACAAAAAGGTTTTGGACTCTTATAATCCCTACTTTAGGGGTGTTAGACATCAATAATTCCTACTTAAGAAATATCTCTCAACAATCCATACCTTAAGATTATTTATGTTGTGTACGCCATCATAAAGTCGAAGATGCTTTAACTTAGTGATTTGATGACTTGTCGCTTATTTATTGCAAATAAATGATAGTGTTGATAAATGTGAATCCAGATATCATAAGTAAGCATGGACTGAATGGAGCTAATATTGTAGTTTGATGGTTTAAATCAAGGTCATAAAGCCAATGGTAACATTGTAGGGTACATGAAAAATTTGTTGTCAAGGCGTACCTCGTTAAAGACATGGATTGGCGGAGGTTCATGACTAAGCTATAGAGGAATCGACAAGGAGTTTTTTCATGCTAGTTAGGTTGATCTTTGCAAATAGGCTTCGTGGTGTTGGTGGTAGCTACTGTTTGTTTAGGATGATACTTTGTTGATTTTAGTAGTTTTTCTTTATGTTTGTACTTATACCTTTATCCTTTTACTTTAGCCAATGACTACTAAATAATAATTAAAAAAAAAGTGTTTATAACTCGGTATTCGTATAAACAAAATAAATATCCCTAATATTTAGGGATGCAATAATATGTAAGTATATTTCTCACATGCAAATAGTAATATTGATTTACATGCGATATGTAACCTTAAAGTTGATTAAATTGCTAAGTCAAAAAAGTTTGACTTGTTGATGGTATATACAAAACAAATACCCTCACAATGCACAACATTGAGCGTTGTTTTGTAAGTAAGAATTTTTGATATCTAATAACTCCAATTATAGATTATTAACGTCCAAAATCCCATTAAAAAATCAAATATGAACATTAAAAATTACTAATAAAGTGAATAGCTTTTACCACAAAATTAAACAGGAAATGGACCTACAATTTCATTTTGCATGGGGCAAATTTTTGGGTGGAGCAACACAAACACAATTTATAACCAAATTTAGAAGTTCAAAGTTACAAACTTTGTACAAAGAACACCACAATGTGTATGCATTTCAGGTAGGATACCTAATCATACTACCAGGGTGTACTTGAGACATACAGATAGTCAGAAATTTTGTCTCTGCTTCAAATCTCTGTATTTTGATTTTTGAACCACCCAAAAATTTGGTCCCGTGATTGGGTCCCGTGATTACCAAAAGGAACCTGCCACGTGCATAGAAAATTACATAAATACAAAAATATTTTTAAAAAATGTAAATGAGGGTGACATTCATATGTCCCTATAAATGTCCATGATGGTCTCATAAAGAAAGCCCTAAAATGCCAAAGAAATAATGAGCAAAGCTGATTGGGTAAAATTTCTCCTTTATAGAAAGGCTTGAAAAGAAACTGTGGGGGCCAGCTAAAATACATTGAAAGCTGTTAGTAGTTTTTGTGGAATTTTTTTTAATAATTACAGCTGGATTCATTTATCACATTATTGCTGGACCCACTAGGTAGAACATTGAATTTTTGGAGGAAAAATAGAATATATTTTACATATTTAATTCTTTATTAATTAAAGTTCAATAATCCTATCAAAAATTGTTAAAGTTGAATAAACTATCAATTTATAAAAGATAAAATTTTATTCAATGATGACACCATAAAAAGTTAATATATAAATACAAATTTCTTCGTATAATAAGAGTTGAACATAAAATTTATTTAACAAGAATAGACATCAAATTGTTTGAATCAATTATAGCAATAATGTCAAATTTTGAAGAATGTTTTTACTAACTGTTGCTGATGTGATCTGGGTATTATTATTAGGACTAACTAGAGCAAATATCTTGAGCAATGGCCCTTAACCGTTGGCTTAATTTCTAGTCATACCAGATATTTCTCAAGTTTACAATCATGAATGCTTTAGAGGAACAATTGGGAAAATTAAAGAAAACCCCCTCCCCCCAAAAATAAAAGAATATTACAAATTCTTTATTGTCGCTGAATCAATATCAGTAGGAATACAAATTGGTGCACATAGTTTGAGTGTTTGACACTTGCTCCTCTTAAATAAGGTCTCAAATTTGAATATTGTGAATAGAGAAAATCTGTGCAGGGAGTCCGGAGAGCTCTACTTCTTTATAGGCCAACTATAATCCAATTCTGAAAATTGAGGCCCAAAAACCAAAAAAAATAAACCAATATCAATCACAGTAGAATAAAAAAATTATATTTTCAACTCTTCAAATAATATAAACGTTGTATCGACTTATTTTAATTAACTTGTTAAACTTGCATCATAGAACTCTTTATTTATAACAGGCAGTACATTTTATTTGAGTCGAGCTAATATAATTTTAGTGGGTTACTATATTTTAGAATGATATTAATGTTTTAAAACCATCAAAAATTTTATGATCTACTTGATTCTGTTTTGAATCTGATGACTATTTCTTATCTTTAAACAACTGTGAGGGTCATGATTCTAATTTAGGGAATACTTATTAACAAAAGTGTTAATTAATGATTATAGCTGACATAATGATTTTCCCCAGTTTCTAACAACCAAAAAAGGAAAATCAGTCACTAAAACACCCATGGCATTGCCATCATGATCAATCATCATCATGATCATCAAATCTGATCTATGTCTTATTCCGTACAGAGTTAGGTGTTTCACCCTATTTAGGCAAACTAGTCACTAACTCAACTGCTCCTAATTAATCACAAAGGAATCGGAGAAAGAGAGAGATACTCCAGGCCTTTTTGTTTGCAACGGCCTGAATTAAGAAATTAGGTCAAAAATTATAAAGTGCCAGCTGGCATTAAAGGGTGAAATTCAAGGCAAATTATTATATATATCCGAGAGCACTGGAAATTAAATATATATCATACCACTAGGAACACATACTCCCAAGAGCCACATTAACAAATATATATAAAAGAATTAATATATAACGAATACACTCATGAAAAATATATACATATGGATAATGAGAACATGTGCTCCTGGGAACGCATAAAAAATTAGCCGTTTCAACTGGAAAAAATATACCTTTTGTCACTCCTTTCATGTGATTTGTTTCTTTTCTTTTTCTTTTGTCTTCCTTTTGTAATTTATTTACACCCCCCCCCCCCCCAAAAAAAAAAAAAAACCAAATCATTTGTAGGAAACATTAAAAACAGAAAAAGGCATCTGGGCTGGCTTAGGGTTCTTTTGGCCCAACAGATCATTTTGTACTTTTTCAACATTCGTTTCTCAACATCCCCATGTACTCAGAGAACAAGGGAAAATGTATGTTACAAATTATAAGTTAGTCTCGAATTTATAGATTCAAATAATTATATCTGGTAACTTTATATAACCTTAAAATTCTCATGTGTACATTAACAACGTATAGAATACTTAATTTCATTATGTATGATTTTTGACAATATATTTTCAAAAGACTTACTAATATCAAAATTATCAATTTTTTGGTTATAAATTTCCGTCATCAATTTTCATCGTAACTTCAAAATAAAAAATCGATTTTTTTAACACGTTATTCTAAAATTTTTATCCCTTTTATTAACTCCTTTGGTTTTTTTTTTTTTTCAGGGGTACAAATGCTAAAGAATATTATGGAATATGTAATCCTTTTTTTTTTCTTTTGCTGGGTCCTACAACTATCTATATTGTCAATTAAATGTTTATTTCTTTGTCCCTTCATATATGATTACATATTTCACATTAATCAATGCCTTTTTATGTTTTTGATTTTGATGATTTTTCGTGATAATGTTATGTACTAAAATTTTATAATTTTAATTTTTTAAACAATCAAGGTGCTGTCATAATTATGCCACCTATTTTCAAAATAGTGCTTTTTAATTTCTTTTCAAAATATGCTTGAATTAACTTTTTCTGAAACTCAATTTTAAATACAAAAATTATTTTTTAAAATAGCTTCCTACATTTTATTCCAATATATTCCGTCATTTTTTCTAACTTTTGTGAGACATATCTTAATTCTTTAATTTTTATATGAAATAATTTTTTATAACTCTGTTTAAAAAAATAATGTCAGATGTCATTGGCTGCAAAGGAATTTCAAGTTTGAAAATCTTTTCTCTATTGTGAAAGAATACGTACATATGGATTTTAGTGAAGCTATGTATAAATTTCCTTAACGATTTTGATAGTAAAAAAATATACCAACTATTTTGATAGGAAACAAATTTCTGCAAGGCTATATATAAAGGATTTCTTAAATTTTTATAAAGTCTGGTTAAATGTTTTGCCTACCATTGTAGATATAAGCTACACTCGACCCCACACACACACACATATATATATAGTTAGACAATAAAGTATCATGGACACCATTTTATCCTTTGTATATATTCTAAATCAATGTTGTAAATATCGTACCGTACAGTCCAATATCGGCTGAAGCGTATCGTACCGATTAAGAAACGGTACAAGCTATTGTCCGATATTATATCAGTTAAATATCAGTCAATTTCGCTCTGTATCATCAAATACCAAGCGGTATCTGGTATTTTTGATCAAATACCGCCCAGTGCACTAAAATTTCAAACTTTTTGTACTTTAATTTTCTAAATGTTTTGAAATTCAAAATGGTACGAGCCCGGTACAACGGTACATAAATTTGATATGTCTTGTTTCAATAAAAAAAAAAGGTACGATGACGGGTACTATATTTATATTTTTATTCTAAACACTTTTTTCTCCAAAGAATACTAGATTAAAATTAATTGATAAGTGAACTAATTTAAATTATATTATTCTTTTATAATCTATTTTATTTAATCGTGCACGCATTGCGTGTACGTCCATAGGCGGAGCTACATTGGGGCAAGTGGGGTCAATTGACCCCCCAACTTTTTGGGGAAAAAAAATTAAATATGGGATATTTTTGTGGATAAAAAAAATATATGTACTAATTCGTTCAAATATATTTTGCAAATTTGTGCTTGCCTGCGTGGTTGGTTGCCCCCTCCTTGTTTCAACCGGTTGCGGGTTCGACTCTTGCTAGCCGCTTCCAGGTCCCTTGAATGTTTTTTTTTTGAGTTTTGGAACTTTATTTCTCTATGCCCACTTACTTGACTGGCAGACGCCTAGCCCAGACCTAGCTCGACTCTTCCCAGCAGCCCCCCGTGCCCACTCTCTCTCTCACTCTCTAACTCTGAGGTTAGCCGTCGCCCACCGGCCCGCCGTCCACTGACCGCCCGCCAGGCCCCCCTCCACTCCTCCTCAACTCTCATCCTAACTCCTAAATCTCAACTCCCAATTTGAGGTAATTCTAAAAAATACTCAGTTTTTGTTTTTTATTTTGTTATTTTGTAAATAATTATATTTATTTTACTGATTTTAGTTAGATTTGTGTTAAATAATTGATTAACCTAGTGAATTACTCATGATTCATGAATTGAAAAATTAGGATTTTAATCTAATTGTCTTCTTGGTTGAAGATTTAAAATTGGGCTAATTTTGTTTGTAATTATTTCCTTGTTTATGTTTAGTTTACTAATTTTTATTGAATTTGTGTTGAATAAGTGGTTAATTTAGAGATTTACTAATCAATTAAAAAATTAGGTTTTGCCTTTCTTGATTGAGAATTTAGAAATTAGAATTGGGGTAATTTGTTGGTTGTTGTTTGTTTATTTGTGTTAAATTTATTGACTTTAGGCAAATTTGTGTTTGTTTATGATAAACACAAATTACCCAAATTCGAATTCCTAAATTCTCAATCAAGAAAGGCAAAACCTAATTTTGTCAATAATTATGTAAATTATTTTGTAAATAATTATGTTTATGATTTACTAAAACCATGAACCTAAATAATTACGGAACAAAATATCAAATGAATTTTTAAATGACACTGTTGTTACTTATTTTGATATTGATATTTTTAAAAGTATCTCGAACGACGATATCATACTTTACTTTCAAAATATGAGATCTCGTGACAACTTTCTTGAATGTAGTAGCTATGTATTTCATTTTGATGACTATTAAAGTTTATATTAAGTGTATTATTAATCTCAGCCCTCATTGGTTTAAATCCTGGCTCCGCCCCTGTATACGTTTAAACTAGTTTGTGTGCATATATACATATATACGTACGTATATATAGTAGAGGGGGCTGGGCTATATGAGAAAATATTGTTTAAATTTAATTCAATCTTGCAAAAAAAAAGCATAAGAATATCTTATACAGAGTAAAAGGAATTGGCAGAATTAAAGTTTTTATAATCAATTAATTGATCACGATTAAAATGGATTATAATCGATTAATTGATCATCAATTTGGACCAGCCAATCGTTCGGGGACCAATTCAGAAAGTTACCGAGTTTGTGTTATTTGGCCGGCGGAAAAAGGTTTTTGTAAAATGTCACGTTTGCGCGGCAACAAAAAATAAAAACATTAATTGACGCCCACCGTGGGGCTCGAACCGACGACCACAAGGTTAAGAGCGTTGCGCTCTGCCATCTGAGCTAGACGGGCAACTGTTCCAGCTGGATTTTATAAATTTCTGGTGTGTCAGATACAGATTTTCATTCGAACGACATCCAAAGATTTGATGAGGTTAAATCTAATTCTCATATTTCTCCTACGTAGTAATTAAGGTCCTGTTTGATGAGAAAAAATGAAATAAAATAGAATCAAGAAATAATCCCTGAGGTATGAATGGTGAAATTTGAATCCTAAACTCATGTGTTTGAAGAGAAAAGATATAATTAAGTTCCAATCCTTATTCTTTGGCTATAGATTATGGAATGAAATCAAATATGTTTTATTTAAAAAAATAATAATGACTAATAATGATTAACAATAACAATAATAGTAATATTAATGATAATGATAACGATAAACATTATTATTACTATTAATAATAATTATTATTAATATTAATAACTATTAATTATTAATTATTATTATTATTATTATTATTATTATTATTATTATTATTGTTAACACTAAAAATAATTATTGTTCATATTATTATAAAGTAAGATTAATAATTAATAATAATAATTTATAATTTATAACAATTATAATTATAATAATTATTAATAATTGTTAATAATAATAATTATCAATATTAATAGTAATTAATAATAATAATTACAAAAATAATTCTTATTAATACAAATAAAAATAATCATAATAATTATTAATATTAATATTCATATTATTAATAATTATTAATTATAAATATTATTAATAATAAGAATTAATAATAAAAGTAATAATTAATATTATCATAATAATTATTAATATTAATATTAATATTAATATTATTAATTATAAATATTATTAATATTATTAATAATATCAATTTATTAAAAAATAATACTTAATAATAATATTAATTATTATTATTATTATTACTAAGAAAAATTAATAAGAATAATTATAATTATAATTATTAATTAATATTATTAATTATTATTAACTACAAATACTAATAATAATAATTAATAATAAAAATAAAAATTATTAATCATAATTATAATTATTAATTAATATTAGTAATAATAATTAATAATTATAATCATAACTGTTGTTGTTATTAATTACAATAATAATGATTAATATTACCAATAATAATTATTAATTATAATTATAATTATTAATTAATATTAGTAGTAATAATTAATTATTATGATTATTATTATTAATAAATAACAATTACAATAACACTTATTATTAATGTTATTAATAATTATATCACTAATGTTAATAATAATAATAATAATAATAATAATAATAATAATAATAATAATA